>OY997264.1:89183872-90383872 GCA_963921465.1 Triticum timopheevii | reverse complement strand
AAACAGGTGGTTAGAAACAGTCTTGCTATATTTTCCCATTAAGAAATTGAAATGCTTATATTTGTGAGTCTATGCTTCAACTAGTGCCACTTTTATAGTAATCACACTTTCAATATCTATGCAAACAGAGATGCTCGATTTTAGTGGAGCTGCACAAAAAGTCCAACTGGTTCAACAGTAGGAGCATGTTTTTTTCCAAACCTTTATATCCAATTGGTGGCACTATGAGCTATTCATTACGAAGGTACATGGTTTACTACTATCTTGCTACTCTTTTTGTACTGTCATTTGGTAGTAATACTAGTGGTTTGCATGTGAATTTATTGGCAGGGTGGACCTACATTGGAGGTGCAGGACAGGATTCAATGATTGGATGCTCAATTTCGGTTGTATCGATTTCACCTCTTCCATCACAGCGAACATGGTGTGGTATATGTTTACTAGCTGCTTGATATTTGTGCAGACAGAGATGTCTGCCCGTTGCTATTTGGCAAACAAACAAAGTGTCCGCAATTTTGGTTGAGCTGCACAAGAGAATAGTATAGTCACTGCATGCAGTGCCATTTGAAAATAGACACAAAGATTGGATAGTCACTTCATGGAATGCAGAAAAGTAGTACTGTACTATTTACTGGCCAACACTTGGTGCTTCATTGCTTTGGTCTGATTATACAATGGGCATCATTTTCCCTAAGTTAAAGTTTGTATTCCGAAAATAGTCTCGCGATGTGATCGAGAGAAGACCAAATCATATTGAAGTGGATGTTCCTCCATCATGTGTGGTTCATTCTCATGGTTCCAGCTGTTGGTGAAACCACTTACGTTTGCAAGAGGAATTGTAGACTTCACAAACAAATTTGTCTTTCAGTCTGTACTGAATGTTGGCCAAGAGAAGCATCCATGTTAGTAGGAAGAACAGATGTTTTTTCTAGATCTTTGCTTTTGGAGCTACATATTTTATATGATCTGTGAATCATTGAGATGCATTAACATGTTGATCTTATGTATGGGAATTGTACTAGTTAGTTTTAGTTGCGATGCAAGATTCGAAGTGGTTGATCTTTGCTTTTGGAGCTACATATTTGTATATGATCTGTGAATCATTGAGATGCATTAACAGTTACTTATTTCTGTTCGCTCAGTGTTTACAAGTTACTGATCGATCACTAGCTAGCCTACAAATGCGCACCTGGCAGTTTTATTTGCGACGCAAGATGTGAGTGGCAGTTTTTTGAATAAAAATTCCTACCTCTGAAGAAACTGACAAGCTACACTATCGATCCTACACAGATAAAAATGCCTACCTCTGAAGAAACTGACAAGCTACACTATCGATCCTGTTGACACCTGATTTTGGCAAAATACAGAGTGAAAGGGTTTTCGGCATGAGAAAGTTTCACATCGTCGAGTGGAACAACTTTGATATTTAGGCTATCGCCATTCGACCTTATCTCAGTGGCCGAAGTTGTACTCCGAGTGACAAAATTTAGTGTTTTGAGTGCTTTTTGGCCGATTATGCCCTTAATATGACCTCAGATGAAGGAGCACTCTGAAGGAATTGTCTTCGTCTCGTCGAGGCAATTGATTTTCATATATAAATCATCTTAATCCGAGTTCATATGCAAAAGTTACAGTCAATACGGTTTGGACAGGCCAGAGACTAAAATATTACGCTTGACACCAGACACATGTGAGTGTCTGATGCAATGCGTGAGCAATTCGGCCTTCAAGATGGCATTGAATCGAAAAACCTTCAACACGAAAAAGTTTTGTCTCGTCGAGCCAATCGATTTTCATATAAAATTTGTCTCAATCCGAGGTCGTATGCAACCTAGAGAGGCGAATCAAGATCAGGCTGTCTTTTCAGTCGGGAAATCCGAGTGGAAAGTTTTACCATTCGAGTGAAAACCTACCGATCGAGTAAAAGGTCAACTGAAAACCTATCGATCGAGTAAAAGGTCAAAAACCTACCGATCGAGTAAAAGGTCGAGTGAAAACCTACTGATCGAGTAAAAGGTCGAGTGAAAACTTATCGATCGAGTAAAAGATTGTCTTCCGACTGAAAATGTGGTCATCATCCAAGTGAAAGATTGTCTTCCGAGTGAAAATATAGTCATCCGAGTGAAAAAGTCCAGTCGAACCATCCGAGTGAAAGACTCTAATATCCGAGTGGATGAGCTCAAATCCGAGTGAAACTGAACATGTGCCCAAAAGTTTATCAAGATGATTTCGGATGGAGAAGTGTTCAATACGGAAGTTGTGTGTACCGTAAAAATGGTGAAATTTGGTTTTGGGGTCATCATCATCAGAGATAGCATATGGCATGCAAATTCACTACGAGACTCGGATAATCCAGTCTGCTGCAAGAACGAATCCGACTGGAACGTAAAGATGGCTTCGTGGAGTATTCAAGATGGCCTTATTTGGAAAAGTGTTCAGCATGAGAATTGTTCGTCACGTCGAGGCGCACAAATTTGGTATTTTAATCTTCCCAATCGGAGGTCATATGAAAATTCCACGGCCCGCGCAGGAAGCAGGACAAAAGTTTGGACCAGATTCGAGCTGAATCCGAGTTGGAGTAAAACTAGGACTCTAGGACGTGAATTGATATAATTTTCTTCTAAGGAAAGCTTAGATGAATCCTTTACTTGTACGGGAAGTCCAGTCGCCTCTTATATATGTTGGGGGTGACGGCCGATTGAACAACACACAATCGAACAAATCAATATACTACTTTTTCATCTATGTTTTATCTCTCCATCGTTTTTCTCTCTCGTTCTTCGCTGTTCTTCGTGTTTGAGAGCTGCGAATCCCGAGGCTCTAGGGGCGAGCGAATCGACCTAGGGCAGCCCATAGCCGCCGCACTCCCTGACGGGGTCCCTCCCAGGGGTGTGGGGTTTTCGGGTCTGCAAAAGCGCCCGTCGACTGTCTTGCGTATCGCGCTGTCGGTCGGGTCTCCTTCGACGTGAGCTGCGGTGCATCACCCCCGGCATCGAGGGTACATGTGATGTGTTCGTGTGTCAACACACTTTTTGGCGACTCCGCTGGGGAACAAGATCAATCCTCATCATCCACCATGTCTGATCTTCCCAAGCCATCTGAGGTAGACGCCGATAACTTCATTAAACCCAGTCTTGATGAGATATCGGCCGATCATCACCAAGTCTATGAGGAGTACAAGAAGGCACGTGAGGAGAAGGACTTGCAGGAGTTCCTTGCAAAGTTCAAGAAGGATCGCCAAGGAAACATCACTCATATTGAAGAAATCAAGTTCCCTCCTCTTCAAGCCAAGCAGGTTAAACCCTCTGTAAGTACTGCCTTTTCTCCTGAGCAGTGGGCCGAGATTGAAAGTCGTATTGCTGATGGTAACAATCTAGTCTATCAAACTTTCATAGAAAATACTAATGCTCAGAAGAATACATCTCACTCGTCTAGTGGTAATGATGGTGTAGCTGCTAGTGTGCAAAACCCTAATCAGGCTTTACCTATTGCATCGGCGCCTCCCGTGTCGATGGCTTATTATCCTATCCAAACAAATCAGATTGTGACTGCACCCATCAAACCTATTATGAGCATGCCAGGTTCGGTGGCAACGCCGAACCAAACCTTACCTACAGCTACGACCACTCGACCGCTACCAAATTATGGGTCGACATACATGCAACAATTCCTACCTACATCTAGTAACCCTACTCCTCCTATGCCACTGCCACAAGCTTCATCGTCCACTATGGATGATGGTTTAGCGAATCTTAGAGAGGAGATGGCTAAGATGCTTCGAGAGAATTTTGGAGTTGAGCTACCTCGGAATCGGATTTACCAAAAGTCGTACCCCGAGTACTTTGATGCCATCCAGCGCCCTCCATGATATAAAATTCTAGATTTTGTTAAGTTTAATGGAGAAGGCACAAAAACCACATGGGAGCATGTTAGTCAGTATTTAGCACAATTGGGTGAGGCAGGCTCATTGAATGAATTGAAAGTGCGTTCATTTCCTTTATCATTAACCGGTACTGCATTTTCATGGTTTTCTTCTTTACCACATGGTTCCATTCGAGTTTGGTCACAGCTAGAGCAGAAATTTCATGATCACTTTTATAGCAGCGACAATGAACTCAAGTTGTGACATCTAACATCGGTTAAACAGAAGCATGATGAATCGGTTTCCGATTACGTCAAGAGATTTAGAGAAACAAAAACCGGTGTTTTAGTTTGGTGATAACCGAGAGAGATTTGGCAGACCTAGTGTTGAGTGGTTTGAGAACTCCCATTAGAGAAAAACTAGAAGGTTATGAGTTCTTAAATATCAACCAAGTCTTACAAAGGGCTTTGGCTCAGGAAAGCCGAACCAAAGATCTCAAAGAAGTGCATAGGTACAAAGCCGATCGTCCAAAGATGAATATGGTGAAATATGATAGTGATCACTCGGACGATGAGGGTGACGTTTTTTCTACTGTATTTGTTTGGCCATCTAAGGCCAAACCCTTTACTTGCAATGATCTGAAACCGATTCATAAGAATCGTGATGAAGAGATGAAGTTTACTTCTAACATTGCTAAGTGTGATAGAATATTTGATGCTTTATTGCAGGCTAAGATTATTAGAATATCTCATACTTTACCACCGTTTGAAGAGCTAAAATGGCGTGCTTATTGCAAGTATCATAATTCTTTTTCTCATGCTACTAACGATGCAATGTTTTTCGACGACAGATACAATCGGCCATTAATGATGGACGATTGAACTTTTCTGAGATGCAAGTCGATAAACAACCTTTTCCAATGAATACCATGGATTTGGAGGGGAAGAAGCTACTCATTCGGCCGGAGGTAGCCGAATCTGCTAATAGAGCTAATATCATTGTTGGTGAGCCCAGGAAAGACAAGGAAGGCAGCACGGTCTTAGGGAGACATGTTGTGCTTGATAAGCAACCCGATGGCAAGGAAGTGATCAAAATCACCATCAAGAACCCTACACTCGGGGGGGCAACTACAAGTGCAAGAAAATGCTCGCGTGAGATTTGTCAAGCCTAGGAGTCCAGAAATTGGCAAGTGGAAAAGGAATGAAGTTAAAATACAGCGCAAGCGGATCAAACCAACTTTTGATATGTTGTCCAAATATGCCAATCAATCGGCTGGTTCCAGGTCTAACCGGCCATCATACTTGAAGCGACCAAGGTCACCATCAGATGATATGTTCAGTCAGTATATGAAACCGAGTGGACCAAAGGCGTTATTTCCAGAAGAGCAGAGGCAAACTGTTTGGGACCAACTTGAATACTCATATAATGGTGGACTGAACATTGGTAACTATCGGTCGGCTGGTCAAAACATGCGACCGGATGGAAATTATCTGAGTGTAAGAATGCACCCAGGTGGAAGCTATCCGAGTGAAAAAATGTGGTCAAGTAGATTCCATCCGACTGAATTCCATCCGAGTGACATCCATCCGAGTGGATTCCATCAGAGTAAAAAGGTGCGCCCGAGTGGAAATTTCATGCATCTGGAAAATCAAAGAGAATGGCGTGTTAAATCATCAAGTGTTGCAGTAGTTGAGTCAGGAAAAGGCAAGGAGAAAATGGATGCCGACTCACTTATCTTGGGCACCGAAACATTCGCCATACAACAGCCGATTGTGCATAGCAATCCGACTGAGTCGATACTTGCTATCGCGCCAAAGCATTCGGCTAATGACCATGAAGCAAGCACCAGCCAGGTAAAAACGAGAGATCCTAAATACACTCAGCCAAAGTGGTGTCCTCCAGGGCTAACAAAAACAAAAAAGAGGAAACTATAGAGGTTAAGGAGTCAAGAGATGGCAGAACAAGAGGCTGAGAAGCAAAGGGATAAGTTGTTCAATGACACTCGACCTATGGTACCTACAAAACAAGTGTGGAGGCCCAAACAAATACAAGATGCAGTGGTTTCTACACCTATCATAGCAGCACCTACACTACCAAAAGAGGATGATGCAATCATTGCATCGTCTACGTTACCTATTGCTTCCTCTTCACTCGGACAAATTTCAGAATCGGTGGATGCACTCGAGGAGGAGGCTGATATGTTGGACTATGAGTCTACGCCGGTTCATGAAGGTATGGATATCAATATGGTGTATTACTTACCTGCTGAGTTTCGTGCTGTAGATGAAGAAGGGGAGGTGGCTCAGCTGGATTTTCTCCCTAAAAATGCAATATTCGAGAAGCCAAAAGAACCAGTAACGCATCTGAAACCATTATATCTCAGAGGTCATATCAATGGGTCGCCGCTCACTCGGATGCTTGTTGATGGTGGTGCTATGGTAAATCTTATGCCCTATTCGGTCTTCAAGAAATTGGGTTTGCTTGATGAAGAATTGATCAAGACCAATATGGTGCTCAACGAATTTGAAGGCAAAGAGAAAACTGAAGCCAAAGGTGTAATGTATGTGGAGCTTACAGTCGGAAGCAAAACTTTGGCTACTGCATTCTTTGTCGCTGAGGTGCAAGGTAACTACAACGTCATACTAGGTCGTGATTGGGTTCATGCAAACCAGTGTGTGCCATCCACTATGCACCGGTTTTTGATTCAGTGGGTTGATGACAAAGTGGAAGTCATTCATGCGGATAATTCGGCCTGTGTTGCTTTGGCCGATGCATCGGTGGATTGGCAACATCCCAATGCTACTTGCTTGACGGGACGTGACTTATCAGAGTTTGATTTTCTCAGCGCGACCAAAAATGGTTTTGTGCTCGTCTCTTTAAAGCGACTGAATGCAATCGGCTCCAAGGTATGATATGTTTAAATGGATTCTAGCTCCGAGTGGTTACAAAAACGTCTTGTAAAATATCGGTCCAGCGAGGACGATATGTATGAATCTATAGAGGAGTTGGATGACATGGATAAACTTGGACAAGGTTTTACATCGGCCGATCCATTAGAGGAGGTAGATATTGGAGATGGTTCAGTCACTCGACCAACGTTCGTAAACAAAAATTTGAAAGTTGATTGTAAAGCTAAGTTAATCGAACTATTGAAAGAATATGTTTGTTGCTTTGCGTGGGAATATCATGAGATTCCAGGTTTAAGCCGAGAGCTAGTGGAGCATCGGTTACCTATAAAGGCCGGTTTTAGGCCATATAAACAGTCGGCCAGAAATTTTAACCCGAAAACATATGACCGGATCAAGGAAGAGATCGGTCGACTGCTTGAAGCTAATTTCATTCGACCTTGCAGGTATGCCGAGTGGATTTCTAACATTGTCCCAGTGGAGAAGAAGGGATCCGGCAAGTTGAGGGTGTGCATTGACTTTAGAGATTTGAATAGGGCTACACCCAAAGATGAGTATCCCATGCCAATAGCCGATATGCTTATTAATGATGCTTTTGGACATAAAGTTATTAGCTTTCTAGATGGTAATGCCGGATACAATCAAATTTTTATGGCCGAAGAGGACATGTACAAAACGGCTTTCCGATGTCCTAGTTTCCTTGGTTTATTCGAGTGGACAGTGATGACATTCGGATTAAAAAATGCTGGAGCCACATATCAAAGGGCTATGAATTTGATTTTTCATGATTTACTCGGTATCATACTTGAAGTTTATATTGATGATATTGTTGTCAAATCGGATGCTTTTGAGTCTCACTTGGCCGATTTGCGTTTAGCTTTCGAAAGAATGAAAAAGTATGGACTGAAGATGAATCCTTTGAAGTGTGCTTTCGGCGTGTCAGCTGGCAAGTTTTTGGGTTTCATTATTCATGAAGATGGCATAGAGATTGATCCCAAAAAGATAGAGGCTATACAGAAAGTGAAGGCTCCAACATGCAAAAGAGATATGCAAAAGTTCCTTGGCAAGGTCAATTATTTGAGGAGGTTCATAGCTAATCTGTCAGGGAAAGTTGATGCATTTACTCCTATCCTTCGATTGAAGAATGATGCTGATTTCACTTGGGGGGCAAAACAGCAAGAAGCATTTGATATGATCAAGAGTTATTTGTGCACTCCTCCGGTGATGAAAGCACCCAAGCATAGGGAACCCTTCAGGCTTTACATTGCAGCAGAGGAAGGAGTTATTGGTGCTGTTTTGACTCAAGAAACCGAGGGAAAAGAGCATGCTATTACATATTTGAGCAGACGCTTATTGGACGCCGAGACAAGGTATACATTTATTGAGAAACTATGTCTATGCTTATATTATGCTTGCACAAAATTAAGACATTATTTAGTGCTGAGTGCTTGTAAGTAGCTTGTCAAACCGATGTCATTAAATACATGTTGCATAGGCCAACTCTTAGTGGTAGAATTGGCAAGTGGGCTTATGCTTCGATTGAATATGATTTGGCTTATGAATCTCTAAAATCCATGAAAGGCCAAATTGTTGCTAATTTCATTGTTGAACATCGGATTAATGACAAGCATGATGTTGATATGAACCTTGTTTCATTAGTACCATGGAGATTATCTTTGATGGTTCAGTTTGTAGCAATGGCCAAGGTGTTGGTATTGTTTATATATCTCCTCATGGTGCTATTTTTGAAGCCTCATGCCGCTTAGAATATTTTTGCACAAACAATCAAGCTGGATATGAAGCATTGTTATTCGGCCTAGAGATGTTACTTGCTATAGGTGTTACACATATTGAGGCTTACGGTGATTCGTTACTAGTGGTGCAGCAAATATCTAGAGTCTTTCAGTGTTTGGACGAATCACTTAATGTTTATCTTGATAAATGTCTGGATATAATTTCTACTTTGGATTGTTTTAGCATTGCACATATATCTAGACATGACAATTGGAAAGCAAATGAGTTGCCACAGCAAGCATCTGGATATCATGTTGATCATGGCATGTTTCATATCTCTCAAAGACCGATGTCTTGTCTTCCCAATATGTGAGAGGCCGAACCTGAACCCGTTGATTCGGCCATTAACAAAAAATCTAGTGCAGGTGACAATCCCGACTGGAGGAAGCCCATTGTTGATTACATGTGCAATCCGAGTGAAAGGGTGGACAGGGTTGTTCGGCGTATGGCTTTCAAGTATACAATGAGAGATGATGGTCTTTATCGCCGAACAGTCGATGATGTTCTTCTAAAGTGTTTGGACAAGGACCAGGCAAGAGTTGCTATGGGAGAAGTACATGAAGGTATTTGTGGCACTCACCAGTCGGCTCCCAAGATGAAATGGTTATTGCGACGTGCTGGGTTTTATTGGCCGACTATGATTAATGATTGCTTCAGATATTATAAAGGGTGTGAAGCTTGTCAAAAGTTTGGTGATATTCAATTGGCTCCTGCTGCTATGTTACATCCTATTATCAAACCGTGGCCTTTCAGAGGTTGGGGTTTAGATTTCATTGGACAAATCCACCCATCTTCGTCAAAAGGGCATAGGTTCGTATTGGTGGCAACTGATTATTTCACTAAATGGTCTGAAGCAGTACCTCTCAAGAACATGACACATACAGAGGTAATTCAATTCATAACCAAGCACATTATTCATAGATTCGGTATTCCTCAAACATTAACTACAGATCAAGGTTCATCTTTTATGTCACACCAAGTCAGAGAATTTGCCGAATCTTATAATATAAAGTTGCTCAATTCCTCTCCATATTATGCCCAAGCTAATGGACAAGCTGAGTCTAGCAATAAAATTTTAATCAAGCTCATCAAGAAGAAGATTGAGGATAATCCAAGGAGATGGCATGAGTTGTTGTCTGAAGCTTTATGGGCACACAGAATTTCAAGGCATGGTGCTACGAAGGTGACTCCATATGAGCTAGTATATGGTCAAGAGGCTGTTTTACCAGTGGAGCTAAATTTGAATGCTTTGAGAATAGCCAAACAAAATAATTTATCGGCAGTAGACTTTTATAACTTAATGATGGACAATATTGATGAGGTTGCCGATAAACGTTTGGCTGCTTTAAGAGCCATAGAGAGAGATAAGTTGAGGGTGGCAAGAGCTCATAATAAGAAAGTCAAGTTGAAGAATTTTCAAGTTGGTGATCTCGTCTGGAAAGTGATTCTACCGATTGGTTCAAGAGATAGAAAATTCGGGAAGTGGTCTCCAAGTTGGGAAGGTCCTTTTAGGATTACAAGAGTTGTTCCCGGAAATTCATATTTGGTGGAATCAATACAAGGGGCATTGTTACCTCGAGCTCTTAATGGCAAATATTTGAAGAAGTACCACCCGAGTGTGTGGCAGGAAGCATAAGTAGGCAATGGCCGATATACGATTATCGCCCTTAGCATAAACATGGCCGATCCATAATTATCGCCCTGAGAAAAATAAATGGCCGATGGAGTGTTGACATCGTCCTTAGAACGAATACTATACATATTATTTTTCGGTGTGCAAGCTTTGCCGAAAAACAGGGGGGCATGTGTTGACACTTGATTTTGGCAAAACATAGAGTGAAAGGGTTTTCGGCATGAGAAAGTTTCACATCGTCGAGTGTAACAACTTTGATATTTAGGCTATCGCCATTCGACCTTATCTCAGTGGACGAAGCTGTACTCCGAGTGACAAAATTTAGTGTTCTGAGTGCTTTTCGGCCGATTATGCCCTTAATATGACCTCAGATGAAGGAGCACTCTGAAGGAATTGTCTTCGTCTTGTCGAGGCAATTGATTTTCATATATAAATCATCTTAATCCGAGTTCATATGCAAAAGTTACAGTCAATACGGTTTGGACAGGCCAGAGACTAAAATATTACGCTTGACACCAGACACATGTGAGTGTCTGATGCAATGCGTGAGCAATTCGGCCTTTAAGGCGGCATTGAATCGAAAAAACCTTCAAAACGAAAAAGTTTTGTCTCGTCGAGCCGATCGATTTTTATATAAAATTTGTCTCAATCCGAGGTCGTATGCAACCTAGAGAGGCGAGTCAAGATCAGGCTGTCTTTTCAGTCGGGAAATCCGAGTGGAAAGTTTTACCATCCGAGTGAAAACCTACCGATCGAGTAAAAGGTCAAAAACCTACCGATCGAGTAAAAGGTCGAGTGAAAACCTACCGATCGAGTAAAAGGTTGAGTGAAAACTTATCGATCAAGTAAAAGATTGTCTTCCGATTGAAAATGTGGTCATCATCCAAGTGAAATATTGTCTTCCGAGTGAAAATATAGTCATCCGAGTGAAAAAGTCCAGTCGAACCATCCGAGTGAAAGACTCTAATATTCCGAGTGGATGAGCTCAAATCCGAGTGAAACTGAACATGTGCCCAAAAGTTTATCAAGATGATTTCGGATGGAGAAGTGTTCAATACGGAAGTTGTGCGTATCGTAAAAATGGTGAAATTTGGTTTTGGGGTCATCATCATCAGAGATAGCATATGGCATGCAAATTCACTACAAGACTCGGATAATCCAGTCTGCTGCAAGAACGAATCCGACTGGAACGTAAAGATGGCTTCGTGGAGTATTCAAGATGGCCTTATTTGGAAAAGTGTTCAGCATGAGAATTGTTCGTCACGTCGAGGCGCACAAATTTGGTATTTTAATCTTCCCAATCGGAGTTCATATGCAAATTCCACGGCCCGCGCACGAAGCAGGACAGAAGTTTGGACCAGATTCGAGCTGAATCCGAGTTGGAGTAAAACTAGGACTCTAGGACGTGAATTGATATAATTTTCTTCTAAGGAAAGCTTAGATGAATCCTTTAATTGTACGAGAAGTCCAGCCGCCTCTTATATATGTTGGGGGTGACGGTCGATTGAACAACACACAATCGAACAAGTCAATATACTACTTTTTCATCTACGTTTTATCTCTCCACCATTTTTCTCTCTCGTTCTTCGCTGTTCTTCGTGTTTGAGAGCTGCGAATCCCGAGGCTCTAGGGGCGAGCGAATCGACCTAGGGCAGCCCATAGCTGCCGCACTCCCTGACGGGGTCCCTCCCGGGTGTGTGGGGTTTTCGGGTCTGCAAAAGCGCCCGTCGACTGTCTTGCATATCACGCTGTCGGTCGGGTCTCCTTCGACGTGAGCTGCGGTGCATCACCCCCAGCATCGAGGGTACACATGACGTGTTCGTGTGTCAACAGATCCTACACGGATAAATAGCGTATCACGCATGTACTACCTCATTTCCGGTTTGCAGGGCTCAATTCAAGAGACGACCTACTCGATCCTACACGAATAAATAGCGGATCACGCACGTACTAGTACCTCCTTTCCGGTTTGCAGGGCTTAATTCAAACCACTCACCAACCCAGGTACTCCCTCCGTCCGGGTTTATTAGTCCCGTGAGCAAAGCAGCAAGACCAAGGCATGGCAATAATTAATGACATGCAGAAGTTTAAGCCTAATTAATTCCAGTGATTTAAGTGGCTGCATGCGTGCCCTCGGCTGCGACTCGTTGCATGCTGCTTTGCGCACTGCCTGTGAGCGATTCTGAGTGCCTGCATGCAGCCGGCCGTAATTAAGGCAGCTAACTGATGCGAAAAAAGATACGCTTTAATTGTTGCGGGCTTTTTAAATCCGTGAAATCATTATGGACAAGGAGGGAGATGATTCGAGTGCACTTGTTTGACCGCCATGCCGGCGTGCGACCCAGACGGGATGGCACGGCATAGTCATAATTTCAGTTTCCCTAGTTTTCCACGGCAAGCTGGCGCGCTAAGCCATTATGCATTGAATTCTGATGACCGTCGCGCTACCTTCCCCCTATAAGTACTGTTTCCCGGCATTCTCCAGTGCCACCGTGACCCAACTTGCCATATCCTCATAAGCCCCCACCAGCCTGACGTTGCTTGCCACGTCTGCCATGCCCTCGCCCATCCGCGGTAGGCGACGCCGGAGGCGGTCACCGCCGGAACTAGTGTTCGGTTTTTCACCGGAAGGCAGATGGAGGGAGGAGGCATTCTATCTGTCTTTAGATGGCAATGCGCAGATCGAGCAGTTGTTGGAGCGTGACCGCATGGCGGAGGAGCAGGAGTTGTTGGAGCGCGACCGGCTAGCGGAGGAGCAGCGTAACGCCGATTTGCGCCGTCAGCGGGACATGGAGCAGCAGCGCACCGACGCTCTGAGTCGCGAGCAGAGCGCCCGCAACTAGGCCGACTACGTGGAGGCCGGCGCCCGGCAAATAGCCCTGGAGGCTGTCGGGCACGCACACGTTCGCGACGCTGATTTTTACTACCAGCTCGTCAAGTGGGTTTCCCGCTTGGAAGCCGAAGCTTCGGTGGACCACGCCGGCATGGAAAGGGCCAACACGCGCAAGCAAAGCGCCCTATCGCACCTCTGGCAAGTCCGAGGCGAGGCGCAGGACGCCGGTGCCGGCGTTTAGCGTGTACCGCCGGCATCGTCTAGTTAGCTAATAAGTTAGTACTTGTCTAGTGGGAGTAGATAGTTAACTTGGCTATGATGGTTGTCAACGTGGAAGTTCAGTACTCTATATGTGGATCAGACCTATTACTTTGCTCTGAATGTTGAACTTTCCGTTTGAACGTATGGAATGGGCTATTATTTTTTAAATGGATTGTATTTGTCCTCCACAGGTTTAGAGGCTGACTTGTGGGCCTAGCAAGTTGACGCGTACACAATCAGGATATGATTGTATGTGGAGAGGATGACAGCAGGGACCCGCCAAGGTCATGGCAGTACACAAGCAAGTGCCTCCTTATTTCAAGCCAATAAAAAAATGGCTCCTCCTAGTGGATTTCTGACATCTGGGTCCCATGCCATTGTCAACGTAGTCAGTAAACGAGAGAATTGCACAACGAGCGGCTGATACCAGGGACCCAGCAGCTCGCCCAGTTATTTTTGTTTTGGGTTAATTTGATAAATGCCTCCAAGAAATGCCACTGCAATTTCCAAAGTTTGAAAAATGCCATTTCATGCCATTTCTAGTGGCATTTTTTGAAGTCTAGTGTGGCGTTTTTCAAAGTTTGCAAACTGCAGTGGCGTTTTTTTTAAGTTTGCAAAAATTGCAGTGGCGTTTTTCAAAGTTTGGAAATTACAGTGGCATTTTTATGAATCGCCATAATTGGAGTGGCATTTATCTAATATGTTTTTGAAACGGAAGCAGGGTGTCAACTGGGCTGTGCGGGACACTCTGGCCTGTCTAGACAGCCTTTTCTTTTATGTTTACCACAGACCAGCCCAGTAGTTTTTTTTTTCTTTTTGAAAATAGCTAGTGTCGGTGTCAAAACCGGCGGATCTCGAGTAGGGGGTCCTGAACTGTGCGTCTAGGCGGATGGTAACAGGAGACAAGGGACACGATGTTTTTACCCAGGTTCGGGCCCTCTCGATCGAGGTAAAACCCTACTCCAACTTGATTAATATTGATGATATGGGTAGTACAAGAGTAGATCTACCACGAGATCAAGGAGGCTAAACCCTAGAAGCTATCCTATGGTATGATTGTTGTAATGGTTGTTCGTCCTACGGACTAAAACCCTCCGGTTTATATAGACACCGGAGAGGGCTAGGGTTACACAGAGTCGGTTACAATGGTAGGAGATCTACATATCCGTATTGCCAAGCTTGCCTTCCACGCCAAGGAAAGTCCCATCCGGACACGGGACGAAGTCTTCAATCTTCTATCTTCATAGTCTTCGTGTCCGGCCGATGATGATAGTCCGGCTATCCGGACACCCCCTAGTCCAGGACTCCCTCAGTAGCCCCTGAACCAGGCTTCAATGACGACGAGTCCGGCGCGCATATTGTCTTCGGCATTGCAAGGCGGGTTCTTCCTCCAAATAATTCATAGAAGATTGTGAACACCAGGATAGTGTCCGGCTCTGTAAAATAAATTCCACATACCACCATAGAGAGAATAATATGTACACAAGTTCAATCTGCTGACGTATCTTGTGGTGTGACGTCACACCACTACCAAGCCTTTACGTTTTTATTATACCACCTCAGCGCGTTTAGCGAAGCGGTTTCCTTGGCATGTCTTGTCGAAGCAGAGATCGTGTTCCCCTTATTCCGGGATTCTCATCAATACGGACGTGGGTAACCCAACCGTGCCCGCTGCCACGCCTCCTCTATCAAAGGTGAGTCCCAAACGGTCATGGGGACAGCTCTTGGTATTCTCCCTCTTTATAATGGGACCAAGGCTCATTTCTTTTCTTCAATCCTCAATCGAATCTGCCCCTCGCCCTGAGTTCCAACACCCAGAGCCCCAGATTCGAGCGCCTCGGACCTTCAACGATGTCCGGCTCCGACCTACAGGGCCGGTGGATGCCCTCCTCCATCACGGAAGAGGACGTGCAAAGGCTGAGAGAAGCCAGGTACCTGACCTACGAGATTTTGCATAGGTTGCCCGCCAAAGGGCAAGTCATTCCTACTCCCGAGCCCGGCGAAAGCGTCGTGTTTGTGTCCCACCTCCGTCGGGGTTTAGGCTTCCCGATGGATCCTTTTGTGAGAGGGCTCATGTTTTACTATGGGTTGGAATTCCACGACTTGGCTCCGGAGTCCATCCTCCACATCTCATCATTCATTGTCGTCTGTGAAGCCTTCCTCCATACTACCCCTCACTTCGGTTTGTGGCTCAAAACCTTCAACGTGGAGCCGAAGATGATTGAGGGGCGTCAAGCAGAGTGCGGCGGGGCGGTTGTAAGCAAGAGGGCCGATGCTCCATGGCCCGAGGGCTCTCTCCAGGAGGAGCTCGGCTTGTGGCAACAGGAGTGGTTTTATATTACCGCTCCTAGGGGCAGCAGGCAGAAGCCGCCGCCCATCTTCCGCTCAGGCCCTCCACGACGGTTGATGTCATGGGTCAATCAAGGGATCAACTGGGGGCCGTCAAAGGACGTACCCCTATTGCAGGGCCAGATTTGAGACCTCCAAGAGAGGGAGATCAATCTGGTCGTGGTGATGCAGGTTATGCTGATTAGGCGTCTTCTGCCCTAAAAACGTCGCCCTCTCCGGCTGTGGGAATTCAATCCGGAGGGACCACGAGTTCTCCAACACTTCATGGGTACAACACCCGTGGAGATGTACAAATTGTTCTTCGGATCACAAGAGGTGTGTCCGGAATCGACCGAGGACGCCGGCCTAAGCTGCAATCACCCGGATACACAAGTAAGTAGCTCTGTGTCCGGACATACCGTTCGTTTGCATATCTTGGATTTGCCTTTTAACCAATTGTCCTCTGAACAGGAGTGGATAGCGCAAGCAAAACTGATACGGTGTCCGGCCCCCCTCCCGGAGACCACGCTGGATCCCGTGTTGGTCAAGATGTTGGAGGTTGCGCCTTCGGAGGAAGGCACAGGGGAAAACAGAGAAACTACCGCCTCTACCAAGGAGGCTTTCGAGAAAGGGGGGATCGAGAATCCCTCCTTCCAAGGGGAGAAGAGGACCGCTTCCGAAAACCCGGAGGCCAAGGCCTCAAAGCGGGGGAAGAGATCTTCACCGGAGGGTCCTGCGCCTGGGGAAGCCCTGGCCGCACCCTCTCCCCCAAGGGATCAGCCCTCCAGCGAGCCATAAGTAGAAAAAGGGGAGTTTTGTAATAAGGGACATCCCTATTTTTGCTTCTGAGGATAACCAAAGTTTTTACCTTGTAGTTCGGATCTCCGTCCTTCTCAGGTGAGCTCGTCTTCAGGGGACCTTCGTCCGGAGATGATGGAGAGCGAAACGCCTCCATCTGCCGCACTGTCAGGCGGGGCGGACGACCCTGAGGTGTCATCACGGAGGGTATCCCCGAGTCCGGCAGGGCCGGAGAGTTCGGCACCAACTGGTGTACGGCCGGGGGAGCTGAAGGATCTGCTTCAGAAGGCGTCTATCTCAGAAGGTCACCGTACATTGATGAGTATGGTGATTGAAAGAATTTCATCCGCCGAGGGCGGGTTGCATGATGCCGTCAGAAGTTTGTTGGCGGGGTTTGAGGTACGTAAAAATGACATACCTTTTGACAGTTTTACACATAAAGCGCGCCCTGTATGGATAGTAGCCCCTGAGACTCGGTATGTTGTCGAAAGTGACAGCGTGCCGAGGATCATAATCTCAGGTATTAATTCTCACTATTCCTGCACAGGTGGCGGATAGTCCGGTGGCCAGCCGGGCTGATGGAGTTGCTGAATTAAAGTGGCAACTCGACGTTGCCGATGCGGACATCGCGCTGGTCAATAAACGACTTGACAAGTCACAAGGTAGGTTGTTTCTCCATGGTCACCTAGTTAGGGAGCTGATGCTCACTCCTTACAACATGTATGCTTAATGCAGATGGTGCTGCTGCTGTGGAGGACCTTCGAGCAGAGCTTGCTCAAGCCAAGGAGCAGGCTCGAAGGAGTGATGCGGCTGCCTCTAAGGCGGCCGAAGAGCAAGAAGCCGAAAGGGCGGCTCACTACCGAAGCAGGGGGGAGATGGCCGAAATGGCCGTGAAGCTGAAAGATGTAACCGACCGCTATGAGGTTCTTGAAAAGGAATGCCGAGCGGAGCAAGAAGACCTGAAGAAGGCCACCGCCGAAGCCAAGGATGCCCATTCTACAATGAGGGCTATAAAGGAGGAGCTGCGTCAGGCCGGAGACATTGCGGCTGGCAAGCCCTTTCTGCTGCGCAGGAAGTTCACAGATCCGAAGTATGCTCAGCTTGGCCAGCTGTGGGGTCCGAAGGATCCTTATATGGATTTAGCGGCGAGTGCGGCAGATGCTGTTGTGCACTTCCGAAGTCAAAAGGATCACGAGACGGAAGAGCTTTTTTGGTCTCAATTCCATAGTCCGGAGTGTTCACTTCCGTTGACCGATCGGCTGGCTGAGTGGGCTGAGCTGAATAGATTGTCCAGACTTGCCATGACGGATGTAGTGGCTCATATCTAGCCGGATAGGCCCAAGCCGAAGAGTTATTTTGGCTTATTGCAGCAATTCCTTGGGGCGGTGCCGCATATCAAGGCGATGAAGCGGTCGGCCTGCATAGAGGGTGCACGGATGGCCCTCGCCCGTGTGAAGACATACTGGACGGAGATGGATGCCACCGATGTTGCAACCCGGGGTTCGGACGAGAGCCGGTTACCCGCCGAGCACTATTTTGGGGAAGTTCTGCGGGGTGCTCGTGCAATAGAGTCGTGGTGCTCAAAGAATGTCATGTTCAAATGATTTTTATGATATGTAAAACAATATTCATAATATAAGTGCTTTTTATACTTTTGCATTCAAGTATTGAAATATCTCCTGTGCGGCCCTTAATGTATATTTGTGTATAACCTGAAAGATGGCAGTCTTCGGCTTCAGCCCCCACGCACATGGTGCGGGGGTGTTTGCAAAATAGCGCATTTTCACACTTAATCCAACGTCTTGGTCCTGTGAAGGAGGTGGTAGCATAGCAAACGAGGCAACCGGACTATGATGCTTTATCACTTTCACTTAGCCATAGGAGTTCGAAGGTGGGGCTACGATATAGCCCCTAGGGGCACCGCACTCTTCGAATTTGGGGCGCATATGTGCCTGACTGGGAAACGGTCCTTCGTCAAAGCGGAGGAATTCTAAATATTCCGGTAGTCGATCGAGTGGTTGACCAGTCTCTCGCTGTATCATGACAGTCAGTTTTCGGCTTTCTCTACTGAGGTGCTCGCCCGGTCGAACCGGGGCACAATCGCAGTAGTTCTCCTAGTGCCGTGTTAGCCGATGATACGGAACGTAAGGCAGCAAAACACAGGAGCCGGGCAAACCCAACATTTGACCAAAGACATGGTTCGGAGCTGATGCATATAAGGCCTAACTCGAGACTCCGAACACTCCCTAAGGTATTCGGTCTTTATGATAACGGGCCGAACAATGCCCTAAGCCCCTAGTGTCCAGGTACAGGCAAGAATTTCTGACGCGACCAACGCCAAAACGCCAGCCTCCTCATTGGTTATGGTGAAAAACCGTGGGATGTGAATCAACAAGAGACAGTAAGAAAGGTTTACGTAGGGTCTTAATCTGAAAGGAATCCTTGCCACGGGTCCCTGCTGCACGTTTGCGCCTGTGTCTCCGTTGTGCCGTATCCTGGACGGGTGTACACGTTGTTCATCTGTAAAAGAGAGGAACTTAGCTTGAAAAGAAATCATGCAAAAAATGTATTGAAAACAAAGTATGAATGAATGAATGAAGTTGAGCTTTTATTGGCTCTTTCTTGTTTGTACGCGCAGCCCCTTGTGAAAGGGTATGCGGCTAGGGAGCCCCTAGTTTATTTATGCCGGACTCGCCTAGCCGTGTCCGGGGTCTTGAACGACCTTTTAGTGATATGATGCCGCGTGGACCGGGCATTTTAAGTGTAAGAGACGCGTAGTGCGGTATTGCATTAAAGCGGGCGAAAGCTTCACGTCCCAATAGTGCTAGATGGCTACTTTTGAATGGGGCGACATGGAAGATTAGCTTTTCACGACGGAAGTTGTCGGGTGATCCAAACACAACTTCTAGTAGTAAGGAGCCCGTGCACTTGGCGTAAGGGCCTGGCGTCACTCCTTTGAAGGAAGTGCGGCTATGACGAATTTTAGTAGGGTCTATCCCCAACTTGCGGATTGTGTCCGGATATAGCAGGTTTAAATCGCTGCCGCCATCCATTAGGACTTGTGTAAATTGTAGTCCATCGATTATAGGATCCAATATCAGAGTAGTCCATCCTGCGTTTCGAATACTTCTGGAATAATCCAGGTGGTCGAAAGTAATTGGTTTTGACATCCAATCTCGGGATTCCGCTGGGGTGGACCGTGCGACGCGTACTGTAGCGGGTGCCGCACTATTGTTCCGTATAATCACATGAAGTGAGTTTACTGTTTAACTTCTTGTGGGAAAGTCTTTTGTTTTCCGGCGCTCTGCTGGTGGGGTTCGTCATCGTCCTCGCTTGGCGTGTCGAGCCCCTTGTGTTCGGCGTTGAGTCGGCCGGACTGTTTGAAGACCCAACAATTTCGGTGGGTGTGGTTTGCAGGCTTCTCGGGGGTACTGTCGATTTGACATATCCGATCCAAAATTTTGTTGAGGTTGGATAGCTCGTCACTGTTGTCCTTAAGAGGCAGTGTTTTGTTGTTCGGCCGCGAGCTTTTGAATCCGGCGTTGACCGCCGTGTTCTTTGGGCCATTTTCTTTGTTTCGGCGCTGATCCTTTCTGCGCCGTGATTTTCCATTTCCATCTCTGATCTCGGATGTACTTGGGTCGCTGGTGCTGCATCTTGCCAGCCAGCTATCTTCCCCCGCGCAAAAGTGGGTCATGAGGCTCGTTAGCGCGGCCATTGTTCTTGGCTTTTCCTGGCCGAGGTGTCTGGCGAGCCATTCGTCTCGGACGTTATGTTTAAAAGCTGCTAGGGCTTCGGCGTCCAGACAGTCGACTATTTGGTTCTTTTTGGTGAGGAACCTGTTCTAGAATTTGCGCGCTGACTCTCCGGGCTATTGGGTTATGTGACTTAAATCGTCTGCATCCGGAGGGCGGACATAAGTCCCTTGAAAATTTGCTCTAAACGCGTCCTCGAGCTCTTCCCAACTTCCAATGGTATTTTCTGGGAGGCTTTTGAGCCAATGTCGAGCTGGCCCTTTGAGCTTGAGGGGTAGATATTTTATGGCGTGGAGATCGTCTCCTCTAGCCATATGTATGTGTAGGATGTAATCCTCAATCCAGACTCCGGGGTCTATTGTTCCGTCGTATGCCTCTATGTTTACGGGCTTGAATCCCGCTGGAAATTCATGATCCAGCACCTCATCGGTGAAACATAGTGGGTGTGCGGCGCCCCTGTATTTAGGTGTGCCGTTATCTTCGAACACTCGGCGTGTTGTGTTGCTTCCTGGGGCCCTCTTTTTTGGCCCATAAATGGACCTGACCGGGCCATCTGTTTTGCGAGGATCTTTATGTGTGTCATGTGCCGGCTTGTGTGCGGCGCCGCTTGCCGCTCCTGGCCTTTCATCTGGTCGTCTATCCGGCCAGGCAGCCTCTTTGCTTTTTGACTGTGGGGGCTCTACGGCCTCCTCGTCGAATTCGGGCAGCAGCTTGCGCTTCGGGTAGCTCTTTGCTTGATGGCTATTGCCGTATTTGTCCGCGGCCTTGAGTACTTTGCTCCACCTCATTCTGAGTATGTCTTCTGCTGTTTTGAGTTTCCGTTTCTGCTTCTTCAAACTTCTTGCAGTGGCGACAAGCCTTTTGTGAAGGTTCTTATGCTCCGGTGGTGTGTCCGGCGTGAGATCGTCTGGACTGTTGTTTTCGCCGGGGATGGGTTGATTGTCCGATTCATCCTATTCGGGTGGTTGCTTGGTTGCATGTTCGTCGTCCACTGGTTTGCCCTCCTCTACGGCTGGGTCATTATGGGTGCTGTTGTTATCGAGGCGGGACTTGGGGCGGCGCTTGCGTCGCCGTTTTGGTTGTTTTTCGGGGAATTATCCTTCGCCGCGTCCCGTTGTTTGGGGCTGCAACCTTTTTCTTTAGGCTATTTGTTGTGGCCATAAGCCTGCGTTTAAAATGCTCTTGTTCGACGGGGTCTTCGGGCACGACGAATTCGTTGTCGTTGAGGCTTGCCTCGTCTCCGGAGGGAGGCATGTAATTATCATCCTCTACCTCTTCGTCTGCCGCTCTCTCGTGAGGGCTGGCTTCTCCGTCCTCCTGTGCTGAATCTTGCTGGAGGGGGTTATCTTCGGCACTCTCTGGGGTGTTATTATCTCCGGTGCTGGAATCTCCATTCTTGTTGTGGCGGGATTTAGAGCGGCGCCGCTGACGCCGGCGCTTGGGCTGTTTCTTAGAGGAATCTGCCTCCGCTGCTTCTTCTCCATTCCCATCCTTTGGGATGTCCACCATGTATATGTCGTATGACGAGGTGGTCTTCCAGTGCCCCGTAGGCGCTGGTTCTTGGTCGTCTCCAGCATCGTCGTCCATGCCGTCGATGTCTTCGGAGTCGTAGTCTAGCATGTCGGTTAGATCATCGACAGTGGCTACAAAGTGGGTGGTGGGTGGGCTTTGAATTTCTTCATCGTCCACGTCCCAACCGTCCTGACCGCAGTCCGGCCAGGGCTCTCCTGATAACGAGAGATACTTTAGCAAATTCAGGATGTCACCAAAGGGTGAGTGCTGAAAGATGTCCGCGGCGGTGAACTCCATGATCGGCGCCCAATCGGACTCGATTGGTAGGGGCGCAGGAGGTTCGGAGTCCGGCGAGGAGTCCGGCACCTCGGAGTCACGAGATTTACAAGGGACAAGGCCAGTATTAGGCTCCATTACCGTAAATGTTGCAGCCCCCGAGGCGGTGTCTAGCCATCCGTCCTCGATCTGCGCGGTCGGCTCCGAATTAGGGATCGAAGCGGACTTATGTGCGGCCTCCAGGGCATTGTCTGGCAGCAGAGCTAAATCATGCCCATTGTGACAGTGCGGCGCGCTCGGCTGTGGCTCGAATCCGTCGAAGATCAAGTCTTCGCGGATGTCAGCCATGAAGTTTAGGCTTCCAAATCTGACCTGATGGCCAGGGGCGTAGCTTTCGATCTGCTCCAGATGGCCAAGTGAATTGGCCCGCAGTGCAAAGCCGCCGAACACGAAGATCTGTCCGGGGAGAAAAGTCTCACCCTGGACTGCGTTGTTGATGATTGAAGGAGCCATCAAGCCTATCGGTGACGACACAGAGGAACTCTCAATGAAAGCACCAATGTCGGTGTCAAAACCGGCGGATCTCGGGTAGGGGGTCCCGAACTGTGCGTCTAGGCGGATGGTAACAGGAGACAAGGGACACGATGTTTTTACCCAGGTTCGGGCCCTCTCGATGGAGGTAAAACCCTACTCCTGCTTGATTAATATTGATGATATGGGTAGTACAAGAGTAGATCTACCAGGAGATCAAGGAGGCTAAACCCTAGAAGCTAGCCTATGGTATGATTGTTGTAATGGTTGTTCGTCCTACGGACTAAAACCCCCCGGTTTATATAGACACCGGAGAGGGCTAGGGTTACACAGAGTTGGTTACAATGGTAGGAGATCTACATATTCGTATTGCCAAGCTTGCCTTCCACGCCAAGGAAAGTCCCATCCGGACACGGGACGAAGTCTTCAATCTTCTATCTTCATAGTCTTGTTGTCCGGCCGATGATGATAGTCCGGCTATCCGGACACCCCCTAGTCCAGGACTCCCTTAGCTAGCCTAGTTTTTTTGTGATTTGTCAAGTAAGTCACTTTATCAGGCCTGTTGGGTTAGACGAGGAGAGCTTCGGCTGGCCGAGAAAATGGCCTATCAGTAATGAGAAATGGGCTGTACATTTTTAAAACACATCAAACCGGCAATTAGTTTCAAATATCTTTTTTTCATTTCGAGATTTTAAATTGCATTGATTTTTATGCGTGGACAATTTATTGGATTTTATATTGATATACATTATTTTTAAAATCAGTCTGAATGTGACTCAAAATTTCAGGATTAAAAACAGTTCAGACCGCACCGACATATGCAAAATTTCGTATAATTTTTTAACCGTGGCCACAATATGGGCTGTAATGCTAAGAAAAAGAATATGAGCTCCAAAAAAGCCCGTAAGAACTAGCAAATGGGTTGTAAACTATTTGAAATAATGGCAGATGGGATGTATGCTGTTTTCCACAGATTTGAGGCTTTCCACAGATGGCCTGTATACTGTTGGATGTCCATCCAACGGCCGTCGTGCTTCTTCAATCTCTGCTCTTCCTGCTCCAGCCGCTCAAACAAGCGCCGGCGGGACTGCCTGCTCCCTCCTTCCCGCGGCCGGTTGTGCTGCCGCACAGGCCTCACCGCCCCACCGTACTCCCATCGCTGGCCTAGCTATCCCTCTACTCACCCTTAGTCCCACACATGTTGTTATTCTCCAGCGACGGCAGACGAACCAGTAAACCCTCGTACTCCTCCGCGTGGGAAATAGCTGCCGAGTATTCCCTGGCTCCGTGTCGTTCCCTTCCTAGGCCTCGCCGTCGTCCACTGCCCTGGTGCTCTCGGCGTGGCCTGGTCAACGTGGTCAATGAACAACATCCATTGGAAGTGGACTGTACGTGGAGAGGCTGACAGCTGGGTCCACGGCCGCACGCAAGGAAATGCCTCCTTATTACGCGCAAAATAATGATTCCTCCACCTGACATCTGGGACCCATCGAAAGGGCCTCTGTATTTCGCAAAAAAAACATTACCTCTGCTGACAGCTCGGACCCACCAGCTATATCTTCGCACGCAAGGAAGTGCCTCCTTATTACGCCCAAAAAAAGAATACTCCCCCTGCTAGCTGGGACCCAGTATAGTGGGCCTACTAAGTTGACGGGGATGAAGGGCTTTGTCAACTTAGTCAATATGCACGATTCTAGCTCGACTGACCGTACGATGTTCATCCAACGGCAGTAGTGCTTCTTCAACCTCTGGTCTTCTTGCTCCAGCCGCCCAAAGCAGCGCCAGTAGTGCCGCCTGCTCCTGCCTCCTGTGACCGGCTGTGCTGCCGCGGAGGCCTCACCTTTCCCATACTACTCCCACCACTGGCCAGGCCATCCCTCCACTCCACTCACCCACACCCCCTGTTATTCTGCGGCGGCGGCAGCGCAGCCGAACCAGTGAACCCTCGTACTCCTCTCCGCGTGGGCATCCACTGCCGCGTCTTCCCCGGCTCCGCATCGTCCCCTTCCTAGGCCTCGCCATCGTCCACCGCCGTGGTGCTCTATGCGCGGCGTGGTCAATGTGGTCAACGACCGAATTCCATCGGAAGAATACTGTACATGGAGAGGCTGACAGCTGGGTCCACGGCAGCCGCAAGGAAGTGCCTCCTTATTACGCGGAAAATAATTATTCCTCCACCTGACAGCAGGGACCCACCGGACGGGCCACCAGTATTTCGCGGAAAAAACGTTTTCCCCTGACTGCTGGGACCTACCCGACGGGCCACCGTATTTCACGAAAAAATGTTCCCCTGCTGTCAGCTCGGACCCACCGGAAGTGCCTCCTTATTACGCACAAAAAAATGAATACCCCCCCCCCCCAGCTAGCTGGAACCCACCTTGGTGGGAGGCTGACTTGTGGGCCTACTAAGTTGACGGGGATGGAGGGCTTTGTCAACTTAGTCAATATAAACGATTCTAGCTCCAGTGACCGTACGATGTCCATCCAACGGCCGTAGTGCTTCTTCAACCTCTGGTCTTCTTGCTCCAGCCGCCCAAAGCAGCGCCGGTCGTGCCGCATGCTCCTGCCTCCCGTGGCCGGATGTGCTGCCGCGGAGGCCTCACCGCCCTCTACTATTCCCACCGCTGGCCAGGCCCTGCGGTGACGGCAGCCTCACACCGCAGCCGAACCAGTGAACCCTCGTACTCCTCTCGGCGCGGGCTTCCACTGTCGCGTCTTCCCCGGCTCCCCATCATCCCCTTCCTAGGCCTCGCCATCGTCCACCGCCCTGGTGCTCTCGGCGCGGCATGGTCAACGTGGTCAAGGAATGGCTTCCATCAGACGTGGACTGTACGTGGAGAGGCTGACAGCTGGGTCCACGGTCGCAGCAAGGAAGTGCCTCCTTATTACGCGCAAAATAATTATTCCTCCACCTGACAGTGGGGACCCACCGGACGGGCCACCATATTTCGCGAAAAAAAAACATTTCCCCCCTGACTGCTAGGACCCACCAGCTACACCTTCGCACACAAGGAAGTGCGTCCGGGCAAAAAAAACAAAACGATTCACCCCCCCCCCTGACTGCTGGGACCCACTAGCTACATCTTCGCACGCAAGGAAGTGCGTCCGGGCAAAAAAAACGATTCGCCCCCCTGACTGCTGGGACCCACCAGCTACATCTTCGCACGCAAGGAAGTGCCTGACAGTCGGGACCCACCTGGTCAAAGCGTATGTAGCGTTGTCATTCTGGTCGCGAACATGTACGTACATAATGGTCGATGTAGAGGCGCGCATGTGTCATAGATGTAGAGGCGCGCACGTGTCGTAGTAGAGGCGCGCACGTAGCATGTACACGTACGTACATCAGCGGGGGTGCAAGAAAGAAAATACGGCCACGTATGTACATACGGGCAGGGTCTCTAACGCCTATCGCGCATACGTACATGGCTGGGTCGGAACGGAGAAACAGCGTCGTCGTCGTGTTCATGGGGAGCCAACCGGCTGGGTCGGAACGGAATGCGTGGTCGTGTTCATCGGGAGGGCTTGGACGGAACATGCGATGGAAACGAGGCCTGGCATACCGCACAACGGAGGAAACGGCCTTGTGTTCGACCGGCCACGTTCGAAACGGGGTCCTGTTGATCGGGAGGGGCCTGGCGTACCGCAAAACGGAGGAAACGGACCTCCTACGGTCGAAACGGCGGTCCTGTTGATCGAGAGGGGTGTGGCGTACCGCAAAACGGAGGAAACGGACCTCCTACGGTCGAAACGGGGGTCCTATTCATCGGGAGGGGTGTGGCATACCGCAAAACGGACGAAACGGACTTGTGTTGGAGCGCTAAAATCGAAATGGGGGGATGGGTGTGGCGTACCGCAAAACGGGACTCCACGGGATACTGTTCATCTCCACCGTTGACCTCCTCCAGCCTCCATGGGCTACCGTCGACCTCCTCCAGCCTCCACGGGCTCCTGTTCATCCAGCCTCCACCGTGCGCTACTCCACCGGCTACTATTTAACCACCCCTCCACGGGCACCCCTCCACCGTCTACTGTTCATCCAGCCCTCCACACCACGGGGTCCTGTTCAACCACCCCTCCACGGCCACCCCTCCACCGTCTACTGTTCATCCAGCCCTCCACACCACGGGTTCCTATTCATCCAGAGGCAATGCCACTGCTCACTGTTCATCCAAACCCCCCCGCAATGCTCACTGTTCATCCAATCGATCGGCTTCAGTTAGCAGCAATAGCGAAGGAATCGCTCCATCGGGTTCAGTTAACAGCCATCGATCGATCGCTCGGGTTCAGTAACGCGTAGCCTGCAGTGCAATCGCTCGGGTTCAGTTAGAGCCCAACGCCTTGCTCGGGTTCAGTTAGAGCCAACGCCTCGCACACACGCGCGTACGTACGAGGGAAACGCGCATCGCTCCGCCCCCGACCTCCCACCGTAACCAGCAACTCCCCGAAATTTTCCTCCCCCTCACTTCTACCACGGTTTTTTCCGTCATGGACGGCCCAAAGAATGTCATGCAGCTGCGTCTCCGGCCTGCCCAGGACGAAAAGCCCATTTTTTGTCATGATTTTTTTTCATAGAAGTAGGAGCCCACCACATCTATGATGATACCAGGTTTTGTCACAATTATCGTCATAGAAGTGTCATATGTATGACAGAAAAAAATTCGTTCGGCCCAAAATGTCACGGATGTGTCTTTTTTTTGTAGTGTTCCCATACCGCCGTCTTCACCTGCACCACCGGAAGAGCATCATCATCACCGTTTCCTCGGATGAAGCTGCGGCCTAATCGGCGCCACCAAAGAGGTTGTCGGCGCTCGGCCTAATCATCACCAGTTCCTCACACTAATCGCCGCATTTTCTTCTTGATTCGATCTCACGGTGCTGCCGGCGCTCGGTCCCGAGCCGACACGGCGCGGCTCCATCCACGGCGGCGTCGCCGGCCACTTCCTCCATGGCGTCGCTCCCTCGGCAGCGACGTCCACATCAGTAGGAGCTGCTGCTGCTTTAGCTCTCGCTCGCGCTGCTGCTCTGCTCTTGCTCTCGATCCCCTGCCTGGTCTGCTCTTGCTATTGCTCTTGCTCGCGCTGCTGCTCTCGCTCTTGCTCTTGCTTGCGATGCTGCTCCGATTTGGCTACACTTCAGTCGACTGAATCGACTTTTGGGTTAGTCGATTTCCAAGGGGTGGGCTCGCCGGGGTGAAGGAAGAACCAGCCGCAGCGGGGAGGGGGCTCGCCGGAGAGGTACCCCACTATCTATCTTAGGGTTCAGGATGGGGCGGTGGTCGCCGGCGGTGGCGGGGCGTTGGCGGGGCGGTGGCGTGGGGATCTCTGGAGAAAAAGCTCGGCACGGGGGGGCCTAGAGGGATGGCCGGGGCGGCGGCGGACCGGTGGTGGGGAGTGTTTTCAGGGCGGGCGGGGCGGCGCACCGCCGGCCGCGGGCGACGGGGGGCTGCTGTTTGGCCGATGGTGGCTGGTGGCTCTAGGGGGGTGGAGGTTGAAGATGAACCGCAGGCCCTTGATTTCGTATCCAACTGCTGCAAAATCGACTGACCAGAGATGAAAAAGTCAGTCGACCGACGTGTAGCCTCACCTTGCTAGTGCGTTCAGTTTCGACAGCAAAATTCAGTTTTGACACTTAGGTTCAGTTTCGACAGTTAAGTTCAGTTTCGACAGTTAAGTTCAGTTTCGATAGTTAAGTTCAGAGATGAGCGGCTGATATATTTTACATCTAGCACTTTGTGGTTATGTATTTTACGTCATGTATTGGAGATGCTATTAGAATTCCACTCAGGTTAACGTTGTTCGTTGTCTGTCTTGTCCTGCTTCAGCCTCGACGCCGTACAACTCACCGGAGCTGCTCCAACGACGAAACCCTCCATCACAGCGGAGCAGTACCTCGGGCTCCATCTCCATACGCCTAAGATCTTCTTCCCCTCCTCCGACAGCAAAGTCAGCCGGAGCATCCTCACCGGCCAACCCAATCACGCTGAGATCAACATGGCTTCGCCAAAGAGGTTGTACACTTGTTGCATCTCTTTTTTACTCTACATGTTATATATATTGTCCACTGAGCACTCGTAGTAACGGGAAATACGATTATTTTATCCTACTATATGACAAGCAGTGAGGTACCAGGCAACTTAGCTATCCATGATGGACTCTCTTGAACGCCATCATTATTTATCTCTGCGCGTTTGAGCTGTGCATTTGTCGATGGGCCTGGGAGTTGAGCTAGTATGGCAGTGGCCTGGGTCCAATGTAATAGAAGTAGCACAAAAACATTTTTTTAGTGTAGGATTTTCCTTGCTCAAGCCTGCCTACTAGAATCGCCGGTGCTCGAAAGGAAAAGTGAATGAAAAACATAGGAATTGGAAAGTTTCCTGTGGTACTACTTTTCATGAATTTGGTGCAAAGGAATGGAGCAAAGGAAAACTGTAGGATTTGTTCCTTTAGTGTCTCCTTGAAAGAAAAACCGTAGGAATTCTAATTTCCACTTCTCCTCCTTTTCATATTCCTATTCATCAAGCACAAGACTAAGAGATAGTAGCATAATAGCATTATAACCGTACATTTTCTTGTGGTTTGACTTAATCTCACTATGCTTTTTTGCATCCTGTGATCTTCCAATTGTTGTGAATCAAACACCCAGATTGGCAGAAATCCTGTGTTTTTAAATTCTCTGTTTTGCACGTGCATTCCTATCCTATTCCTGTCTATTTCCTATCCCTGCATTGTTAGAATCCTCAAATTCAAACAAGCCCTTACTCAATTACTTCTGTTACAGATATGTGTCAAAGAAAACCTTGTGTGGTTTGTCCTGCTCCTGCGGCGCTGTGTTCCACCCCAGCTCAGCTGCTCCAACGACGGAAGGGTTCACCACAGCAGGGATCCGCTCTCCAGACTATCTTTCGCCGCCTCAGATATTCTTCCCCGCCGCCGGCAACCACGACAACTGCATTACCATCATCAACTGAGCAGATGACCTTGAGGACTACACGGGTCCGCAAGAGAGGTCGCACTCTTCCGTGTCTGCTTACGTTATGCGTCGCTTAATATGATGACATGCTACATTATCGTCGTGTTCACCTATTAGACTCTGAGTCGGGTCCAAACTAATGCTGAAACTTGAGTTTTTAAATGGTCGTGGGGTACATATTGGGGCAGCAATTAGTACTATCTGTCTACTATCTGGTTAATCTCCGGTGTCTACTATGAGTTTCATGTTGGGTGCAAACAAACATTAAAGGAGCCATTATCTGTATATTTTAACTAAAGCTATTATCTGCCTACTATCATTGGTTTTGGGTCTATCCACAGTTTGCTACCATCACTCTGGATTTGTGCATGCACTCCTTACATAATCTCACTATGTTTTATTCCTATGCATGCCAGTTATTGTACACAATGGAACTGGTCATGTAGAGCAAAAGAGATGAGCCTTGCGTGGCAATAAAATTTCATGCAGACGTCGTTCCATGGTGGGCGCAAAGGCAGCCCCCCCCCCCTCCACCCATTTCGGATCGTAATCAAGAGGAAGATAACTGTTCTGAGGGGGATTCAGAAGGAGAAGACCACTCCTATTTACCCCATGAGGTCTTCGCTCTAACTTGGCATGCTGATGTTGGTAATATCATGCATATGGTGCCTTGCATTGCTTACTGTATACATTAAAGATGTCATCTGCTTAGTTTAGACATGCTTTGTGTCAATGCCATCTGTTTAGTTTCTTTATCGTATATGTGAATCATGCAATGCCATCTTGTCTAGCCAGGCATCATATATGTGAATTTTGCAATGCCACCCTGGTTAGCCTGTCATCTTATATGTGAATTATATCATGCCATCATTTTTTTATTATGTGTTAAATTTGTCAACAATTTTAGTACATTCAATTACTCTTCCTGTGCATCAACCATTCGGCACGGTCATGGAAAAATATGGAGTGGAAACAAGGTCTTCAGAGCAGACAATGCTATCTGACGAAGCGCATGTCTTGCTGGTTACCGATAGCTCCTCAAAGGAGGATTCAGAGACAGATGACTAGTCATATTTCCCCCCTGAGGTGCATGCCCTAACTTGGCAGGGTTATGTTACTCATATCGTGTGTATGGTATCTTGCATTGCTATGTCATTTGCTTAGTTTAGACATGCTTTGTGTGAATGCCACCTGTTTAGTGTCTAATTACCATATATGTGAATTATGCAATGCCATCTTGTTGCAAGACATTATATATGTGAATTATGCAATGCTATCTTGTTGCAAGGCATTATGTATGTGAATTATGCAATGCCATCTTGTTGCAAGACATTATATATGTGAATTATGCAATGTTATCTTGTTGCAAGGCATTATGTATGTGAATTATGCAATGCCATGCTGTTTAGGCAAGCGTCATATATGTGAATTATATCGTGTTGTCCTTTTTTTGTATTTCTCATTGCTTTTGTCGACAATGTTTGTATATTCAACTGCTCTTCCTATGCATTAGCCATTTGAATTGGTGATGGAGAAATCTGGAGTGAAAACAAGGTCTTCAGAGCAGACAATGCTACCTGCTGAAGCAGATATCTTGCTGGTTACAGATAGCTCTTCAGAGGAGGATTCAGAGGCAGATGACCAGTCCTATTATCCCCCTGAGGTGTATGCTCAAACTTGGCAGGGTTATATTACTCATATAATGCATATGTTGTATTGCAATGCTTATTTTTACATCATATACACAATATTGAATGCCATCTCCTTAGTTGACACATCATATATGCAATTGCCCTCTGCTCACTTCCTTAGTATATAAATTATATATTTGAATTATGTCATGCCATGATGTTTACATAGACAGCATGTATCTGAATTATGGCATGCCAACCCATTTTCTAAAGACATAATATAGTTATATCATCTCATCATGTTTACATAGTCATCATATTTTAAATTATGTCATTCTATCCGTGAATTATATCATGCCATCATGTTTCCATCGACAGCATGTTTGTGATTTATGGCATGCCAACCACTTTAATAGACACATCATATAGTTATATCACGTCATCCTGTTTACATAGTCATCATATTTTGAAGTATGTCATTCTATCCTGTTTAGTTAGCCATCATACATGTGAAATTGTGTCATGCTATCCTATTTAATTAGCCATCATATATGTGAAATTATGTCCTGCTATTCTGTTTGCTTAGACAACATAAATGTGAATTAATTCATGCCCTGTTTTCTTCCCTACTATCCATTGCACCTGTCTATCTTACAATGTCTGTACATTCAATTAGTTTTCTTGTTTATCAGCCATTTCAATTGGAGGGAGTGATGGCAGTATCTGTGGGAGTAAAAACACGGTCTTTAGAAAAGATCGTGCTACCTGTCGATGCAGATAGAACCACGGCTGTACTTGCCCAAGAATCAGCCCCACCACACATAACCCACACTCATGCAGATTGTACCCCTACCCAGTTGGACAGAGAACTAGCTACACCCCTTCTAACCCCAACCCCAGCAGATAGACACCCAGTTCCCGTTGACACAGCACCGTCTCCACCACAGAGCGCCCAAACACGAGCAGTTAGTAAGGCAACTGCAGTGCCCAAATCACGAGGACCACCACTCCGAACCCGAAGTCAACGCTTAAAGCAGAAGAAGAATTGTTCTCAGGTCAGGTTCCGTAGCTATGGTTCATACTACTTTGCTCTTGCATCACTGTATTTACTGATACCGACCAATTTCAAATTTGAAGGATGCAATTGAAACTCCAATGGCGCAATAGGTATGTTTTAAACCTGTTTCTTCAACGTGTTTGGCTGTTTGCTGTTGTAACTTGCTCTATGTTGATTTCAGTTTCAATTGAATAAACAGTTATGTTCTCATGCCATGCACATTACAAGTGTTGTTATTGCTGTGTAGTTTCCCACACTTATATTCTGTCTATGCTGCTTTGTCTTAAATAGATATGATTCGAACTGTATCTATCTTCATTTGGCAACATAAACTAGAATGATATAGACCATACAGTGACCATACTACATAGATATATGTTTGTTTCATGCTGTTATCCTGTCCACCTTACTACTGAACTGGTTTACCAAAATGAGTTTCATATACTACATTGTAAACCTGAGGTGTGTTTGTTTGTTTCTCTTTTAGAACGCGGATAAAATATTGGAGAAGAGTACCCTGTTATGCAATGGTAAAGGAAGTAATGCAGATAAGGTTCAAGATAGTGAGACATCCCTGTTGGTCTCCAAGAAAGCTGATAAAAACTATATTGAGGACACTGAGACAACCTCAAAGTCTTGTCTTGATGTAGTGTTTGAGTTACTGGCTACCACTGCTGGCACCAGCTCTTCGAACTCGTTGCCTGAATCAGTTCGACTTCTTGAGTCTCAACTTCAAGTTGAAAGACATCGATCAGATGTTATGCGATAGGAAGCCGAAGGACTGAGGAAGTCCCTGCAGAATTCAGATGCATACTTTCTGGTGCAACAGCAGGTGCTGGAGGACTTAAGCGCCAAACAAGAGAAAGTTAATAAGCTTGCTAAGCATCTTGCCAGCATTATGGGTACCCAGGATATTGTTTCTTGAGCTCTTCTGAAGTGGTTTCAGTTCTGGACTTGTTTTGTTGCGGCGTTTATATGCTGCTGTGTTCCCTATATTTGCACTGGTGGCGAACTTTGATGCCCAGTGGATGTAATATGTGTAATAGCCGTGATAGCCTAGTGTAAGTTGCTTGATTATTTATTTCCTTATTGTCTTGTTTATTTGTTTGCTTGTAGTCAGTGCAGTTCTTTTTCTGCAGTTTGCTAGTGGCTACAATAACCGATTTTTTAAAACTAGGCCACGATAACCATGGGCTAATATTTACTGTAGTGACACTGGACCTACGGGACGTAAAACAGTGGGCCTTCTACGGGCCGTATAAACAGTGGGCCTTCCACGGGCCGTAGAAACAATGGGCCTTCTACGGGCCGCAGAAACAATGGGCCTTCTACGGGCCGTATCATCAATGGGCCTTATACGGGCAGTATGATCGATAGGCCAAACATGGGCCAATAACAGGCCGCATTATGGCCGTAAACGGGCTAGAGTTGGAATCGTCCGTTCATGGGCCGACCATAACGGGCCATCGTTAATAGGCCGTATTTCATGACGCTATGAAAACGGCCCAACGTGTTAACGGACCACAAACGGGCCGATTGTAACCACGGGCTGAATTTGGCCCATAAGCATAAAATGACAGTAACGGGCCGTAAGTAAACGAATGCTGGAAATGAGCCCAAGAATAAATAGGCTCTGAGAAGGCCGAAATATAACATGGGCTGGAAACGGCCCAACGGAATAACGGGCCCTTAATGGGTATAAAGTGATACACTATTCATTACGGGCCAGTTTCACCACGGGCCGTTAATGGGTGTAAAGTAATACACTGTTCATTACGGGCCAGTTTCACCATGGGCCGTTAATAGGCCAAGAGTTACATAGGGCCTCATATGGGCCAAAAGACGTCATGGGCCATACATGGGCCGGAAGTGAAAACGGGCTGGAATCATATTGGGTGGCCCAGATGACGCTACTGGGCCTAATTCGGATAGGGCGTAACGGGCCTTGGGTTAGCGGGCTGTAAATGGGCTATATGCGAACAGGCCGTTAACAGGCTTTACATGGGCCGGCCCGCCACCTTTTGACCAAGTCAAATGGGCCGGCCTTTTCACAGGAATGGGCCTCTGTTGGGACGTGCCACGTGTCGACGTATCATAGGCGCCTTCTGTCCAATGAGTGGATGACATCTGTCCCAATGGTGAGCCGACACGTGTTTTCTCCAGCCAATGATGATTTTACACGTGGAAAATCCCCATTGGTCGGGGCTGTTAACGGGTTATCAGATCCAAAACCCGACCCGATAGCTTAACGGTGTTCCGTTACGGTGGATGCCACGTGTCGGTCACCCTTGACGAAAGCACTTCTGTGACGCGCGATTTATCGTCATGGAAGTGGACACTTCCGTGATGATAATTTTGGTAATGTCATGGAACACTTCTACGACAGCACAGGTATGACTATCTTGATTCTGTCATAAATTTGTCATGGATGTACATGCATGAAAAGAAACGCGACCTACTGTGACAAACACGTATCATCACGGAAGTGTATTTTTTTTGTAGTGAATACTCCATTCTTTGTACTCTTGTACAAGGAAACTTTATTGGCTGCTAACGACTTACCCTCCACTCTTCCTAGTGTTGTTCTTGATCTTTTGCAGGAGTATGAGGATGTGTTTCCCAAGGAGGTACCACCTGGTTTGCCACCGAAGCGGGGCATTGAGCACCAAATCGACTTGGTTCCGGGCGCCCCACTACCAAACCGGCCACCGCATCGAGCAAACCCAGAGGAAACGAAGGAAATTCAGCGGCAAGTAGAAGATCTTCTTAACAGAGGGTATGTAAGGGAAAGTCTTTCTCCTTGTGCTGTTCCCATACTTTTAGTTCCAAAGAAAGATGGTACCATGCGTGTGTGCACTGATTGTAGATCCGTTAACAACATAACTGTGAGATATCGGCACCCTATTCCTAGGCTCGATGACATGCTTGATGAACTTTGTGGCTCCACCATATTTTCCAAAATTGATTTGCGAAGTGGTTACCACCAAATAAGAATGAAAGAGGGTGACGAATGGAAAACTGCATTTAAAACAAAATTTGGCTTGTATGAATGGTTGGTTATGCCTTTTGGATTAACAAATGCACCTAGTACTTTCATGAGATTGATGAATCATGTGCTTATATCCTTCATTGGCAAGTTTGTCGTGGTTTACTTTGATGACATATTGATTTATAGCAAAACTTTGGGGGATCATGTTGTACATATAAAATGTGTGCTTGCTGTCCTACGGGAGGAAAAGTTGTATGCTAACGTGGAAAAGTGCACATTTTGCACAAACAAGGTTGTGTTTCTTGGCTTTGTTGTTTCAGCAAAAGGTGTGGAGGCCGATGAAGAGAAGATCAAGGCTATTCGTGAGTGGATGCCTCCACAAAATGTGAGCCAATTACGTAGCTTCCTCAGACTTGCAGGTTTCTACCGCCGGTTCGTGAAGGATTTCAGCACCATTGCTGCACCAATGAATGAGTTAACGAAGAAAGACACTCCATTTCAATGGGGTGATGCCCAAGACAAGTCCTTCCAAGAATTTAAGATGAGATTGACATCAGCCCCATTGCTTTCACTTCCTGATTTTGGTAAGACATTTGATATTGAATGTGATGCAAGTGGTGTTGGCATTGGTGGAGTACTAATGCAAGAAGGTAAACCCATTGCCTATTTTAGTGAGAAGCTTAATGGTCCAACTCTTAATTATTCTGTCTATGATAAAGAATTATATGCATGTGTTCGATCTTTGGAAACATGGCAGCATTACTTGTGGCCAAAAGAGTTTGTAATACATTCTGACCATGAATCTTTAAAACATCTAAAGGGCCAACTAAAACTGAACCGTAGACATGCAAAATGGAGTGAGTTCATAGAGTCTTTTCCTTATATTGTCAAGTACAAGAAAGGGAAGGATAATGTTGTTGCCGACGCATTGTCTAGGCGTCACATTTTACTTTCCCAACTTGATGTTAAAATCCTTGGTTTAGAAAGCATCAAAGAATTGTATGCTAACGACTCATACTTTTCTGAACCATTTTCAAAGTGCAACAAGGGAAAGGGATGGGAGAAGTTTTACTTGCATGATGGATTTCTATTTCGCGCTAACAAATTGTGCATCCCAGATTGTTCTGTTCGTTTGTTGCTCTTGCAGGAGGCTCACGCTGGTGGCCTCATGGGACATTTTGGAGCCAAGAAAACTGAGAGTGTGCTCGTTGGTCACTTCTTTTGGCCGCGCATGAGACGTGATGTGGAACGGTACGTGATGAGATGCGAGATTTGTCAAAAAGCTAAGTCCCGCTTGAATCCTCATGGTTTATATACCCCTCTATCTATTTCGAATACTCTGTGGGAAGATATTTCTATGGATTTTGTTCTTGGTTTACCACGGACTAAGAGGGGGAGCGACTCGGTGTTTGTGGTAGTTGATCGTTTTAGCAAAATGGCACATTTTATCCCTTGTCATAAGAGCGATGATGCTTCACACATTGCTGATCTATTTTTCAGGGAAGTTGTGCGGCTACATGGAGTACCACGCACGATTGTGTCAGACCGTGACACCAAATTTCTGAGCTACTTTTGGAAGACCTTGTGGGGAAAACTTGGCACCAAGCTCCTATTTTCCACGACATGCCACCCACAAACCGATGGACAGACTGAAGTTGTCAACCGAACGTTGTCCATGATGCTACGAGCAGTCCTCAAGAAGAATTTGAAGATGTGGGAAGAGTGCCTACCTCATGTGGAGTTCGCGTATAACAGGGCGGTACATTCGACCACTAAATTTTGCCCATTTGAACTTGTTTATGGATTCAAACCTATTGCTCCCATCGATCTTTTGCCTTTGCCACTGCAGGAACGAACCAGCCTTGATGCAAGTAAGCATGCTGATTTCGTCAAGAAACTTCATGCCCAAGCAAAGGAGAACATTCAGAAAATGACTGAACAATATACGAAGCGGGTAAACAAGACCAGGAAGAAGCTGGTGTTCGAGCAAGGCGATTTGGTATGGGTACACCTTTGGAAGGACCGATTTCCTGAGCAACGCAAGTGCAAATTGCAGCCACGCGGTGATGGACCATTTGCGGTGCTCGAAAGGATCAACGACAATGCTTACAAGATCGATCTTCCAGAAGAATATGGTGTTAGCCCAACCTTCAATGTTTCCGATATTTCCCCATACTTTGGGCCTTTAGAGTCGAGGACGACTCCTTCTCAAGAGGGGGAGGATGATGAGGACATCCCAACCATGGGCAACACACCACCAATCATCAACGGTCCAATCACAAGAAGCCGCGCAATGCAAATACATGATCAGGTGAACGCTAACTTAAGTATAGCATTTGACCTTGAAAACATGGTTGTGCCTTCACCTCCTTTGTTGTTGGTTGAACTTAGGTGTGATATCAAAGAAGGCCAAACACATTTCAGTCCGTGCAAAACAATGTTTTATGACGAAGGAACAAAGTTAGGAATTCATGAAGAATGAGTTTTTTGCTGAAGAAACATTGTACCGATTCTGACGAAACAATGTTTTGTACGAGTTTGCATGTGCCAACTTGTGAAAGGTTCCCAGAACTCGAGTTTGCTGCTAAAGGAAACATTGTTCGACTCCAGTGAACAATGTTTGGTCGGGAACTGCCAACCACCTCCAACGAGAGTATTCCAGAAGCTACCTCAGTAAGTCTTGAAGCCATTTAGTCAAACAAAGTTGGTTCCCTTTCACACCTAAGCTGGTTCCAGAAGCTAGTTCTGTTTCACACCTATCCAGGGGGATTGTCCCGATGATAAATAGGCTAGCTCTTCCCTTCGTTGGGGACTTTTGCCATTTTCTATCAAAGACCAAAGACATAGACTCCTCCTGAGATTGGAGAGCTCTTGTTATCCTTATTCTCATGATTCCTTGAGAAATTGCTCCTAATTCATGCTCCACGACTAGATCGTGTTGTGTGGATTAGAGTTCGTGGTTTCCCTTGCGGATTGCACCTATCCCGTGCTCCACGACTTGAGCGTGGTTGTGTGGGGTAGCATTGCGGGTTGTGGATCGGCGAATGTTCGGATTGCAAGCTTCGGTGAGCCTCCTCCTCGTCGGGTCATAATCTCTTATTTTCCATTTTTGGCTGCTTGCAGCTAGTTATCCCCATCCATTTATCGATCCTACGCCGTGAAGATCGGGCCTCCCCTTGTACTCCCTCTTCTCCGAAGACGGGGTCGCATCACTAAGTATATATTTGCTTTCTAGAGTACAACTATTGCTTTCTAGAGTACAACTAGTATTACATAAGTTACATACTCCCTCTGTCCCAAAATAAGTGACTCACGGAGGGAGTACATATTATATAATCCCTTCGCCCCGCAATATAAGAGCCTTTTGCAAGCTAACAGCAAACATGACCGATCTACGTAGACTATTGCGGAATTGAGTAGAGAAACAACCCCCATTTTATTGTCCTTGCTTTCAAAATTCAACGAATCTGCATCGTTTTACTTTTGGAGAATGCCAATTCAGTTTGAAGTTTTTCAATTCAGTTAGTATTATGCTCAATTAATCATACAAAATCACAAGACTGGATTGAATTTGATATATGGCGACACGCAGGAGTTCCAGAGATGCTTGGATCAGGCTTGGTGGTGGCCTATCAAATTAAAATACTCCCTCTGTTCACTTTTGTAAGTCGTTTAAGACAGCTATTTCAGGTGCTGCCTTAAATGCATAAAATGTCTTACAAAAGTGAACGGAAGGAGTACCTTAAATCTGTAATTTCTTAAAGAACAATTTTCTACTGTATTAGGTAGAGCTGTTCAAATTGGTTTTATTCTATTTGCGCCAATGCCTTGGATAATTAGATTTCACTCTGATGTTCCTTGGCCTTCAATATGTCTTATGGAAAAGTTGTCAAAAAACCTATGTTTTTATAATCAAAACATAATCTTTCTTGCTATTTGATTTGCATTATGATGTTTTTTCTGTATGCTTCTTTTACAGCGTTAAGAAAATGTGGCTCCCGTAGCAACACATGGGAATGAACCTAGTCGAGTCAAAAGTCTCTCTCCATATATATGACAGACGGCCCAAGGCTCAAAAGCGGTCAAAAAGATAAGCTGAAGGAAATGTCTTTTTTTCCAAGCAAAAGTTCAGTGCTGCCAAGCAAAGTCTGCAAGGATATGATCATGCTGCATTGGAAACATTTCCGAACTTTACTCTTACTATGCATGCTATGTTATGCTGCATTAGAAATATCTGCAGATTTAATTCAGCTGCATTCCAAACTTTCTGCGTACAGTACAGATCCCGCCTACTCAAATATAGGTGGAAGCCCACCTATGACCGTCAAAGTTTCTGCTGCATTCCCAAGCTCAAAAGAAAGATCACAAGATATGGGGATGCATTCTGTCCATTGTTCATCTCAAGCAGATAACGTGCTGTGCTTGCTCAAATATGTGGTAATGATGTTGCCTATCATGAACTGAAAATCCGAAACATGGTGTATTTACATGTTCACCGAAGCCCCGGAATTCAGAACGGTGGCAGCTAGCCTGTTCGGCCGGCCACCGCCCATCTTTACATCGCCTGAAAGCTCGGCAACACTAACAGACATCCAAAAGAACGGACGAAAAAATACACTAAACGTAGTAGATCATGCCGACCTCGATGAGGCTGATGTGGGGTATGTGCAGCGTCACCGACGGGCCCCTGCAGTTCTTGCGGAGGAATGAGTAGGCGTAGTCGATGGCGAACGACTTCAAGAAGTTGGAGTTCTTCCTCGCCTTGACGTAGGAGTGGCCGATGATGTACGCCACGCCGGCCTCCTTGGCCTCCAGGAGGTCCGACAGCTCGTCCCTCACCTGTGCATTGATTTGCTCCTCTTCGACGATCTGGAAACGGACCCTGCGGCGGCTCAGGCCGCCCGACTCCTGCTCGTAGATGGACTGCAGGCTCTGGAGGGTCTCCGACTTGCTGCTCCTGGTCAAGGAGGTGCCTTCGTTGGAGTCTCTCATGATCAGACCTGTTCCGGTTGCGTCGGTGGTGTGTATGACCGCCATTCTTCCTTCGTTCGATGACTCGTAGCTTCCAGAAGAGGCGGCTTCCTCGGCTTCCATTTGGATGAACTTGGCGATGCTCATCACCAGGTGGTTCTCGAAGTTCTCATCGTCTTTCTGGACATCCTTATAACCGTATCTCACAATGCACCGGTACATCCGGTACTGCCTAGGGCCGATGCGCCCGATGAGGTACCGCTCATCAGCTGGAACATAGGGCACTGGCACGGACTTCACGCAGACGAAGACCAAAATCTGGTGAAATGCAGGCAGGTTGGTGACAAAATGTGAGAAGATGGCAGGCACCCCGGTCACTAGCTCTGTGTAGATGAGGCCGATTCCAGGCACACGCACGATTCCAAGGCTCGGGCCAAGTGTAAGGATCCATTTCATTGAGACCTTGTTTTGGAGATCAAACAGGTACTTTCGCCGTGTGCCATAGTGCCACACGTACATGATGAACATGAACACGAAAGCAAGCGCAATCGGAGTCCATCCTCCCTGAGGAACCTTTATGAATGATGCAGACAGATATGCGCCCTCAATTGACCCGAAGAATATGAGGAACCACAAGGCAAGCAGGATATTCTTTTTCCACACAAATATGATGACCAGTGCCATCAGCCATGTCGTAACAAACATCACAGTGATGCACGCAAGACCTAAGATCATGCACAGGATGGGAGCAAAAGTTAGTCCAGGCATACCAAGCATTAAAAAATCATGAAAAAAGGGGGCAGGCTAGATACAGTCTCGTGACAAAACAAGGAAAGATAGTAGTGACCAGCTAACTATACACACCTCCCAAGATGTGAACATCAACTTACCCCCTCTTACCCAAGATAGACTATTCACCTCTAAAGGATATGAACATCACACTTACAGCCTATACAAGAAAAGTAGCAGCTGGTTGGCTGAATTTGCCAGCATAAATGAGATATACACGATACATATAAAAAAAAAGGGCAACCCGATGCATGTAGCTCCCGCTTGCGCAGGGTCGGGGAAGGGTCCGACCACTTTGGGTCTATAGTACGCAGCCTTTCCCTACATTTCTGTAAGAGGCTGTTTCCAGGACTTGAACCCGTGACCTCATGGTCACAAGGCAGCAGCTTTACCACTGCGCCAAGGCTCCCCTTCACACGATACATAATTTAGACAATTATAAATTCTTAGCACAGAAATTAAAAGTTCATAGCTATATTTTGGTTGAATCAAGAACAGTGACATTGAATGTGCATGACAGAAATGAATTGTCAACATAAGATGGCGAACTATGTGGCACAGAAAATAGCAGGTTCTGAATAAAATGAAGTATATGAGGAACCATCTGAATCAAGAGCAAAACTGAAGTGTAGCATAGGATCTGCACAGTTTCTGCATTATTGAAGTGTGGTAGAACTTACCATAAGCATTTCCTATAATGTTTATGTCACGGAAGCCAATTGTCACAGCTAAACAAAGGACCATCAGAATCCAATTTATCTCAGGTATGTAAATCTGGCCATAGATCCACCTTGAAGTATGCACAACTTTCACCCGTGGAAAGCATCCCAAAGAAAGGCACTGCTTGACAATAGAGAAGGTTGCAGATATAATTGATTGGCTGCCCACAATTGCAGCAAGAGATGCCAGGACAAACATGGGCCAAAACACAGTACCTGCAGAAGTGATGTGATATGATTTAATACTATTTTCAGCAACATGTGAAGTGAGAATTCTCAAGCAAGCTTTTGTCTTCTGAAACTTACGTGGAATTGATAGGTAAAAACTGTCATGTACATCAGACATGTTCTTGGAAAGAAACGCAGCCTGCCCCATGTATTGCAGAACAAGACAGGGATATATGACACCAACAAAAGCCAGCTAAAAAAGGTGATGAGTTGTAGTCAGTCAGCATGATATATATTTTTTATCAGTCTAGCCTTAAAATATATAGGTCACAACTCATATATGAAGTTCTGCATACCCTGATGGATGCAGCAGTGAAGTGGCCAAGATCGGCAAACATAGCTTCAGTGCCTGCATGTATCACAAATATTCATAAGACAAACTCTTCATTACAAATAATGGATAATCATAGCTAGATAGCACATCCATTTGGATTCACCTGTCACGGCAAGAAGTACTCCTCCTAGAGAAATCCAACCATCTCTTCCTGTTATCTTGAAGAACTTCACAATATAATGAGGGGAAAGAGCAAGACATACTCTGGGATTCCAGTGGATGATATTATAGAGACCAATGATACCAATGCTCAAGAGCCAAAGAACAACAATGGGGGCAAACACGAATGCCACCCTATGAGTACCTCGGTGCTGTAGCGCAAAGAGGCCAACAAGAACAACACATGCAATGAGTACTACCCAACCTGTAAAAGAACAAGTTAGTCAATATAATGAGAGCCATTTACTAAAGGAAAATACAAGTAATGCAGATATGTTCCTCAAGGAAGAAATCAACGGCAACAGTAATATCTTTGATGCAAAAAAAGAACTATGTACTCTTTCAAGATATACAGGTTACGAAGTCATAAAGGCAGCTCATTTAAATTCTACACCAGATCATCATGCAAACAGGGGTGCCTTGAAATTTATCTAATTTTCAGTCACATCATCCCCCATACTACTAATATAATTCAAACAAATAATTAGGTGTTCTGATTTTTTCAAATTTCAATGTTCCACCTGTTACCTATCAACTTTGTCGAATTCATGCAACCGATTCTTTCCAAGTTCAATGTTCTATCTGTTTCCTATCAACTTTGTCGAACTCACGCGAATAAGCACACGAAGAAAATCTTAAAGTACACTAAATAATTGAATTCATTTATCACAAAATGGGACAATTATTTTCCTCAACTAAAGATGAAGACGAGAAAACCTTTGATTACTTGCAGCTAATTTGAGCTACAGCTCCAATTTTACAGTTCCACGCATGACAGATAGATAACTAAACATTGAAATGCATTGCATTTTAGCATATAGATTAAGAACAACTAAGATTAATATTATATCAGATAGCTTGACTGGCACTTGCAAAATAGGAAAAACTCTACATAGAATTTGATCATACTAATCAAGGGAAGTCTGGAGATGCTTGTGTTGTTTAATTCCATTCTAACATATGGAAGTTCACTTACCCACTCTTAAGGTTCGAAGTAAAACTAGATGAAACGCCTTCTTAAGAGTTTTTTTTAATAAATATGTAATGATTATAGCATATACTGTCACAGGAATGGGTTGCTAAATATCTACTCCCTCCTGTCCTTTTTAGTTCGCATGTAAGGTTTGTACGAAGTCAAAATATCTCAACTTTGACCAAACTTATAGAAAAAAAATATCAACATTCACAATGCCGAACTAATGTTGTTAGATTAATTATGAAATGTAGTTTCATAGTACTATATATTCGATATTGTGGATGTTGATGTTTTTTTAATATAAATTTAGTCAAACTTGGCAAAGTTTGACTTGACACAAATCTAATACGCAAAGTAAAAAGGACCGGAGGGAGTATTATGCGGTTGGGGGAAAATAAAGAAGAAGCTACACATACCATTTCCTAATCCACCTGTGCCTCGGTCTTGTAATCCAGACAAGGCTGCCAAAACTGCAACAAGCACAGCATGAGACGTGACAACTGATAACGGCGAAAGTATGTGTCCATAATTAAAGAAAGAAAAAAAAAGCAAAGAAACAAGGACATGTTGTGCATACCAGAGATGGTGGGTGTAAGGACGCCATCACCTATCACCATGCATGCTCCAAACAGAACAAAAAGAAGCAAACATGTCCGCAGCTTCTTGTGCTTCTCTAGAAACCTTTTGAATGGTGAGGACATAGCAGTCCGATCAACCCCAGGCTGATAATATGTTGACAGCTCTTCATCTGCCGCTTGCTGGTTTGGAAGCAGGCTCATCTTTGCATGCCTGCAGAGTAGTGAATACAAAGCAAACGTCCCACCTGGATAACACATTTACTTTATTCAGTAACCACATGCAGTGAAAAAAAAGTAGCTAAACAAAACAACTACTCCTAGATAGCTCAGGTCACCACTCTACTGTAAAAGAGAAGGAACACAAGTTCAACCTTTGGAGAAAGAACAATAACGTCTGTTGCAGTTATGCTAACAGTCTTATTACAGAACTTCACCTTTTCTATATTCCTCTCCGCCTACCAGAATTTATGTGTGCTCTACTAAGCTAGGCTAAAACTTCCAAAAAGATTCAATGAACCAAACTTAGAACACAGGAGCATATGCGCTGCAATTAGGAAACCAGTAAAACAAACTAGTGCAATGAGATCACTCACCCTCGCCATTATCGTCAGCACCCAAGACAATTATGACGTACTTTAGCAACGGAATGAGTGTCAAGGTCCAAAATATCAGTGAAAGCAATCCAAAGACGGTCGCCTCATCACTGTACTTGTCCAGTCCAGACAGTGCGCTTTTGAAGACATACAGAGGCGACGTACTCAGGTCTCCGTACACCACACCAAAGCTCTGAAACGCTAGTAGGGAAAGAGCTTTGTGATATTTCCACTGGCCCTGCGAAACAACAACCATCAGCACAGCAAGACCACGAACAACAACCACAAGAAACTGGTCGCTTACTTGGTGAACGTCTCTACTAAACTAGTACACAAAACAAATGGCCGATGCAATTGCAGTGATATGTCGATTTCCAGTGACCTTGGCCAAAATTGGATAAACCAACAGCTGATGAAACAGCTTTTGTTGTATCAAAGAATTTCTAATGCAGTCGACACCTCTACGGCGATTTGAAATTCAGAAGCTGTATCAACAGAGAGCCAAAATTGGATAAACCAACAGCTGATGAAACAGCTTTTGATGTATCAAAGAATTTCTAATGCAGTCGACACCTCTATGGCGATTTGAAATTCAGAAGCTGTATCAACAGAGAACTATGATGAGGATGCTCATGGCCTCATGCCTGTAATAAGAAGGTGAAAGCAAATAGGTCGATTCATGGTCAGCCTGACTGACTACTCCCTGAGCATGGAGCAAGCACCAACGAGGCAGTTGACCCGATTCGATCACATGGTACGGATGAACCCAATGTTCTACTGTAGAACCAAGCAAAATTGAACTTGTAACAAAACAACTACCCAGCCAATTATTTACCCAGAATAATTGCACAGTCGCACCATCCCGCATCCGACGGCAATTTTCTCACCCCCGCTCCGAAGAAGCGAGATCGAAATCTCGCCACCACCATCAAGTAAAAAACCCCGAACACAGCCGCCTTCCAAATCACCCCTCATCATACATAATCCGAACTCCCGAGGCGGCATGGGGACGGGTGGAGCGGAGCGACTAGTTACCTGCGGCGCGGCGGCGGCGCCGATCTCCTCGTCCATTGGGGGCACCCGCCCGCCCACCACCTGAACCTCGCGGCGGCGGCGGCGGCGGCGGCTACTCGAAGCAGCAGCGGCGGCGGCGGCTACTCGAAGCAGCCGCGGCGGCAGCAGGGGAAGCTGATGGTAGCGGTGTAAAGCCGCGCTACGGCCCCCGGGGGTAGCTCGCCAAGGCGGGAGGGCCTGGGAGAGCGACGGGGGTGGGGTGGGAGGAGGAGAGAAGCTTCCCCTTTCCCTCGTCTAGTTTTGTAGGCGGACGACGACGAGAGAGGAGGAGAGCTATCGACCGGGGGAGGGGAAGGTAGAGCCGCGAGCCGGAAGCGCTTGGGCTCGGTGCCTGCCTGCTCACGTCGCCGTCTGGAGGACGACGCGTAGGAGCAGCGTGGGCGGGCGGCGGCGCCGTGGGGTTCGCGGGGCGGGAGGTGACTGGCGGGTGGGTCCGTCAGTGGAGGCGGGCTGGCGTGTGGGTCAGTGGAGGCGGGCTCGCACGTGCGGCGGGCGTGCACGGCAGGTGGAAAGGGATGGGATCTACTGCTGCCATCGGGCTTGTGGTGCGGTTGCTGTTATTCCGTCGGCGATTTGCCGTGTTTTCTTGTCTCAACAAGAAAAAAATCGTCCGTCTGCAATTTCTAAAACAAGAAGGGTCGTGGCTAGCTTGTCCATCAGCTTCAGCCAGGGAGGGTCCACCTCGTCCGAAAAACACGGAGAGGCGATCGAGGTGATTGCGAGGCGATCGGCTCGGTAGCTAGGGTTAGGGTTTTTCGAGCGGTGGCGGTGAGGATCTTGGCGTCACGGGAGGGGACGGCAGCGTTCCAACTCGTGGTAGGTGCCGGTGTGTACTGCTCTCTTCGCATCGGGAGTCATGGCGGAGAGGAGCTTCGAGGGAGACACAACAGGTAGCGGCATGGCGGCGGGTCATGGACTGAAGACGGCGGCTGGGACAAAATCAACAAGAACGGCATCTACGCCGCGTCAGCAGGCACAGAAAGAGGCGAGCGATCCAGCGATGAGGACGCCACTGGGCTCCCATAGCAGAAGCACCTCTATCTCCCCAGGCTTGACGGCTCGTCTGGGCGGACTGGTGTTGACAGAGAAGGAGGCAAAGGGTTTTGTTTTCCAGGAACCGGAGCAGGAACTTGGTCGTCCGGCGAAGTGGTCTGCTATTGGGAAAGCCTTTACGCCCAGACCGATGAACAAGAGTGCACTAGAGAAATCCATGGCCAGGGCGTGGGGACTTCACAGAGAAGCGCAGTTCAAAATCATTGGTAGAAACCTGTTTTGCGGTGACTTTTGGTAGTGAAGGGGATTGGAAGCACGCTTTAAACAACGGCCCTTGGCAATTTGATTTCAACGTGCTTGTGCTCAAGGATTATGATGGAGCGACGAGGCCATCGGAGATGACGTTTGAATCTGTGGATGTTTGGGTTAGAGTGGAAGATCTACCATTAGATAAAAGATCCCAGGCTTTTGGGGAGGGGCTTGGGAACTGGTTAGGCAAGACTGTGCGGGTGGATGTGGAAAAGGATGGTTTGGCGAAGGGCTCAGAGCTGAGATTCAGAGTGAAGTTGCCTGTGTTAGAGCCTCTTGTGAGGGGTTTTTACTTGAAGAAATCCGAAGATGATGTGGAAAAAACATGGTTCGATTTTAAGTATGAAAAGATCCCGCACTTTTGCTTTGAGTGTGGACGCCTGGTGCATGGAGCGAACGGATGTGTCCCGGGTGGGGATCCAGATAAGCAATGGGGGGAATGGCTACGAGCTTCACCAGGGCGTTCTTGGGGGTATAAAGAAGGACCTGCTCGTGGTCAGTCGGGAAGCATGAACAGCTCTGGAAGTGTGAGGTCTAGCGCGGGGGAGATGAATAGCAAGAAGACAGAAACTGTCCGAGATCTTCCGACGAAGCGTAACTTACAGAATGAGTTTACTACACCTGCTGTCTCACGCACTGGCGGGATAGCAAAGGGGGTTTTGAGGAAGGAAATAATTCTAATACCAACAAGCATGGGGGTGAGAACATGAGGGAGAGGGATCTTCGGGATGATATTGAGCAGAAGAGGGAGCAGGAGCTGCGTTCAAAGTTGAGACAGCAACAAAAGGAGAAGCAGGAGGAGATTAGGGCCAGCTACAGACAGCATGGCCAGTGGGGGAACGGTGGAGCGGGCTCCTCGAGCCAACCATGGGGAAAAGAACGCAGGCAAGGCTATTATGTGAGGAAACCTAGGCCTGACTATATGCCAGAGAAGCGCACCACACACAGTCCAAGGTATGAGGATCAGGGAGAGAGGAAAAGGAGACCAAGGCAGTATTGGGTTGCTAAAGGGGACTTAGATAGGTAGGAGAGGCATGATTTTTTTGTTCGTGACACGAGGCAGAAAACCTCGTCTATGTTTGACCGGATTGAAGAGCACAATGAAGTAGCGGCGGACCCTGCAATGCAGGGCCGCCGGTTACAATGAGTATTTTGGCCTGGAACTGTCGAGGACTGGGGTTGGACTCGACAGTTGGCGAGCTTCGAGACCTGATACGGTCCTACAACCCAGCGGTGGTGTTTTTGTCGGAAACAAAGAAATCAGCAAAGGCTATGGAGAGGCTCATGTGGCGAGTAGGTTTCAGACAGGGAGTTGCGGTGAATTGTGTGGGGAAGAGCGGAGGACTGGCTTTGTGGTGGAGAGACCATGTGCACGTTACAGTTCGGCCGTGGTGTCAGTACTATATAGACTCTCAGATAGTCATGGATGGATATACCTATAGACTCACTGGAATCTATGGGGAGCCGTGTGTTGAAAGGAGACAGAAAACATGGGAGGTGTTGAGATACTTGAGAACCCAAGATGATATTCCATGGATATGTGTAGGGGACTACAATGAGGCGATGGTGCAGAAGGAACAAATAGGAGGAAATCCTAGATGCATTAGGCAGATGGACGAGTTTCGTGATTGTGCATCTGATTGTGGATTAGCGGACATGGGGTTCACCGGCTATCCGTTCACCCGGGACAATAAGAGAGAAGGAGCAGAAAATATTCAAGTGCGATTGGATAGGGCCATGTGCTCGGCGTCTTTTATGCAGATGTTCCCAGCATCCGAGGTGCATCATGTTTTGACGGAGGAGTCCGATCACCAGGCGCTTTTTGTCTGGGTTGCCTCGACACTGGTCGATCCAGCCGCGCGGATGCAGAGACCCTTCCAGTATGAGGCGGCGTGGGCAAAGCATGCGGACTACGAGGACATGGTGGCCAATGCATGGCAAGCGGCGCATGCAGCCAATCACATGCAGCCCGGGATGGATGCAGCTTGCAAGCAACTAGAGTTAATGGCAAAAGCTATGCAAACATGGAGCAGGGAGGTATTTGGATCTATTAAAAAAACAGATTGGTCATTTGAAATGGCAGCTCAAAGATGCCAAGGAGAGAGCACAGCGTACAGGCTATGGGCAGGAAATAAAGGATATTGAGGATCAGCTCCATGAGATGTATGAGAGAGAGGAGATTTACTATAAACAGAGATCAAGGGTGGATTGGCTACAGCATGGTGACCAAAATACGCAATATTTTCAGAACAAAGCGTCTCATAGGAAGAGGAAAAACACAGTTAAGGCGCTGCGAAGGGAGGATGGATCCAAGTGCACGGATAATGATGGTATGCGAGGGATGGCTGCAGATTTCTATGCCTTACTGTTCAGATCAGAAGGCTCCCGGGATGGGAGCAAGATCTTGGAACACATTGATCAGCTTGTCACGGAAGACATGAATAATAGGCTGGATGCGCCATTTACAGATGAAGAGATCGAGCGAGCCTTGTTTCAGATGGGGCCTACTAAGGCTCCCGGGCCAGATGGTTTCCCGGCGATATTTTATCAACAACACTGGTCGTTGGTAAAAGTGGAGGTGTGTGCAGCGATTCGGGATTTCTTGTCAGGGAGGACAACGCCGGATGGTTTCAACGATACAATTATAGTCATGATCCCCAAGGTGGCCTCACCTGAGACGCTTACCCAGTTCAGACCAATTAGTCTGTGTAATGTATTGTATAAAATTGCGTCAAAAACCTTGGCTAATAGGCTTAAGGTGGTGTTGCCGGTGTTGATTGCGGAGGAGCAAAGTGCGTTTGTCCTGGGAAGACTAATTACGGATAATGTTTTGGTGGCATACGAGTGCGTTCATGCTATCAGGAAGAGGAAGAGGAGGAAGCCACTGTGTGCAATCAAACTTGACATGATGAAGGCTTATGACAGAGTGGAGTGGATCTTTCTGGATCAAGTAATGACAAGATATGGTTTCTTTGCTCACTGGAGAGAGATGATCATGAGGTGTGTAATGACTGCGAGTTTCTCAGTGAAACTAAATGGTGCTTTATCCCGCAGATTCTTGCCTTCTAGGGGCCTTCGGCAAGGTGACCCGCTATCGCCTTACCTTTTTCTCTTCTGTGTTGAGGGCTTTTCAGCGTTGCTTAAACATGCCCAGGAGGAGAAGAGGATTAAGGGTGTATCGTTTGGGAGCACTGGCCCCACGGTCACTCATCTGCTATTTGCTGACGACAGTATCGTTTTCGTGGAGGGCTCCCAAGACAATTTTCTGTGTCTTCGCGCTATTTTGCAGGATTATGAAGTGGCGTCCGGTCAAAGAGTCAATTTGGAGAAATCTGCTATATTTTTTGGGAGAGATAGTGGCGATGAAGATAAAGAGCTACTTAAACAAACAATTGGCATATCTTCTGAGGCTCTTGGGGAGAGATATTTGGGCCTACCGACGGTGGTGGGAAAATCCAAGGAAGGAACGTTTAAATACGTCAAGGAGAGTGCAAAAGGAAAAGTGTCAGGATGGAAGGGCCAGGGGCTGTCTAAGAAGGCCAGGGAAGTGTTGATCAAATCGGGACTTCAATCTACTCCTACTTTCACTATGAGCTGTTTTCAACTCACAAAGAAAATGTGCGGGAACCTGTCATCTATTTCGTCTAACTTCTGGTGGGGTGAGGCTAATGGTGAGAAAATAGTACATTAGATTGCATGGGATAAAATGTGCACTAGGAAACAGGAAGGTGGGCTTGGATTTAGGGATCCAGAAGCCTTCAATCAAGCACTACTAGCCAAGCAAGCATGGAGGATGCTGCAGGTGCCAGATTCATTGTGTGCAAGAGTACTTAGAGCGAGATACTTCTCAGATAGCTCCATTCTCAGTGCCACTTGTCCGGAGGGGGGGTCGTTCACGTTTAGGAGCATTCTTCATGGCCGAGATCTACTCTTGGAAGGACTGATTTGGAGAATTGGAGACGGCTCACAAGTGCGTATACATCATGATAATTGGATACCGAGGAAGGGCGGCCTGAAGCCACCGGGCCAGGTGTTTGTCCCGGGCATTACAAGAGTTGGGGACCTGCTGAATAGCACAAGCACCGATTGGGACCAGGCTAAGGTTCTGAACATGTTCTCGCCGGCGGAGGCCCGTGAGATCTTGCAAATTACAGTGGGGGGGCCGACTGTTGAGGACTATCTAGCATGGAACTATACGAGGGATGGTGTTTTCACTGTAAGATCGGCATACCACCTTTGCATGGGTCTAAAAAGAGCTAGGACTGGCGGCCCGGGGACGTCCTCCTCGGTGGAAGAGCATAGAGCATGGATGAATCTGTGGGAGACGGTTGCCCCGGGCAGAGTCAAAATACATACATGGCGACTTATTCGAAACGGGCTGGCGGTGGGTTTTGAGCTTCATAGGCGCAAGATTAAGCCTGGGGTGTTCTGTGTGGCGTGTGGAAGAGAGGAGACGAATATACACAGGTTTTGGAGATGCCCACATTCTGCAAAGTTTTGGAAGGTGCTGTACTCGGAATTGGGAGCACCGGCGGCGATCCCGCCGGAGTCAGTAAGCTCCCAGAGGGCACTAGCTCAATGGCTTCTATCTTGGTTTGCTGAAGCGTCAGACGATGCTCGAGCTATAATGGTGCAGGGTTTATATGCGTTGTGGATGGCGCGGAATAATGCGAGAGATGGGAAGAGGATAGAGGATGCGACGGACACGGCAGCCATGGTCAGGAGACTTATGGAGGAGTGGCAGAATGTTAACGGTAGAGCGAGCAATGTTCCGTCACTACACCCGGTCCAAAAGTGGAGTGTTCCAGAAGAAGGGTGGATCAAGGCGAATATTGATGGGGCATCTACTAAAGGAGGGGAGAAGGGGGGCGGTGGTGTGGTTTTCAGGAATGAAGAAGGAGCTTTCGTCGCAGCAGCCTGCCACTACTACCCTATGGGCGGGAACCCAGCAATGGTGGAGCTCCAAGCTTGTAAGAGGGCGGTGCAACTCGCGGGGATCTAAACTTCGCGAAATTACACCTTGAGATGGACTGCCTGGAGGTGGTACGCAAGCTGTAGAGTGAGGAAAATGACTTATCGGCATTGGGACCTTTGATCAAGGAGGTGAAAAACATGTTGGCCACAAGGGACTGGAAGATGACTTGGGTCCGGAGGACAGCGAATGGAGCTGCGCATGGGTTAGCAAAGGAGGGGGTGGTTAATAATCTTTGCAAAGTTTGGGTCAATGGACCCCCAGATTGTATTCTGCACATTATTGCGGCAGAAATGCCTGTTTTTTATGAATAAATAAAGAAGTGGTAGACCTCAAAAAAAACAAGAAGGGTCGTGCACAACACGCAGATACGCGCAAACGTGCTCACGCGGAGTTTGTTTGTTTTTCGAGAGCACCACGCGGAGTTTGTTGAAAAGTGAAACAGAAACCAACTCAGTATGTTGAAATTGGAGTCAACTCAGCTCCATGTAAAAGTCATTTCAGACAGCTAAATATGGGATGTTTTTTATGCATGCCGCCTTTCAAATCACCCCTCATCATAATCCGAATTCGTGAGGCGGCATGGGGACGGGCTGTCTTTAAAGCCTTATAAAAGTGAACAGAGAGAGTACTTTTTTTTGGCTCGAGAAACAAATATTACTATCACTTCTGCATTCATAAGGTGAGTGTATGTGTGTATATACGAGCGTTTGTGTCTGTATTGTGTTAAAAAAATACTACTGACATAAAGTTACTTTTTCTTTTCTTTTCTTTTTTTGCATGGTAATACGTGTCTCATTCATATCATAAAGATTAAAATACAAGTCACGTAAGGACCGACATGAGAAAACTGAAAAGCTAGCAGAACATCTCTGAGCTAGACACCAACGCCAATCACCTGCCTCCGGCACCACGACAGCAACCACCGAAGAAAAGAATGATGGATCACCTCCTCATCCGAGCTCGACGCGGCTCCATCGCTGTTATGCAGCTTTGCGGACCTCCAAGGTGGCTCGCCAAAAGTGAAGCCCTTACCGTTGAACGAATCAGACCGGGACAACACCCCGGACACGTCATCGAACTCCAGATCTGGCACCCCACCGTGACTAAGATGTCGCAGAAGGAAACCATACCTGCCATCCATGAACCACGAACCCAGCACATGTTCCGTCTTTCAGATGTCGTCGATGCAGACCACAATCTGCATCCGCTCCTGGACTACCTCCCAAGCTCCGCGTCGGCGCTGGAGCAAACGCCATCGCAACGGTGGAGCCCGAGAACACAAGTCCACCACAAGGATGCCGCCGCCGCCACGCCATTCTTGCTTGAACAGACTGGTTTCCAAATCCATCCCCAACCATAGGACCGATGACCTTGTCAAGGAAGGATCCGAAGAATCTTTATTCAGCGCTGTCATCGTTGCCGCCGAAACGAAGACGATGAACAGCCTAAAAATCTAAACTACGAGAGAGTAAAAACGATCCACACGCGTGGTTCCGGCGGCCCCCCTCACCACCGACGATCGAGGTCGCCGGCGGAGGGGAGCCGCCGGAGGACGGCGCTGGAAGATTGGGTCTCCTGGCGGCGGCTAGGGTTCCAGCGCCAGGGACGGGAGGAAAACGATTCTACGCTTGGACCATAATCACCTTCCCACTGACATAAAGTTACTACAGAGGTTGATCACAATAGGTCAAACTGTATACCAGTATAACCATCCGAGCCACGCTCATGTATTTTAATTTGTTTTTGTTTCTCTGCTCGACTGATAGCTCTGTTCGCCCGTTTGTCCTTTGATGAAAAGTTTGCAAACGCCATGCGTGGATCGAGCGGCCGCATCCAATCTTACACCAACACCGGTGTATATGAAACAAAAAAAATGAATATGATTCGTGTCGCGTCAGTGCAATAAAGAAACCCTAATCATTGGCCATCCTCTTGATATTTTAGGAGGAATCATTCGCGATCACAACCGATTTTAAATTGGACATACACGTATTCCTGTACGGAACCTGTCGTGGTCAACGTACCATTATTTTGGCTACGGTAACAAACAGGTTGCATTACTTCTACGTAATTATTGCTGGCTTGCTGCTTCTGATGGCTCCACGTCACCGTTTTCAGTCGATCTGACGGCCAAGGATCGTTCAGGGTGCCTTTGGCCGCTTGTGCAAGTCAAAAGGGTCTATATGCCGAGTACGGTCGTACTTTCACTAGGATGGGTTTAAGCTGAGCTATACCTCGAAAATTATTGTGTGGTTTCATAGTCAGACTGAATAATGATCAGATAGATAGTCAGATGACATCACATGATTTGATAACCACCGTGCGAAATATTCATGGCCACATAATGATCCGATGATGATGCGCTGCATAATTGCCATTTCTTTAAGGACCGTAGTATATAATTGCCATTTTGTAACGAGGACACAAGGACTTCTATGACTTCTTTTAAGGAGATGTCTTCATCATTAGCTTCACTAATTATACCACACTTACATCGTCCACCGGCATCGAAATGGTAGAAGTAGGGTGCCATCCACACATGTGTACTCCCTCTGTTCCGATTTACTCGTCGTGGTTTTAGTCCAAATTTGAACTAAAACCACCACGAGTAAATTGGAATGGAGGGAGTAACTCCCAAGATCACACTTTTGCCAACGTATGTGCAGCAGAGTTGGCTTCCCTCTGATGGAAAGAATACAAAATGTTGGTAAAACGCTAGCCTGAATGCAAATTTCCTGTTTCTATGGCGTATTGATCGCCTCTATGCAGTCAGATTGCCCCCCCCCCCCCCCCCACACCCCCAAAAAAAACTGGAGTATAGATAGGGGCTGCCACCATTGCCCAAAAATCTTCATCCTATGGCGTTGGTCACCTCTATGGTGGAGTATATGAAGACTGGGGCACGTACGCGGAGATCAAAGCTAAATAGTTACCCTGATTTCCGTGACGTGACATGAGCACGTACGCACCCAACAGACCAACAGATCAAACGAAGATAGGAGCAGTGGCGGAGACAGGGGGACCAGCAGGGGCCCTGGCCCCCCTAACACCAGGATTTTCCATGTAATTTGCTATGAACAGTGGAAAAATTAGCAGTAATTTGCTGCTAAAAAACTACTTTTCAACACTTTGGCCCTCCTCAACCCGTTTTAGTACTTGGCCCCCCTAATACATATTTTCTGGCTCCGCCACTGGATAGGAGGATAGACTTGTCGGCTTATTGCGAGCCGTGCTGCTGGTCCAGGGGATACTGTGTCACGCATGGCCGAGGTTTATCCTGAAGAAGATAGGGTAGAGCCCCTGGTAAGGGGAAGAAAATCTTATGCGACCCAGGTCGTACGCTGGCGTTCGTGAGACCCTTCCCAGCGCCTGACACCTGGATAAATGAATCTCAAAGCACAAGTTTGTTTGAGTATCCTCTGTCGCCGGTATCCGTTTACCAAATCCCTAATCCCCTTTTCTTCGCCGCCGCCGCCGCCATCGCCAGCGCTTGCTCATCACAACTCTTTTGCTCGCACTGTCGCCGAAGCACCGGAGCTCCATCCCCGCTGCTCTCCCCCGTCATCCACGACCACGCTCCTCGGAGCCCCAAGCTCAAGGCAAGCACCAACAAATTACAAGGAACGTGCTAAGTCATCTACAGGTGCCGAGACGACATGAATTTGGCCGCAGCCAAAGGATGCATGCAGCATGCCAGCATGCATAGTGCGCCAGCCGTGCCGTGAGTGGAGGTGCCCACGAACATCGCCGTGGTCGGCGGGGACAAGCTGCCATAAGCTCAGGCCGGTGACGACGTCGCCGTTTCCTACGGAAATGGAGCGCGCTGAGCTGGGGTTGTGCCGACACAAGGCAAAATTTCGTGTTTTGACCCTTTTTGCAAACAAAATCGGGATCTGACCCCAGTTCGGAAAAATTTCGGGATCTGACCCTTTTGCCTACTGCCAGAGGTCCTGGCGGTAGGATTGCGTGCCCTACCGCCATACCCTACGGCGATAGGCCCTTTAACGGCGATTGACGGCCGTTGGCAGGCGCTGACGTGGAAAAGGGCCTACCGCCATCCCCTACGGCGGTAGGTTACTGGAGCCTACCGCCATACCCTCTGGCGGTAGGGTCCTGTGTTCTGGATAAGGTGGGGAGGGGCTGGTTTGTGGGCCCCACCACCACTCTTCTTCCCCACTCATCTTCTTCCCCGTGCTCAGCTCCTCTTCCCCCTCTCTCCCCCTCACAAACCCCCCTAGATCCACTCCATTTGCTTGGGATTTCATCGGTGGATCCGGAGCATTTTCATCACCCAAGGTACCTCCCCCATTCCCCCTTCTTTTGATTGGTTGAGATCTTTGTTTTGTGTTGATTTGGTCAATTTATTGCAAACCCTAGGTGTTGATGTTGTTGTGTGCATTTATGATGCATTTATGGCTAGGGTTGTGGTTATGTTAGGGGTTGGTGTTAGGGTTAGGGTTAGGGATGTTTGGTGGTTATGTTGGTGGTTATGTTGGGGGTTAGGGTTATAGTGGTTATGTTAGGGGTTATGGTTAGGGTTAGTGGTTAATGGTTAGGTTAACTTTAGTATGAATAGTAGTTATGCAAAATTTCGTTCATTTGTCCATTTGTGTTGGTTGGATGACATATATGGATTGATTATATTGTTCCCATTTTCTTAGATGCATAAGCTCGTAAACGTTCATTATTTGGACAAGTCGACATTTATGCTTGGAAATGACGATGAAGGGGAAGAGGCTATGGTTTTTGACACAAGTCCAAGCTTTGATGATCTTGTAGTTCAAGTGAGAAGCGTCTTACATTGGAATGACCCAAATGCCGAGGTTAAGCTTATTGGGAGGTATGACGTTGGATTGGGAGTAAAGTCCCGATTAAAGAGTATGCCCATCACCTCCCAATTGCATTGGAATGTGTACAAGGAAAAAGTAGACGCATCACAAGACAAGTCTCTTGAGATCTTTGCCACAAAGGTTGATCCTCCTCCTCCTTTGCAAATTGATCTCAACCGCAATGCATCCTCCCCCATGCATGATGACAGTGCCGAGGTGTATGTCCCCAATTCTTCTAGCCAACCACCAAGTAGCCAACCCAATGAAGATCATATCAACGCTAGCGCCATAGTACTCCGTCATGATGCTATTCCTCATGTTGAAGAAGATGCTATTCCTCATGTTGATGATGATGCTATTGTTGCTCTAGAGGAGGATGTTTACTTGGAGAATGAAGAGATCCATTACAATCCAATTGGTAACTTGGATGTCATTGTGCGGCAACAAGACATGGACCATATCCTCCCTTATAACCGTATGTGTGGGTATAACTCGGATGACGAGGGTCCGGAGGAAGAGTTGGATGAGGATGGGTTGACTGCGCAAGAAAACGAAATCTACAAGAAGGTGACCGGCAAGGAGAGAGGGCCGCCTTTGTTTAGAGATGTGAGTCTTGCGGACAATGTAGTCGTTGATGGTGGGATGAGATTATGGTTGTCCGAGCCAACACCGTGCCCCAAATTCAGTGATCCTCGACCAGAAAATGAGGATGAGAATGCTCATTTGAAGAAAGGCATCAAGTTTGGTTCTTTGGTAGAGTTCAAGATATGGTTGTGTGACTATGCCATTAGGAACCATAGGCCGTTTTTTGTTGGTCATTCAAATCAAAAACTTCGGTACACGGTCAAATGTGACAAAGAAGGTTGCAAATGGATGGTCCGCGGTAGAAAAATCAAAGAAACCGGGCAATGGATCTTGAAGAGTCATGTTGGCACTCACACGTGCATACCCCCGAACAAGGCCGACCAAAGCAAAGGACACCGTCAACTCACGTCGGAGTACCTAGGATATAAATTGTTGCATCAAATAGCACATGATCCAACCGTGAAGGTCAAGTTTCTCATGTCTTCGATTGAGGAACAATTCGGACACCCGGTCAAGTACGGGAAGGCATGGATGGCGAAGGCAAATGCTATTAGGATGTTGCATGGTGATTATGAGGCCGCATATAACATTCTCCCCAAGATGTTGGCAGCAATTGCTCATCGAAACCCGGGAATGCGCCATCAGGTGGAGTCAATTGCCGGAGTGTTTCGTCATGCCTTCTGGAGCTTTGGACAATGCATTGAGGCATTCACGTATTGTCGCCCGGTGTTGTCTATAGATGGTACATTCTTGACCGGCAAATACAAGGGCACATTGATGGTGGCGATGGCCCACTCTTCAAATGATAGGTAGTCAGAGTCGGGATTCGGAGTCGGATCGATTTTCCTCAGACAGAATCGAGTCATAAGATCGAGTCGTGGAATCGAGGATTCTACTAGATTTACTCAAATAAGATATTTTGTATGCACACAACAAATTTATATGGGTTCTGTAGAGTTTCAACACTAAATATGGAGCAAAGAGTGTACACCTCAATGCTAGTTGTATTCCACTTCTTTTATGGCTAACCTACCATCTAGCTCGCATGTATGGAACATATATGAGAGGGAAATATATAGAACATTTAAACCTTCAATGCACTAAATTTACATTGGTTCTTTTTAGAGTGCGTGAATAGTCGATCACTTGTCTATTTGAGCTGTAGTGCTAAACCTTGAAGGTCTTTCTCTCCTCCTCAGATCAATCTTGAAGCATCCTCCTTTTCATGCCAATTCCATCTGTTGACAAGCCCGATCCTCAATTTCGATCTAGGGTTTCTGAGAGCTAGATCAAAGGTGTTGGCGGCTGAGCGTTTGGGCTTGGGAGGGGAATAAACGTCCATGAGGTATATGAAAAGGGGTTTGGATGATTGCATACTATTCTGCTACAACTAAACAAACGGCTTAGATAAATTAGTAGAATCGGACATAGTCCATAGCATAGTCGGGATTGTACCGTTTTGTATAGGATTCTGTGATTTGGATCGCGACTCAACATGGATTCTACCTGATCCGGATTCATAGTGGGATTTGGATCAACATGCTTCTGTAGGGTCGTGAAGTCGTAGGATTCTAGCAGTCGAGTCGGGATTCTGACTACCTTGGTTGCCGGTGGCATTTGCCTTGGTGCCTTCGGAGCACGATGATAATTGGGAGTGGTTCATGGGGCATGTGAGAACCAAGGTTATAGGCAAGCGAGAGGTATGCATTATATCGGATCACCATCATGGGATTCTCAAAGCAATAGATGTTGATATTCCCGGTCTTCCAAAGCTTCAACACCGTTGGTGCATGAGACACTTTGTTGCAAACTTTTACCGGGCATGCAAGAGCAAGGAGTTTTGCAAAGACCTTACCCTTGCTTGCGTTGCTTTCAACACCGCCACATTCAAGACCCGATATGATAAACTCCTCGAGGCTTTGGAGAAGAACAAAGGGGGGAAAGAATTCTTGGTTAGGCACTTTCCGGAGAAGGAAAAGTGGTCACGCGCTTATGATGAAGGAGGTATGCGATATGGGGACATGACAAGCAACATGGTGGAATGCTTCAACAATGTGTTGAAGGGTGTCTGTTCCTTGCCGGTGACCGCAATACTCAAGTACACTTTCATCAAGCTCAATGAGTACTTCCTAAAGCACTCTGCAAGAACGACCAAGTGGATTGGGGAAAAGATGGACTATCCATTAAAGGTTCATGATTGGTTGTTGCATCAAGCGCACAAGTCTGCCAAACAACAAGTGATCACATATAATGAAAAAGAAATGATCTATCAAATCGATGAGCCGGGTGGGACAACAAGGGACGGTAGGTCTTACGGTGGAGTTGCTTACGAGGTGCGCCTTAAAAACCGTTGGTGCCAGTGTGAGAGGCCACACAAGTATCATTGGCCTTGCTCGCATTTGATGACCACGGCACGGGTGAGAAACATGAACGTATCCGATGGCACAACGGTGCGGTTGCACGAGTTTACATTGGAACGAACAAGGTTGACGTGGGCGCCTTGGTTCAATCCTTTCCTTGATGCCTCACAGTGGCCTGAGTATGTTGGGCCAGACATTGTGCCAGATCCCGCACTCATGGTGCCTATGAGGGGAAGAAGAAGAAAGAAGAGATTCCGGAGTGACATGGATGATCTAGCTGGATACACCGAAATGAAGCAATTTGGTAGTGGTCATTTCATGGAGCCACCGGAAAACAACAATTGTGGAGAATGCAATGACACAGGACACAACGTTAGGACATGCAAGAAACGAAGAACCAACACGGCACTAGTCAAACACATGGACGGAGCAGTAGCCTTGGAGGGGGCCGTGGCCGTGGAGGAAGGGCTAACATTGGAGGGGGCCGCGGCGGTGGAGGAAGGACTAGCCTTGGAGGGAGCCGTGGCCGTGGAGGAAGGACTAGCCTTGTAGGGGCCCGTGGCCGTGTATCCGGTGGTTCTAGGACACGTCGGGTTGATAGGGGAAGGCCTATCGACGTGTTGCTCAATCCGGATGGTTAAATAATGTGAATGGTACTACTTTTAATATGTTCATGCATGTGTTGATATATTTGCCCCTTTACATGTCAATGTGTTCATATTTAGACTTAACATCTTTATTTGTTGTAGGGCATGGCTTCATCCGGTTCCATGACAAGGCCACCGTGTGCTCACCATGAAGACATGCCACACAAGTGGAAGGACGCATCTTTGGACAAGGTGAAGGAGAAGGATGTGAAGATTCCGCCATGTTGGTGTGGAGATGTTTGCAAGGTGAAGGAGTCCACCGACCGAAAGAAGTCATGGACCGAAGGAAGGAGATATTTTGTTTGCCCCAATTATGCTTACGATCATGCGCTTCCAACTAACGCCTATGACCTTCCACCGGTATGCTAGAGAAGTAACATGTTACTCTCAAATGTGTGTCATCACTAACATCCGTTTTATATGCAGTCACCGCCTCCTCTATGCAAGTACTTCAGCTGGATAGATCATGAAGTGCCAAAAGATATCCAAAAGGACCAATTAGAAGATTGTTTTAGGCACCAACGGCTGTTCGAAGAAAGGTTTCAAAGAGGCTTGGAGGAAGAGCGTCGTCAAAAAGAGAGGATGGAGCGGAAGCAACGCGAGGAGGAGAGGGCACGCCAAGCGAAGCTTGCTCGTGAGGAGGAGAGGGCAAGAAAGCTTGCAAGAGCTCGCAAGGCACAAGAGGAGGATGAGGCACGTGACAGGAAGGGGAAATGGCCCCGTATGACTCAGTAAATCCTTTGCCTTCGGTGGACTCGTCATGTAACCGGATGAAGCCATGCCAAATTTATCATGAACTATGTAGTACTAAGGCAAAAAGGCATGTGACATCAACTTGTCGTGAATGAATTTGCTATTTGTAATGTGTTGTGAATGAATTTAGTTTGTTAGTGTATTCTGGGATTTGTCATGATTCTTATTGAAAAACTGTTGTGCTGGGAAGAGAAGTGGGATATAACAGAACAGAGTGCTCTGTTTTCGGAGTTAGAACCCTACCGCCACAGGCCATGACGGTAGGATGCTGGACCCTACCGCCAGGTTGCATGGCGGTAGGGGTGGCAAAGTTTCTGTGACAAAGAAACTAGAACCGTTGGCGGTAGGACCAGACCCTACCGCCACAGGACATGGCGGTAGGGTGCTGGACCTTATCGCCAGATTCCTTGGCGGTAGGGTGGGCAAATCTTCTGTGACGAGAAACGCCAGCGCCCTCTCCCCTGTTTTGCCCCATATGTGTCAAATGTTAGCATAATATACCCAATTCTATCAAATATTAGAATGATCATCTCGCAAGCACATACATAACTCAACTCAACATAGTTCATTACATTCACGAATAACACATGTTCAAACTTATTAAAACATGACCCGGTTTGTATGACATCGGTTGAAACTAATAACTCATGCTTAACAGCACATTTTCTAAACAGGTAACATATCTCTCATACTTATCAGACGTTCAATTTGATCGTCACGCGCTTGATTACGCTTCAGTTGAAAGTCTGTGGATCTTGCCCAATGACCCAACACACCATTCGTTTCACGGAACCAAGCCCATGCAGCACGGCGAGCGGGATTCTCTGACATGCCCTGTTTGATAGCCCATCCTATGACCGGCCCGGGTTTCCTCAAGTCCATCTCACGGAATTCTTCTTTGCTTGCAGTGAACGCAATCTCAACTGCCAAAGTGTGTCTGCAAGAATATTCCCGGTCTTGCAGCTCATCAAGCATCCTCTCTTTCTCCTTCACAAGCTTTCGGAATGCTTTTTTCTCCTTAGCATCAGAAGGTTCCTCGATAAAGTGATACTTGCTGAAATCCTTCATGGCCGCATTTGCCTCATCACAACTCTTCAACCATGCTTCACATTCCTTCTTCAAGCAACGGTGTCGCTCCGCCATGATCTTCTCACACGCTATGTTCATAGTCATGGATCGACTGTCCATCCTACATGAATATACGGGTTTAAGATGACATAAACAAAAACATAAAATAAATTAAGTAGAGTACAACACTCGGTTACTTGATATGACATACAACACCAAGTTCTTAATGAGTTCAAATGTTAAGGGTACAAGTCATAGTAGTTCAAACGACGACCAAGCATAGGGTACATGTCATTACAGTCCAAATGACAAAGATTACATAGCCTCATGCAATACTATGCGGCGTACGGTCCCGGGTTGCAACAAATAACATCATTTCTTTCTTTGACCCATGCCCAACGAGATGCCCGGTTCTCATCCGATGAGAATGGTTGGCGAACTAACCAATCAATGACCTGACCATGATTGCCCATGTCTATCTCAGCATATTCTGCCGTTGTCGCACACAATGTAATTTGCATTGCAAGATCACGCCTACAATTTTTTTCCGCCGTCTTGAGCTTCTTCATCAGCCTCTCCTTTTTTGTTATGAAATTTTCGGAACGGTCTCTATTTAAATAATTATATGAAAAGGCCCTACACTCCGCATTCAATGCATCAATGGCTTCGATCCACAAGTTCATCTTTTCCTCAATCAATTCGCGTTCACAGTTCGCCGCCGCCTCAGCAGAAGTTTCAAAGAAAACGAACGGTGCCATCCTACAATTCGAAAAGTAGCTATTAAAGTAACTTAGCTTTAATTGCTTTCTTAAGCATAACCTAATCCCCATTATGTACATTAAGACTAGCACTAGATCTAGGCACACAAACTTTTCTACAAGCAATTCTAAGCACATCATACATAAGGAAATCACAAACATAAACCTAAATGGATCATAGTAATTGATTTGACCACACCAAAATGATGAGCTAGGGTTTGCAATCAAATGAGCAAATGCAAAGTAAACAAAGATATCAACCAATCAAAATGAGGGGAAATGAGAGAGCCACCTTGAGTGATGAAAATGGTAAGAATCCACCGGAGAAATCTCAAACAAATGAGAGAGATTTGGGAGGCTCTTGTGCTTCAAAGAAAGAGGGGGGGGGGAGAGTTGAGCTCGGTGGAGAGGTGATGTGGGCTGAATGAGTGGTTGAGGAGGGGGAATATCCAGCCCCTCCCCACCTTATCCAGAACATAGGATCCTACCGCCAGAGGGTATGGCGGTAGGCTCCAGTAACCTACCGCCGTAGGGGATGGCGGTAGGCCCTTTTCCACGTCAGCGCCTGCCAACGGCCGTCAGTCGCCGTCAAAGGGCCTACCGCCATAGGGTATGGCGGTAGGGCACGCAATCCTACCGCCAGGACCTCTGGCGGTAGGCAAAAGGGTCAGATCCCGAATTTTTTCTGAAGTGGGGCCAGATCCCGATTTTGTTTGCAAAAAGGGTCAAAACACGAAATTTTGCCCCGACACGATGTGCCGTCGAGGAGCACGCCGGTGGCGATGTGCCGTCGAGCATCACAACTCTGGCTGTAGTTTCGGGGTGCTGGAGAGATTAGAGATGGCTGTTGCTTTAAGATTCGTATAGCCAGGTGTCGCATGCGGGACAGGGTCTCACGATCTGTCCTGTACGACCCGGTCGTATAGCATTTTTTTCCCTGGTAAGGGCATCAACAGCCAGCCTCTCCTCAAACGACGTGTCCGAGCACTTACTATTTGGGTTGTCCACAGACCCTCATGCTAATACCAAATCTGATGAGAATATAAGGGCTCACGGACCCGCTCGATCAGTCCGCCACGTAGGATGCAGCCCACCCCGGACCATCTTTTCTCTTATTTTTGTTTTTTATTTTCTTTCTCTCTATTCATCTCCATCAATCACATGCAAGTGACCGTACGTACATGAGGAAGAAAATGAGGAACTGTTGGGGAACGTAGTAATTTCAAAAATTTCCTACGCACATGCAAGATCATGGTGATGGCATAGCAATGAGAGGGGAGAGTGTTGTCCACGTACCCTCGTAGACCATAAGCGGAAGCGTTAGCACAACGCGGTTGATGTAGTCGTACGTCTTCATGATCCGACCGATCCAAGCACCGAACGTACGGGGCCTCCGAGTTCAGCACACGTTCAGCTCGATGACGATCTCCGGCCTCCGATCCAGCGAAGCTCCGGAGATGAGTTCCGTCAGCACGACGGCGTGGTGACGATGATGATGCTCTACCGGCGCAGGGCTTTGCCTAAACTCCGCGACGATATGACCGAGGTGGAATATGGTGGAGGGGGGCACCGCACATGGCTAAGGAACGATTTGTAGATCAACTTGTGTGTCTACGGGGTGCCCCCTGCCCCCGTATATAAAGGAGTGGAGGAGGGGGAGGGCCGGCCCTCTCTATGGCGCGCCCTAGGGGAGTCCTACTCCCACCGGGAGTAGGATTCGCCTTTTCCTAGTAGAACTAGGAACCCTTACATGTAGTAGGAGTAGGAGGGAAGGAAAGGGAAGAGAGAAGGAGAAGGAAGGAAGGGGGCGCCCCCCCTCCCTAGTCCAATTCGGACTAGTCCAAGGGGAGGGGTGCGGCCACCCTTTTGGCCCTTTCTCTCCTTTCCCGTATGGCCCATAGGGGCCCAATACGAATTCCCATAACTCTCCGGTACTCTGAAAAATACCCAAATCACTCGGAACCTTTCCGAACTCCGAATATAGTCGTCCAATATATCGATCTTTACGTCTCAACCATTTCGAGACTCCTCGTCATGTCCCCGATCTCATCCGGGACTCCGAATTCCTTCGGTACATCAAAACTCATAAACTCATAATAAAACTGTCATCGAAACCTTAAGCGTGCGGACCCTACGGGTTCGAGAACTATGTAGACATGACCTAGAACTATTCTCGGTCAATAACCAATAGCGGAACCTGGATGCTCATATTGGCTCCTACATATTCTACGAAGATCTTTATCGGTCAAACCGCATAACAACATACGTTGTTCCCTTTGTCATCGGTATGTTACTTGCCCGAGATTCGATCGTCGGTATCCAATACCTAGTTCAATCTCGTTACCGGCAAGTCTCTTTACTCGCTACATAATGTATCATCCCGCAACTAACTCATTAGCTACATTGCTTGCAAGGCTTATAGTGATGTGCATTACCGAGAGGGCCCAGAGATACCTCTCCGACAATCGGAGTGACAAAACCTAATCTCGAAATACGCCAATCCAACATGTACCTTTGGAGACACCTGTAGTACTCCTTTATAATCACCCAGTTACGTTGTGACGTTTGGTAGCACCCAAAGTGTTCCTCCGGTAAATAGTTATAGGAACATGTGTAAGTCATGAAGAAAGCAATAGCAACATACTAAACGATCAAGTGCTAAGCTAACGGAATGGGTCAAGTCAATCACATCATTCTCCTAATGATGTGATCCCGTTAATCAAATGACAACTCATGTCTATGGCTAGGAAACTTAACCATCTTTGATTCACGAGCTAGTCAAGTAGAGGCATACTAGTGACACTATGTTTGTCTATGTATTCACACATGTATTATGTTTCTGGTTAATACAATTCTAGCATGAATAATAAACATTTATCATGAAATAAGGAAATAAATAATAACTTTATTATTGCCTCTAGGGCATATTTCCTTCAGTCTCCCACTTGCACTAGAGTCAATAATCTAGTTCACATTGCCATGTGATTTAACACCAATAATCATATTTGTATATGATTAACACCCATAGTTCACATCGTCATGTGACCAACACCCAAAGGGTTTACTAGAGTCAATAATCTAGTTCACATCGCTATGTGATTAACACCCAAAGAGTACAAAGGTATGATCATGTTTTGCTCGTGAGAGAAGTTCAGACAACGGGTCTGTCACATTCAGAGCCGTATGTATTTTGCAAATATTCTATGTCTACAATACTCTGCATGGAGCTACTCTAGCTAATTGCTCCCACTTTCAATATGTATCCAGATTAAGACTTAGAGTCATCTGGATCAGTGCCAAAACTTGTATCGACGTAACCTTTTACGACGAACCTTTTGTCACCTCCATAATTGAGAAACATATCCTTATTCCACTAAGGATAATTTTGACCAATGTCCAGTGATCTACTCCTAGATCACTATTGTACTCCCTTGCCAAACCAGGGCAGAGTATACAATAGGTCTGGTTCACAGCATAGCATACTTTATAGAACCTATGACTGAGGCATAGGGAATGACTTTTCATTCTCTTTCTATTTTCTGCCATGGTCGGGTCTTGAGTCTTACTCAACTTCACACCTTGCAACACAGGCAAGAACTCCTTTGACTGTTCCATTTTGAACTACTTCAAAATCTTGTCAAGGTATGTACTCATTGAAAATCTTATCAAGCGTCTTGATCTATCTCAATAGATCTTGATGCTCAATATGTAAGTAGCTTTACTGAGGTCTTTATTTTAAATAACTCCTTTCAAACACTCCTTTATGCTTTGCAGAATAATTCTACATTATTTCCGATCAACAATATGTCATTCATATATACTTATCAGAAATGCTGTAGTGCTCCCACTCACTTTCTTGTAAATACAGGCTTCACCGCAAGTCTGTATAAAACTATATGCTTTGATCAACTTATCAAAGCGTATATTCCAACTCTGAGATGCTTGCACCAGTCCATAGATGGATCGCTGGAGCTTGCACATTTTGTTAGCACCTTTAGGATTGACAAAACCTTATGGTTGTATCATATACAACTCTTCTTTAATAAATCCATTAAGGAATGCAGTTTTGACATCCTTTTGCCAGATTTCATAAAATGTGGCAATTGCTAACATGATTCGGACAGACTTAAGCATCGATACGAGTGAGAAAATCTCATTGTATTCAACACCTTGAACTTATCGAAAACCTTTTGCGACAAGTCGAGCTTTGTAGATAGTAATACTACTATCAGCATGTGTCTTTCTCTTGAAGATCCATTTATTTTCTATGGCTTGCCGATCATCCGGCAAGTCCACCAAAGTCCATACTTTGTTCTCATACATGGATCATATCTCAGATTTTATGGCCTCAAGCCATTTCGCGGAATCTGGGCTCATCATCGCTTCCTCATAGTTCGTAGGTTCATCATGGTCTAGTAACATGACTTCCAGAATAGGATTACCGTACCACTTTGGTGCAGACTGTACTCTGGAAGACCTACGAGGTTCTGTAGTAACTTGATCAGAAGTTTCATGATCATCATCATTAACTTCCTCACTAATTGGTGTAAGAATCACTTGAACTGATTTCTGTGATGAACTACTTTCCAATTCGGGAGAAGGTACAAATTACCTTATCAAGTTCTACTTTCCTCCCACTCACTTCTTTTGAGAGAAACTCCTTCTCTAGAAAGGATCCATTTTTAGCAACGAATAACTTGCCTTCGGATCTGTGATAGAAGGTGTACCCAACAGTTTCCTTTGGGTATTCTATGAAGACGCACTTCTCCGATTTGGGTTCGAGCTTATTAGGTTGAAGTTTCTTCACATAAGCATCGCAGCCCCAAACTTTAAGAAACGACAACTTTGGTTTCTTGCCAAACCACAGTTCATACAGTGTCGTCTCAACGGATTTAGATGGTGCCCTATTTAAACGTGAATGCAGCTGTCTCTAATGCATAACCCCAAAACAATAGTGGTAAATCAGTAAGAGACATCATAGATCGCACCATATCCAATAAAGTGCGGTTACAACGTTCGGGCACACCATAACGTTGTGGTGTTCCAGGTGGCGTGAGCTGTGAAACTATTCCACATTGTTTTAGTTGAAGACCAAACTCGTAACTCAAGTATTCGTCTCTGCGATCAGATCGCAGAAAACTTTATTTTCTTGTTACGATGATTTTTCCACTTCACTCTGAAATTCTTTGAACCTTTCAACTATTTCAGACTTATGTTTCATCAAGTAGATATACCCATATCTGCTCAAATCATCTTGTGAAGGTCAGAAAATAACGATACTTGCCACGAGCATCAACACTCATTGGACCGCATACATCGGTATGTATTATTTCCAATAAGTCACTAGCTCGTTCCATTGTTCCGGAGAACGGAGTTTTAGTCATCTTGCCCAAAAGGCACGGTTCGCAAGCATCAAATGATTCATAACCAAGTGATTCTGAAAATCCATCTTTATGGAGTTTCTTCATGCGCTTTACACCGATATGACCCAAACGGTAGTGCCACAAATAAGTTGCACTATCATTATTAACTTTGCATCTTTTGGCATCAATAATTATGAATATGTGTATCACTACGATCGAGATCCAACAAACTATTTTCATTGGGTGTATAACCATCGAAGGTCTTATTCATGTAAACAGAATAACAATTTATTCTCTAACTTCAAATGAATAACCGTATCGCAATAAACATGATCAAATCATATTCATGCTCAACGCAAACGCTAAATAACATTTATTTAGGTTTAACACTAATCCCGAAAGTATAGGGAGTGTGCGATGATGATCATATCAATCTTGGAACTACTTCCAACACTCATCGTCACTTCACCCTCAACTAGTCTCTGTTTATTCTGTAACTCCTATTTCGAGTTACTAATTTTAGCAACCGAACAAGTATCAAATACTCAGGGGCTACTATAAACACTAGTAAGGCACACATCAATAATCTGTATATCAAATATACCCTTGTTCACTTTGCCATCCTTCTTATCCACCAAATATTCAGGGTATTTCCGTTTCCAGTGACCATTCCCTTTGCAGTGTAAGCACTCAGTTTCAGGCTTTGGTTCAGCTTTGGGCTTCTTCGTGGGAGTGACAACTTGCTTGTCTTTCCACTTGAAGTTCCCTTTCTTTCCCTTTGCCCTTTTCTTGAAATTAGTGATCTTGTCAACCATCAACACTTGATGCTCTTTCTTGATTTCTACCTTCGTCGATTTCAACATCACGAAGAGCGCGGGAATCGTTTTCGTCATCCCTTGCATACTATAGTTCATCACGAAGTTCTAGTGACTTAGTGATGGTGACTAGAGAATTCTGTCAATCACTATCTTATCTGGAAGATTAACTCCCACTTGATTCAAGCGATTGAAGTACCCAGACAATCTGAGCACATGCTCACTAGTTGAGCGATTCTCCTCCATCTTTTAGCTTTAGAACTTGTTGGAGACTTCATATCTCTCAACTCGGGTATTTGCTGGAAATATTAACTTCAACTCCTGGAACATCTCATATGGTCCATGACGTTCAAAACATCTTTGAAGTCCCAATTCTAAGCCGTTATGCATGGTGCACTAAACTATCAAGTAGTCATCATATTGAGCTAGCAAAACGTTCATAACGTTTGCATCTGCTCCTACAATAGGTCTGTCACCTAGCGGTGCATTAAGGACATAATTCTTCTGTGCAACAATGAGGATAAACCTCAGATCGCGGATCCAATCCGCATCATTGCTACTAACATTTTTCAACACAATTTTTTCTAGGAACATATCAAAATAAACATATGTAAGCAACAATGCAAGCTATTGATCTTACAACATAATTGGCAAAATACTACCAGGACTAAGTTCATGATAAATTTAAGTTCAATTAATCATATTACTTAAGAACTCCCACTTAGACAGACATCTCTCTAGTCATCTAAGTGATCACGTGATCCAAATCAACTAAACCATAACCGATCATCACGTGAGATGGAGTAGTTTTCAATGGTGAACATCACTATGTTGATCATATCTACTATATGATTCACGCTCGACCTTTCGGTCTCCGTGCTCCGAGGCCATATCTGCATATGCTAGGCTCGTCAAGTTTAACCTGAGTATTCCGCGTGTGCAAAACTGGCTTGCAGCCGTTGTAGATGGACGTAGAGCTTATCACACCCGATCATCACGTGGTGTCTGGGCACGACGAACTTTGGCAACGGTGCATACTCAGGGAGAACACTTCTTGATAATTAGTGAGAGATCATCTTAAAATGCTACCGTCAATCAAAGCAAGATTAAGATGTATAATAGATAAACATCATATGCAATCAAAATATGTGACATGATATGGCCATGATCATCTTGCGCCTTTGATCTTCATCTCCAAAGTACTGTCATGATCTCTATCGTCACCGGCACGACACCATGATCTTCATCATCTTGATCTATATCAATGTGTCATCACATGGTTGTCTCACCAACTATTGCTCTTGCAACTATTGCTATCGTATAGCGCTAAAGTAAAGCAATTATTTGGCACTTGCATCTTATGCAACAAAGAGACATCCATAGGGCTTCTGCCAGTTGCCGATAACTTCAACAAAACATGATCATCTCATACAACAACTTATATCTTATCACGTCTTGACCATATCACATCACAACATGCCCTGCAAAAACAAGTTAGACGTCCTCTACTTTGTTGTTGCAAATTTTACGTGGCTGCTACGGGCTGAGCAAGAACCGTTCTTACCTACGCATCAAAACCACAACGATAGTTCGTCAAGTTAGTGCTGTTTTAACCTTCGCAAGGACCGGGCGTAGCCACACTCGGTTCAACTAAAGTTGGAGAAACTGACACCCGCCAGCCACCTGTGTGCAAAGCACTTCGGTAGAACCAGTCTCGCGTAAGCGTACGCGTAATGTCGGTCCGGGGCCGCTTCATCCAACAATACCGCCGAACCAAAGTATGACATGCTGGTAAGCAGTATGACTTGTATCGCCCACAACTCACTTGTGTTCTACTCGTGCATATAACATCAACGCATAAAACCTGGCTCGGATGCCACTGTTAGGGAACGTAGTAATTTCAAAAATTTCCTACGTACATGCAAGATCATGGTGATGGCATAGCAACGAGAGGGGAGAGTGTTGTCCACGTACCCTCATAGACCGTAAGCGGAAGCGTTAGCACAACGCGGTTGATGTAGTCGTATGTCTTCACGATCCGACCGATCCAAGCACCGAACGTACGGGGCCTCCGAGTTCAGCACACGTTCAACTCAATGACGATCTCCGGCCTCCGATCCAGCGAAGCTCCGGAGATGAGTTCCGTCAGCACGACGGCGTGGTGACGATGATGATGCTCTACCGGCGCAGGGCTTTGCCTAAACTCCGCGACGATATGACCGAGGTGGAATATGGTGGAGGGGGGCACCGCACACGGCTAAGGAATGATCTGTAGATCAACTTATGTGTCTACGGGGTGCCCCCTGTCCCCGTATATAAAGGAGTGGAGGAGGGAGAGGGCCGGCCCTCTCTATGGCGCGCCCTAGGGGAGTCCTACTCCCACCGGGAGTAGGATTCCCCCTTTCCTAGTAGAACTAAGAACCCTTCCATGTAGTAGGAGTAGGAGAGAAGGAAAGGGAAGAGAGAAGGAGAAGGAAGGAAGGGGGCGCCCCCCCCTCCCTAGTCCAATTCGGACTAGTCCAAGGGGAGGGGTGTGGCCACCCTTTTGGCCCTTTCTCTCCTTTCCCATATGGCCCATAGGGGCCCAATACGAATTCCCGTAACTCTCCGGTACTCCGAAAAATACCCGAATCACTCGGAACCTTTCCGAACTCCGAATATAGTCGTCCAATATATCGATCTTTACGTCTCGACCATTTCGAGACTCCTCGTCATGTCTCCGATCTCATCTGGGACTCTGAACTCCTTCGGTACATCAAAACTCATAAACTCATAATAAAACTGTCATCGAAACCTTAAGCGTGCGGACCCTACGGGTTCGAGAACTATGTAGACATGACCTAGAACTATTCTCGGTCAATAACCAATAGTGGAACCTGGATGCTCATATTGGCTCCTACATATTCTACGAAGATCTTTATCGGTCAAACCGCATAACAACATACGTTGTTCCCTTTGTCATCGGTATGTTACTTGCTCGAGATTCGACCGTCGGTATCCAATACCTAGTTCAATCTCGTTACCGGCAAGTCTCTTTACTCGTTACGTAATGTATCATCCCGCAACTAACTCATTAGCTACATTGCTTTCAAGGCTTATAGTGATGTGCATTACCGAGAGGGCCCAGAGATACCTCTCCAACAATCGGAGTGACAAAACATAATCTCGAAATACGCCAACCCAACATGTACCTTTGGAGACACCTGTAGTACTCCTTTATAATCACCCAGTTACGTTGTGACGTTTGGTAGCACCCAAAGTGTTCCTCCGGTAAACGGGAGTTGCATAATCTCATAGTTACAGGAACATGTGTAAGTCATGAAGAAAGCAATAGCAACATACTAAACGATCAAGTGCTAAGCTAACGGAATGGGTCAAGTCAATCACATCATTCTCCTAATGATGTGATCCCGTTAATCAAATGACAACTCATGTCTATGGCTAGGAAACTTAACCATCTTTGATTCACGAGCTAGTCAAGTAGAGGCATACTAGTGACACTATGTTTGTCTATGTATTCACACATGTATTATGTTTCCGGTTAATATAATTCTGGCATGAATAATAAACATTTATCATGAAATAAGGAAATAAATAATAACTTTATTATTGCCTCTAGGGCATATTTCCTTCAGGAACATCATTGCATGCACGAACAACTAGGGGCTCAAAATGGACACGCCCGGACACTGACCATCTTTTCTCTTATTTTTGTTTTTTATTTTCTTTCTCTCTGTTCATCTCCATCAATCACATGCAAGTGACCGTACGTACATGAGGAAGAAAATGAGGAACATCATTGCATGCACGAACAACTAGGGGCTCAAAATGGACACGCCCGGACACTGACGGGCGCGTCCATGGACGTTTAGGAGGGCAGATTTGCTAAGCCGGGTTGTAGATGCTCTAATGACGCACGCTAATCTAGCTTTCGAACGGACGTAGGCGGATCCAATGATGGTCCATGCTGGCAATTTGGCCACCTTATCCCTTTTTTCTCGCGGCACCGTCGCTGCCGCTTGTCTGTCCACCATCTATAGTAAAAGGAAGCGTGAGGTTATCCTAGGATGTAGTTCCCTCCTTGGAGGCATCATCGTGGAGCGCCTCACCTCCCTCATCATCTCGGTCATGAGCTCTCCGGGTGAAACCCCAAGCTTTGGCCTTGGTCGGAGGGGCATCAGCGGCGGTCCTCGTCGCTTCCCCCTTGTGGGCGATGCCTTGGAGGTTCGGTTTTTGTCTATTGGCGCTTCCTCATGTGGCTTCGTAGCTTCATCATCTGCTAGGCGAGAGCGACATCGGTCCGATATGGGAGTCAGAGCAGCGGCTACATAAATCTCTTGCATGTTGTGTTGGCTTTGTATGCTTGGGCAAAAGAGCTTTTGACTAGGTTGGTTCGCAACCTGGGATCGGTGTGGAAGTCGGAGCGGTGGCTACAAAAATCCCCTGTGACTAGGGTGTTGGCTTTGGTTATAGTTGGGCGGCAGAGCCATCGGCTAGACTTGTGTGTAGCCTCGGCGCCAGCTGTTGGGGAACGTAGTAATTTCAAAAAATTTCCTACGCACACGCAAGATCATGGTGATGGCATAGCAACGAGAGGGGAGAGTATTGTCCACGTACCCTTGTAGACCATAAGCGGAAGCGTTATAACAACGCGGTTGATGTACTCGTACGTCTTCATGATCCGACCGATCCAAGCACCGAACGTACGGCACCTCCGAGTTCAGCACATGTTCAGCTCGATGACGATCCCCGGGCTCCGATCCAGCAAAGCGTCGGGGATGACTTTCGTCAGCACGACGGCGTGGTGACGATGATGATGTTCTACCGGCGCAGGGCTTTGCCTAAACTCCACGACGATATAACCGAGGTGGAATATGGTGGGGGGGGGGGGGGCACCGCACACGGCTAAGGAACGATCTGTAGATCAACTTGTGTGTCTATGGGGTGCCCCCTGCCCCCGTATATAAAGGAGTGGAGGAGGGGGAGGGCCGGCCCTCTCTATGGCGCGCCCTAGGGGAGTCCTACTCCCACCGAGAGTAGGATTCGCCTTTTCCTAGTAGAACTAGGAACCCTTCCATGTAGTAGGAGTAGGAGAGAAGGAAAGGGAAGAGAGAAGGAGAAGGAAGGAAGGGGACGCCCCCCTCCCTAATCCAATTTGGACTAGTCCAAGGGGAGGGGTGCGGCCACCCTTTTGTCCCTTTCTCTCCTTTCCCGTATGGCCCATTAAGGCCCAATACGAATTCCCATAACTCTCCGGTACTTCGAAAAATACCCGAATCACTCGGAACCTTTCCGAACTCCGAATATAGTCGTCCAATATATCGATCTTTACGTCTCGACCATTTCAAGACTCCTCGTCATGTCCCCGATCTCATCCGGGACTCCGAACTCCTTCGGTACATCAAAACTCATAAACTCATAATAAAACCGTCATCGTAAAGTTAAGCGTGCGGACCCTACGGGTTCGAGAACTATGTAGACATGACCTAGAACTATTCTCGGTCAATAAATAGCGGAACCTGGATGCCCATATTGGCTCCTACATATTCTACGAAGATCTTTATCGGTCAAACCGCATAGCAACATACGTTGTTCCCTTTGTCATCGGTATGTTACTTGCCCGAGATTTGATCGTCGGTATCCAATACCTAGTTCAATCTCGTTACCGGGAAGTCTCTTTACTCGTTACGTAATGCATCATTCCGTAACTAACTCATTAGCTACATTGCTTGCAAGGCTTATAGTGATGTGCATTACCGAGAGGGCCCAGAGATACCTCTCCGACAATCGGAGTGACAAAACCTAATCTCGAAATACGCCAACCCAACATGTACCTTTGGAGACACCTGTAGTACTCCTTTATAATCACCCAGTTACGTTGTGACGTTTGGTAGCACCCAAAGTGTTCCTCCGGTAAACGGGAGTTGCATAATCTCATACTTACAGGAACATGTATAATTCATGAAGAAAGCAATAGCAACATACTAAACGATCAAGTGCTAAGCTAACGGAATGGGTCAAGTCAATCACATCATTCTCCTAATGATGTGATCCCGTTAATCAAATGACAACTCATGTCTATGGTTAGGAAACTTAACCATCTTTGATTAACGAGCTAGTCAAGTAGAGGCATACTAGTGACACTATGTTTGTCTATGTATTCACACATGTATCATGTTTCCGGTTAATACAATTCTAGCATGAATAATAAACATTTATCATGAAATAAGGAAATAAATAATAACTTTATTATTGCCTCTAGGGCATATTTCCTTCAGTCTCCCACTTGCACTAGTGTCAATAATCTAGTTCACATCGCCGTGTGATTTAACATCAATATTCATATCTGTATATGATTAACACCCATAGTTCACATCGTCATGTGACCAACACCCAAAAGGGTTTACTAGAGTCAATAATCTAGTTCACATCGCTATGTGATTAACACCCAAAGAGTACTAAGGTGTGATCATGTTTTGCTCGTGAGAGAAGCTTAGTCAACGGGTCTGTCATATTCAGAGCTGTATGTATTTTGCAAATATTCTATGTCCACAATGCTCTGCACGGAGCTACTCTAGCTAATTGCTCCCACTTTCAATATGTATCCAGATTGAGACTTAGAGTCATCTAGATTGGTGTAAAAGCTTGCATCGTTGTAACTTTTTACGACGGGCTCTTTTATCACCTCCATAATCGAGAAACATCTCCTTAGTTCTCACTAAGGATATTCTTGACCGCTGTCCAGTGATCTACTCTTAGATCAAAATTGTATTCCTTTGTCAAACTCAGAGCAAGGTATACAATAGGTCTGGTTCACAGCATAGCATACTTTATAGAACCTATGACTGAGGCATAGGGAATGACTTTTCATTCTCTTTCTATTTTCTGCCATGGTCGGGTCTTGGGTCTTACTCAACTTCACACCTTTGCATCACAGGCAAGAACTCCTTCTTTGTGAAGGAAATATGCCCTAGAGGCAATAATAAAGTTATTATTTATTTCCTTATATCATGATAAATGTTTATTATTCATGCTAGAATTGTATTAACCGAAAACATAATACATATGTGAATACATAGACAAACATAGTGTCACTAGTATGCCTCTACTTGACTAGCGCGTTTATCAAATATGGTTATGTTTCCTAACCATGGACAAAAGAGTGGTCATTTGATTAACGGGATCACATCATTAGGAGAATGATGTGATTGACTTGACCCATTCCGTTAGCCTAGCACTTGATCGTTTAGTATGTTGCTATTGCTTTCTTCATGACTTATACATGTTCCTGTAACTATGAGATTATGCAACTCCCGTTTACCGGAGGAACACTTTGGGTACTACCAAACGTCACAACATAACTGGGTGATTATAATGGAGTACTACAGGTGTCTCCGAAGGTACATGTTGAGTTGGCATATTTCGAGATTAGGTTTTGTCACTCCGACTGTCGGAGAGGTATCTCTGGGCCCTCTCGGTAATGCACATCACTATAAGCCTTGCAAGCAATGTAACCAATGAGTTGGTTACGGGATGATGCATTACGTAACGAGTAAAGAGACTTGCTGGTAACGAGATTGAACTAGGTATTGGATACCGACGATCGAATCTCGAGCAAGTAACATACCGATGAGAAAGGGAACAACGTATGTTGTTATGTGGTTTGACCGATAAAGATCTTCGTAGAATATGTAGGAGCCAATATAGGCATCCAGGTTCCGCTATTGGTTATTGACCGAGAATAGTTCTAGGTCATGTCTACATAGTTCTCGAACCCGTAGGGTCCGCACGCTTAAGGTTTCGATGACAGTTATATTATGAGTTTATGAGTTTTGATGTACCGAAGGAGTTCGGAGTCCCGGATGAGATCGGAGACATGACGAGGAGTCTCGAAATGGTCGAGATGTAAAGATCGATATATTGGACGACTATATTCGGAGTTCGGAAAGGTTCCGAGTGATTCGGGTATTTTCGGGGGTACCGGGGAGTTACGGGAATACGAGGAAGAAGCATTGGGCCTCATGGGCCAAGTGGTGGAAGAGAGGAGGTAGGGCGCGCGGCCCCTAGCCCAAACCGAATTGGACTAGGGGGCAGGCCCCCTTTCCTTCTTCTCCTCCCTCTCCTTCCTTCTCCTTCTCCTTCCCTTCCTTGCCCTCTCCTAGTTGGACTAGGAAAGGAGGGTGTCCTACTCCCGATGGGAGTAGGACTCCTCCCTGGCGCGCCCTCCCTTGGCCGGCCGCCTCCTCCCCCTTGCTCCTTTATATACGAGGCTAGGGGGGCACCCCATGACACACAAGTTGATCTACAGATCATTCCTTAGCCGTGTGCGGTGCCCCCCTCCACCATATTCCACCTCGGTTATATCGTCACAGAGTTTAGGCGAAGCCCTGCGCCGGTAGAACATCATCATCGTCACCACGCCATCGTGCTGACGGAACTCATCCCCGAAGCTTTGCTGGATCGGAGCCCGGGGATCGTCATCGAGCTGAACGTGTGCTGAACTCGGAGGTGCCGTACGTTCGGTACTTGGATCGGTCGGATCGTGAAGACGTACGACTACATCAACCGCGTTGTCATAACGCTTCCGCTTATGGTCTAAGAGGGTACGGGGACAACACTCTCCCCTCTTGTTGCTATACCATCACGATGATCTTGCGTGTGCGTAGGAATTATTTTGAAATTACTACGTTCCCTAACAGTGGCATCCGAGCCTAGGTTTTATGCTTTGATGTTATATGCACGAGTAGAACACAAGTGAGTTGTGGGCGATACAAGTCATACTGCTTATCAGCATGTCATACTTTGGTTCAGCGGTATTGTTGGATGAAGCGGCCTGGACCGACATTACGCGTACGCTTATGCGAGACTGGTTTTACCGCCATGCTTTGCACACAGGTGACTAGCGGGTGTCTGTTTCTCCAACTTTAGTTGAACCGAGTGTGGCTACGCCCGGTCCTTGCGAAGGTTAAAACAGCACCAACTTGACGAACTATCGTTGTGGTTTTGATGCGTAGGTAAGAACGGTTCTTGCTTAGCCCGTAGCAGCCACGTAGAACTTGCAACAACAAAGTAGAGGACGTCTAACTTGTTTTTGCACGGCATGTTGTGATGTGATATGGTCAAGACGTGATGAGATATAAGTTGTTGTATGAGATGATCATGTTTTGTTGAAGTTATCGGAAACTGGCAGAAGCCCTATGGTTGTCTCTTTGTTGCATAAAGATGTAAGTGCCAAATATTTGCTTTACATTATTGCTATGCGATAGCAATAGTTGCAAGAGCAATAGTTGGCGAGACGACCATGTGACGACACATTGATATAGATCAAGATGATGAAGATCATGGTGTCGTGCCGGTGACGATAGAGATCATGACAGTACTTTGGAGATGGAGATCAAAGGTGTACCCAACAGTTTCCTTTGGGTATTCTATGAAGACGCACTTCTCCGATTTGGGTTCGAGCTTATCAAGTTGAAAACCTTTTTCATATAAGCATGGCAACTCCAAACTTTAAGAAACGATAGCTTAGGTTTACTACTAAACCATAGTTCATACGGTGTCGTCTCAACGGATTTAGATGGTGCCCTATTAAACATGAATGCAACTGTCTCTAATGCATAACCCCAAAACGATAGTGGTAAACCGGTAAGAGACATCACAGATCGCACCATATCTAGTAAAGTACGATTACAACGTTCGGACACACCATGACGTTGTGGTGTTCCAGGTGGCGTGAGCTGTGAAACTATTCCACATTGTTTTAATTGAAGACCAAACTCGTAACTCAAATATTCTCCTCCACGATCAGATCGTAGAAATTTTATTTTCTTGTTACGATGATTTTCCACTTCACTCTGAAATTCTTTGAACTTTTCAAATGTTTCAGACTTGTGTTTCCTTAAGTAGATATACCCATATCTGCTCAAATCATCTATGAAGGTGAGAAAATAACGATACCCGCCGCGAGCCTCAACATTCATTGGACCACAAACATCAGTATGTATGATTTCCAACAAATCAGTTACTCGCTTCATAGTTTCGGAGAACGGTGTTTTAGTCATCTTGCCCATGAGGCACGGTTCGCAAGTACCAAGTGATTCATAATCAAGTGATTCCTAAAATCCATCTTTATGGAGTTTCTTCATGCGCTTTACACCGATATGACCCAAATGGTAGTGCCACAAATAAGTTGCACTATCATTATTAACTTTGCATCTTTTGGCATCAATATTATGAATATGTGTATCACTATGATTGAGATCCAACAAACTATTTTCATTGGGTGTATGACCATTAAAGGTTTTATTCATGTAAACAGAACAACAATTATTCTCTGACTTTAAATGAATAACCGTATTGCAATAAACATGATCAAATCATATTCATGCTCAACTCAAATGCTAAATAACATTTATTCAGGTTTAACACTTATCCCGAAAGTTTAGGGAGTGTGCGATGTGATCATATCAATCTTGGAACTACTTCCAACACTCATCGTCACTTCCCCTTCAACTAGTCTCTGTTTATTCTGTAACTCCTGTTTCGAGTTACTAATCTTAGCAACCGAACAAGTATCAAATACTCAGGGGTTACTATAAACACTAGTAAGGCACACATCAAACACCTGTATATCAAATATACCCTTGTTCACTTTGCCATCCTTCTTATCCACCAAATATTTAGGGCATTTCCGCTTCCAGTGACCATTTCCTTTGCAGTGTAAGCACTCAGTTTCAGGCTTTGGTCCAGCTTTGGTCTTCTTCACGGGAGTGACAACTTGTTTGCCATTCTACTTGGAGTTTCCCTTTCTTTCCCTTTGCCCTTTTCTTGAAACTAGTGATCTTGTCAATCATCAACACTTGATGCTCTTTCTTGATTTCTACCTTCGTCGATTTCAACATCACGAAGAGCTCGGGAATCGTTTTCGTCATCCCTTGCATACTATAGTTCATCATGAAGTTCTAGTAACTTGGTGATGGTGACTAGAGAACTCTGTCAATCACTATCTTATCTGGAAGATTAACTCCCACTTGATTCAAGCGATTGAAGTACCCAGACAATCTGAGCACATGCTCACTAGTTGAGCGATTCTCCTCCATCTTTTAGCTATAGAGCTTGTTGGAGACTTCATATCTCTCAACTCGGGTATTTGCTTGAAATATTAACTTCAATTCCTGGAACATCTCATATGGTCCATGACGTTCAAAATGTCTTTGAAGTCCCGATTCTAAGCCGTTAAGCATGGTGCACTAAACTATCAAGTAGTCATCATATTGAGCTAGCCAAACGTTCATAACGTCTGCATCTGCTCCTGCAATAGGTCTGTCACCTATCGGTGCATTAAGGACATAATTCTTCTGTGCAGCAATGAGGATAAACCTTAGATCACGGATCCAATCCGCATCATTGCTACTAACATTTTTCAACACAATTTTCTCTAGGAACATATCAAAATAAACATATGAAAGCAACAACGCAAGCTATTGATCTACAACATAATTTGCAAAATACTACCAGGACTAAGTTCATAATAAATTTAAGTTCAATTAATCATATTACTTAAGAACTCCCACTTAGATAGACATCCCTCTAATCCTCTAAGTGATTATGTGATCCATATCAACTACACCATGTCCGATCGTCACGTGAGATGGAGTAGTTTCAACGGTGAACATCAATATGTTGATCATATCTACTATATGATTCATGCTCGACCTTTCAGTCTCCGTGTTCCGAGGCCATATCTGTATATGCTAGGCTCGTCAAGTTTAACCTGAGTATTCTGCGTGTGCAAAACTGGCTTGCACCCATTGTAGATGGACGTAGAGCTTATCACACCCGATCATCACGTGGTGTCTGAGCACGACGAACTTTGGCAACGGTGCATACTCAGGGAGAACACTTCTTGATAATTAGTGAGAGATCATCTTAAAATGCTACCGTCAATCAAATCAAGATAAGATGCATAAAAGATAAACATCACATGCAATCAATATATGTGATATGATATGGCCATCATCATCTTGTGCTTGTGATCTCCATCTTCAAAGCACCGTCGTGATCACCATCGTCACCGGCGCGACACCTTGATCTCCATCGTAGCATCGTTGTCGTTATGCCATCTATTGCTTCTACGACTATCGCTACCGCTTAGTGATAAAGTAAAGCAATTACAGGGCGTTTGCATTTCATACAATAAAGCGACAACCATATGGCTCCTGCCAGTTGCCGATAACTTCGGTTACAAAACATGATCATCTCATACAATAAAATATAGCATCACGTCTTGACCATATCACATCACAACATGCCCTGCAAAAACAAGTTAGACGTCCTCTACTTTGTTGTTGCAAATTTTACGTGGCTGCTACGGGCTTAGCAAGAACCGTTCTTACCTACGCATCAAAAACCACAACGATAGTTCGTCAAGTTTGTGCTGTTTTAACCTTCGCAAGGACAGACACCCGCCAGCCACCTTTAAGCACGAGTGCTTGTAACGGTGAAACCAGTCTCGCGTAAGCGTACGCGTAATGTCGGTCCGGGCCGCTTCATCTCACAATACCGCCGAACCAAAGTATGACATGCTGGTAAGCAGTATGACTTGTATTGCCCACAACTCACTTGTGTTCTACTCGTGCATATGACATCTACGCATAAAACCTGGCTCGGATGCCACTGTTGGGGAACGTAGTAATTTCAAAAAATTTCCTACGCACACGCAAGATCATGGTGATGGCATAGCAACGAGAGGGGAGAGTATTGTCCACGTACCCTCGTAGACCGTAAGCGGAAGCATTATAACAACGCGGTTGATGTAGTCGTACGTCTTCATGATCCGACCGATCCAAGCACCGAACGTACGGCACCTCCGAGTTCAGCACATGTTCAGCTCGATGACGATCCCCGGGCTCCGATCCAGCAAAGCGTCGGGGATGAGTCTATGGGGTGCCCCCTGCCCCCGTATATAAAGGAGTGGAGGAGGGGGAGGGCCGGCCCTCTCTATGGCGCGCCCTAGGGGAGTCCTACTCCCACCGGGAGTAGGATTCCCCTTTTCCTAGTAGAACTAGGAACCCTTCCATGTAGTACGAGTAGGAGAGAAGGAAAGGGAAGAGAGAAGGAGAAGGAAGGAAGGGGGCGCCCCCCCTCCCTAATCCAATTCGGACTAGTCCAAGGGGAGGGGTGCGGCCACCCTTTTGGCCCTTTCTCTCCTCTCCCGTATGGCCCATTAAGGCCCAATACGAATTCCCATAACTCTCCGGTACTCCGAAAAATACCCGAATCACTCGGAACCTTTCCGAACTCCGAATATAGTCGTCCAATATATCGATCTTTACGTCTCGACAATTTTGAGACTCCTCGTCATGTCCCCGATCTCATCCGGGACTCCGAACTCCTTCGGTACATCAAAACTCATAAACTCATAATAAAACTATCATCGTAACTTAAGCGTGCGGACCCTACGGGTTCGAGAACTATGTAGACATGACCTAGAACTATTCTCGGTCAATAACCAATAGCGGAACCTGGATGCCCATATTGGCTCCTACATATTCTACAAAGATCTTTATCGGTCAAACCGCATAACAACATACGTTGTTCCCTTTGTCGTCGGTATGTTACTTGCCCGAGATTTGATCGTCGGTATCCAATACCTAGTTCAATCTCGTTACCGGCAAGTCTCTTTACTCGTTACGTAATGCATCATTCCGTAACTAACTCATTAGCTACATTGCTTGCAAGGCTTATAGTGATGTGCATTACCGAGAGGGCCCAGAGATACCTCTCCAACAATCGGAGTGACAAAACCTAATCTCGAAATACGCCAACCCAACATGTACCTTTGGAGACACATGTAGTACTCCTTTATAATCACCCAGTTACGTTGTGACGTTTGGTAGCACCCAAAGTGTTCCTCCGGTAAGCGGGAGTTGCATAATCTCATAGTTACAGGAACATGTATAAGTCATGAAGAAAGCAATAGCAACATACTAAACGACCAAGTGCTAAGCTAACGGAATGGGTCAAGTCAATCACATCATTCTCCTAATGATGTGATCCCGGTAATCAAATGACAACTCATGTCTATGGTTAGGAAACTTAACCATCTTTGATTAACGAGCTAGTCAAGTAGAGGCATACTAGTGACACTATGTTTGTCTATGTATTCACACATGTATTATGTTTCAGGTTAATACAATTCTAGCATGAATAATAAACATTTATCATGAAATAAGGAAATAAATAATAACTTTATTATTGCCTCTAGGGCAAATTTCCTTCACCAGCATGGACGCCGAAGCGGCGACTTTGAATTTGGTGTTGAACTGTATTGTCGTCTCTGGTTACTTGGGTGGCAGGGTCATCGGCTCGGTTAGTGCGCAGTCTTGGGACTAGTGTGTGTAGATATACCAATTGTATCAATTTTCAGGCAGCTTTTCTGACTTGGGTTCGAGCTTTTCAGGTTGAAGTTTCTTGATATAAGCATCGCATCCCCATACTTTTAGAAACGTCAGCTTAGGTTTCTTCCCAAACCATAATTCATACGGTGTCGTCTCAACGGATTTAGATGGTGCCCTATTTAAAGTGAATGTAGTTGTCTCTAGAGCGTATCCCCAAAATGATAGCGGCAAATCGGTAAGAGACACCATAGATCGCACCATATCCAATAGAGTGCGATTACGACGTTCGGACACACCATTACGCTGAGGTGTTCCAGGTGGCGTGAGTTGTGAAACAATTCCACATTTCCTTAAGTGCATACCAAATTCGTGACTCAAATATTCTCCCCCACGATCTGATCGTAAGAACTTTATTTTTCTGTCACGTTGATTCTCTACCTCACTCTGAAATTCCTTGAACTTTTCAAAGGTCTCAGACTTGTGTTTCATCAAGTAGACATACCCATATCTACTTAAGTCATCAGTGAGGGTGAGAACATAACGATAGCCTCCGCGAGCCTCAACGCTCATTGGACCGCACACATCAGTATGTATGATTTCCAATAAGTTGGTTGCTCGCTCCATTTTTCCGGAGAACGGAGTCTTGGTCATTTTTCCCATGAGGCATGGTTCGCATGTGTCAAATGATTCGTAATCAAGAGACTCCAAAAGTCCATCTGCATGGAGCTTCTTCATGCGTTTGACACCAATGTCGGTGTCAAAACCGGCAGATCTCGGGTAGGGGGTCCCGAACTGTGCGTCTAGGCAGATGGTAACAGGAGACGAGGGACACGATGTTTTACCCAGGTTCGGGCCCTCTCGATGGAGGTAAAACCCTACGTCCTGCTTGATTAATATTGATGATATGGGTAGTACAAGAGTGGATCTACCACGAGATCAAGGAGGCTAAACCCTAGAAGCTAGCCTATGGTATGATTGTTGTAATGGAGGTTATGTCCTACGGACTAAAGCCCTCCGGTTTATATAGACACCGAAGAGGGCTAGGGTTACACAGAGTCGGTTACAATGGTAGGAGATCTACATATCCGTATCGCCAAGCTTGCCTTCCACGCCAAGGAAAGTCCCATCCAGACACGGGACGGAGTCTTTTATCTTGTATCTTCGTAGTCTTGGAGTCCGGCGGATGATGATAGTCCGGCTGTCCAGACACCCCCCTAGTCCAGGACTCCCTCGGTAGCCCCCGAACCAGGCTTCAATGACGATAAGTCCAGCGCGTATATAGTCTTCGGCGTTGCAAGGCGGGTTCTCCTTTTAAGTTCCATGTACCTGCCGAAATAGTGTCCGGCTTCCTTATAAATGCTGCGCTTCTTGGCTTCTACGCCCAATAATGGCCTTCTTCCACGCGTCGCACGAATGCGAAAAGCCAGGGTATCTTTTATGTTTTACCCCCTAGTCGTGCGAATAATCTGCCTATAAGAGAGGCAAAAATCCAGATCCAAATCGCATCATCTTCCTTCCGCGGATACTCATTGGAGCGCCTTTGACCCAGAATCCATTCCATCATGGACCGTCGACGCGGCTCCTCTTCTCGCGCTCCCAGCCCTCTGCCAGGAGATTGGAGGAGATGCTCTGTTCCGCACAACGAGCTAGTGAAGCTCCAAGCAGGGGGATATCTCCCACCGGCCTTCATGGTCCTGGTTTGAGCCGGGCTGGCCACTTATCAAGGTGGGAAGCAAGCGGAGGCTACCCCAAGTCCCAACAAAGGGGAGCGGGTATGCTTCGTCCCCTATCTGATAAGGGGACTCGGATTTCCTATACATCCGTTTCTCCGCGGGCTCCTGGAGTTCTACGGACTCCAGCTCCATCACCTTACACCCTCCTCTATCCTGCATATCGCGGGTTACGTAGCTCTTTGCGAGCTATTTCTGGGCATCGAGCCCCATTTTGCACTGTGGAAGAGGTTGTTCTGCCTCATACCCCGTTCTCACGAGGGGTCTATATATCAAGTGGGCGGCGCCGAAGTATGGCGCATTGCCGGGACCGGATATCCATCCGGAACCCCTAAGAAGGCGTCCGAAGACTGGCCTTCGGAATGGTTTTACATAGAAGACGCTCCGCTGCCGGACCCTGTCCGGGTCGGCCTCCCGGAGTTCAGTACTGCTCCTCTGAAGAAACACCTTAGTTGGCGCCCACGGAGCCCCCAACTGGAGGAAGACAAGAGCGTCCATTATCTGATGGGCCGAATAAAATTACTGGCTCATTCTGGGTTGACCATGATTGGAGTCATGGCAACATGCATTACACGGGGGGTGCAGCCACTGCAATACAGGGGCCACCCCATGTGGGATTTCAACGGGGAAGACGACGCCACCCGTCATGGCCGCAGAGGACCGGATTCGGCCGAGGATTTGGTGACGATCCTGTCCAGCCTGTACAAGGGGGAGAAGGAGGACTTCCTTCAGACGAACCCGCTGAATGGGTTCTCCATGAATAACCCCCGTCGTTGGGTAAGCGAACACTTTAAGGGCCCGCCCCATGTTTTTGAAGTTTAAGCTTCTTATATTATGTCTTCAGCGCAGGAACTGCGTCGGATCGTGGAGGACATGATAAGTCCAGCTCCACAACCCGAGGATCCAGAGAGATCCCAGGATCCGGCCTCCGAAGAGGATCCGGACATTCAGGTGGAGCTAATCGACGGGGTGTTCCACCAGCTAAGCATGGATAATGCTTTAGTCGCCATTACGGCTGACTACCCTGGACTATATCCGGCTTCCCAGGTGATTGTGACGGAAGTCCGGACACCATTATCTCTTCCTTGATCATTTCTGACCTTCGCGTACGATGGTGTTTTGCAGGAAGCGCCTTCAAGGCGGGAAGCCGAGCCCGCGGCGGCTGACCAACAAAGGCCAGTCCAGACCAGTAGGCGGAAGAGGAGCGCAACGCGGACTGAAACGTCGCCGCAAAGGTATAGCTCGTCGTTAATTATTTGGAGCAACGTTCCTAGGAAGCGTTTCGAGTGCTCATGATCTTTGCAGGAGAAAAAGCGCCTGCCGAACTGCGGGCGTGGAGGTTGCCAATCCAACCTCTACCAGCCGGGCTCCAGCACTTGGTCTGGAGGGGGAGGCGAGGGCAAGGCGCGAGCCGGACACTCCTCCAACGAAAGATGCCGACAGACTGTCCGCCACCAAGTCTGAGGTGGAGAGCGCCATGAACCATAGGCGCCGTCGGACAATATTTCGTGACGCGTGCTTCTCCCCTGAGGCGTTGAATGCCTTTAACATGGGGGACGCGCACCTCCGTGCTGCTCAAGATGGTTTTACCAGAGCCACGGAGCAATATGTAAAAGACATACGGGTAAGAGAATTTGATAGCTATATATGCCAGTAGCCCCCGAGACTTAAAGTAGTTATGTTAACTGATTTAAGGATCATTTGAAACGCAGGATCTTACTGAGAAGAATACCCAACTGTCTCAGGAGCTGCAAGAGTGCAAGACCCAGCTTGAGGCCGCACTTGCTGCCGCAGGAGGAAACACAGAGACCCCTCCTGGTAACACATTTTTTTTGAAAAATATAAGCGTTGTGCGGCGCGCGCAAGTCTAATAATGATAGTGCAGGTGCTGCCGGACAAGATCCGGACAGGCAGGAACTGCTGCGCCAGCTGAAGGCCGGCGAGAGGGTGCTGAATAGAGTGCATCAGGAAAGGAACAAGCTCCAAGATGCCCACGCCCAGCTTGGAGAAGAGCTGAAAGGCGTTCGGGTCCAGCTGTCCGGCTCCATTAAGGAGAATAAGCGGCTTCGTCGCGGCATCTATAGTAAGTGCTTGAGCGAACTCCGTTGAAAAGAAGAGTTCGGCGAGGAAGTCAATTGACAAAATATGTCTTGTAGGTATACTCACAGGTCGCCCTGCGGAGGAGATGCCCGTATCAACGGGTGATCAACTTCCCGAGCTGTTGCAACTGCTCGAACGAGTTCGGCAGGCGATGAGCGGCGTCGTCCAGGCTTTATGGCCAGCCCTCTCCCTACCCGAGGGCCTTGGGGAGCTTGCGGAGAAGCTTCAGGGAGTGCGGCAGCGCTTCCATTTATGGAAGATTTCGGCCTGCCGCCAAGGTGCCAGGGAAGCTTGGGCCATGGTGAAGACGCGGTACAAGAAGGCGGATCCCAACCACATGGCCGAGGTCGGACCGGTGGGGCCCGATGGGAAGGAGATCCCTGTGAGTTTAGTATACAGCCAAGTAGAGTTGGCTGCTAAATTTTCCCAACGGGACTGTAAGTTAGACAGCCTGTTAGACGGGATTGAGGAGGAATACAGTCAGTAGATTTGACAATGTATTTTAAAGTGACATGTGAAATGCCTTCTAGCCGGATTGTAGATCGTTTGTCTTTGCCGACCTTTTCGCTTCAACCTCGGGACCCTAGAGTCCGGAGTGTGTCTGAATACGTTCTTGGTTAAGAAACAACCGGGGTATGCATGGAGACCAGGCGTAGGGGTCATTAGTGCTTTATCAGACAAGTGCCCAACTAGTTATGTTATATTACATGGTTAGTAAGAAACATCTTCCAGGGAGAATAGTTCCGTTAAAGGTTCCTTTCCCTGGGAGGCATGCCCTAAAGTGCATGTTCGGACTGCGAAAAAAGCATAAAAACATCTGGGGGCAGATGAATAAGTAGGTAAAAAATCATCTTTCAAGTCACCGACCGAATATTCCCTTAAGAACGCTAGCTTTCGGCTTCACCCAGTCTGAGGTACACATCCGGCTGACCCGGCAGTAACAATCGCAGAGGTGCTCCCTTTACCTCCTAGCCGAACAATCGGGAACGTAGGGGTAAGCACAGGAGCCAGGCAACCCAGCTTGGCCAAAACTTAAGTCATATCGATGCATATAATGGTGAATAAAAGGTACATATGGAAGCTTGACACATGTGCTGGGCCTGAAGCCCTTATAATTAAGCTTCTGGTAAAGAAGCCCCCAGGTATAATCAGTGCGGATGGCACTTCAAGTGTATGCGAATAATGCGCAAGTGGGTCCTTAAGGGCTTTCTAGGAAAAAGTTTAAGAGAAGAAAGAGAAACAAAAGACAACTGAAGTGTAAAAATTTGGACGGGGGAAGGGGCCGAACTCTTAGTCCAGCGCTAGGCATAGAATCTTCGGAGGCGGGCTGCGTTCCATGGGTTCGGCTCGAGTTGGTTGTCCGATGCATTTCGTAGACGGTATGCTCCGTCGGTCAGGACTTGATCGATAATGAAGGGACCCTCCCATTTGGGCTTGAGTTTGTCCTTTTTCTTGTCCGGCAGGCGTAGAACTAGTTCGCCAATGTTATAAGTCTTGGCCCGTACTTCTCTGCTTTGATATCTTCGAGCCTGCTGCTGATAGAATGCGGAACGAGCCTTAGCGACATCGCGTTCTTCCTCCAATGCGTCCAAACTGTCCTGCCGATCCGACTCGGCTTCTCTTTCTTCATACATGCGTACTCGAGGTGAGTCATGAATAATGTCGCAGGGCAGAACTGCCTCTGCGCCGTATACCATAAAAAATGGTGTGAATCCGGTAGTACGGTTGGGCGTTGTCCGCAGCCCCCAGAGCACGGAGTCGAGCTCCTCTACCCAGTGCGTGTCAGATTTGGTAAGGGACCGCACTAGTCTGGGTTTAATGCCGCTCATTATTAGACCATTTGCTCATTCCACTTGACCGTTGGTTTGAGGATGATAGACTGAAGCATAATCGATCTTAATGCCCATGTTTTTGCACCATGACTTAACCTCGTCGGCCGTGAAGTTCGTGCCGTTATCGGTGATGATGCTGTGGGGGACACCATAACGGTGTACTATCCCGGATATAAAGTCTATCACTGGTCTGGTCTCTGCCGTTTTTACTGGTTTGGCCTCTATCCATTTGGTGAATTTGTCCACCATGACCAATAGGTACCTTTGCTTGTGGGTTCCCCCTTTAAGGGGTCCAACCATGTCAAGCCCCCAGACCGCGAACGGCCAGGTAATGGGTATAGTTTTGAGGGCGGTGGGTGGCATATGGCTCTGATTAGCAAAGAGCTGACACCCGACGCATCTTTGGACTAAGTCCTGAGCATCTGCCCGGGCCGTCGGCCAATAAAATCCTGTACGGAATGCCTTTCCTACAAGGGCCCGGGCTGCTGCGTGGTGTCCGCCTAGTCCGGCATGAATTTCAGCCAGGAGGTTTCGCCCTTCCTCTTCGGAGATACACCTTTGAAGGACTCCGGTTGTACTTTTCTTATAAAGTTCTCCCTCATGGACCTTGTAGGCTTTCGATCGCCGGACTATGCAGCGGGCCTCATTTTGGTCTTTGGGAAGTTCCTGCCTAAGCAAGTAGGCTAGGAGTGGTTCTGTCCACAGGGCGATTACTGCCATTATGTCGTGGGCTGAAGGTGTTATGTCATCGGCTGAATCGCCGGTTGGCGCGGTTTTTTTCGGTTTGTCGTTTCCGGACTCCTCTTCCCATAGTACGGATGGCTTGAAGAGCCGTTCCAGGAAGATATTTGGAGGGACAGCGTCACGTTTTTCACCGATGCGTGCCAGTACGTCGGCTGCTTGGTTATTATCTCGGGCTACGTGATGGAATTCAAGTCCTTCAAACCGAGCTGACATTTTTAAGACAGCGTTGCGATATGCTGCCATTTTCGGATCCTTGGCGTCAAAGTCTCCATTTATTTGGGATATTGCAAGGTTTGAATCCCCGCGCACCTCTAGGCGTTGGATGCCCATGGAGATTGCCATCCGGAGACCATGTAGAAGGGCCTCATATTCGGCCGTGTACATTATTTGAAGTACGTATTGGACTGTGTCGCCGGTCGGGGACGTCAATACGACGCCAGTCCCCAGTCCGGCCAACATTTTAGAGCCATCGAAGTGCATAGTCCAATTGGAGTATGCGCCGTACTCTTTAGGGAGTTCGGCTTCGGTCCATTCAGCGACAAAGTCAGCCAAAACTTGTGACTTTATAGCTCGCCGAGGTCTGTAGGTTATATCGAATGGTAAGAGCTCAATGGCCCATTTTGCAATCCTGCCCGTTGCGTCACGGTTGTTTATAATGTCGTTAAGTGGTACTTCGGAGGCCACTGTTATCGAACACTCTTGAAAGTAGTGTCGGAGCTTCCGGGATGCCATGAACACCGCATACGCTATCTTTTGATAGTGCGGGTAACGGGACTTGCAGGGGTTTAACACAGTGGATACGTAGTACACTGGTTTTTGAAGAGGGAATTTATGCCCTTCTGTCTCTCGTTCGACGACGAGTACCGCGCTTACAACTTGATGTGTTGCTGCGATGTATAACAACATTGGTTCGCCCAGGTTGGGCGCAGCCAGGACCGGATTTGTTGCCAATATGGCCTTTATTTCTTCGAGTCCGGCAGTGGCAGCATCCGTCCACTCGAAGTGTTCGGTGCGCCTAAGGAGGCGATAGAGGGGCAGTGCCTTTTCTCCTAAGCGGGAGATAAAGCGGCTTAAAGCTGCCACGCATCCAGTCAATTTTTGAATCTGTTTGAGGTCTTTTGGAATATCCAACTGTGACAGAGCTCGGATCTTGGCCGGGTTTGCTTCAATTCCTCTACCGGATACAATGAAGCCCAACAGCTTTCCGGCTGGTACGCCGAAAACGCATTTTTCCGGATTCAGCTTGATGTCATATGCTCTGAGGTTGTCGAATGTGAGCCTCAAGTCTTCTACTAAAGTTTCAACGTGTTTGGTTTTGACGACTACGTCGTCTATGTATGCCTCTACTGTTTTGCCGATCTGGGTGGCCAGACATGTTTGGATCATGTGCTGATATGTTGTGCCGGCGTTTTTTAGTCCGAAGGGCATCGTGTTGAAGCAGAATGGTCCATATGGAGTGATGAATGCTGTTGCGGCCTGGTCTGCTTCCGCCATCTTGATTTGATGGTAGCCAGAGTATGCGTCGAGGAAGCACAATGAATGGTGCCCTGCAGTAGCGTCGATTATTTGGTCGATGCGGGGGAGGGGGAAGGGATCCTTTGGGCAAGCCTTATTGAGGTCTTTAAAATCGACGCATAGGCGCCAGGATTTGTCCTTCTTTGGTACCATTACCAGATTTGCTAGCCAATCCGGATGTTTAATATCTCTGATGAATCCGGCTTCCAATAGTTTGGCTAGCTCTTCTCCCATTGCCTGTCTTTTGGGTTCGGAAAATCGTCGAAGAGCCTGTTTGACTGGCTTGAATCCTTTTAGGATGTTTAGGCTGTGTTCTGCCAATCTGCGTGGGATTCCGGGCATATCCGAGGGGTGCCAGGTGAAGATGTCCCAATTTTCCCGAAGGAATTCTCGTAGTGCGGCGTCTACATCAGGGTTCAACTGTGCCCCGATGGAGGCCGTCTTTGTTGGGTCCGTTGGGTGGACCTGGAATTTTACTATATCATCTGCTGGTTTAAAGGAGGTGGATTTGGATCTCTTATCGAGTATCACATCGTCCCTATTCACCGTAGAGCGCAGTGCGGTGAGTTCTTCTGCCGCTAGGGCTTCGGATAGTGCCTCCAGGGCTAATGCGGCTGTCTTATTTTCGGCGCGGAGTGCTATATCCGGATCACTAACGAGAGTGATTATTCCGCCGGGCCCAGGCATTTTGAGCTTCATGTACCCGTAATGGGGTACTGCTTGAAAAATTGTGAATGCCTCTCGTCCTAATATAGCGTGATATCCACTGTTGAATGGGGCCACTTGGAACGTGACTTCTTTGGATCTATAATTGTCCGGCGAGCCGAACACCACATCGAGTGTGATTTTTCCGGTGCAGCGCGCTTCCCGGCTAGGGATTATTCCTCTGAAGGTTGTGCTGCTTCGCTCAATACGGCTCCAGTCTATTTCCATTTTTTGAAGAGTTTCCTCGTAGATGAGGTTTAATCCACTGCCGCCATCCATGAGGACCTTTGTAAGTCGAAAGCCGTCCACTATTGGACTAAGTACCAGTGCGGCTGGTGCTCAGGCTGTTCGGAATTTAGGTTCGTCGCTGGCGTTGAAGGTGATGGTTGTGTCGCTCCATGGATTTGTTGTTGCTACTTGGTAGACTTCGGCGAGGCCGCGGATTGTTCGTTTCCGCATATTATTTGATGCGAAGGTCTCGAAGACTGTTGATACCGTACTGGTATTGTTGGAGTGGTTTTCCGGGGCTAGAAGCTCCTCACCACTTTTGGCCACCTGCCGTAATATCCAACATGCTCGAAGGCTATGTGTTGGGACGGTGCCCTCTGTACTGTGAAGTTTACAGGGTCCGCTGAGCCATCCCTCCAGTACGGTACCGTGCCCTCTATGGGGTTTTTGCTTTTTGGTTTTTGTATCTGGGGCCTGAGTGTGATGCACCCTTTTGTTGCGGACTAGGGTTGTATTCGGGGCCGGATTGTCCCAAAACTGGTTTTCTGTTTTCCGGAAACTCTCCATCGCACAGTACTTTCGTACTATGGACGCCAGATCGGCGAAGCGTGTAATTTTACGACGGCTGATGGCGTTCAATGTTCCCTTGTCCGTGCAATTATTGCAAAACATTGAGATTGCGTTTTCTTCTCGGCAGTCCTTTATCCTGTCCATAACCAGGAGGAATCTGGCCCAGTAGTGATGTACTGTCTCAGCGGGCTCTTGCCGTATTAGAGATAGATCGCATATGTCTGGGTGGGTGGGTGGAACAAAATCCGGAACCCTACCCATCTCGGGGCTTGAAGGCATTGAAGTTTCCAATTTTGGAAGCTTGGATTGCTGGACATTGTCCAACGAGTCCGGTCCGATGCCTGACTTTAAGTTCAGTGCTTGATCGAAGTCCGTCCCCCCGCGGAAGTCCGGCATGGAGGGTTCGGGAGCCCGGACACGACTAGTTTTCAATACAGGAGAAGAGTCGCCGCATTGTTCCTCTACCACCGCGACGTGGTGGGTGACCTGTGGAGAGTTAATCTCTCTCAGATCGGTTTTAAGCCCAATCTGATTGTAGTCCGTAGCGACTCCCAGGGCGGCGATGCGACCCAAGAGCTCGTTGGCAGATGAGAGCTCTATTGGATCCAGCCGCTCGGCAAATTCCGAGCTGACGTGAAGATTGCTTTTGACGACTTGAGAAGTCATTATCAAAGCAGTGGCCGGACAGGCGGTCATAAGGAAACCACCTAGCCGGATTGTTTGGCCGGCGGCCAAGGCCCCTTTGGCGAAAATACCGTCCTCGAAGACGGGTGGAGGCATCCTTCCTATCAGCGACGGCACAGAGGAACTCTCAATGGAAGCACCAATGTCGGTGTCAAAACCGGCGGATCTCGGGTAGGGGGTCCCGAACTGTGCATCGAGGCGGATGGTAACAGGAGACGAGGGACACGATGTTTTACCCAGGTTCGGGCCCTCTCGATGGAGGTAAAACCCTATGTCCTACTTGATTAATATTGATGATATGGGTAGTACAAGAGTGGATCTACCACGAGATCAAGGAGGCTAAACCCTAGAAGCTAGCCTATGGTATGATTGTTGTAATGGAGGTTATGTCCTACGTACTAAAGCCCTCCGGTTTATATAGACATCGGAGAGGGCTAGGGTTACACAGAGTCGGTTACAATGGTAGGAGATCTACATATCCGTATCGCCAAGCTTGCCTTCCACGCCAAGGAAAGTCCCATCCGAACACGGGACGGAGTCTTCAATCTTGTATCTTCGTAGTCTTGGAGTCCGGCGGACGATGATAGTCCGGCTGTCTGGACACCCCCTAGTCCAGGACTCCCTCAACCAATGTGACCAAGGCGGCAGTGCCACAAGTATGTGGGACTATCATTATCAACCTTACATCTTTTGGTATTCACATTATGAATATGTGTAACATCACGTTGGAGATTCATTAAGAATAAACCATTGACCAGCGGGGCATGACCATAAAACATATCTCTCATATAAATAGAACAACCATTATTCTCGGATTTAAATGAGTAGCCATCTCGTATTAAACGAGATCCAGATACAATGTTCATGCTCAAAGCTGGCACTAAATAACAATTATTGAGGTTTAAAACTAATCCCGTAGTTGAATGTAGAGGTAGCGTGCCGACGGCGATCACATCGGCCTTGGAACCATTCCCGACGCGCATCGTCACCTTGTCCTTTTCTAGTCTCCGCTTGATGACCGTATGATCAAAGTTGATGTTCACTCGTGACCGAGTACTTTTCCCTCTAGCTAGGGCTTTCTCCTGGGGCGATCTTGTCACCGCCGTCAAGCTTTTCCCTTCCCTCCTTTGATCAAAATTCTGGTCTTGACTCGGGCCGATCTCGGGGCGATCCTGGATTACCACCTAGCCTAGGTCTACTCCTCAGGCGTGAGAGGGGAGTTAGGGTTCCTACTGTTGGAAATATGCCCTAGAGGCAATAATAAAATGGTTATTATTATATTTCCTTGTTCATGATAATTGTCTGTTGTTCATGCTATAATTGTATTAACCGGAAACCGTAATACATGTGTGAATACATAGACCACAACAAGTCCCTAGTGAGCCTCTAGTTGACTAGCTCGTTGATCAACAGATGGTCATGGTTTCCTGACTATGAACATTGGATGTCATTGATAACGGGATCACATCATTAGGAGAATGATGTGATGGACAAGACCCAATCCTAAGCATAGCACAAGATTGTGTAGTTCGTTTGCTAAAGCTTTTCTAATGTCAAGTATCATTTCCTTAGACCATGAGATCGTGCAACTCCCGGATACCGTAGGAATGCTTTGGGTGTACCAAACGTCACAACATAACTGGGTGGCTATAAAGGTGCACTACTGGTATCTCCAAAAGTGTCTGTTGGGTTGGCACGAATTGAGACTGGGATTTGTCACTCCGTATGACGGAGAGGTATCTCTGGGCCCACTCGATAATGCATCATCATAATGAGCTCAATGTGACTAAGTTTTTGGTCACGGGATCATGCATTGCGGAAAGAGTAAAGTAACTTGTCGGTAACGAGATTGAACGAGGTATTGGGATACCGACGATCGAATCTCGGGCAAGTAACGTACCGATTGACAAAGGGAATTGTATACGGGATTACTTGAATCCTCGACATCGTGGTTCATCCGATGAGATCATCGTGGAACATGTGGGAGACAACATGGGTATCTAGATCCCGCTGTTGGTTATTGGCTAGAGAGCTGTGTCGGTCATGTCTGCGTGATTCCCGAACCCGTAGAGTCTACACACTTAAGGTTCGATGGCGCTAGGGTTATAAGGAAGATTTGTATGTGATTACCGAATGTTGTTCGGAGTCCCGGATGAGATCACAGACGTCGCGAGGAGTTCCGGAATGGTCCAGAGGTGAAGATTTATATATGGGAAGTTATCATACAGTCACTGGAAATATTCGGGGGTATACCGGTATTGTACCGGGACCACCAGAGGGGTTCCGGGGGTCCACTGGGAGGGTCCACCTGCCCCGGAGGGCCTTATGGGTGGTAGGTGGAAGGGAACCAGCCCCTAAGTGGGCTGAGCGCCATCCCCCCTAGGGCCCATGCGCCTAGGGTTGGGGGGAACCCTAAAGGGGGCGCCCCCCTTGCTTGGGGGGCAAGCCCCCTCCCCCTTGGCCGCCGCCCCCCTCTAGATCTCATCTAGAGGGGCCGGCCCCCTTTCCCCTTCTCCCTATAAATAGAGGGGTGGAGGGAGGGCTGCAGTACCACATCCAAGGTGCAGCCCCTCCCCTCCCCAACACCTCTCCTCCTCCGTGTGAGCTTGGCGAAGCCCTGCCGGAGAACTGCCACTCCATCACCACCACGCCGTCGTGCTGCTGCTGGAGCCTTCTTCCTCAACCTCTCCCTCCTCCTTGCTGGATAAAGGCGCGGGAGACATCACCGGGCTGCACGTGTGTTGAACGCGGAGGTGCCATTGTTTGGCACTTAGATCGGAATCCACCGCGATTTGAATCGCTACGAGTACGACTCCTTCATCTGCGTTCTTGTAATGCTTCTGTCTCGCGATCTTCAAGGGTATGAAGATGCACTCCCCTCTCTCTTGTTGCTAGTTACTCCATAGATTGATCTTGGTGATGCGTAGAATTTTTTTAATTTCTGCAACAATCCCCAACACCTACAAACACCCGCTTGGATCTACGTTGGGTTGGGTTTCCAAGTTATGGCAGTGGATGGCTCTTCGATGGCAAGGGCGCTTGGAGGAAACCCCACTGTCAAGATAGAAATATGATGGTGGAGCTTGGGCTTCGCGACGAAGACTTGGATGACATCGTCTACGACGAGAAAGAGGCACCACCATAGGCGGCGAGATGGATCGCTGTAGCCCGTGTCCACATCAACAAATCTTACAACCAGTTCTGGTTCTTCAAGAATATGCGAGCAGCTTGGGATCTAGCACAGGACTACAAGTTCCATCCTCTGGAAGACAATCTCTACGCTGTGCAATTCTTCTGCTTGGGGGACTGGAAATGGGTCATGTAGGATGGCCCGTGGAATTTCCGTGGAAACGCGGTCATCCTCACGCCGTATGATGGGGTTACACAGCCGTCCATGGTGGCTTTGGATACAATGGACATATGGGTTCAGATCCATAACACCTCAGACAAGTATGCTCACCTGGTCAAAGCTTTAGCTGGAAGGGTGGGTGAGTTCTCTTCACGGAGCTACAATCTCAGGACTTTGCGGGTAACTTCTACCGTGTGTGGGTCAAGATCAATGTTTTCAAACCACTAAAGAATGTGGTCTCGATGATCAGAGATGGTGAGCGCCAAATTTACAGGGTCAAGTATTAAAAACTTCCTAATTGGTGTGCGGTGTGCGGGCATCTTGGCCACGTTTTCAAGGAACATGGTGACGGAATACATGCACCAGAATCACTGTTCTTCAAAGACCTCCATGCATCATGGGCTATGAGGACAGGAGCCGACCCTGGTGGCGGGCGTGGACGAAGGAGAGGAAGAGGCTGTGCTGGCCGAACTAGTGCAAGGACCGGGAGAGAGAGGGATGCTTAGGATTCTGGAACTGTTCACTTAAGCGACCCTATTGCGGTCGTTGACACAGAGATACCGGAGCAAACCGGAAAAGGGGTGACAGGGATGCTATACTGAACTTGAAGGACTAGGCCCCGTCTGACCTCAATGACAACCACCTAGCGATTGTGCTAGTAGGTGTGAATCCAGTCAGCCCTCCCCCAAAGCGGGACCGTAAAAGGGCCAAGGCTATTAAAGGCAAGGATAGAACTAGTGTTGCTGCAAAATCAAGTTTGGCGGGCCCCAGTGGCAGGCGTCACCGGGCCCAATGAGTATCCTAGCTTGGAACTATCGCGGCACTGGCAAACCTGCGACAGTTCGAGAGCTTCACAATATGGCGAGGCAGTTTGCCCCCTCGATTGTCCGCATCTTAGAAACCCAGATCGAGGGATCTCGAGTAGAGAGTTTTTCTAGTACTTTAAATTTTGATAATAGTTTTGGAGTTAGTAGAACTGGTAGAAGTGGAGGTCTTGGATTTTTTTTGGTATAATCCAATAAAGGTAGAAATTGCTGGTTACTCGGAGTATCATATTGATGTGTTGGTTGATGATCTAGTTGACACTAGAACAAGGATGACTTTTGTTTATGGAGAAGTGCAGGTTCTGGAGAGGTACAAAACTAGGGATATGCTCCGAGGCATTGCAGGCAGTATCAATCTCCCCTAGGCTGTTATCGGCGATTTTAGTGAAGTGCTTCACGCACATGAACATGACGGAGTAGGCCAGCGCAGCCAGGCCTAGATGGATGCGTTCCACGATGCTTTGGACACATACAAACTGACGGATATTGGCTATATTGGCAAGGGATGGACTTTTGAGAAAAAGTGACAGGGGGCTCGTTTACTCGAGTCCAGCTTGACAGATGTGTGGCTAATACCACATGGTGTATGGCATTCCCATTGCATGCACTTGAGCACAAAGGAGCAGCAACATCCGATCACATCCCCATCCTGCTCAAATATCATGACGTGCATGCATGCAGTAGATCGAGCACCCAAAGCTTTCAAGTATGAACTAATGTGGGAAAGAGAGCCAGATTTGTTTAATTGTGTGGGCACAGGTTGGAAGGAAAAACCAACAGACTCAGTTGCAGATATGCATGGAAAGCTGCAACACTTGGCGGGAAATCTATCCTCTTGGGATCGGACACATTTTGGATCAGTCAGGGGTGAGATACATCAGTTGCAGACGGGAGCTTGATAGGCTGTGGGGTATCCCAGGCCGAGCAGGACCCATGCACAAGGAGCTGAAAATTAAAGAGCGTTTGGTGGAGCTATATCATCGAGAAGAATTGTTGTGGCATCAACGGGCCCGACTGGAATGGCTTCAGCATGGCGACAATTATTTTCATCTCAGAGCAAGTAGAAGATGCCGGAAAAATCAGATAAAATATCTCCAACGCTCGGACGACCAGCTAACGGAGGACACGGCGGAGATGGAAGCAATGGCGACAACCTTTTATACAGATCTATACACGTTTGGGGGAGTCCATGCTATGGATCAGGTTCTTGATACAGTGCCATGCAAGGTCACATCCGATATGAATGAAAAGTTAAATGCCCCTTACAGTTCTCATGAGGTTAACTAGGCGCTTTTTCATATGTTCCCATTAAAAGCTTTGGGGCCTGATGGGTTCCCAGTGCAATTTTTTCCAGCATCATTGGGATGTGTGTGTCGAAGAGGTGACTAGGGCAGTGTTGAGAATTGTAACAGCCACATAATCAGCAGAATTCATCAACGAGACCATATTGGTTATGACCTCGAAGGTAAAAAACCCAACTCTCTTGACACAATTTCAACCCGTTAGTCTATGCAATGTGTTGTACAAAATTGCATCCAAGTTCATCTCAAATCGACTGAAACTTGTTCTGCCGGATATAATCTCGGAGGAGCAATCTGTGTTTGTCCCTGGGAGGTTGATAACAGATGACATAATCACTGCTTATGAATGCCTTCATTTTTTGAAACGCAACGAGGCCAAGAAAAATCAACATTGTGCTCTAATGCTTGATATGATGAAGGCCTATGCCGTGGAATGGACTTATCTACGGGCAATCATGCTTAAACTGGGCTTCACCAATAATTGGGTTGATATAGTAATGGAACTGGTAAGCGCTGTTAAATTTTTGGTGTTATTTATGAAGGAAATATGCCCTAGAGGCAATAATAAAGTTATTATTTATTTCCTCATATCATGATAAATGTTTATTATTCATGCTAGAATTGTATTAACCGGAAACATGATACATGTGTGAATACATAGACAAACATATAGTCACTAGTATGCCTCTACTTGACTAGCTCATTAATCAAAGATGGTTATGTTTCCTAACCACGGACATGTGTTGTCATTTGATTAATGGGTTCACATCATTAGGACAATGATGTGATTGACATGACCCATTCCGTTAGCCTAGCACTTGATTGTTTAGTATATCGCTATTGCTTTCTTCATGACTTATACATGTTCCTGTAACTATGAGATTATGCAACTCCCATTTACCGGAGGAACACTTTGGGTGCTACCAAACGCCACAACGTAACTGGGTGATTATAAAGGAGTACTACAGGTGTCTCCAAAGGTACATGTTGGGTTGGCGTATTTCGAGATTAGGTTTTGTCACTCCAATTGTCGGAGAGGTATCTCTGGGCCCTCTCGGTAATGCACATCACTATAAGCCTTGCAAGCAATGTAACTAATGAGGTAGTTACAGAATGATGCATTACGTAACGAGTAAAGAGACTTGCCGGTAACGAGATTGAACTAGGTATTGGATACCGACGATCGAATCTCGGGCAAGTAACATACCGATAACAAAGGGAACTACGTATGTTGTTATGCGGTTTGACCGATAAAGATCTTCGTAGAATATGTAGGAACCAATATGGGCACCCAGGTCCCGCTATTGGTTATTGACCGAGAATAGTTCTAGGTCATGTCTACATAGTTCTCGAACCCGTAGGGTCCGCACGCTTAACGTTACGATGACAGTTTTATTATGAGTTTATGAGTTTTGATGTACCGAAGGAGTTCGGAGTCCCGGATGAGATCGGGGACATGACGAGGAGTCTCAAAATGGTTGAGACATAAAGATCAATATATTGGACGACTATATTCGAAGTTCGGAAAGGTTCCGAGTGATTCGGGTATTTCTCGGAGTACCGGAGAGTTACGTGAATTCGCCGGGGAGTATATGGGCCTTATTGGGCCATACGGGAATAGAGGAGAGAGGCCAAAAGGAAGGAGGCCTGCGTCCCCCCTCTGGTCCGAATTGGACAAGGGGCGCAGCACCCATTTCCTTCTTCCTCTCCCCCTCTTTCCCCTTCTCCTACTCCAACAAGGGAGGTGGAATCCTACTAGGACTAGGGAGTCCTAGTAGGACTCCACACTTGGCGCGCCCCCTCCTAAGGCCGGCTTCCTCCCCCCTTGCTCCTTTATATACGGGAGCAGGGGGGCACCCCATGACACACAAGTTGATCTATGGATCGTTCCTTAGCCGTGTGCGGTGCCCCCCTCCACCATATTCCACCTCAGTCATATCGTCGCGGAGTTTAGGCGAAGCCCTGCGCCGGTAGAACATCATCATCGTCACCACGCCGTCGTGCTGACGGAACTCATCCCCGAAGCTTTGCTGGATCGGAGCCCGGGGATCGTCATCGAGCTGAACGTGTGCTGAACTCGGAGGTGCCGTACGTTCGGTGCTTAGATCGGTCGGATCGTGAAGACGTACGACTACATCAACCGCGTTGTGCTAACGCTTCCGCTTACGGTCTACGAGGGTACGTGGACAACACTCTCCCCTCTCCTTGCTATGTCATCAACACGATCTTGCGTGTGCGTAGGAAATTTTTTGAAATTACTACGTTCCCCAACAATTTAATGGGAAGAAGTTGCAGGAGTTTAAACCGTCTCGTGATATACGGCAAGGGGGGCCCATATCCCCATACTTGTTCTTGATAGAGGAAGAGGGCCTTTCGTGCCTCCTAAAATCTAGAAGTGAGTCATCAAATCTTCATGGTCTGCAAGTGGTGCCCACGGCACCGCCGGTCAACCATTTATTATTTGCAAATGATAGCATGTTGTTTTTCAAGGCGAATGGTATGGGTGCTCTGGAGGTGCACCAGCTATTGGATATATATTGTAATGCTACTGGTCAGCGAATCAATTATGACAAGTCTTCAATTTTCTTCAGTAAGGGAGCTCCTGATTCGGTAAGAGCTGAAATTAAAGGACTCCTAAATGTGCCTAATGAAACCCTCAATGAGAAATATTTGGGCATGCCATCTGATACTGAGGCATCAAAGAGTGGGCCTTTAAATATTTGAAGGACAGATTGCGGAGCAAGATACAGGTTGGATAGAGAGAACAATGTGATCTGCTGGGAAGGAAGTTCTGGTCAAAGCAGTAGCTCAGGCAGTACCGGTTTTTTCTATGTCTTGCTTTAAATTGCCTAGAGGGCTCTGTGAGCATCTCAATATGTTAATTCGAAAGTTTTGGTGGGGCACCAAGGATGGCCATCGTAAACCACATTGGGTCTCGTGGAAGGAAATGACAAAACCCAAAGGTATGGGTGGTTTGGGTTTTAAAGATTTTGAACTATTCAATTTGGTTATGTTAGCGAGGCAAGCATGGCGCATGTTGCAAGAGCCAGATTCATTGAGTGCCCGCGTGGTAAGGAGCATTTATCATCCAAACTCATCAATTCTGCATGCTACCCTTGGCAATCACCCTAGCCAGATATGGAGATCCATCATGGAAGGAAGAGATGTCCTGAAAGAGGGTTTGATCAGATGGATAGGCAATGGATCAACAACTAATATATGGGAAGATAACTGGATACCTCGTGATGGGATGTTGAGATCATACGGGAGTAGGGTTACAAACCCCCCGGTGCTGGTGCCTGAGTTAATAGATGCTACCTCTGCTGCGTGGAACATACAGAGATTGCATGAGGTGTTTATGCCAATGGATATTCCGGCTATCATGGGCATCCCCTTGTGCACAAGGAACTTGGAGGACTATTGGAGTTGGCATTTTGAGAGGGGTGGAGTCTTCACAGTTAGGTCAGCATATAGAATGCTTGTGGCGACTAAAATGAGAAGGGAGGCATGGCTAGAGGGATCGGCCGGATCCTCAAGTACAAACATGGAGGATAAGTCTTGGAAGATGCTTTGGAAAATACAAGTACCAGGCAAGATTCGAATGTTTTTGTGGAAGTTTTCTAAGCACTCAGTTCCAACGGAAGATGTAAGAGCTCATCGCCACATGATGAATTCTGAAGCTTGCGGACTATGTGGTGGACCAGATTCTTGGAGGCATTCATTGTTGGAGTGTACCGTCGCTCGGTGTACGTGGGCGCTGGTGGATGATGACATCGCTCAACACCTAACTATAACGACGGAACCACATGCTCGTAATTGGTTGTTTGCACCGATGGAAGCACTACCTCACATGCATTTCATCAAGGTTGTTGTTACACTTTGGGCGATTTGGTCCTCGAGGAGGAAAGCTATTCATGAAGAAATTTTTCAAAGCCCTCAAGCAACCTAGATGTTCATTGGCAGATATATTAGAGATCTGGAGATTCTAAAGGAGCCATGTTCGCCGCTATATATAGGCTCTGCAGTAGTGCCAAGGGGCATCAGAAGACAGAAGGCACCACTGACAGGATACACCAAAATCCATGTTGACGTTGGGCTGTCAGCAAGAGGAGGCGCCGCGGTTGCAGTTTGCCGAGATGACCAGAGCAACTATATGGGTAGCTCGGCATTGGTTGTGCTAGGACTCAAAGATCCAATGACTTTGGAGGCTATTGCATGTAGAGAGGGAATGGCGTTGGCCGAAGATTTGCTCGTTCAAAATTTTATCTTGGCATCTGACGCTAAGCAGGTGGTGCATGATATTCACAATTCTAACCGTGGGAGATATGGCACTATTGTTTCAGAGATACTTCAGAGAGCTACCATGTTTACTTGTAATTTTATTTTTGAAAGTCGAGATTCGAATAGCGAAGCGCATAGTATAGCCAAGTTTGCTCGTTCTTTATGTCAGGGGCGCCATTTGTGGCTTAGTCAACCCCATGATCCGAGATGTATTCCAATATTTGTGGCTTATGAAAGAATAAAATTTGGTTCCCCTAAAAAAAGGTGTCACTGAAAAGCTGCTGTTTTTGTTAAGTGTTAACACAGGGTCAGGATGATTGATTGTTTGAGAGGTGCGTGTTTAGCATGATTTTTTTTTGAAAACTAAGGATCAACCTTTATTTATTCAGTCCCCGTAGGGATTTCGTCTGAAACCACATGCAATATAAAGTCTGGGGGGTACAAACCTCCACTTTGAATCTAATTTATTTGTCACCGCTTCTCTAGCTACTAAATGTGCTGCCCGGTTTGCCTCTTGACGAACCCACGACACCTTCCAGCGCTCCCTGGATGTGAGTAGTTGCTTGACTTCCTCCACGATCGGTCCCAGGATGGACAAGTCCCTCCCCTTGCTCTGAAGCTTGCAGGCGATCTCACGACAGTCCGTCTCAATGTGTATGCTGGGTATCTAAAGTTTTTCTGCCAGTCGAGCTGCTTCCCTACAGGCTCGTAGCTCCACTGTTGCCGGATCATTGCACATTGGAAGGAAGTGACAAGCTGCACCCATATAAGCTCCAGCGTGGTCTCTGAGCACTACTCCCGCGCCACCATCCCGCCCTCCTTTCGATGTAGCTCCATCTACATTGGCCTTCACCCACCCCTCCACTGGTGGACACCATTTCTCCTTCACCATAGATCTTGGTTGTTTGTGTTTACGGCCATGTATGGACTGCCATTCTTCTATTAACTTGACAACTCTTCTTGCTATCGCATCAGCTTCCTCAATCTTCTGACCATCGCGAGCATTATTCCTCGCCAACCAGAGTGCGTACGCCCCCTGTACAAGGACAGCTCGTTCGTCATCTGATGCATCAGTGAACCATGACAGAAGCCATCTTGACAAAACACTCTGAGAGCTAGCTGACACCGGTGGGATCGCCACCGGTACTCCCAATACTGAGTGCAGAGTCTTCCAAAACTGTGTTGAATGGTAACAACTCCAGAATGTGTGGTGGATCATTTCCTCTCGACCACATGCCACGCAAAAGACACCCGCTTTGATCTTCCTCCTTAACAGCTGCGATCCTACTGCTAGTCTGTTACGAATCAACCTCCACATGTGCGTTTTGACCTTGCCCGGTGCCACCGTAGCCCATAGGTTTAGCCAGGATTTGTGGTCAGTCACCGACGTTGATGATTCTGGCTGCCCTGAGCTCATCCGTTTCTGGCTCATGCGCAAGTGGTATGCAGACCGGACTGAGAACTCCCCATCTTTCATAAAGTTCCAAGCCTGGTAATCCTCCATCGCCGGTCCACCCACCGGGATTTGTGTGATCTCTCTCGCCTCATTGGGTGAGAACATGGCCTCCACCTTGCTCACATCCCATGCATGTCCGCTTTCTTCCAACAGGTCACTTACCCGCACAATCCCTTCAATGTAGCTCTGACCCAGTGGTCCCAGGCTACCCTTCCTCGGAATCCAGTTATCATGATGCACTTTTATTTTGGACCCATCTCCAATCATCTAGATCAGACCATCAAGCAGAAGGTCACGTCCGTGCAATATACTCCTAAACGTGAAAGATCCACCACTTGGACACGTCGCATTCAGGATCGATCCCTCAACATAGTACCTGGCTTTTAAGACCCTTGCACACAACGAGTTTGGTTCTTGGAACAACCTCCAAGCTTGTTTAGAGAGCATAGCTTGGTTGAACGCCTCCGGGTCTCTAAACCCCATTACCCCCTCATGCTTCCGTGTGCACATTTTGTCCCAAGCGATCCAATGCACTCTCTTTTTACCATTTGCCTCGCCCCACCAGAAGTTCGATGAGATTGAAGACAGGTTCGCACACATTTTCTTTGTGAGTTGAAAGCAGCTCATGGTAAAAGTCGGTGTTGATTGGAGGCCGGCCTTAACTAGAACTTCCCTTGCGCTCTTTGATAGTCCTTGTCCTTTCCAACCCGATACCTTCCCCCTTGCACATTCCTTAACATACCTGAAGGTTCCATCCTTTGATCTCCCCACCACTGTGGGTAATCCCAAATATCTCTCACTAAGAGCTTCTTCTGAAACCCCTAGTACTTGTTTCAGCTCCTCCTTGCTCACATCCGAGGTTCCTTTCCCGAAGAAGATGGCTGATTTGTGAAGGTTTACTTTCTGACCTGAGGCCTCCTCATATTCCTTCAGGATGGAGCTCAAGGCCTCAAAATTGTCACGGGATCCTTCCACAAATACCACACTATCATCAGCAAAGAGGAGGTGAGTCACCGTTGGCCCACCACTCCCGAACAATAAGCCCTTGATCGCCTTCTCCTTCTGTGCATACTTCAGCAACGCCGAGAAACCTTCAACACAGAACAAAAATAGATATGGGGAGAGGGGATCACCCTGGCGAAGTCCTCGAGATGGGTTGAAACAATGAGAAAGCCCACCATTCAGCTTGACGGAGGAAGTTGCTGATTTCACACATCGCATAACCATCTCTGTCCAGTGATCAGAGAAGCCAAACTTCCTCAACATCTTCTCCAAGAAATCCCACTCCACACGATCATACGCCTTCATCATATCCAATTTGACTGCGCACATAGGCTTTTTCCTTTTCCTCTTCCTTATCGCATGAACACATTCATAGGCCACAAGAACATTATCTGTTATTAATCTTTCTGGCACAAAAGCGCTTTGTTCGTCAAATATCATGAAAGGGAGTACCACTTTTAAACGGTTGGCCAGTGCCTTAGCCGCAATCTTATAAATAACATTACATAGACTAATTGGACGAAACTGTGAAAGTAGCTCCAGTGAGTTTACTTTTGGTATCATCACAATTACTATATCATTGAATTTGTTCGGTGCCGCCTTCCCTGCCAAGAATTCCCGTACCGCACCACAAACATCATTTTTCACCAAATGCTAGTGCCTTTGATAAAACATGGCCGGTAGTCCATCCGGCCCTGGAGCCTTAGTAGGCCCCATCTGGAAAAGTGCCGCCTCGATCTCCTCATCTGTAAACGAAGCATCAAGATTGCCATTCATCTCGTCTGTTACCAACTTGTCAATGTGCTGCAGCACCCTGTCACACTCTTTCGACCCCTCCGTAGCAAACAGGTTCGCGTAAAAGTGTGCAGCCATCGATCTCATGCCATCATCATCCGTGCATCTAGTCCCATCGTCCCTCCTTAACGCCTTAACCGTGTTCTTACGTTTGCGATGCGAGGCTCTGTTTTGGAAATAGCGTGTGTTCTGGTCACCTTCTGCTAACCAGTCGACCCTCGATCTTTGCTTGTAGTAGACCTCTTCACGTTCATATAGTTCATGCAACCGGTCTTCAATCTCCCTTACTTCTTGTCTGTAGCCTGAACTTGCAGCTCTCTCTTTTGCTTCTACCAGTTGTCTCTTCAAGTGTGCAATCTGTTTTTTGATTGAACCAAAAACTCTTCGGCTCCACTCTTGCATGGCCCTGGAAGCTGTCTTCAGCTGGCTGCATGCATTCTCGAGCTCCCTGTCTTGCTGATTGGTTGCATGGGCCTCGCCCCATGCAACAGTAACCATGTCGTCGTACCCCTCGTGCCTTGCCCACGCGGCCTCATAGAGAAACGGTCTCTGACCGTGGCCCCTATCGTCAGCAGTTCTTGTCATCGCCTTTATAAGTAGCGCTTGGTGGTCGGACTCTTCTGTCATAATATGTTGCACCTCTACTGCTGGGAAAATTTGCACAAATTCCGCGTTGCACGTCGCCCGGTCAAGCCGCACCTGGATATTATCGCATGCATCCCGTTTATTATCCCAAGTAAAGGGATATCCTGAAAAACCAAAATCCGCTAGTCCGCAGTCGGACAAGCAGTCCTCAAAAAGTGCCATCTAATTTAGAGACCTAGGGTTACCCCCTTGCTGTTCATTCTGTCTAAGGGCCTCATTAAAATCTCCCGCGCATAGCCACGGGAGGTTATCTTGAGCTTTGAGATAACGCAGTACCTCCCATGTCTTGGATCTCTTTTCAATACTTGGTTCTCCATAGATTCCAGTGAACCTACAGGAAACACCCTCATACACAATTTTTGCATCAATGTAGTATTGGCACCACGGCCGCACCGTCACCTCTACTTGATCCCTCCACCACAGTGCTAGACCTCCACTTTTGCCTTTGCAGTCAACAGCTACACCTTGTCTAAACCCCATGCTCCATTTGAGCCTCTCCATTGCCCCTGACCTCTTTTTTGTTTCTGATAAGAACACCACCACCGGGTTGTATGACCTAATCAGGTCTCGAAGTTCGCCCACTGCCGAGTCCAACCCCAATCCTCGGCAGTTCCAGGCTAGGATGATCATTGCTCTCGGCGGCCCTGCATCCTTGCAGGGTTCGCCGATCTATCTTCAGGTCTCGAGATACAGTCAAAAACAGAGCGGTCATTCTCTGAGATGCGATCAAAAACTGAATCTGTTTTTTGCCTGGTAGTCCGAACGAAGTTGACCTGATTGTTGTGCTGCTCCATATCACTCTTGGCCACCCACATCTGTTTTGGAGCCCTCTTTCTGTTGCCGGAGTGACTATGATCATAGTTTTGCTTTGGCTGATATTGTACTCATCTCTCATTCTCCGCACATAATACCCCGGGCGCCTTTCTCTATGGAAATATTGCCCCGGCTCCCAGCTCCATCATAGCTCTTCGCCGCATAACTCTTCCTTATTTCTTGTCGCATATCCAACTGTTTGTTCTTCAGCTCACTCCTCATTTCTTTCTCCTTCCTTCTCTCTAGGTTTTCCCTCAGGTCCTTTGGGTGTGGTTCATCATTTCCTTTATCTCCCTGCCAGTCCTTAACTCCCTTTCCTCTTTCCTCAGCCGGCCAGTGCCGCTTCTTATTTGGGCTGTTAACTTCCTCTCCTTCCCTCCTAGAACTGCCGCCAGTGCGGGAGTCCGCTGACCCATCGAAAGCTCCATTGTGGTTCCTTTTTGTTGGGATGTCACGAACATATGCAGCCGACCTTCTCCCTCCATTACTGTCGCTCGAGGGTGCTCTGTTAAAGCTCTGACTGCTCTGACCGCCTCCCTTCTGCATTCCCTCTTTGAACGAGGAAGATCTCCCTAGTGACGCATGAAGCCACTCTCCCCATTGCATATCTGACTGAACCGGGGGCACACACCCCTCTTCTCCATGAACTAGCCTTCCACATTCAAAACAGAAGTGAGGAATTTTTTCATAGGCAAAATCATACCATGTTCCTTCTACGTCCTCCTCCGTCTCCTTTAGGTTGAAACCCCTCACAAGGGGCTCAAAAATTGACAGCTTGGTGTGCACCCTAAGATGAACTCCTCTAGCCACACCATCTTTTTCCACATCAACTCTAACTGCTGTGCCAAGCCAGTTCCCTATTGCCTTCCCAAACGCCTCTGTCCTATTGTCCAGAGGAAGATCAGTGATCCTTACCCAAACCTCCACCGTATCAAATACCATCTCCGACGGTCTGACTTTGCCTTCATATTCTTTTAACACGACCACATTGAAGTCGAACTGCCATGGACCTCCATTGAGGGCGTGCTTCCAATCACCTTCGCTGCCAAAGAGCACCACAAATTTATTCCCCCCAATATCACTGAACTTTGCTTCTTTATGGAGGCCCCAGGCCCTCTGCATAGTCTTTTCAAGGGCTTTGAAATTCACCAGCCTGGGTGTGAAGGCTTTTCCGACGATCGACCACTTTGTAGCCATAGGCATCTCCTTCCTAGCCTCTCCGAAGACAAAACCTGCCGCTTCCTTCTCTGTAAGGATTGACCCTCCCATCCGATCTGAAAGCCCCGTCGCCTCTGCTGACTCCATCCCTTCAGCCGGGGAGGACGACGGGTTTCTGTTCTTCTCTGCGTTCGCCGTCTTCCCTGGGCTGTCTCTCAGGCCCATTGGAGTCTTTCTTGACACCGGCGTCTTCAACGCCGCCGCCGCAGGGGTTTTACTCTTATCCATCGCACAGGGAGTCGCCCTCGGAAGTGGGGTCTCCTTCCCTCCGCTGCTGCTGCTCTCCGCCATGGAACACCACGCAGATCAGGCACCCAATCCAGTCAGCCCGATGGGAGAGCGCTGTCGACCCCCACAGGCCACCAGAATCCACACCACCACTGGTAAAAACCCTAACCCTAGCGAGACAGCAGGCGGTCGCCTAGCAATCGCCCCCCGAATCGCCTCTCCGTGTTTTTTCCACCGTGCATGTTTAGCATGATGGGAGACGTGCAGATGTGAGGCATGATCAAAAAGGAAGGGAGAAAGTTAACCAGGCATGGAAGACTAGCCATATGCATGCATGCATAAATCACGTGCAGGGGCAGGCACATCGTTTGCATGAACGACCACTCGTAGGAGGAACAGAGGGTGCCGCTTGAGGGCGTGGCGGCATGACCCACCGGGCCTAATCCGTTTCGTCGGGATCGACGAATCCGACAATAAGTAGCCTGCCGCCTGGCACCGTGGCGGCAGGCGCTGCCGCCTCCGTGCGTGGCGGCAGGTGCCATGTGTCGGCTGGCGTGCCTGTCGTCACGGTTCAGCTGGTCTTTTTTGTCAATTCTTTTTGGAGATGGTCTTTTTCGTCAATTTGACTTGACGGGTGGTTTTTTGGACAAGAAATCGACGATCAAGCACAAGTCCAAACGTTATAGATTCGGCTATGATGTGGTCAAACTGATATGATTCTAATTTCTACTGTTGTAAGCTAGCTATCTTCTTTTAAGATGTAAGAGTGGCGTTTTAGCACGTGGGAGCGTGCGCTCCGAGTTTTTAAAATACGTTTTAAACATATTTTGAAATGTTAAAAAGTTTCACACAAAAATTTAGTGCGTACATCTTGATATTGTACATGCTCACAAAGTCGTTTAGCGAGAAACCGGCAACTTAAGTGTTGCGTGTGAAAAAGACAAAATCCGGTGTTAAAGCACAAGACATCCTTTTGTCTTTTTTACACAAGTCACAGAAAATGTCGGTTTTCTCCAAAACTTGACGTGCGCACATATAATGTAGAGATGTATGCGCCAAATTTTTGTTTGAATTTTTTTCACACTCTAAAATATATTTTCCGTGTGCAGAATCGCGCGCTCCAGGGAGCACCAACGGATTTCCGGCAAGAACATACACTATTCCCCATCCAAAAAAGAACAGAGACTATTCTATTTTATCTTGCAGAGTTGCAGTTAGTTTTTAAGTGCAGTGATCACACTACTTGTGTGTTTTGGTCCAGATCAAAATCAAACTTAACAACACGATTTTCTGGATGTCTACTATAACAACTTTTGTCTGGCTTACTGGGCATGTTATGCGTCCGTCGGCTCATTTGATTAAAGGAAGATCAGTCGGGTTGCAAGCTGTTGAATCTGACGCCATCAAGCGGCCAAGCTCCCTTCACCATCGCAAACACGTTGTTGTTGCAAAAACGTCGTGCTTATTCAGTACTACTTTGAAACATAACTGATGTTGCATAAAACTTTCTTTGCAATAGAGATGATGGTGCAAAAAAAAGTCATCGTCTTTGAGCACCATTGTTGTTCACCGCCGATGTTGCAAAAGCTCATTTACATTGCCGCTGATGAGCACCACGGTCATTCGCTGCCGTTGTTTGCAACACCGTCGCTACAGCCACGACCGCACCCCCGCAACGTGGACAAGCGGGACCCTCGTTGAGAAAAAAAACATCTACAGGTCCGAGCCCAGCCGTCATGGACAAGCTCAAGCTTGGAGTCGGGCCCTTCCCGCGTCGCTCCATGCTATGCTTGTGCGGCCCTAGCCACGGTCGCACCCTCCCAACGCAGCACAAGCGCACGTGTGAGCTCCAAGAGGAACGGCCCTCCTTGCATTCTGGCCGTGTGTGCCGCTCGCCACCATGGCCGCAGCAGTGCGTGTTGTGCACTAGGGCAAGTTAGTTTATGTAGGACCACACCGCTTCTCCATCAAGAGAAGAATAAGAGGAGGCGGGCCGGTGGGGTCTCACTGGCAGCGTGGCGACGCGAAATGGCGGCCCGAACACGAGTCAGCGCTCGGGGTACAACACGGCAAGGACAAACGGCTGGCGGCTCACGGTATGCAACAGATATACCTGGCCATACCTCGGGCCGGGCCGGGCTTCGGTCCGGGCCTAGCCAAGCCCGGCGCAAAAAATTCAGGCCTGCGCCTGGCCCGGCCCGAACACGTAAAAGCCCGTCGGGCTTCGGGCCGGGCCGGCCTGACCTTTAGAAAAACGCAGAAACGACGGGCCCGAGCCCGACCTTCGGGCTCAAAATCTAGGCCTGAGCCCGGCCTGGAGGGAGCGTCGGGCCGGGCCAGGCTGCCCATGGCCAGGACTAGCAATAGACCCCTTTTTGCCGTCGAATGGGTTGCAACAGGGCCCATGTTGCAAATGGTGAAGATGGTTGTGGGCCGTCCGATCAAAAACAGATATGATGACCGCGGAGGCACTCGACGCACGCAGCTTCACGTTTTCGTTATTGTAGTGACATAGGGCTATTTTTCTTATTTAAAACAATAAATGCTCTATTTGGGATAAAGTATGCCATGTTATACCTATTTTTTATAAAATATCTAAAAATACATGGTTTTCGATCCACGGGCCTTTAAAGTATACTATAAAGTGAGGCCGAGCCCGGCCTGGACCTCGGGCTTGGGGTCGGGCCGAGGCACCCATGACCAGGTTTACTTCAATATATTTGGTCAAAATCATGTACTTTTTCTGAATAGGAGGGTAACCCCCGACCTCTGCATCGAGCGATGCACACAACCATATATAATTTATTGTTTAAAATCCAGTAGGAAAAAAATTGACCCCCAGAAAAACTCCGAGTCTGCATGCCTAGTGACAATAACTTCACCACACAACCACTAACCCTATAAAAAAAGATAAAGTCGAAACAAAAAATACTCAATGCCTACGCTATGCCTTAAACAAGGAATCACCGCACGTGCGCCAATTATGACGAGTCCAACCCAAGGTCGATCTTGGAATTCTCATCCCCAAAGCCAAGCTTTGATCCATCATCTTCAACAAGGACACGATTGAAAGCACATTTGCTTCCTTGGTGGTTTTGGTAATTCATGTCAACATACATATTGTTGGACTAATATTTTCATCTAGTGTGTTTCAGAAAAGTTCAACATTGGCATGGCAAGGACATGAGATTGTGGACCCCTTCAAAATGCTAAGGATATGGACTGACACAAGCTTCAAGACTCTACCTTTTTGTTAACTAGTCCAAGATCACATTGAGTCCATAGGAAAGCCAATACTATTAGAAGGGACGATGTTTTGATCATGACTCAATTGCTCAAGCGCTTGAAGATATTGCTCCAAAACCCTCAACCATTTTCTCCATATCCTATCTGTCCAAACCCTAACTTCCAAACTCAGACCCACCGAAATCTCCACATCCGGACCCACCGAGTTGATCCTAAGCAGAGCCACAACCTAACCCTAGTAAATTGGTTCTACCGAGATGACGTTCAGTCCCATCGAAATGAGGTGACCAAGTTTCTGTAACCCTTTTACTCCATTTCAGAATTACCGAGTTAGTTTGATCGGAATTACCGAAACAAGGTCTCACTTAGGTCATTGCACATCGGTCCCACTGAGTTGTTCCATTCGGTCTCACAGATATGCCCAACATTTGAATCTTTTACATAGGTCGGTCTCATCGAGATTTTTATTTTGGTATCACCGAGTTGAGTCAAAAGGTTGTAACAGTTGGATTCTTGGTGAAGGCTATTTATACCCCTCCACCCCCACTTATTCTCTAAGAGAGCCATCAGAAGGAGACTACACTTCCACCATTCATTTTTGTGAGAGAACCACCTACTCATGTGTTGAGATCAAGAGATTCCAATCCAACCATTTGAACCTTGATTTAAAGCCTCCCCAAGTTGCTTTCAACTCAAATCCCTCTCCCACCCAAGCCAAATCTGTGAGAGAGTGATTGAGTGTTGAGGAGAGTATCTTTTGAAGTACAAGAGCAAGGAGTTCATCATCAACAACAACATCTATTACCTTTTGGAGAGTGATGTCTCCTAGATTGGTTAGGTGTCACTTGGGAGCCTCCAAGATCTTGTAGAGTTGAACCAAGGAGTATGTAAGGGCAAAGAGATCGCCTAGTTCGTGAAGATCTACCCCGAGTGAGGCTAGTCCTTCGTGGACGTAAGCCATGGTGCAATAGACAAGGTTGCTTCTTCGTGGACTCTTCGTGGGTGGAGCCCTCCCTAGACTCGCGCAGCCGTTACCCTCCATGGGTTGAAGTCTCCATCAACGTGGACGTATGCTAGCACCACCTGTCGGAACCATGTGAAAAATCACCGTGTCATCATTGAATTTGATCTTCCCATCTCTACCCCTTTACTTTCCTCACATTTGCATATTGTACTATTTCCGCTGCTCTATCTCTAGATATGCATGTGTAGGAAGTATTGGTTGTATCTTAACTACTGCAAAAATCTGCCTAAACTTCAAGAAAACTAAAAATTGCACCTTTGGTTTGTTAAGAGTCTATTCACCCCTCCTCTAGACCTATCTTCTCGATCCTACAACGACGAAGGCGTGAGTTGACATAGCCTAATCAAAGATCTTGTGTTTCCACCGGTGTCGTGGAAATAACACGTCAGATGTCCTCATGAAAGGACTTAGTCGTGGAGCCATCGCAACGGGTTAGCTTGAAGGGGTTAAACCGGACAAGGGACACGAGAGTTTATACTAGTTCGGCCCCTTCAATGAAGGTAAAAGCCTACGTCTAGTTGTGATGGGATTGATTGGGTTTCGATGACTAGGGAGCAAATACGCTTGCCTAAGTCTCGAGTTGTTGTCCCTGAACCGCATCCGGGTCGTCCCTTTATATACACAGGTTGACGCCCGGCCGGTCTATAGAGTCTCGAGGCCGACTCATATAAGGGTCTGGCTCGAACTCTCCTTTCCTAACTTACAACACAAGTTACGTAACGATGGCGGTTTGTTATCATGGGCCCTAATCCGCCACTGGGCTCCGGGTTTCTATGCTTCACAGTAAAAGGCCATCTTCTGAGTCTTCATGGGCTTCAATACGGTTGAGGGTAAACCGGCCCCTCCTGGGCGGTTTATACTCAATAGTTATATCCCCAACATTAGGCCCTAGAGTGATTTGAATTTGTTCATATCAATCTTCAGTACTTTAGAAAAAATCCCGTGAACATCTTCCTTTGCTTCTCGTAAACCGCCATGACGTCTTGTTTTATAAACTTTGCTAAACCGCCGTGACGTCATCTTCTGTATACAGCAATGGATCATCATGACGTCATCTCTGTAAAAAAAAAAAAAGATTCCCTTCATTAATGTTATCCCGGAAATCGAGGCGACAACTGCGCCACTCGCCGCTTTGGACTCCTCGATTTTCGCGTCAGTCTTTATCCATTTTCCTTATAAATAGACCCGAGGGCCCTTTCTTTTCCTCCCCTTCCATACTTCTTCTTCTTCCTCGCGACGCCCCAGCCTGAAGCTCCACCGCCGTCCTCGACCTTCGAACGCTGCATCAACAAAGGCCTCTGTATCAACCTGGTTGCACCAGAGATCTTCGGTGTTCCTCCGCTATCCTGCGCATCCGGTAAGCTTCTCCCTCATAACCCTAGATCTGCATTTTAGGGCTCCTGTTTTCACCTGCGTTCATAGGCGTTCATCCCTAGTTTCTTCGTATTCGTTTCTGCCGTAGTTTGTTTGATTCAACTGTAGTATAAATCTTGTGCGGTAATCACTCCATATCTAGTTTAATACTTAGTAAGTCTTCCTTCCTGTACAAAATCCCTTGACAGATCGCACGAACTTCTCTGTTCTGTTTTACCGCCTTTATAGATCACAGAAAAATTTCTTTACGGAGGCGTGGTAGATCCAAATAAATTTGATCATTTGTGTGAAACCTGTTTCTGTCAACACTTAGCAGAAATTTTGAATCCTGGCCCTTCTGCCTATGGGCGGTTTAACCTTTGATATATAATCCGCCATATATCATTAGCCCTCTCTTAAACCGCCAACTGAACCTTGCATAGCAATTTTCCGGTTTAACACTGAATTGTACACTTTAAACCGTTAAATTGTAAACCAGCATTTATTTTTCCTTTCAGTTCCCCTTCCAAGATGATGAAACAATTCTCAGCTTGCAATTGGGTTCCGTCCCGGATTACGGAAACACAAATCAACGGATACGTCACCACTGGCGCTTTAGCCTCAAAAAGGGTCCTGCATTGGCGAGTTCCGGAATCTGAATGCCCACCTAAACATCAAGATAGAGAAGTGATTGTTTTTATGCAACACTTAGACCGGGGATTCAGCCCGCCCGGATCAAAAAATTTCCGGGATGTCCTCGCAAGCTTCCAACTCCATCCGCAAGATATTGGTCCAAACTCTGTGTCCAATATATGCAACTTTCAAGTATTCTGCGAAGTCTATCTTCAAGAAGAGCCAACAGTGGAGCTGTTCCGGGATTTCTTTCATCTGAACCGCCGTACAGAATTCTCAGATGGTCCCAACATAGAGCTTGGTGGCGTGTCAATCCAGAAAAGGAAATAAGTTGACTTCCCTCATGCAAAACATCATAGCCATCCTAAAGATTGGAACCAGACTTGGTTTTATTGCCGGAACACTGCCCCTGACGGAGAAAATCCTTTGCCGGGTTATCGCCCTCACCGGCTCAGCAACAGCCACCCATTACCTTCACGCTTAACCGCGGCAGAACGGAAGAACTTTGCACCTCAACTCGCCAAGCTCCGGGCTCTCATGGCCAACGGTTTGACTGGCATTGATCTTGTCCGCTGCTGGGTTTCTTGGGGCATCTTGCCTTTAAGCCGCCACCCCGGTTTGATGCATGAATATACTAGCGATGTCAAAGATCCTCAACGATATCATGAAGTAGTAATGACCGATCTTGAAATTACTGAATCCGTGAAGAAAATGCTTGATGAGCCGGTCTCCGCATGCAGCCAAACCGGGTTGCCACCTTTTTATGTCTCCAATTAACCGCCAGCGGTAAAGTTCATGAGAATACTTTACTGATTCGCCTCCGCATTAATTGTGTATTAACCTTTCCTTGTCTTAATTTCAGGCTAACAGCTCCTTTTGGAAACGGACTAAACCGGCCCGGGCTCCTCGTGCAAAGAGCAAGGCCACCAAGAAAGCTGCCAAGAAGAAAACCACCGAGTCTTCTGATCCGCCAGAAGATGAAGAATCAGATGCAGAGGTAGAACTTTGACTCACTTGGTTCCTTTTTCGTACATCTTATTGACAATGACTATTCCCAGGATGATGCTGAGGCTAGCCATGCAGACCATGTTGAGGTAATCCTTCTTTCTTCCGATTCAGATCTTGTACCGGTTCAAAGAGTTCGCCGCACAGTCCGGAAAGTAAAACAATCTCACCCCTTGCTCATTTGGATCCAAAATTTTCTTTGAAGACACAGCAAGTTGAAGAGCGTCACACAACCCGGCATAGTGGTCAACAAATCACTAGGTCCGGTTTAGCCGATACGCCAACCCGGAAACGTCATCCAGAGGTGACTTGTTCTCCTGAAAAATGTTATCCTTTGAAAGGTTTCTTCCGATGCCCACTCAATCCGTCCGACCTGAATTACCAGGCTTCTTCCAACTCGTCTAGCGGTTCATCAACCACTCAGCTGCCTCCTCTCAAAGTTGTCGCTGGGTAAGTATATTATTCCTCAACTTGTTTCTTTATGTGTCGGTTTACCATATTCTAACCTTTGATGTTGTAGTGCCAAGGCTCGATTAAGTAAGAAAGCCAAGACCAGCGGACCTACTGATGATGTTGATCCGGAGAAGACCCCAGAGCATGATGGCGAAAATCCTGAGATTGCCATAGACAGCTCTGCTGGGCAAAACCAAGATGCTGATGCTAACCCGCCAGAGGTTGAACCAGATGTACATGTTGATACCTCACATCTCCATGCCCCTCCAAGTCCAACCCTTGAGCAGCGGGATTCAACTGCTGATCCGCCAAGCCCTGTTAACAGACCGCCGAGCCCTGCTGCCAAAGCGCCAAGCCCTGTTAAGAATGTCAATTCATCCAGTCCGGCCAAAGATGATGATGTTGTTGTTACTGGCACTGCCTTTACCGCCCCTGGTAATCCGGTTGCTCTATCAAAGCACACTGCCAAGGATGAATTTGCTGCTATGAGCAAGGGGAAGGGGAAGACTGATTTGTCAGCTTATGTCGATCTCTCTGCTCAAGACCTTCACTCCGGCTTCTTGAACCGGCTTTACACCAGCCGTGATTATGAAGCCGGTTTAGTAAATCTGATGAAGGAGTGCTATGAGGTAAACAGTTTGATCTTTGCTCTGTACCTTCATTGCATTGTAGCCCCCAAGGGCGGGTTGTCTTTAGAAAGGCAAACCAGGACTTTGTATAATCCATACTGTGCTTTGTTAATTTTTTTGTGTACTTTCTGATCAAACGCACATTAGCCCCCAAGTGCCATGATGAAAACTTGTATTAATCCATGGGACTTCAATAATTAGCAGGAAAAATGATCTGCATTAGCCCCCAAGTGCCAAGTGTATAACTGGTTATATGCTTGGGACTTTGACAAAGATATTGACATGCTCTTCTTACCGTTGCAGAGTGAGATAAACCAACAAGTCTCTCAAATTGCCGATCTTCAAGAAAATCTGAAAACCCAACAAGCAGAAACCACCAAGGCCAAGGATGAATTGAAAACCGCCTTAACCACCATGGAACAACTCAAAGAATGGTCCAAATCTGAACGTGCCAACTAGGATACTGAAAAGGCCGGATTGTTGAAGCAGACAGAAGATGTTGAAGCAGCTCTTAAACCGGTGGCGGAAGAACTTAGCAGATTGAAACGCCAAGTTAATGCCATGACTTCTGCAATATTTTGTAAGTATCTTCTGCCAAGGCTTTGTAACTGTAGCTTTGAAATTTCTCCGGCTTAACATGAACTTCTTAAACCGCTGTAGGTAGCCGCATTGCTCATCTGGGCTCTGATATGCGGAAGAAGCTAAAGGCCGCGTATACGTTGATTGAACAGCTATATACCGGCGTCCAACGGGTTATATGCGCCACTTCTTATGACAATGCGGCTCCAACACTGATCAAGGACACGCTGGACCGGTTATCTATGACGCCAGCACAGATAGAAGAGTTGAAGCGATCCGCTGCTAGGGTTGGCACTTTGTTAGCACTTACTCGAGCCAAGGCATGGATAGTTGATCTTGATCCGGTTGATATAGCCAAGGGCTTCCGCAGTGAACAAGAAAACGGTGAAGTGTTTGATAACGATGCCCTCAAAACGTGTGACAAGGGAGATGCGTCCTCTAGCGAGTCAGTTGGCAGAAGAAGCTAACTTGATGGTTCACCAATCCTTCTATGACGCTAACAACAAACGGGTTGAGGCTGTTATTCCAGAAGTGCAAAACCTTGTTCTGCCAATCCGTAAGCACACTTACGCCCCTGACGTTGATCCGACTGAGCTTATAAGTGAAGAGGCTGTCTTTCAGGCCTTAACCCAGATTGACTAGACCACCAATGACTTCCAACCATTGGATGGGGAGGAGGAGGCTGAACCGACGCCAGATGACCCATCTACTTCACATCAACAAGGCGATGAATCTTGATCCGGCAACCCGGTTGATACGTCAGAAACTGTCCGGTTTAAAACAATTCCATATTTTGGGATGCTAAGTGCCTTGTAATAGGGTAGCAAGAATATTTTGATCTGCCGCCATCGTGTAGCAGGAGATACTTTATGTGATCCGCCATGACAATTTCAATGGTGGTTCATGTATCATAATATTCAATTCCTGTGTCTGCATAAAAAAGAAAGGGTCCTGGCGGTTTACCGCCGGACGGGTCATAATGCCCCAGAAAGGCCTGATTGATTATCAAATCGCAAAAATATGAAATGACTCATACTTGTGATGTAATATCCCTTTAGTTGGTTGATCAACTTTGATTGTAATAAGGGTGAAGACCCAAATCTGAAAATCTTGTATAACTTCACCATGTACTGATGACGTATAATAAGTCATACCGTGTGATGATAAACATCAGGTGATCAAAGCTGGCGACAGGTAGTCAAAACCAGGCCGGGTTAACAAACTCTGGTTTGATAATAAGGTCTGTCAACATGTAGTTGAAAACCAAGCCGGTTTAAAGAATACCTGGCTAATAAGATGACCGACCAGGTCAAGAAAATTGGTTTAACATAAAATTTATCAATAAAAAAAGTGATAAACGCAAATAAAACCGTGTAGTCGAGGATTTTTGAGGGCTGCCAGGCCCAAATGCGAGGCTTTTTGTGGGCTGCCAGGCCGCTGAGTTGAACCATTTAACAAAGCCTTTTAAGATGGACCTCCAACTAACCAATCACCATTTTAACTTTTACAAGTGCAGGGTCTCAATGAGAGTAACTGTCAAACGTTCGGAGGGTCGTGCCAGGATGACCTGGATAGGAGTGTCTTACTTGATGAAGGCAGGTTAACCCGGGGTTTTAGGTAAATATACCAGGTTTCCAAGTCGTGGGTCGATACCCGGCTACAAGGGTCCATTCAAACTCCTTGGTATTTGACACAAGGAGCCCCCAAGTAACGTGATGAGCTGTGCTCATTGGGTGCCTATGTTTGAGTTGTGCATAGCATCCAGACTCTCTTTGGCCCCGTGGGTGTGAAGCTCCCAAGCTATGTTGTGGCGTGATAGCCGGTTTGATAGGTAGTACTCCGCTTTGTCAGCTGAAGCCCCCATGTGACTCAAAGGATATTTGAGAAAAAACAGTAGAGGCCCTGCTTAGAGCAAGGATGCTGGCTTATTTATTAATCATAATATATACATTGTCGAAATATGTACATAAGAAGAGCCTATGGCTCAAGTGTAGTAAGGCCGGAGGAGAGATATGTTCCACGGCCGCCGGGTCTCCTCCTCAGAGTTGCGTGAGTTGTCTCGAACGTCAATGAGGTAGTATGATCCGTTGTGCAGATTTTTGCTGACCACAAAGGGTCCTTCCCAAGGCGGGGATAACTTGTGCATGTCAGTCTGATCCTGGATGAGCCGGAGCACCAAGTCACCTTCTTGAAAGGTTCTTGTCCTAACCCGGCGGCTGTGATAACACCGTAGGTCTTGTTGATAAACCGCCGATCGAGCCAGATCCATATCCCGTTTCTCATCTAACAGGTCCAGCGCCTCTTGGCGGGCTTGCTCGTTGTCTGCTTCAACATAATTAGCAACCCGGGGCGAGTCATGACGTATATCACTTGGTAGAACTGCCTATGCCCCGTATACCATAAAGAAAGGTGTGTAACATGTTGATCAGTTGGGGGTGGTGTTGATACTCCATAATACAGAAGGTAATTCTTCCACCCAACAACCCAGCGTCCGCTTCAAGGGAATCATGACCCGGGGTTTAAGACCCTTCAAAATTTCTTGATTGGCTCGCTCCGCTTGACCGTTGGATTGAGGGTGCGCCATAGATGCTAAGTCAAGCCGGATGTGCTCTCTCTGACAGAAATCCTCCATCTCACCTTTGGAAAGGTTTGTACCATTATCCGTGATAATACTGTGTGGAAAGCCAAAGTGGAAGATAATCTTTTTGAGAAATTGAACCGCCGTAGTCGCATCACACTTGCTGACAGGCTCCGCTTCAACCCACTTGGTGAATTTATCAACTGCCACCAACAGGTGAGTCTTCTTGTCCTGGGAATGCTTAAAAGGCCCCACCATATCAAGCCCCCAAGTAGCAAAAGGCCAAGTGATAGGAATCATCCGTAGTTCTTGAGCCGGAACATGAGCCCTGCGTGAATTTTTTTGACAAGCATCACATCGCTTTACCAAATCCTCCGCATCAGCATGAGCTGTCAACCAGTAAAATCCATGACGAAAAGCTTTGGCAACCAATGACTTTGAATCGACATGATGACCACAATCCCCTTCATGAATTTCTCGTAGGATCTCTTGACCTTCTTATGGAGAAACACAACGTTGAAATACGCCTGAAACGCTACAGCGGTGTAACTCTCCATTGTGAATAACCATGGACTTGGATCGCCGGACTATCTGTCGAGCCAGGACTTTATCATATGGTAGCTCACCCTGGTTCAAATACGCCAGATACAGAACCGTCCAATCCAGCACAATATGCAAAGAAGCCACCAGTTGAGCCTTCGGATCAGGAACAACCAAATCCTCTTCTGTAGGCAACTTAACGGACGGGTTATGCAAGATATCTAAAAAGGTATTAGGAGGTACCGGTTTACGCTGAGATCCAAGCCGGCTCAAAGCATCTGCTGCTTCGTTTTTGCGCCAATCGATATGCTCAACTTGATACCCTTTGAAGTGACCCGCCACAATATCCACCTCGCGCCTGTAAGCCGCCATGAGTGGATCCTTAGAATCCCAAGTACCAGAAACTTGCTGAGCCACCAGATCAGAATCTCTAAAACAATGAACTCGACTTAAGTTCATCTCTTTGGCCACACGGAGACCATGGACTAAAGCTTCGTACTCAGCTGCATTGTTAGTACAGGGGAACATCAAGCGGAGGACATAGCAAATTTTATCACCTCGAGGGGAAGTAAGGACAACTCCAGCCCCCGAGCCCTCCAACTGCCTGGATCCATCAAAATGAATAGTCCAGTATGTATTATCCGGTTTGTCTTCTCGTGCTTGCAACTCAGTCCAGTCATTGATAAAATCCACAAGGGCCTGAGATTTGATGGTTGTTCGAGGCACATACTTCAAACCATGTGGGCCAAGCTCAATTGCCCACCTTGCAACCCGACCAGTTGCTTCCCTGTTTTGAATTATATCACCCAGAGGAGCAAAACTAACCACTGTGATGGGATGGCCTTGAAAGTATTGCTTGAGTCTCCGAATTGCCATAAAAACCCCATACACCAACTTCTGCCAATGTGGATAGCGTTGTTTTGACTCGATCAGGACTTCACTGATGTAGTATACAGGTCGTTGAACCGGATATTCCTTCCCAGCTTCCTTATGCTCAACCACAATTGCCACACTGACCGCTCGGGCATTGGCAGCCACGTATAGCAGCAAAGGCTCATTATCAATCGGAGCTGGAAGAACCGACGGCTCAACCAACTGCCACTTTAACTCCTCAAAGGCCGCATTGGCTGCATCACTCCAGACGAAATCATCTGTCTTTTTCAACATCTGATACAAGGGAATTGCCTTCTCTCCCAGACGACTGATAAATCGGCTGAGGGCTGCAATTCGACCTGCTAGACGCTGAACATGATTGATACACTTCGGTTTAGCCAGGGATGTGATTGCCTTAATCTTTTCTGGATTAGCCTCAATGCCCCTATTTGATACAAGAAACCCAAGAAGCTTGCCTACCGGAACGCCAAAAACACATTTATCTGGATTAAGCATCATCTTGTAAACCCAAAGATTGTCAAACGTCTCCTTGAGATCATCTAACAGTGTTTACTTCTTCCTGGATTTTACCACAATGTCATCCACATAGGCATGAACATTACGCCCAATCTGCGTGTGAAGACAATTTTGCACACAACGCTGATAAGTTGCCTGGGCACTCTTGAGCCCAAAGGGCATAGAAACATAGCAGAAGGCTCCAAAGGGAGTAATGAATGCTGTCTTCTCCTGGTCCTTAACTGCCATCTTGATCTGATGATATCCTGAATAAGCATCCAAAAACTCAGGCGCTCACAACCCGCCGTCACATCAATGATTTGATCAATACGCGGGAGAGCAAAGGGATCGGCCGGGCAAGCCTTATTTAAGTCCGTGTAGTCCACACACATACGCCAAGTGCCATTTTTCTTAAGAACAAGCATCGGATTAGCCAACCATTCAGGATGAAACACTTCGACGATAAACCCAGCAGCCAACAGCCGGGCTACCTCTTCACCAATTGCCTTGCGTCTTTCTTCATTAAAGCGACGAAGAAATCGCTTGACCGGTTTAAACTTGGGATCAATATTAAGAGTGTGCTCAGCGAGTTCCCTCGGTACACCTGGCATGTCAGAAGGATTCCATGCAAAAATGTCCCGGTTCTCACGGATGAACTCGATGAGCGCGCTTTCCTATTTCGGATCCAAATTTGTGCTGATACTGAACTACTTGGACGAATCGCCAGGCACGAAGTCGACAAGCTTAGTCTCGTCAGCCGGTTTGAAATGCAGGGTTGGGTCATGCTCAGTGGTGGGTTTCTTCAGAGGGGTCATATCTGTCGGGTCAACATTTTCCTTATAAAACTTTAACTCCTCTGTAGCACAAACTGACTCAGCATAAGCCGCATCACCTTCCTCGCAATCCAAAGTGATTTTTTGACTTCCATGAACCGTGATAGTCCCTTTATGATCCGGCATCTTGAGCTGCAAGTAAATATAACAAGGCCTCGCCATGAATTTTGCATAAGCCGGTAGCCCAAACAGTGCATGATACGGGCTCTAGATTCTCACCACCTCAAAGGTCAATGTCTCAGACCGGGAGTCATGTTCATCACCGAACACAACTTCCAAAGCGATCTTACCTAAAGGATATGCCGATTTACCTCGTACCACACCATGAAAAATAGTGTTGGACGGTTTAAGACTCTTATCTGTCAACCCCATGCGACGGAAGGTCTCATAATACAGAATGTTGATACTGCTTCCTCCATCCATGAGTACCTTGGTGAACTTATAGCCTCCCACCTAAGGCGCCACTACCAAAGCCAGTTGACCCGGATTGTCAACCCGGGGCGGATGATCCTCCCTACTCCACACAATAGGTTGTTTGGACAACCACAGATAACGTGGAACTGCCGGTTCAACAGCATTGACTGCCCTCTTGTGAAGCTTCTGATCACGCTTGCTCAGACTAGTGGTGAACACATGATACTGCCCACCATTCAACTGCTTTGGATGACTCTGGTAACCCGACTGCTGTTGATTTCCTTGATTATTCTGCTGGTTATTACCACCTTGGTTGTTCTGGTTGCCATGATTATTCTGAAACCCAGAGTTTGAACAGCCGCCACCATGAAAACCCGAACCTGAACCGCCCGACGGACCCTGATCATACCGGAAAAGATCAGAGTTTTTTAACTCCTTCATAATGTTACAATCCTTCCAGAGATGCGTTGCAGGAGCCTCCTTGGTCCCATGCTTTGGACAGGGTTGATTCAACAAACGTTCCAGATTCATCGCCCCGTCGCGCTGGGGCGGTTTACCTTTACGATGCTGCACATTAGCGTTAGCTACAAAATCTGAATCCGATTTATGCTTACCATTACTCCCATGGCCTCCTTGGTTGTGCTGCTATTCCTTTGCACCGCCGTTCTTCTTTCCCTTCTTCGGTTTCTCATTATCAGAATCGGGATCCTTGGTATTATCAGAATCGACATACTTGGCCAAGGCTGCCATGAGGGTTCCCATGTCGTTGCAATGGCGCTTGAGCCGTCCCAACTTCATCTTGAGTGACTTAAACCGGCAATTGCGCTCTAGTGTTATAATCGCTTGACCAGCGTTAATCCGGTCGGAGGAGTGCAAAACTTCTGGAACCTGGCATACCCAATGAGTTGTTGACTCATTCTCCCCTTGAACACAAGCATCCAGATCCACAATGGACATGGGCTGTTTGCACGTGTCTTTGAAATTGGCTATAAACCGGGCCTTCAACTGATCCCATGACTCGATGGAATTAGCTGGTAAATTTTTCAACCAAGTACGGGCCGTTCCTTCCAACATCATCGTGAAGTACTTTGCACAGGCCGCTTCATCTACATCCAGCATCTCCATTGCCATCTCATAACTCTCGACCCACGCATCAGGTGGCTGATCCGCCGTGTAATTAGGCACTTTGCATGGACCCTTGAAATCTTTGGGCAGACGCACATTACGGAGAGCCGGAATAAGGCACGGCACTCCCCAGGAACTGAAGGCAAGCCCGGTGCCTCGGTCAACTGATGCTGCTGGCTGAACCGGGGCGGGTTGATAATGACCCAAAGTGGCATCCCTTCGTGCCCTGCCATGATCCACCACATCTTGAGCATTACGATGCCGCGCGCTGCTAGACACTTCCGGTTCATCCATACACCTGCTATAGCTTGGGCTCGGACGAGGGGTGGAATGAATTCTATCCCGGCTATACGAATAAGCTTGCTGTTGTACCACGGCGGTTTGAAGAAGGTCTCTCGCCCGCCGCGTTTCAATTGCTGCTATTGAATCGCCCTCCATTGGAATGGCTGCCAGGCGTGACGCTGCGGCAATCATGTTATCCAGAGGGCTCGAGAAGTAACCCGGTGGTGTAGATGCGTATTGCGGCGGGTTATCTGTTCGTCGGGGTGGCTTTGTTATCCGTAGTTGATCTGGAGCTGTCCTAGGTGCATCAGTCCGGTTTGCAGCTGCTGGATTGCTCGGCCCAGCGCCTAGCGTCTGAAAGAGATTTAATCCTTCGTAAACCGGCGGCAGACGAGACCGGTACTTCCTTCGCATTACATCCTCTGATGCGGTCTGATCCAGCATGAGCTGGTAATTCTATGCCTGTATCCGCTGTGACTGGGCATCCAAAGCGGCCCTTTCTTCAGCCATCCTAGCATCCTTAGTTACCAGGTCCTCCTTAGCCTGTGTTATTTGGTCCTTCAGCTTCGCAATGTCCGCATTGTGCTGATCCCGCGTCTCCGGGGTGACTGCCGTGGTTAACAAGGTCGCCCAGGCGTCCATGAAACCGGAGAGGACTTGAGCCGGTCGGCGCGCCGGGACTCCTATCGCGGCTGCTGATCCGGTATTCATTGCTACTGTAGACGAAGACTGCAACGTGGGCTGCGTCCCGGCCATGTAAACAGCAACCCGACTTGGCGGTTCAAGGAGGTCTGGAATACCATTGCCATCGGAATATCCTTCGAACACACCATTATGAATCTGGTACAAGGACTCAGTTTCGCCAGTGGATGACTCGCCGTCGAAATATACGGCCGTCTTGCCTTCAGACACCGGTTCAGATCCGATCCCATGGACACATCCTACGAACGCACACTTCACGGCGGGCTTAACCCGGGCTGGACTCGCACGCTGAGCCGTCTCGACGAGGTCGTTGCAGATGTCCGGCTCAGGGCCCGGCTCGCCGGTCTTGCCGATGAAGACATGAATTCCGCCAAAGGGGACCCGGTACCCGTACTCGATTGAGCCGGCCTCGGGGCCCCATCCTTCGTCTTCGATGTAGAGCTTGCCGCGATGACTCTTGGTCATCCGGCCGACCACGTACCCCTTGAGTCCTTCAAAGTTGCCCTTCAAGAACTCGAAACCATCGTGCGATAGCCCCACAGTGGGCGCCAACTGTCGTGGAAATAACACGTCAGATGTCCTCATGAAAGGACTTAGTCGTGGAGCCATCGCAACGGATTAGCTTGAAGGGGTTAAACCGGACAAGGGACACGAGAGTTTATACTAGTTCGGCCCCTTCAATGAAGGTAAAATCCTACGTCTAGTTGTGATGGGATTGATTGGGTTTCGATGACTAGGGAGCAAATATGCTTGCCTGAGTCTCGAGTTGTTGTCTGTTGTCCCTGAACCGCCACCGGGTCGTCCCTTTATATACATAGGTTGACGCCCGGCCGGTCTACAGAGTCCCGAGGCCGACTCATACAAGGGTCTGGCTCGAACTCTCCTTTCCTAACTTACAACACAAGTTACATAACGATGGCGGTTTGTTATCATGGGCCCTAATCCGCCACTGGGCTCCGGGTTTCTATGCTTCACAGTAAAAGGCCATCTTCTGAGTCTTCATGGGCTTCAACACGGTTGAGGGTAAACCGGCCCCTCCTGGGCGGTTTATACTCAATAGTTATATCCCCAACAACCAGAGTGTGCCAACTTGTCGTTGATGTCATCTCTACCATCATCCTTTGTTTGGTTGCAGATGCCTCGATAACCGAATACCTCTGGAGTAGATACCAGAAGACAAAGGCGCCCACACCACCTCGCCTCCCATCACTGCTGCACCACCTTCGATCGAGCAGTTACAAGCAAAACACGACATCTCCGCCAGAGCCACCATACAACACCTGTCGGCAGCAGGCATGACTTGACGTCCCTGCATGTGGCGTCGCACGTAGCACCCACTGGCGACTACACCCACCGGCGACATGCATGTCTTGATGGCTCCCAAAGAGACATAGTTTCCCCTGTCGAGCCACATCGAACCCAACCTATCGGTGGAAGGGGAGTTCCATACCGCTGCCAACCTCAGAGAGGTCGTCACCACCACGAGACCCATCCTCTGTGCCATCCGCCGACCATGGAGGCCACCGCCGTCGAAGATCCATGGTTGCTACCCCCAATCCCCAAACTTGTGCATCACTGTGAGTAGAACGACTGCCGTTGCGCCACTCCTCCCATACAACGAAGCCGTACAACTATCGCGGCGAGCCCGTCGTCGAATACGCCAATTGATCTAGAATCCTCCAATTTCCATGGTGCCTGGCCACCTTCCTCTCCTCCATAGCCCATGTCCATGATGGGGAGAGTCACCGCCCTAGATGCCGCGCCGCCATAGGAGCCGCGACGGCACCCACACCCTTTCCCACCAACAACAACGCAACAACGTCTCACCATCGTGCCTTGCTCAACGGTCCACTCGCGGGAGAATAGGGTCGCATCCCTGATTCGTCGCGCTGCAACCACAGAGGAAGACTCGGGGAGGATCCCCCGTCGATGGCCCATGAGACCGCTGGGGATTAGACCCCTGCCACCTACATCACTGTGGAAGGGGATTTGTAGTACGTAGCCTTCCCATTTTTTGGCTTTGATTTTCAATCTTTCATATTTTTTGAACCAAATGTCTAGATTTTTTTGCATTTTTGTGTTTCTGCTGATGAGGGCTTTCAAATAATATCCCTTTTCAATATATATTTGATGAGTTTTTATTTGTTAAGTTTTCAACTTCTAAAGCTTGGTATGAGCAACCGACAAAATCGTAAGTTTCAAACCTATGATCAACAAAATCTTAAGTTTTGGAAAAAAAAAACTTCAAACATGTTGTGCCTTCGTGCGATGGCCAATGATTTTGCGGATCGTGAGGCAATCAGGTGGTTGGCACGACTAGGCAAATGGGCCTGCGAGTTTTCGGCGCAGCCAGATTGTATTATGGACGTGTTAATCTCGGATTCTACCAAGAACTAGTTAAATAAGGTCATCTCCAACACTGAACCCCAAATCGGACACCGCGACCATCCTCGGACCTGTGGGGACCAGATACGGACACTAACGCAGGAGCCTGCCATCCAACCATTACCGCATACATTACAATCCGCATTTTAAGAAATCAAATGAATTACATGCAACCTAGTTTATTTCCATGTAAACCTGACGAATTTTTTTTTTACATTTTGGACATATTTTAACTAAACTATAGAGGACTAGGCTAGGCTATTCTAACCTAGTCTATTGCCAGCCGTGGTGGAGTCCCATTCTCACGACATGTCTTCCCGATCACCGGCAACAAGCCCATCGGACCACTATGAGCCCCAGAGGTATATGCCTCAGCGGAAGGGGAAGAGTAGCCTCCGCTTCCGTGAAGCATGAGCCAACGGTTGGTTTGGGGCGGGGGAAGATAGTCACCGTGGCCTACATCCCCGCGAAGCGCGGAAGTTGCTGGTTGCGCAGACCGGGAGGACGGTGACGGCGGTCTTTATGGGTCCCAAGCGATGATGGCCTCCCATGGTCTACTTTTCCTCGCTGTTGGTGGCGGCGACCGCGGACGTGCCAACTTCATGATCGTGTCAGCGGGGCGCGGCAGGCGCGGAACTATGGACGTCATCGATGCCCTAGTAAAATTCCTTCTCCGTCGCGACGTCAATCTCCGTGAACATGGTTTGTTTCTCCACCTGCAGGACGTGGTACCGCCATCGCTTGCGACGGATTTTGCTGACGGCGGTGCAGGATAGGAGCAATGCCTTCCGCTCGTCCACGTCCACCACGATGCCCGTGCCAGCGACTTCTCCGCGTGCCTCTGGTCGGCCTGTGCAGAGCGGAACACGACCTCCCGCTCTTCGATGCAATGTGGTCGCGCCTTGCCCATGATGATGCCAGCCTAGACCAGTGAGTACCGTGGCACCGGCTCATCCACGTTGCTGACCTCCGGGAGCTCATCGACAAGCCAGCCTGTATCGGGCTGGCTTGGCAGGCCACTCAGCCGGCTGCAATGCCGAAGAGCTCCTTCTTCTGCTCGCCGGAGAGGCCGTGCCACAATGTTTTGGAGCTCTCCATGACGGGTGTGGTGTAAAGAGGAGATGGAGAGCAAGAGGTGCGTTTCTTGCCTAGCGCCTGGCCACGTTTAAATAGAGGGGTGTTGTCGGTGGCCAAGTGACGTGGTGTTTAATGTGGGTCGGCATACAGATGGGCGTGTGGAGCTTGGGGCACCGGAGTAGATTTCTCGGTAAACGTGTCGGTTTGGTGGAGGTAGGCGGACCGATGTCGTTTCAATTCGGAGACAAGACGTGTGCAACAGACATGCATCGGTCGGTGCGCCGCTTCAATGCCGGCTCCAGTGAGAGGGTGCGTCTGCTCTGAGTCAGTATGAATGCGGCGCTGGCTGCTTCGGACGGGAAAGCGTGCGGGCGAGGGAAAGGGTTTTGGGTGGGTCGGGATTGTCGAAAGCGGGAGTAGTAGAGGTTTAGACGCTCGCAAAGCACCCCCCCCCCCCCCCCCCCCAGTTTGCTTCCGGGTTGCGGGAGAATGGACGTCTAGATTGGCTAACTGACGGATACGGAACCATATTGGATGACAAAACACGTCCAAACTGTACAGTCTGGATGAATGCAAGCGTTTAAGGGTTCGTGTTGGAGATGCCCTAAAACAACTACTCCTTCCGCTCCTAAATACTTGTCTTTCTAGAGATTTCAACAAGTGACTACGTACGGCGCAAAATGAGTGAATCTACACTTTAAAATATGTCTACATACATCCGTATGTTGAGTCCATTTGAAATGCCTAGAAAGACAAGTATTTGGGAACGGGTCGTACGCGCACATGTATCCACCAGTAATCGTTTGCAGTAGTAGAGCGAGCAACCTAGCGCCGGCAGTCGCAGATATTGCTTTGAGGGAGCAGGAACAGACAACGGAATGGCTAGCCGATCCAGCCCACGGGTCGGAGGAGTGGAAGAAAGCAGACGCACGCGAACCGTTGGCCCGCGACGATGTGAGCGATGCACGCAACCTGCGAGCGCGTGTGAAGGGTGAAGACGTGTCGTGGGGGACGTGCTATCGTGTCATGGGCGAGGCTTATCTCTTCGGCTATCTACACGAGGTAGAGCCCCCTTGTGTTGATGACGTACGCCTAGTGTAGCTTTCGGGCTCGTCTGGATCGATCCGGTGGTGGTCCATGATGGCAACCTAGCTTGGCGGCGCATGGCCCGTTCTGTTACAGTCGTGTCAGTAGCCCCGTCGGGACTTGCACTTGGCTGCCACGGCAGCTGAATGATGAAGTGAGGGGGAGATTGGAGGGAATGAGTTGAGCCACGACTTAAACATATTTTGACTAAAATGCTATTTTGTTAACTCAATATATCGCATCAAGTGGATACAACAAATGAGCAAGAATTGGCATCCGCATAGTTAAGATGCACACAAGTCCAACCGTCTGACTAAAATATAAATCCAACATAACAACAACACCATAAAAGACCGACACACCGCCTTGAATAATGGTCAGTGCTCCATGTTGTGAAGTATAGACCACATACAAAGTCAATGCGTAGAGCAAAAAATAATCTGCAACGAAGGAAAGTTTTTGCTATTAATAGCTAAAGCGGTCATAAAAAGGCATGCATTCCCTTAATTGAACCACAACTTAAGCATGAACATGGTTTCTGTAGATTGTGAGGATTTTATAAAGTATGAACAAGAAAGACGCATGATCGAGATGGCATGCACTTGAATTTATACAAGATTTTAAACATAGGAATTTTATGGGAGGTATCTTTGGATGTTGCACAGAAGATAAACCTAAGAATTTTAATAGTGAGGAGATAGAGTGCAAGGGCATTGGACTTCTCAAATGGAAAACAAAATGAGAATTGTTTTTTCTCTTGCGCTCCAACGGCTAGGGCACTCATCCTTTCCAAGCTTCGCCCGCGAGCCCGTGGATCCACATCCCGTCAACCTGCTTCTCATGCGCATGGTGGCAGGGAGGGCGATTCATGCCTCACTCCATCTAGTAGTTTAGAGCATCTCTAGCAGACCCCTTATATCGTTGACATGTAAAGTTACTTTACAGTTCACGACATGCCTCGGATACGGGCTAAAAACAGTCGCAACAGAACAAAAACTTAAAATGAGCCTGTAAATTTCGAAAGCAGAACTTCGAGGGAGAAATCAGGAGAACTAGTAGCGTTCTTTACTTGATCACCATACATATTTCATACATAGCCTATTTGTACAAAATAGATTGGAGGAGCGGCGGCTATCGTAAACCCTACTGCCAAAATTTGGCTCACGGGAGTCATCTGGGTACGGCGGCGACTCCGCGGCAGCGGAGGAGCTTAGTCGTCGTCGTCGTCGTCGGAGACGAGGTTGATGTAGATGTCGTCCTGCGCCTTGGCTTCGCAGCGCCATGCCTCCAAGTTGTCGTCGAACTCCTGCGCCTTCGCGAGCCCCTGCTCGAGGAGGACTACGTCAAGTTCGGCTTCCCGTTGACAGCGCTGCTCCGCCTCCTCCTCCTCTCGCGCACTACGCACGATGATGGCGGACTCGAAGATGTTCGCCTTCGCCGGGGGAGGAAATCCTCCGACCCGATGACGCCGCCGCCCCGCCGCTCTGGCTCCGCCTCCAGCTCCCTCTTCACCGGCATGAGCGGCGTACGGGAGCTCGACCCCCCGGTGGACCTTCCCGCGTCGGAGGACAGTCGCGCCTGCCTGCATACTCCTCTGGCTAGTTGTAGAGGAGCGACGATGGCGGCTCTAGGCCGTGGTTCATGTACTTCTGGGGAGCTCGCTTCCTCGCGCCCTCAGCTATGACGCACCGCCGCCGTTCGGGGTCGTCACCGCCGCTGGCGCGGCGGCCTGAGCTCCACATCGCGTGCCACATGGTGGAGTGCGGCGACGGATTGGAGTCACCGACGGCGAGAGATTGAGAGGGGAGAGGGGGATTGCGGTGGCGCGGGGATAGGGTTTGGCCACGTATACTCACCGCTAACCCGTAGTTATACTCCGCATGGGGGGGGGGGGGGGTTCCGGGCCACCGTAAAAGATTTATGGGCCGAGGCGACCATACGGGTTCTGGTATGGCCCAAAAAAGGGTCAAACCCGTATAGTCGCCAGATTTTTACAGTTCGCACATTTTGAAGGAGTCTGTTAGAGATGCTCTTAGGCTAGCATTTTTTTTCTTGTAGGGGCATCGTTTAGGTGGATGGTGACAATTCGTGTTCAAGCTGGTCTTCCAGGCTCGATGCTCCTCGAGTTCGTCCATCGGGATGGAGTTCTTGAAGTTCCGGTGTAGATTCCTACCTTCTCCTTGGGGCGGTGAGGTCATGATTTATCATTGTGCGTGCGAGACAACGAGATTTGGTGTCGGACTCTTCAAATCAATTAAATGGGTTCAATGTTGATGACCACGCTATTAAGCCAGCTCCGGAATGGGAGCGACAACAACGACGTGTCGATGGCTCGTGCTGGCGGCGGTATTGATCATTTGGCATGCAGTGTCCTCGATGTAATTTTTCATGTTTGAGATGCTTTTGTACTTCTTATTAATCTTTGATAATTGATTTGGGTCCTTTTTCGCAAAAAATAAAATAAAAATAGACTGAGGTTTGAGCTAAAGTTAAGATGCCTATGAAATAGGGCATATAACATAGGAATTTGAAATGGTGAACTCGTTTATGTGATCGAAAGGGCTTCCATAGAAAAATATATCTATGGGTTGGCATTCTCAAAATTTCATATGAAATTTCATCGTTCTAATTAGGTCCTAGAATTATTTTTAACACAACACAGATGCAGATACCCAAGTACATGCACATACAATCACTCATACAAACGCAAGCACGCACACCCTACTTCTATGAGAACACGCGAGATACAAAGCTGACACACATTGAAATTGATGGAGATTGGTGAAATCATCATAAGTGCCTTTGTAGTCGATGGAAACATCCCCTCTCACTGAACGAACACCGCCAAAAAAACCTGGAATAAATCCAGAAAAATACGAGCACACGTGCCAAGTCTAGAACTTAAACCCTGATGAGTTGGTTCCACCACAAGAACCCTAACCATCTGAGCCACACTCGGTTGGTTAGTTTAAAAGACCTCAATTTTGACCACAAACCGACTGCACAATTTGTTGCTAACTTGAACTCAACCAGGAAATTACATGGCCACTGGTCCCACTAATGCTTAAGGACACAATGCAAATATACATTTCACATTGATTTTAGACATGACAGCGATATTTTTAGTTGACCTTAGGAGGTGTTTGGCAAGAGAAATGGTAACGTAAACATATATGTAATCAGATCACGGCGTTTTAGGAAGTGTAATGAATTCTTTCCAAATTTGTTTGGTTCGCTCACCTAAAGGAACTGATCCCGCTTGCCAACCATGATCCTCTCCATCAACGACCTGCTCTTGCTAGGCCCCGGCCGTCTAGGATCTCAAGCGCCGCCGTCCATCCTCGAAATCAGCACCGCCGGTCGCTCAGCCCTTCCGATCATGCGCGCGGCCGCCGTCCTCCGATCTCAAGCGCCACCACCCGGCCCCGGTCTCTCGCGCCGTCGGCCATCGCCGGTCTCGTGCGCCGCCGGCCCCCGCCGGCCATCGCCGGTCTCGTGCACCGCAGGCCGCCGCCGGTCTCGCAAGCCCCCGAGCATGTGCGTCTTTGCCTCTGTTCTAGACCGAGAGAATAATTGCTGCTATAAAATTGGGAGGTACCGGATACCGGAGAGGTGTGGGCGGAATCAGATTTGAACAACAGTGTAATCTAATTACACGGGACCTCATTACGCTTAACTCGAACCAAACAGAAAATAACATTTTTAGTTCCCGCTGTTATCTGGTTACGTTACCAAACGTCGAACCAAACACCTCCTTAATATAATACTACTTTTTATGTGCGAGAGGGGGTGCATTTAATTTCTATAATGAAATCAAGGAGAAAACACTTATCTATCTGAAATTTTAACGGTGATGTGTCTAGGGTGCTCACGGCTGAGGTCAGAGAGATGCAGTGGTGTACGGTTTAGGCTCGCGGTGACGTATCAACAATGGACACGCGGTTCAACTATTTGTTGACATGCTGGCTCCGACTGATGAAACCTGGTATACCAATTGGCCTCGGATTTACCTCCTTTATATAAGAGGGTTCCTTGTGATATTAACCAGGAAAATGAGCTTCAAGCTATGCAAGGCGCATTGCTTTGGTTAGATGAAGATTGACATGGAAGACTTCATGTGTCTCGCTTGAGTTGGCATGCTTGATGTTTCCGCTTTGGGAAATGTGGCAAGATTGACATTTTCATGCTTGATGCTTCCGCTTTGTGCAAGGCTCTCTTTTCTATGTACATGATGCAAAAATGTGGCCGAAAACTAACACCTGGGTCTCACATGCCAATGACTATATCCAGGAAAGACTTCCTATGTCTAGCTTGAGTTGACAGGCTTGATGTTTCCTCTTGTGTGCAAACATAGTTTTTGTATTTTTCAGCCACATTTTGACCCAGGCTAGGCAATATGAGCTTAGAAGTTCCCACACTAAAGGAAGGTAGATTGATTTTACTATTTTCCAGACTATTTTTGAAAAGATTGATTTTCTAATGAAAATGTTGGTTAAAGGTTACAAAATGTCCAAATTTTTAAACGATTGTGTACTGAGCTCAGAAGTATCGAGATTACTCAAACAGTTCAATTTGGGCTACTGAGTACTGAGGTTTGTTCAACTTATTTAAAAAACAATTGGTCAAAAGTTACAAAAAAATCTCCAAACATTTCAAACAACAAGACGAAGTGAGCTCATAATATCTAGGGAAGGTAGTTTGAATTACTAGGATTGTTTTGACTTTTTAAAAATTGAAATTTAAAGCAAAAGTTTGATTGAAATTTGAAAACATGTCGACTACCAAATTGTTTGTCATATTTTAGGTCTTTTTGAAAGGTTGATTTTTTTAATCATAATTAGATTTTGTGATTTCAGCTACTGGTTCGACCATGTGGATCCAAGTGTCAATTTTTCGATCAAGTCATTGTTACACATATTCTAGATTATTTTACAACTCACCAAAACCACCACGTGTTAGATAAGGGCATCTCTAGCATATCCCACAAAAGCTAAGGGCAGCAGCCGGTCTCCTCAAATTTGGGTCCCGTAATATCCGCGGATGCGCCCGGTCAATGATCATGCGTGTTCGTTTTAAGCCCTCATTTATGCATGCATGCGGCCATGTCCCCCACTTTGTACTCAAATTGTTCGTTCACATGCATATAATTGGTGTGTGTTAAGGCATGTCTCTCTCTAAGTAGTTTTGGTGATTGATGACAATGCTTTTGCGGACTAATCATGTGCGTTGAGTATTTCAGAGATTCATTCATTGGCACGAGACGATTCCTTCCCCTCGGAGTTTTAAGTGAAGAAGGTGTAGTTTCTTTCGTTTCGGTTTTGGTGGACTTGATTCGTAGGAATCACCGTACTATCAAGAGGAGGTCTGCATTGGAAAGGCTAGGGTGGAATCAACACGTACACATCTCCTTTGCACCCACTGGTCCTTCCCGCTTCAATGGAGGATCTTTCATTACCTCTTTTCCTGAGCTTGTTATAGTCCCAGTGGTAGTACTACAGCTCCCAGCAGAAGTACCGCTCAAGAGCCACAAGCGGCAGTACCGCTCGTCAGCGGTAGTACCGCTCAGGCGGCAGTACCGTTGCCCAACGGTAGTACAACCCGGGGCCTCTCAGCCGTAGTGCCCCTAAGGTGTTATGCTACTACCGCCTCGACTCGATAATGTCACCTCTCATGTCGGGTTTTGCGGCACTGGCAGCGGCAGTAGAGGCGGTAGTACCGCCCCCAAGCGGTAGTACCGCCCCTACCACCGCTGCTAGTACCGCCGTGGGTCTAGATCTCACTCTGCCTCAGGTCTCCCCCTGTCTGCATGACAGTACCGCGAGGGGGAGCGATAGTACCGCTGCACCCAGCGGTAGTACCGCTACCCCTAGCGGTAGTGCCACTCTGTGCGGGCTGAATAAGGGGTAACGGTTGGTTTTGCTCTCCCACTATAAAAGGAGGTCTTCTTCTCCAAGTTGACCTACCTCTTCTATCCCCAAGCTCTATTGTTGCTCCAAGCTCCATTTTCACCCGATCTCTCTCCCTAGCCAATCAAACTTGTTGATTCTCTAGGGATTAGTTGAGAAGGCCCCGATCTACATTTCCACCAAGAGAAATTTGATTTCCCCCACTAATCCCTTGCAGATCTTGTTACTTTTGGGTGTTTGAGCACCCTAGACGGTTGAGGTCACCTCGGAGCCGTATTCCATTATGGTGGAGCTTCGTGGTGTTGTTGGGAGCCTCCAATTAAGTTGTGGAGATTGCCCCAACCTTATTTGTAAAGGTTCGGTCGCCGCCTTCAAGGGAACCAATAGTGGAATCACGACATCTCGCATTGTGTGAGGGCGTGAGGAGAATACAGTGGCCCTAGTGGCTTCTTGGGGAGCATTGTGCCTCCACACCGCTCCAACGAAGACGTACTTCCCCTCAAAGGGAAGGAACTTCAGTAACACATCCTCGTCTCTGCCGACTCCACTCTTGGTTATCTCTCACCTTTACTTGTGCAACCTTATATTGTGTTCTATCTCTTGCTTGCTTGTGTGCTTGTTGTTGTTGCATCTTATAGGTTGCTTACCTAGTTGCATATCTATACAACCTACTTTGATGCAAAGTTTAATTTGGTAAAGAAAAGCTAAAAATTGTTAGTTGCCTATTCACCCCCCCTCTAGTCAACTATATCGATCCTTTCAATTGGTACCAGAGCCTCGTCTCTTTATTAAGGACTTTACCGTCCTAAGAGTATGGTTGACACCATAGACGGTGAGGAGGAGCACCCCGGTGTGAATCCTTCTTCGTCTACGGCCGATGGGGGATCCCCGGTCTCACATGAGGAATTCAATGCGCTTTGGACACATTGGAAACCTCCATGACGACCGAGGTCAAAGGCATGTTCAAGGAGTTTTTTGATGGTCTTAAGTTATCCACCGCACCGTTGGAAGTGGTCGCTCCCACTAACAAGGTGGCGGATGCTAACTCCAATAAGGGGGAAGCTTCTAGTGATAAAATTCCCTTGCCTAGTGGTAAAAGTGGAAACGACATCTTTGCCCATGTTGAACCACCTCTTACTTATGGAGGACCGATTCCCTCCACTCATTTAAATCATGTTGGTCCTCCTCCTAAGTTTGTGAAAAATGAGGATTTTGCCTCTTCTGTCTACCGTTTTAAACGTCATTTAAATCGTAGTAACACTAACCTTTGGAGAATTATTGAGCAAGGTTTCTACCCACATGACCCAAGCAACTTCACCCCTAGAGAAAGCGTGGATAATCAATTCAACGAGTCCGCTCTCTTCATTATTCAAGATGCAATTCCACCCGAAGATATTGCTCATCTCTGACCCTTCACCATGGCCAAGGAAGCTTGGGAAAATGTTGTTTCCATTTATAAGGGAAGCACAAGCATTCAACGCTCCAACTATGAAGTGGTGCAAGATGAAGCCGATGAGTTTGCGATGAATGAAGATGAAGAACCTCGTGAGCTCTACCGGAGATTAACCACTCTCGTGGTCTCACTCCGAGATCATGGGAGCAAGGATACGGATGACAATTGGATCAAGCGCAAGTTTCTCAAGGCTAGATGCCCTACCACAAGGCCAAGTCATCTGTCATCTGTCAAAGGCCGGACTTCCATACCTTGTCCTCAAGTGAAGTGTTGGATGAGTTTGTTGCTATGAGAATCTTGGACAAGACCGCTGACAATGCGGTGATGCGCTCTCAACTGGCGAAGAAACCCAACCTAGCTTTGAAGGCCAAGGCAAGTGTGGAAGAAGAGGATGAAGAGGAAGATGAGGAGAGTAACCCCGAAGATACAAAATATGATTACCATGAGCACATGGCTCTCGCTTCAAGGCAATTTTGGAGCAAGAAGAACTCAAGGCCCAACTTCAACAAGAAAAATTCAAGTGGCACCAAGGGCAAGCAATGTGTGAGAACTTGCTATAATTGTGGTAATGTGAGCCACTTTGTTGTGGAGTGCCCTTATGAGAAGCAGGAAGACAATGGTGGCAAGCTTATCCAAAAAGACAAAGCCAAGTTCTTCCCCAACAAGAACAACTTCACCAAGAAGACTACTCCCAAGGGGTTGGTGGCAAAAGAAGAGTACAATGAGGAGGATGATGATGATGAAGACGGTGAGGCGATGGCCATGGCATCCGTTGCCATTGCCACAACTCCACGGGTGTCCCTCTTCAACTCACCCAACGAGAACATCACCGCCAAGTGCCTCATGGCCAAAGCCACCAACAAGGTAACCCCCAACATCAAAACTACCATCACTACTAGTCCTTCCTTGACGGATTGCATTGATGAAAGTGAGGGGTCTAATGAGGAAGTAAATGAATTTGAGTCTTTTATGAGTAAGCTCAAGGGTAAATCCATGAAGCACTTTGTTTCACTCTTGGAACAACTCGGTGAAGCCAATGGCATGATTGAGGCTCACGAACAAACCATATCTAAGATGGAAGGTCATAGTCGTGATTGTGCCGATGAGATATTGGATCTCTCTAATGCGCTTGAGGAAGAGCATGGTCACCATTTGTCTCTTGAGGAGTCACACAACGATGATCATGCTAAATTAAAGAAAGATCTTGATCATGCTCTTGTTGTATCTCATGTGCTCAATTTTGAGAAGGCTAAACTTGGGGTTGACCATGCTAGACTCAAGGAGGAGTTTGATATCCTTGATAAGACTCACAAGGCCTTGAAGGGTGCTCATGCTAGCCTTAAGAAGTCTTATGATCAACTCCAAGTGAAGCTAACCAAGGAGAAAGCCACTTTTCCTCATATGGTCTTAATTGATAATGCAAATGCTACTAACCCGTGTTGTGAGTATGTGCATCTTGTGGGGGAGAATGCCAAGTTGAAGGAGAAACTTGAGAAAGGCCTTGTGTCTTGCATACAAGGTGATAAGAACCTCAACGATCTTTTGAGCAATCAAAAGGAAGTTGTGGGCAAGGAGGGAATTGGGTTTGCACCCAAGTCCAAGAACAAGAAGAAGAACGACAAGTCCAAACAACGTCTTCCTCTCAAGCAAACTTTTGTGAAGGAGGGAGAGGATGCTCCTAAGGAGGAGAAGAAGAAGAACAATGTGAAGGGTGGTGTCAATAAGGGCATTGCCACTCCTTCCAACAAAGCTATGTCGTGCTAGTGATGGGCATGTCTATGCCAAATTTGTTGGTTCTCCTCATGAGTACATTGAATGGTCTATTTGGGTTCCAAAGACCCTTGTTACTAACATCAAAGGACTACAAAATGGGTACCTAAAACCAAGCATTGATCTCTTGTAGGTGTTTGCTTCCGGTGGGGGATCATGGTTGCTCGATAGTGGAGCCACAAATCATATGGCCGGAAGCAAGGACTTGGTGGTGGACGTGCACAAGGTCTCATCTATGCCCACAAATGTCGAGTGGGGTGATGATGCCTCGTCTTCTAAGGTATTGGGTCTTGGCAAGGTTGTCATTTCTCATGATCTCACGGTCGAGAAAGTCATGCTTGTTGAATCCCTTGCATACAATTTACTTTCCGTTCATCAACTTGCACTCATGGGCTTTGCCACTTTCTTTGATATTGATACCGTGGCCCTCTTGTGGAGCAAGACTCTTAAAGTAGCCTTTGTTGCGCATGTCGAGAACGGTCTTTATGTGATTAACTTTTCAGAGTGACCCACTAAGACTGCGACATGCCTAATGGCTAAAGTTGATGTGGGATGGCTTTGGCATCATCGTTTAGCCCACGTGAATATGAGATGTTTGCAGAGTCTTCTCATGGGGGACCATGTCCGTGGACTAACAAATGTTAGTTTTGCCAAAGATTGTGCTTGTAGTGCTTGTATCGAAGGAAAGCTACATGAGAAGGCTCACCCTCCCACGACTATCATCTACTCGAAGAGACCCTTGGATCTCCTTCACATGGATCTCTTTGGGCCTCCATCCTTTGATAGTCTTGGGGATAGAAAGTATTGCTTGGTGATAGTGGATGATTATTCAAGATATACTTGGGTATATTTATTCAAGAGGAAGAGTGAGACTCAACAAACCATCATCGACTTTGCAGATGAAGCTCAATGTCAACACAATGCAAAGATCTTGACAATAAGAAGTGACAACGGCACCGAGTTCAATAACTACACCTTGGATGAGTTTCTTAGTGATGAGGGGATCAATCATCAATATTCCGCACCTTACACCCCTCAACAAAATGGTGTAGCGGAGAGGAAGAATCGGATGTTGATGGACGCGGCAAGGACCATGATGGCGGAGTTCAAGTCTCCCTACAAATTTTGGGCCGAAGCCATCAACACCGCTTGTCATGCGTCCAATCGGCTCTATCTCCGCAAGGGCTTGAACAAGACTCCATGTGAGATACTTACCGGTAACAAGCCCAACCTCAAGTACTTCCGGGTGTTCGGTTGTAAGTGTTTCATTCTCAAGAAAGGGGTTTGTTTGTCTAAATTTGAGACTAGAGCTCATGAGGGCATATTTGTGTTGGAAATATGCCCTAGAGGCAATAATAAATGGTTATTATTATATTTCTTTGTTCATGATAATTGTCTATTATTCATGCTATAACTGTGTTATCTGGAAATCGTAATACACGTGTGAATACATAGACCACAACATGTCCCTAGTAAGCCTCTAGTTGACTAGCTCATTGATCAATAGATAGTCATGGTTTCCTGACTATGAGCATTGGATGTCGTTGATAACGGGATCACATCATTGGGAGAATGATGTGATGGACAAGACCCAATCCTAAGCATAGCTCAAAGATCATGTAGTTCGTTTAGCTAGAGCTTTTCCAATTGTCGAGTATCATTTCCTTAGACCATGAGATTGTGCAACTCCCGGATACCGTAGGAGTGCTTTGGGTGTGCCAAACGTCACAACGTAACTGGGTGACTATAAAGGTACACTACGGGCATCTCCGAAAGTGTCTGTTGGGTTGGCACGAATCGAGACTGGATTTGTCACTCCGTATGACGGAGAGGTATCTCTGGGCCCACTCGGTAATGCATCATCATAATGAGCTCAATGTGACCAAGTATCTGGTCACGGGATCATGCATTACGGTACGAGTAAAGTGACTTGCCGGTAACGAGACTGAACGAGGTATTGGGATACCGACGATCGAGTCTCGGGCAAGTAACATACCGATTGACAAAAGGAATTGTATACGGGGTTGATTGAATCCTCGACATCGTGGTTCATCCGATGAGATCATCAAGGAGTATGTGGGAGCCAACATGGGTATCCAGATCCTGCTGTTGGTTATTGACCGGAGAGGCGTCTCGGTCATGTCTGCATATCTCCCGAACCCGTAGGGTCTACACACTTAAGGTTCGGTGACGCTAGAGTTGTAGAGATATTAGTATGCAGCAAACCGAAAGTTGTTCGGAATCCCGGATGAGATCCCGGATGTCATGAGGAGTTCCGAAATGGTCAGGAGGTGAAGAATTATATATAGGAAGTGTTGTTTCGGCCATCGGGAGAGTTTAGGGGGTCACCGATATTGTACCGGGACCACCAGAAGGGTCCCAGGGGTCCACCGGGTGGGGCCACCTATCCCGGAGGGCCCCATGGGCTGAAGTGGGGAGGGGACCAGCCCCTGGTGGGCTGGTGCGCCCCAACTTGGCCCCCCACCCCTACGCCTAGGGTTGGGAACCCTAGGGGAGGGGGCGCCTCCACTTGCCTTGGGGGGCAAGTTCCCCCTTGGCCGCCCCCCCCCCTAGGAGATACCATCTCCTAGGGCCGGCGCCCCCCTGGGGACCCTATATAAAGAGGGGGGAGGGAGGGCAGCCGCACCCTTGCCCCTGGCGCCTCCCTTCCCCCTTGCTACACCTCTCCCTCCCGCAGACGCTTGGCGAAGCCCTGCCGGATCCCTGCTGCATCCACCACCACGCCGTCGTGCTGCTGGATCTTCATTAACCTCTCCTTTCCCCTTGCTGGATCAAGAAGGAGGAGACGTCACGCTGACCGTACGTGTGTTGAACACGGAGGTGCCGTCCGTTCGGCGCTAGGATCTCCGGTGATTTGGATCACGACGTGTACGACTCCCTCAACCCCGTTCTCTTGAACGCTTCCGCTCGCGATCTACAAGGGTATGTAGATGCACTCCTCTCTCTCGTTGCTGGACGAACTCATAGATTGATCTTGGTGAACGTAGGAAAAAAATTATTTTATGCAACGTTACCCAACAGTGGCATCATGAGCTAGGTCTATGCGTAGTTCTCTTTCCACGAGTAGAACACAATTTGTTGTGGGCGTAGATGTTGTCAACTTTCTTGCCACTACTAGTATTATTTTTCTTCAGTGGTATTGTGGGATGAAGCGGCCCGGACCGACCTTACACGTACGCTTATGTGAGACAGGTTCCACCGACTGACATGCACTAGTTGCATAAGGTGGCTAGCGGGTGTCTGTCTCTCCCACTTTAGTTGGAGCAGATTCGATGAAAAGGGTCCTTATGAAGGGTAAATAGAAGTTGGCAAATCACGTTGTGGCTTTAACGTAGGTAAGAAAACGTTCTTGCTAGATCACCTATAGGAGCCACGTAAAAACTTGCAACAACAATTAGAGGACGTCTAACTTGTTTTTGCAGCAAGTGTTTTGTGATGTGATATGGCCAAAGTCATGATGAATGATGAATGATATATATGTGATGTATGAGATCATGTTCTTGTAATAGGAATCACGACTTGCATGTCGTTGAGTATGACAACCGGCAGGAGCCATAGGAGTTGTCTTTATTTTTTGTATGACCTGCGTGTCATTGAAGAACGCCATGTAAATTACTTTACTTTATTGCTAAACGCGTTAGCCATAGAAGTAGAAGTAGTCGTTGGCGTGACAACTTCATGAAGACACGATGATGGAGATCATGATGATGGAGATCATGGTGTCATGCTGGTGACAAAGATGATCATGGATCCCCGAAGATGGAGATCAAAGGAGCTATATGATATTGGTCATATCATGTCACTATTATGATTGCATGTGATGTTTATCATGTTTTTCATCTTGTTTACTTAGAACGACAGTAGTAAGTAAGATGATCCCTCATAATAATTTCAAGAAAAATGTTCCCCCTAACTGTGCACCGTTGTGAAGATTCGTTGTTTCGAAGCACCACGTGATGATCGGGTGTGATAGATCCTAACGTTCGAATACAACGGGTGTAAGTCAGATTTACACACGCAATACACGTAGTTTGACTTGACGAGCCTAGCATGTACAGACATGGCCTCAGAACACGGAAGACCGAAAGGTCGAGCATGAATCGTATAGAAGATACGATCAACATGAAGATGTTCACCGATGTTAACTAGTCCGTCTCACGTGATGATCGGACACGACCTAGTTGACTTGGATCATGTTTCACTTAGATGACTAGAGGGATGTTTGTCTAAGTGGGAGTTCATAAATAATTTGATTAGATGAACTTAATTATCATGAACTTAGTCTAAAATCTTTACAATATGTCTTGTAGATCAAATGGCCAACGCTCATGTCCACCTGAACTTCAACGCGTTCCTAGAGAAAACCAAGCTGAAAGACGATGGCAGCAACTATACGGACTGGGTCCAGAACCTGAGGATCATCCTCATAGCAGCCAAGAAAGATTATGTCCTAGAAGCGCCGCTAGGTGAAGCACCAATCCCAGAGAACCAAGACGTTATGAACGTTTGGCAGTCTCGTGCTGATGATTACTCCCTCGTTTAGTGCGGCATGCTTTACATCTTAGAACCGGGGCTCCAAAAGCATTTTGAGCAACACGGAGCATATGAGATGTTCGAGGAGCTGAAAATGGTTTTCCAAGCTCATGCCCGGGTCGAGAGATATGAAGTCTCCGACAAGTTCTTCAGCTGTAAGATGGAGGAAAACAGTTTTGTTAGTGAGCACATACTCAAGATGTCTAGGTTGCATAACCGCTTGACTCAGCTGGGAGTTAATCTCCCGGATGACGCGGTCATTGACAAAATTCTCCAGTCGCTCCCACCAAGCTACAAGAGCTTTGTGATGAACTTCAATATGCAGGGGATGGAAAAGACCATTCCTGAGGTATATTCAATGTTGAAATCAGCAGAGGTAGAGATCAAAAGGAACATCAAGTGTTGATGGTGAATAAAACCACTAAGTTCAAAAAGGGCAAGGGTAAGAAGAACTTCAAGAAGGACGGCAAGGAAGTTGCCGCGCCTGGAAAGCCAGTTGCCAGGAAGAAGTCTAGCAATGGACCCAAGCCTAAGACTGAGTGCTTTTATTGCAAGGGAAGTGGTCACTGGAAGCGGAACTGCCCCAAGCACTTAGCGGACAAGAAGGCCGGCAAAACCAAAGGTATATGTGATATACATGTAATTGATGTGTACCTTACCAGTACTCGTAGTAGCTCTTGGGTATTTGATACCAGTGCGGTTGCTCATACTTGTAACTCAAAGCAGGAGCTGTGGAATAAGCGGAGACTGGCGAAGGACGAGGTGACGATGCGCGTCGGGAATGGTTCCAAGGTGGATGTGATCGCCGTCGGCACGCTACCTGTACATTTACCTAAGGGATTAGTTTTGAACCTCAATAATTGTTATTTAGTACCAGCTTTGAGCATGAACATTGTATCGGGATCTTGTTTAATTCGAGATGGCCACTCATTTAAATCCGAGAATAATGGTTGTTCTATTTATATGAGTGATATGTTTTATGGTCATGCCCCGCTGGTGAATGGTTTATTCTTAATGAATCTCGAGCGTAATGTTACACATATTCATAGTGTGAATACCAAAAGATGTAAAGTTGATAACGGTAGTCCCACATACTTGTGGCACTGCCGCCTTGGTCACATTGGTGTCAAGCGCATGAAGAAGCTCCATCCTGATGGACTTTTAGAGTCTCTAGATTATGAATCGTTTGACACATGCGAGCCATGCCTCATGGGCAAGATGACCAAGACTCCGTTCTCCGGAACAATGGAGCGAGCAACCAACTTATTGGAAATCATACTGATGTGTGCGGTCCAATGAGCGTTGAGGCTCGCAAAGGATATCGTTATGTTCTCACTCTCACTGATGACTTGAGTAGATATGGTTATGTCTACTTGATGAAACACAAGTCTGAGACCTTTGAAAAGTTCAAGGAATTTCAGAATGAGGTGGAGAATCAACGTGACCGAAAGATAAAGTTCCTACGATCAGATCGTGGGTGAGAATATTTAAGTCACGAATTTGGTACGCACTTAAGAAAATGTGGAATCGTTTCACAACTCACGCCGCCTGGAACACCTCAGCGAAATGGTGTGTCCGAACGTCGTAATCGCACTCTATTGGATATGGTGCGATCTATGATGTCACTTACTGATTTACCGCTATCATTTTGGGGATACGCTCTAGAGACAGCTACATTCACTTTAAATAGGACACCATCTAAATCCGTTGAGACAACACCGTATGAATTATGGTTTGGGAAGAAACCTAAGCCGTCGTTTCTAAAAGTTTGGGGATGCGATGCTTATGTCAAGAAACTTCAACCTAAGAAGCTCGAACCCAAGTCGGAAAAATGCGTATTCATAGGATACCCTAAGGAAACCATAGGGTATACTTTCTACTTAAGATCTGAAGGCAAGATCTTTGTTGCCAAGAACGGGTCCTTTCTAGAGAAAGAGTTTCTCTCGAAAGAATTAAGTGGGAGGAAAGTAGAGCTTAATGAAGTACTACCTCTTGAAACGGTGATTAGCGCAACTCAGGAAAATGTTCCTGTGGCGCCAGCACCGTCAAGAGAGGAAGTTAATGATGATGATCAAGATACTTCGGATCAAGCTCCTACTGAACTTCGAAGGTCCACAAGGACACGTTCCGCACCAGAGTGGTACGGCAATCCTGTCCTGGAAATCATGTTGTTGGACAACGGTGAACCTTCGAACTATGAAGAAGCGATGGCGGGCCCAGATTCCAACAAATGGCTTGAAGCCATGCAATCCGAGATAGGATCCATGTATGAAAACAAAGTGTGGACTTTGACAGATTTGCCTGATGATCGACGAGCGATAGAAAACAAATGGATCTTTAAGAAGAAGACAGACGCGGATGGTAATGTTACCATATATAAAGCTCGACTTGTCGCTAAGGGTTATCGACAAGTTCAAGGGATTGACTACGATGAGACATTCTCTCCCGTAGCGAAGCTGAAGTCCGTCCAAATCATGTTAGCAATTGCCGCATACTATGATTATGAGATATGGCAAATGGACGTCAAAACGGCTTTCCTTAACGGTCACCTTAAGGAAGAACTGTATATGATGCAGCCGGAAGGTTTTGTCGACCCTAAGAATGCTAACAAGGTATGCAAGCTCCAGCGCTCCATCTATGGGCTGGTGCAAGCATCTCGGAGTTGGAACATTTGCTTTAATGAGATGATTAAAGCGTTTGGGTTTATGCAGACTTATGGAGAAGCCTGCGTTTACAAGAAAGTGAGTGGGAGCTCTGTAGCATTTCTCATATTATATGTGGATGACATACTTTTGATGGGAAATGATATAGAACTTTTGGACAGCATAAAGGCCTACTTGAATAAGTGTTTTTCAATGAAGGACCTTGGAGAAGCTGCTTACATATTAGGCATCAAAATCTATAGAGATAGATCGAGATGCCTCATAGGTCTTTCACAAAGCACATAACTTGATAAGATATTGAAGAAGTTCAATATGGATCATTCCAAGAAGGGGTTCTTGCCTGTGTTGCAAGGTGTGAAATTGAGCTCGGCTCAATGCCCAACCACGGCAGAAGATAAAGAAGAGATGAGTGTCATCCCCTATGCCTCAGCCATAGGGTCTATCATGTATGCCATGACCTGTACCAGACCTGATATAAACCTTGCAGTAAGTTTGGTAGGAAGGTACCAAAGTAATCCCGGCAAGGAACACTGGACAGCGGTCAAGAATATCCTGAAGTACCTGAAAAGGACTAAGGACATGTTTCTCGTATATGGAAGTGATGAAGAGCTCGTCGTAAAGGGTTACGTCGACGCTAGCTTCGACACAGATTTGGATGACTCTAACTCACAAACCGGATACGTGTATATTTTGAATGGTGGGGCAGTAAGCTGGTGCAGTTGCAAGCAAAGCGTCGTGGCGGGAACTACATGTGAAGCGGAGTACATGGCAGCCTCGGAGGAAGCACATGAAGCAATCTGGGTGAAGCACTTCATCACCGACCTAGGAGTCATACCCAATGCGTCGGGGCCGGTCATACTCTTCTGTGACAACACTGGAGCTATTGCACTTGCCAAGGAGCCCAGGTTTCACAAGAAGACCAGGCACATCAAGCGTCGCTTCAACTCCATCCATGAAAATGTTCAAGATGGAGACATAGATATTTGTAAAGTACATATGGACCTGAATGTAGCGGATCCGTTGACTAAACCTCTCCCTAGGGCAAAACATGATCAACACCAGAACGCAATGGGTGTTTGATACATCACAATGTAACTAGATTATTGACTCTAGTGCAGGTGGGAGACTATTGGAAATATGCCCTAGAGGCAATAATAAATGGTTATTATTACATTTCTTTGTTCATGATAATTGTCTATTATTCATGCTATAACTGTGTTATCCGGAAATCGTAATACACGTGTGAATACATAGACCAGAACATGTCCCTAGTAAGCCTCTAGTTGACTAGCTCATTGATCAACAGATAGTCATGGTTTCTTGACTATGGGCATTGGATGTCGTTGATAACGGGATCACATCATTGGGAGAATGATGTGATGGACAAGACCCAATCCTAAGCATAGCTCAAAGATCGTGTAGTTCATTTAGCTAGAGCTTTTCCAATTGTCGAGTATCATTTCCTTAGACCATGAGATTGTGCAACTCCCGGATACCGTAGGAGTGCTTTGGGTGTGCCAAACGTCACAACGTAACTGGGTGACTATAAAGGTACACTACGGGCATCTCCGAAAGTGTCTGTTGGGTTGGCACGAATCGAGACTGGGATTTGTCACTCCGTATGACGGAGAGGTATCTCTGGGCCCACTCGGTAATGCATCATCATAATGAGCTCAATGTGACCAAGTATCTGGTCACGGGATCATGCATTATGGTACGAGTAAAGTGACTTGCCGGTAACGAGACTAAAAGATGTATTGGGATACCGACGATCGAGTCTCGGGCAAGTAACGTACCGATTGACAAAGGGAATTGTATACGGGGTTGATTGAATCCTCGACATCGTGGTTCATCCGATGAGATCATCGAGGAGTATGTGGGAGCCAACATGGGTATCCAGATCCCGCTGTTGGTTATTGACCGGAGAGGTGTCTCGGTCATGTCTGCATATCTCCCGAACCCGTAGGGTCTACACACTTAAGGCTCGGTGACGCTAGGGTTGTAGACATATTAGTATGCAGCAAACCGAAAGTTGTTCGGAGTCCCGGATGAGATCCCAGACGTCACGAGGAGTTCCGAAATGGTCCGGAGGTGAAGAATTATATATAGGAAGTGCTTTTTCGGCCATCGAGAGAGTTTCGGGGGTCACCGGTATTGTACCGGGACCACCGGAAGGGTCCCGGGGGTCCACCGGGTGGGGCCACCTATCCCGGAGGGCCCCATGGGCTGAAGTGGGGAGGGGACCAGCCCCTGGTGGGCTGGTGCGCCCCCCCTTGGGCCCTCCTGTGCCTAGGGTTGGGAACCCTAGGGGAGGGGGCGCCTCCACTTGCCTTGAGGGGCAAGTTCCCCCTTGGCCGCCGCCCCCCCTAGGAGATCCCATCTCCTAGGGCCGGCGCCCCCCTGGGAACCCTATATAAAGAGGGGGGAGGGAGGGCAGCCGCACCCTTGCCCCTGGCGCCTCCCTTCCCCCTTGCTACACCTCTCCCTCCCGCAGACGCTTGGCGAAGCCCTGCCGGATCCCTGCTGCATCCACCACCACGCCGTCGTGCTGCTGGATCTTCATCAACCTCTCTTTTCCCCTTGCTGGATCAAGAAGGAGGAGACGTCACGCTGACCGTACGTGTGTTGAACGCGGAGGTGCCGTCCGGTCGGCGCTAGGATCTCCGGTGATTTTGATCACGACGTGTACGACTCCCTCAACCCCGTTCTCTTGAACGCTTCTGCTCGCGATCTACAAGGGTATGTAGATGCACTCCTCTCTCTCGTTGCTGGACGAACTCATAGATTGATCTTGGTGAACGTAGGAAATTTTTTATTTTATGCAACGTTACCCAACAATTTATTGGTTATGCTACAAACTCTCAGGCTTACCATGTCCTCAACAAGTCCAACGGACTAATTGAGGAGACGTGTAACATGGAGATTGACGAGAATAACGGCTCCCAAGTGGATCAAAGTGGTACTTGTAATGTAGGTGATGAAATTCCTCCCCAAGAAATAAGAAGAATGGGTGTTGGTCATATCCTACCCATTAAGGAACCCCTTGTGACCAAAGGAGAAGGACAAAGTTCCACTCAAGTGTAGCCATCACCAACCCAAGACCCACACGCTTCTGAAGAACAAAGTGAAGGCCCTCAACCAAGTGAACAAGATCAAGGGAAAGATCAATCTCAAGATGGTGAGGAACCACCAAGTGATGCCTAAGCTCAAGTTCCCCCTCCCGAGCAAGTTCAAGATCAAGAGCAAGCTCAAGATCAAGAACAAGCTCAAGATGACGCTCAAGATGATCAAGTTACCACTCCTCAACTCACTCCTGAGGAGGAATTGCAGCGTCATGCGGCTAAGATTGCATCCAAGCTCACTACCAAAGATCATCTCATGACGAATGTGCTTGGAAGCTTAAGAAAGGGGGTAAGCACTTATAGACAATTAGCAAACTATTGTGACCATCACGCGTTTGTTTCTTGTGTCGAACCCCAAAAGGTCTATGAGGCGCTCGAGGATCCCGATTGTCTCAATGCCATGCAATGAGAACTCAACAACTTCGAGCACAACAAGGTGTGGAGATTGGTGCCAAGGCCAACGGGAAACCATAATGCAATTGGAACCAAGTGGATTTTCAAGAACAAGCAAGATGCTCATGGAATTATCATTCGCAACAAGGCTCGTTTGGTAGCACAAGGCTACTCCCAAGTCGAGGGTATCGACTACAGTGAAACCTTTGCTCCCATTGCTCGCCTTGAATCTATTTGTTTGTTGATTGCTTATATGCTTCTAATCATAACTTCAAGTTGCAACAAATGGATGTGAAGAGTGTTTTTCTTAATGGTCCTATTAGTGAGTTGGTGTATGTCAAACAACCCCTGGGGTTCGAGGATCCCTATTTCCCCGACCATGTGTACCAACTCGATAAGGCACTCTATGGCCTTAAACAAGCCCCACGTGCATGGTATGAGCACCTTACCGAGTTGTTGCAAGATCGTGGGTTTGAAATTGGGAAAATCGACCCCACTCTTTTTACTAAGAAGGTCAAAGGGGAGTTATTTGTATGCCAACTATATGTTGATGACATTATCTTTGGTTCCCCTAACAAAGCTTTCAATGAGGAATTTGCTGCTCTCATGACCTCAGAGTTCAAGATGTCCATGATGGGAGAGTTGAAGTTCTTTCTCGGGTTCAAAATCAGGCAAAGAAGAGAAGGAACCTTCATCAACCAAGCCAAATACACTCAAGACATGCTCAAGAGATTCAAGCTAAGTGATGTCAAGCCGGCTTCCACTCCAATGCCCATCAAATGCCAACTTGACATAGATCCCAATGGTAAAGCGGTGGATCAAAAGGTATATCGCTCCATGATTGGCTCCTTGCTTTACCTTTGTGCATCTAGACCGGACATAATGTTGAGTGTGGGAATTTGTGCACGGTTTCAAGCCGCACCTAAGGAAAGTCACTATGTGGCGCTCAAGCGAATCTTTCGATATTTGGCTCATACCCCAAACTTTTGCTTATGGTACCCAAGAGGAGCAAACTTCAACCTTTTGGGCTATTCAAACTCAGATTGGGCGGGAGACAGAGTGGATAGGAAGTCCACCTCCGGAGGGTGCCAATTCTTTGTTGCACTTTGGTGAGTTGGTCTTCTAAGAAGCAAAGTTGTGTGTATCTCTCGTCCACCGAAGCGGAGTATGTGGCCGCCGGTAGTTGTTGTGCTCAACTCCTATGGATGAGGCAAACTTTGAAGGATTACGGTGTCATTTGGTGATGAAGTGCCTCTTTGATGTGACAATGAAAGTGCCATCAAGATCTCTCTCAACCCGGTGCAACACTTCAAGATGAAGCATATTGAGATTTGGTATCACTTCATCCGGGATCATATTAGGCGAGGGGAGATCAAGCTCAAATATGTCAACACTCATGATAACCTTGCAGATATTTTCATGAAGCCCTTGGATGAAGCTAGATTTCGCGAGTTAAGGCATGAGCTAAATATCATTGATTCGAGCAATGTGGCTTGAACCCTTGCACATCCCACCATACTCATCGTGATATCTTGTTTAGGTGTAGGCATGGACATTGGGGTAGTGTTGTTCTCTCAATGAACTCTCCCTCCCCCCATTATGCACAAATTGATCAAGTCTTTCACATTAGCCATTTTTATGGTACTTGTGCTTCAAAGATGAGTTTTGGTCATGGGCCCAAGGTTAAAATCTTCACGGTGCCATACCACTTGACTCAAACATAGGTTTCCACCGCCCTCTCTTTGAGAGGTGTGTGTTTCTTGTCCTCTCGTGGGTGTTTCTTCTGCCTTTTTGTTTGCTCCCTCTCCTCGTCGGTTCTTTTTTTGCTTGAGCTAAGACTTTTTGTGTCTAGTCCTTGAGTACTTGGCTGAGCGGTACTACCGCTGGTGACGCCCGGTACTACCATTGATGGACTTCAAGCGGTACTACCGCCCTCCCCAGCGGTACTACCACTGCGGGGGGGGGGGACTGGGGGGGTTATGTCAGGCAGGGGGAGTTTCTTTCTCCCCCACACCCATTCGCTAACTTCTCTCAGCCCGCTTCGTGCTTCAGCGTCGTACTCGTCGCGGGAGGGCTCCGGCGTGCCGCCGTCTCTGGGTCGTCCCTCTCCATTTCCTTCGGTGGAATCGATCCCCACCCCGTCCTCTTGCCATGGATGCCAGTATTGCCGCCGTTCCTCTTCTCTTTGTGTCTAGGTTTCAGATCTAGTCTTTAGGGGCAAGACTTGTTGCATTTCTCGATTTTTGGCTAAATCAAGGGTTGAGTAGGTTGGAGAAGGCATCTAGACTGTTTGGATTGATATTTGGTAGGATTATTTTTGAATTTGGCTTCCCGGTAGTGCCGGATTTGACCATGGCAGTAGGGAACCGTCGTTCCCCCACCTGGAGCGGTACTAGCACTCGGGCGGTACTACCGCTTCCAGATCACCGTACTACCGCTAGATGCCCATTTCCACTGACTCGTACCAAATATTGATCCATGTTGCTTTTTCTGGTGGCTTATCCTCGTTCTTTCGTGTTGTTTCTTGTGTTCGTGTGTTTGGTTCCAGGTGATGGCCCGTCAGAGCAACCGGTCCGCCGTGTCAACCCTGGTTGTTCTACATCAAAGCACTATCGCACTTCAGAGTCAGGGGCCGCTTCCTCAAGTGTTCCTCCTCCTCAACCCAAGAAGACTATTGCTCACAAGCCCAAGCCTAGGGGCAAGACTGTGACGGAAATGACTGCCAAGGAGTTCTGGGAAAGGCGTCGGTGCAACCCCTATACAGAAGATCAAGAACCCACTTTGGTCAACCGCCCGTTCTGGAACCATTTCAGTTTGCTATCTACTTTGATGTGATCAAAGCAAAGAAGAACCTCTTTGTTGATGTCTGCTCCATAGACATTTCTTATGTGGAGAAGGATCCTGCCTACTTTGGTGAAGCGCTGCAAATGTGCTCTCAGTTGAACACTCTAAAAATCATGGAGTTCAACAAGGACTTTGATGCGGATGTGGTAGCTCAGTTTTATGCCACGGTCCATCTTGGTACAGATGAGGAAAGAACTCTGACCTGGATGACAAATGGCAAGCTTCTGTCCGTCAAATGGAAGGCATTCATGGAGGGACTGAAGATCAAGGGCTTGAGACTCCTGTGGGCTTTCGTCGTCACCGCAATGCAACTTCCACTTAGAAGCAAGCCCTCTGGCCGTACTACACTTTGAAGGTTAACCTCGAGATGAAGAAGGAAACTTACGAGCTGCCTGCCTTTCTGGATATTCTCCATCGCATCTTCAGAGAGACTCTCTTCCCTTGCATTGGGAACTTGGACATGGTTCGCTCATTTCTCGTGGATATGCATCTGTTCTGTCAGCATGAGATGGAAGAAAACACTGGGGAGCCCTTAGATATCTCTCATGTCATGCCTATCTCTAAGCGGTGCCCTATTTATCCTCCATTTCTCATGTTGCTTATTGAGAAGTCTTGGGCGCACGTATACCCTAATGTCGTGCTGGAAACAAGAGAGTTAACCCCTGCTACGTCTTGAGCTTGTGTTGGTTTTCCTTGAAGAGGAAAGGGTGATGCAACAATAGTAGCGTAAGTATTTCCCTCAATTTTTGAGAACCAAGGTATCAATCCAATAGGAGGCTCCTCAAAAGTCCCACGCACCTACACAAACAAACAAGAAATCGCAACAAATGCAATAAAGGGGTTGTCAATCCCTTCAAGGCCACTTGCGAAAGTGAGATCTGATAGCGATAATATGATAAGATAAATATATTTTTGGTATTTTATGATATAGATTGGAAAAGTAAAGATGCAAATGAAAGTAGATTGAAAGCTTATATGATAAGAGATAGACCCGGGGGCCATAGGTTTCACTAGTGGCTTCTCTCAAGATAGCATAAGTATTACAGTGGGTGAACAAATTACTGTCGAGCAATTGATAGAAAAGCGAATAATTATGAGATTATCTAGGCATGATCATGTATATAGGCATCACGTCCATGACAAGTAGACCGACTCCTGCCTGCATCTACTACTATTACTCCACACATCGACCGCTATCCAGCATGCATCTAGAGTATTAAGTTCATAAAGAACAGAGTAACGCATTAAGAAAGATGACATGATGTAGAGGGATAAACTCATGCAATATGATATAAAACCCATCTTTTTATCCTCGATGGCAACAATACAATACGTGCCTTGCTGCCCCTGCTGTCATTGGGAAAGGACACCGCAAGATTAAACCCAAAGCTAAGCACTTCTCCCATTGCAAGAAAGATCAATCTAGTAGGCCAAACCAAACTGATAATTCGAAGAGACTTGCAAAGATAACTTAATCACACATAAAAGAATACAGAGGAGATTCAAATATTTCTAATAGATAAACTTGATCATAAACCCACAATTCATCGAATCTCGACAAACACACCGCAAAAAGAGTTACATCGAATAGATCTCCAAGAAGATCGAGGAGATCATTGTATTGAGATTCAAAGAGAGAGAAGAAGCCATCTAGCTAATAACTATGGACCCGAAGGTCTGTGGTAAACTACTCACAACTCATTGGAGAGGCCTTGGAGATGATGTAGAGGCCCTCCATGATCGATTCCCCCTCCGGCGAAGCGCCGGTGAAGGCTCCAAGATGGGATCTCGCGGATACAGAAGGTTACGGCGGTGGAAATAGTTTTTCATGGTCGCTTATGATGTTTTCGGGGTACATGTGTATATATAGGAGGAAGAAGTAGGTCGGTGGACGTCCGAGGGGCCCACGAGGGTGGGGGCGCGCCGGGCACCCTCGTGGCTGCCTCGGTTGTTTCTTGACTTCCACTCCAAGTCCTCTGGATCACGTTTGTTCCAAAAATCACACTCCCGAAGGTTTCATTCCATTTGGACTCCTTTGATATTCCTTTTCTTTGAAACACTAAAATAGGCAAAAAAAACAACAATTCGGGTTGGGCCTCCGGTTAGTAGGTTAGTCCCAAAAATGATATAAATGTGTAAAGGAAAGTCCATAAACATCCAAAACGGGTAATATAATAGCATGGAACAATCAAAAATTATAGATACTTTGGAGACGTATCAAGCATCCCCAAGCTTAATTCCTGCTCGTCCTCGAGTAGGTAAATGATAAAAACAAATTTTTTGATGTGGAATGCTACCTAGCATAATTCTCAATGTAATTCTCTTTATTGTGGCATGAATGTTCAGATCCAAATGATTCAAAATAAAATTTCATATTGACATAAGAAATAGTAATACTTCAAGCATACTAATCAAAGCAATCATGTCTTCTCAAAATAACATGGCTAAAGAAATTTCATCCCTACAAAATCATATAGTTAAGCTATGCTTCATTTTCGTCACACAAAAATGCTCCCATCTTGCACACCCCCGATGACAAGCCAAGCAATTGTTTCGTACTTAAATAATCTCAAAGTTTTTCAACTTTCACGCAATACATGAGCGTGAGCCATGGATATAGTACTATGGGTGGAATAGAATATGATGATGGGGATTGTGTGGAGAAGACAAAAAAGGAGAAAGTCTCACATTGATGAGAATAATCAACAGGCTATGGAGATGCCCATCAATTGATGTCAACATGAGGAGTAGGGATTGCCATGCAACGGATGCACTAGAGCTATAAATGTATGAAAGCTCAACAAAAGAAACTAGTGGGTGTGCATCCAACTTGCACTACAAAAAAAATACACTTCCATGATGATACGTGTTTGTCACAGTAGGTCGCATCTTTTGTCATGCATGTACATCCATGACAAATTTATGACAGAATCAAGATAGTCATACCTGTGCTGTCGTAGAAGTGTTCCATGACATTACCAAAATTATCATCACGGAAGTGTCCACTTCCATGACGATAAATCGCGCGTCACATAAGTGTTTTCGTCAAGGGTGACCGACACGTGGCATCCACCGTAACGGAACGCCGTTAAGCTATCGGGTCGGCTTTTCGATCCGATAACCCATTAACGGCCCTGACCAATGGGGATTTTCCACGTGTAAAATCATCATTGGCTGGAGGAAACACGTGTCGGCTCACCGTTGGGACAGATGACATCCACTCATTGGACAGAAGGCTCCTCTGATACATCGACACGTGGCACGGCTCAACAGAGGCCCATTCCTGTGAAAAGGCCGGCCCGTTTGACTTGGTCAAAAGCTGGCGGGCCGGCCCATGTAAAGCCTGTTAACGGCCTGTTCACATATAGCCCATTTACAGCCTGCTAACCCAAGGCCCGTTACGCCCTATCTGAATTAGGCCCAGTAGCATCATCTGGGCCACCCAATATGATTCCAACCCGTTTTCACTTCTAGCCCATGTATGGCCCATGACGTATTTCGGCCCATATGAGGCCCTATGTAACTCTTGGCCTATTAACGGCCCGTGGTGAAACTGGCCTGTAATGAACAGTGTATCACTTTACACCAATTAACGGCCCGTGGTGAAACTGGCCCGTAATGAACCGTGTATCACTTTATACCCATTAAGGGCCCGTTATTTCGTTGGGCCGTTTCCAGCCCATGTTATCATTCGGCCTTCTCAGAGCCCATTTATTCTTGGGCTCATTTCCAGCATTCGTTTACTTACGGCCGGTTACTGTCATTTTCTGCTTGTGGGGCAAATTCAGCCCGTGGTTACAGTCGGCCCGTTTGTGGTCCATTAACACGTTGGGCCGTTTTCATAGCGTCATGAAATATGTCCTATTAACGATCGCCCATTATGGTCGGCCCATGAACGGACGACTCCAACTCTAGCCCGTTTACGGCCATAATGCGGTCTGTTATTGGCCCATGTTTGGCCAATCGATCATATTGCCCGTATAAGGCCCATTGATGATACGGCCCGTAGAAGGCCCATTGTTTCTACGGCCCATAGTAGGCCCATTGTTTCTACGACCCGTAGAAGGCCCACTGTTTCTACGGCCCGTAGAAGGCCCACTGTTTCTGCGGCCCGTAGGAGGCCCAGTGTCACTACAGTAAATATTAGCCCATGGTTATTGTGGCCTAGTTTTAAAAAATAGGTTACTGCAGCCACTAGCAAACCGCGGAAAAAGAACTGCAATGACTACAAGCAAACAAATAAACAAGACAACAAGGAAATAAATAAGCAAGCAACTGACGCTAGGCTATCACGGCTATCACACATATTACATCCACTGGGCATCAAAGTTCGCCACCAGTGCAAATAAACGCGCCGACAAAAGAATATACAAAACTGAGAGCACTTCAGAAGGCACTAGGCCTGGCCATGTCGGGCCCCTCAAACAACTGAAGAAGCTGAGTAGACCTCAGTTGTGTCAATGATAGATGCATCAACACTAGATTTAAGGCATGATGGTGCGCACGGCAGTCCTCTGACATCTTCATTGCATCTTTGACTTCAAGTCGGAGCTGAGCTGAAGCAAGCCTTTCCGCTTTAAGTTGAGACTGAAGAAGTCGAACTGATTGAGGCAGCGACTGCACAAAGGTTGTCTCACACCTGCTGGTGAGTAGCTTCAACTCACTGTCTTCATCAAGACAGGACCTTGGGGTCATCTCGCTGTCCTCAAGATGGTTTGGCTCACTATCTTCCCTAAAGTTCTGCCTAGCGTAAGAGATACGACTCTGAAAGAGAAACAAGGAGACACGTAACAGGTTTCACAATTATATAAGCAAATAAATGGATCCGTTCTGCATAAGGAACATGTTTTTACAACTACAATTTGAAACTGGTAGTTGTTGCAAACATCCAATCAGATGTAAACAGCAAAGCAAACATAAGTGGAGGCAATGATGCCTATCCAAATCTATACTAGAACAAAGTTTGAAGGCTTGAGAAGGATGAACTTACATTACATGTTAACACGGGCTGGACAAAGCCCTTCTCCATGTTGATGGAAGGATAATTCAATAAATTCCCCAAAGAAAATTCTTTATAAGCATTGTCGTTATTCTACATTTTGCAAAGAGTAAATATAGATCAAATAATATTGGAAGAAACAGAAGATAATGAAGCTCAGGTGCAGACTGATGATACATAATCAAATAGCAATTAATTAAGTACAACGTTACAAGGCAAAAGGGAGAGAGGTACTGACAAGAGCAATGTAGAGCCCATTATTGTTTTGAGATCGTATGATCCTTTGAGCAAGGAGATTCATCAAAAATTAGTTTTCATACAAGAGAGAAGGTAAGGCACAAGCAGAAATTTAGGAGTTCAAATTTTGAATTAATATCATAGACAGTACCTGACGCTGGGCTCCCAGCAGTTCTAATAGGGGTTTGGCCACTGGAGTAGGGGTAAAGTGTGGTACAGTTGGGCCTGCGTTTTCTATGGCTGCTGATCTATCTGATTTAACAGGTACCACTACCTTTTCCAAATACCTAGTTTGTACTCCTTGAGGATCTGCACTCACCCTCTTCCTTTTGGACATCTATTACAAAAGAACAACATTTGACTGGAAAAACATAGTGTGATGACACATGGAATAGGTACAGAAAATGGATAGTTATGGCATATACTCATATATGATGCTTAAACTAAGCAGATGGTGTAACAAAGTAGAAGTAATGCAAGAGGCCAGATGCAAAATATGTGCGACCAATACAACTTTGCAAAGTTAGAGCAAGCACCTTGATTGATGAATAAGATAGGCCATCCTCCACCATGCCAAGTTTGTTAGCCAGTGGATCGTTCCGCAATATTCCTCTCGTGCGCCCATTCTCATATTCATTTTGATAATGTTCAATATCTAACATGCATGAAAACATAAAAACAAGTGAGATTTTCTTTGTAATGCAGAAGTGATTCTAATCCAATACTGCCTCCCTGTAAACCCCTTTGTGCTATCTCTGCAATTCTTTTAAAAGATGCCATGCATGCTGTAATTTGTTGTGTGCATTAATATAATGTGGCCTACTACTCAAAATATGAGAGCTTTAGAAGTGATGACACTTCGCAGATGATAGCTTCAACATATAGTAAGAAGAACAAGTCGACCTGACCTGACAGATTCAAAATATACTAAGGGAGAACAACTCGACCTGACCAGTCGACCGCAAGAGAAGAGTATCATCTTAAAGAAGAGCAGAAGAGCAAGCAGATTAAAGATATTACAAGTGTTTCAATACAATGTCGGTTGGCCACCCATGATGAACTAGAGCGCACAGAGAAATACTATTCTTTCCAGTCTCTCCATATGTGGCTCACATGCATTTCGAAACTAAAGTAGGAACATTTAGCTAACCAGTTAAACATCTCCCAGTTTTACTAATATCAGCAATAATATCAGATATGAATTTGTACAACTAAGCTTGTTTAGCTCGATGGGTGGAGCAGTGCTATTACGACACGAACCACGTAGGCTGATTGTGGTCATCATAAAATGGGGAAAACATAAGCATGATGAGTACACTGTTGACCGTGGCAGTGGGATGGCAGATCTGAAGCTGCAAACCGCGCAAAGGGTAGTTAGCAACCGATGTTTGCTTTGAAATAACAACTAAGATTTGGTATGGACAAGAAAGTATGGTCAACAAGTGACAAAGAAATGCAATTATGCTGTCTCTCTATATGTCGCGACATGCATTTGGAAACTCAAGTGGGACCTTTAGCTAACCAAGTAAATGTGTCGGTTAACTAATATCAGTATCATATCACAATCATATTTGAACAACTAAGCTTTCGAATTCTAGTGTTGTGTTGTTTAGCTTGAAGGGAGGAGTAATGCTAGTACGACAGAAAGCACCTACGGAGATCATAGTAGAGTAGATAAAAGGGGAAAACCCTAAGCATCAAGAGAAAAATCAGGAAAGTGGAACTAGCTGGACCAGTGGGTGGCGCACATGCTTTTCGAAACGAATATAGGAAAATTAGGTGACCAATTAAACGTTCTCTGTTTTAGTGATATGAGCATCATATCAGATTCGTATTTCAACACGTAAGCTTTGGGTTGAGGTCTTGAGGAGCAGTGCTAGCACGACACGAAGCACCTACAATGATGGTAGTGAATATAAAGGGGGGAACCATAAGCTTTACGAGTATAGTGCCCGTGCCATGGCGGATCTGAAGGTGCAAACCAGACAAAGCTATTTCGCAACCAATGTTTTCTTTCAACTAGCCACTACGATTTGGTACGGACAAGAAAAGTAGAGTAATAAATTACGATCTATTTTCCGGGTGAGATCAATAACTTAAGCACATATGGAAGAGTACCACCTCTCTTGCGACGCCGTGTAGGCCTATGCTGATACGTTGAGGGTGCTGCGGGTGCGATGGCTGTCGGCGGCAGGGAAGAAGACTTTAGACGGCAGACGACCGGGTCAGGGGATATATCCTGTTGCCGTGGACGAGGCGGTCGTAGGAGCGGCAATGGCAAGGTGGACGACGGCGCCGATGAAGCGAGAGGAGGCGATGAAAGGATCATGGTCCAGCGTTGTGGATGAAAGACGTCCATCTCTTGCAGTGGACGACGGGGTAGGGGTAGCGGCTCCGGCAAGGTGGAGGATGGGGTGGCGGACGGAGGAGGCTGGCCGCAATGTGGAGGTTGTCGTGCCGCCGCCGATGTATGAATGGGGAAATGGAGGGGAGGGAGGGATCTCAAACTTTGGGACGCGCTTCTCTGAAATGGGGGAAAGTTACGAACTTATCCCCCGTTTAAAATTTCGAACATCGCGTCGGTTGGGGATAGGATGGTAATCTCGCATCTCCCAAATATTTGCCGGTAACTATTTCGGGCGAGGAGAGGTGTTTTGCCGCCCACGGTTGGCACCCATGGTGTATGAACGGGGCTGATAGGTAGGGCGGTCATGTCACGTCTGATGGAAGTTACACATCTGTCCCTATTTAAAATATTAGCCTACATCGATTTCGGACGAGGAGAGTTTGTTTTGCCGCCCACCGTGTATGAATGGGGAAATGGAGGAAGAGACACATGTCTTTCGTACGAGCTTGAATCAAATGTGTTTTGCCGCCCACGTTTGGCACCCACCGTGTATGAATGGGCTCAGAGGCCGTCGTGTCACGTCTGATTGAAGTTACTAGTCTACCCCTATCGACAGCAGTGTAAATCCGGTCGATAAGGATGTCAAGTGTCAGGGGTAGACAGTAATTTCCATCTCGCAAACACTTGCTTCGGGCAGCCCACAAATTATAGTGGGTGTTTAGCTGCTTCGTTAAAAACTTGGGAGAATTAGCATTCACGTTTGCCCTGGGACCTGGCAAACTAAATTCAAATCCAATTTGTATTCGATTACGAATATCCACAGATAATTATACGTTTTGTTATTTATTTCTTCAAAACCACAACAAAGATTTATTCCACCTTGATATATGATTATGATTTAGAAATGCCGTGATCTTCGAATTCAGTAGGTTGGATACACTCTGATTCAAACAGTTATTTCATCCAATACAATGTGCTCACATGAAAAACTGTTCACCTTATGTCAATCATACAAGTATTGAGGATTACCTCACCTAAAAAATTTGGATCATTACAACACATGGACAACATGGAATTCCGGACAACATAGGGGGTCTTGCAACATAATCCATTCAGAGACATGACACAACATGCAAGTACAATAATCTAATGACAATTTCAACTGGTATCTAAAGAAGAGCCAGGATTACCTTGGGCTTCAGATAGCAGAAACAGCAGGACCTCCTCCGTCTTCAAATGCAACATTCTTACTTCCTCCAATTCTTGGGTTGCTTGCATAATGCGTGCCGCTAATTCTGTAATTTCCAGCCTCAAGATAAAGATTACCTCATTCATGGCAGCCACACCATCTCTTTCTGCCTCTAGTAGAGCCTCAAGCACTATAATATCTGTGATCAGACTGCTCTCCGCGGTGTTGCCTCTGAACTGCTACCATCTGGTAACATGGATGGCGCACTGCTTCCACAAATAGATTCTGGGATTGTAAATTGTGTCCTAGTGTGAACGGCATTCTGAATGGTTTCCACTGAACATAAGTAAGAGATAGTTATCGTATGATCCAGGCAGTAAGCTTACATGGTAAACGATGGACGAATTATTGCCGAGCATGGCAAACTATATTTAAATGGTTCGAAGCAGCATTAGCCGAAAAGAAATTAAAATGGTAAGATGATAGTTGAAAGGGAGTGTACAACCGCTATATTTAAGTTGCCAAGGCATCTAAGTAGTTGAAATAATCTGAGAAAGCACTTAACAGTGTGGCCTCATATAAACTACGAAGACAGTCTTGTAATGAAGTTGAGAGGAAAAGTTAAGGACTCAAATGAAATAGGCATGCATTTCTTTATGATAGTACAGCAGGCACTACTGACATATTGGCCAACTCACGTATAACGTAACAACAAACAAGCATTCGAATCAAGCAATACAGCAAAGCAGACAACTGAACTATTTGTAATTCGGTAGGATTACACATTGAGGGCACAAGCATAGAAAGCATCCCACTCGCATTACATTTAACATGTACTAAAACACACTGGCTTACCATATGTTGCTGTGAAGCCTAGCTGCTATTGCAATGTTCTTTGAAGATATCGTCAGCATCCCGTGGTTGCAAATCTAGTTGTTGTAGTTTATTCTGCACCATCTATTTAGGTAAAATTAATTTTAATCGCATGCACTGGTCCGAATTGATCATCAATGGTTCATCTAAACTAATGAAAGAAGGGTGTGTGCATACACGACAATATATCTGCTTCCCTCTATTTTTATGCTTGTTCGAGGTGCCAGCCCCAAAAGAACAAATATTTTGCTTGATGGGGTTGGCAGCTCCATAATTAATAGAAGCATCAAATTAGTCATGCAACTTGGGAAGATCAAGAACACACAAACAAGTAATGAACAGAGGCTCGGAGCAGTGATGTAATAGATAGCATCAGAAAATGTTGGGTAAAACGAACAAAAAGCAGCGGAACTACATGCTAGTTTGCTGATGTGTAATTAAGCATAGAGAACATTAAGCAGTCTGATGGAACAGGGTGGCTATATCTTAAGAACGGAAATATCTTAAGGATATATCTTAAGGATATATAAATAGCGAGACTTTTCATCATTAGTATACAAGGTGGCTATATCATTCAACTTGGTAAGATGTGCCACAACAGTTTCAGATTCAAGGCCATAAAAAGGATCAGATTCAACTAAAGTAATAATATCAGGATCAACAGAGAATTCATAATCCTTATCAGTAACACAGATAGGTGAAGTAGCAAAAGTAGGATCGTGTTTCATTCTAGCATTAAGAGACTGCTGCTTCCATTTAGCTAATAATTTCTTAAGATCATTTCTACCATTGCAAGCAAGAATTTCCATAGTAGCTGCTTCATTCATAACATAATCCTTAGGAATAACAGGTAATACATAATCATTGGGGGAACCTTCATCATCACTATCATCAATAATAGGTTCTTCAATATTTTCATTCCCCCTAACTCCAGCAAGTTGTTCATCTAGAAATTCACCTAATGGCAAAGTAGTATCAGGCACAGAAGTAGTTTCATCATGCATAGCAGAAGTGGCATCTTCAATAACATGCGACATATCAGAATTCATAGTAGTAGTAGGTTTAGGTGTCGCAAGCCTACTAATAATGGAAGGAGAATCTAGTGCAGAGCTAGATGGCAGTTCCTTACCTCCCCTCGTAGTTGAGGGCAAAATAGTAGTACGATCGTCCTTCAAGTTCTTCATAGTGATCAACAGATATAAATCCCAAGTGACTCAGAGAATAGAGCTATGCTCCCCGGCAACGGCACCAGAAATTAGTCTTGATAACCCACAAGTATAGGGGATCGCAACAGCTTTCGAGGGTAGAGTATTCAACCCAAATTTATTGATTCGACACAAGGGGAGCCAAAGAATATTCTTGAGTATTAGCAGTTGAGTTGTCAATTCAACCACCTGGATAACTTAGTATCTGCAGCAAAGTGTTTAGTAGCAAAAGTGGTATGATAATAAAGGTAACGGTAGCAAAAGTAAAGATATATGTTTTTGGGTTTTTGTAGTAGTTGTAACAGTAGCAACGAAAAAGTAAATAAGAGAAGAACAATATATGAAAAGCTTGTAGGCAATGGATCAGTGATGGATAATTATGCTGGATGCGATTCCTCATGCAATAGCTATAACATAGGGTGATATAGAACTAGCTCCAATTCATCAATGTAATGTAGGCATGTATTCCGTAAATAGTCATACGTGCTTATGGAAAAGAACTTGCATGAAATCTTTTGTCCTACCCTCCCGTGGAAGACGGGTCCTAGCGGAAACTAAGGGATATTAAGGTCTCCTTTTAATAGAAAACCGAAACAAAGCATTAGCACATAGTGAATACATGAACTCCTCAAACTACGGTCATCACCAAGAAGTATCCCGATTATTGTCACTTCGGGGTTGTCGGATCATAACACATAATAGGTGACTATAGACTTGCAAGATAGGATCAAGAACACACATATATTCATGAAAACATAATAGGTTCAGATCTGAAATCATGGCACTCGGGCCCTAGTGACAAGCATTAAGCATAGCAAAGTCATAGCAACATCAATCTCAGAACATAGTGGATACTAGGGATCAAACCCTAACAAAACTAACTTGATTACATGGTAAATCTCATCCAACCCATCACCGTCCAGCAAGCCTACGATGGAATTACTCACGCACGGTGGTGAGCATCATGAAATTGGTGATGGAGGATGGTTGATGATGACGATGGCGACGAATCCCCCTCTCCGGAGCCCCGAACGGACTCCAGATCAGCCCTCCCAAGAGAGATTAGGGCTTGGCGGCGGCTCCGTGTCGTAAAACACGATGAAACTTTCTCTCTGATTTTTTTATCCCCGAGACGGAATATATGGAGTTGGAGTTGAGGTCGGAGGAGGTCCAGGGGGCCCACGAGATAGGAGGCCACGCCCTAGGGGGGGCGCCCCCCTATCTCGTGGACAGGCTGTGGGCCCCCTGGCATTAATTCTTTCGCCAAAAATTCTTATTAATTCCAAAAAGTGCCTCCATGGATTTCCCGGACATTCTGAGAACTTTTCTTTTCTACACATAAAACAACATCATGGCAGTTCTGTTGAAAACAGCGTCAGTCCGGGTTAGTTTCATTCAAATCATGCAAGTTAGAGTCCAAAACAAGGGCAAATGTGTTTGGAAAAGTAGATACATTGGAGACGTATCAACTCCCCCAAGCTTAAACCTTTGCTTGTCCTCAAGCAATTCAGTTGATAAACTGAAAGTGATAAAGAAAAACTTTTACAAACTCTGTTTGCTCTTGTTGTTGTAAACATGAAAAGCCAGCATTCAAGTTTCAGCAAATATTTGGAACTAACCATACTCACAATAACACATAGGTCTCACAATTACTCATATCAATAACATAATCATCTAGCGAGCCATAATAATAAAACTCGGATGACAGCACTTTCTCAAAATAATCATAACATGATATAACAAAATGGTATCTCGCTAGCCCTTTCTGAGACCGCAAAAGATAAATGCAGAGCACCTTTAAAGATCAAGGACTGACTAAACATTGTAATTCATGGTAAAAGAGATCCAGTCAAGTCATACCCAATACAAACCAATAATAATGAATGAAAATGACAGTGTGCTCTCCAGCGGGTGCTTTTAATAAGAAGGGTGATGACTCAACATAAAAGTAAATGGATAGGCCCTTCGCAGAGGGAAGTAGGGATTTGTAGAGGTGCTAGAGCTCGATTTTAAAATAGAGATTGAATAACATTTTGAGCGGCATACTTTCGCTGTCAACGCAACAACTATGAGATGGTTGTCTCTTCCATACTACATGCATTATAGGCAGTTCCCAAACAGAATGATAAAGGTTTATACTCCCCCAACCACCAACAACCATCAATCCATGGCTTGCTCGAAACAATGAGTGCCTCCAACATACAACAGCCCTGGGGGAGTTTTGTTTAATTATTTTGATTTTCTTTGATCGTTTTGGATCATGGGACTAGGCATCCCGGTTACCGGCCCTTTCTCATGAATGAGGAGCAGAGTCCACTCCTCTTGAGAATAACCCACCTTGCATGGAAGATACAGTCAGCCCTAGTTGAAACATGAGCTGCTCGAGCATACAAAACAGAATTTCATTTGAAGGTCTGGAGTTTGCCACATACAAATTTACTTGGAACGGCAGGTAGATACCGCATATAGGTAGGTATAGTGGACTCATATGGAACAACTTTGAGGTTTAAGCAGTTTGGATGCACAAGCAGTATCCCGCTTAGTACAGGTGAAGGCTAGCAAAAGACTGGGAAGCGACCAACTGAGAGAGCGACAACAGTCATTAACATTCATTAAAATTAATTCACACCGAGTACAAGCATGAGTAGGGTATAATCCACCATGAACATAAATATCATGAAGGCTATGTTGATTTGATTCAACTACATGCGTGAACATGTGCCAAATTGAGTCACTCAATTCATTCAAAGGAGGATACCATCCCACCATACCACATCATAATCATTCTAATAGCATGTTGGCACGCAAGGTAAACCATTATAACTCATAGCTAATCAAGCATTGCACAAGTAACTATAATCTCTAAATGTCACTGCAAATATGTTTTGTTCATAATAGCCGACTCAGGAACGATGAATCATCATATTTACAAAAACAAGAGAGGTCGAGTTCATACCAGCTTTTCTCATCCCAATAAGTCCATCATATATCGTCATTATTGCCTTTCACGTGCACGACCGAACGATGTGTATAATAATAAGAGTGCACGTGCATTGGACTAAGCTGGAATCTGCAAGCATTCAACTCAAGAGAGAAGACAAGTAATGTGGGCTCTAAGTTAAATAAACAATCATGCATATAAGATCCACTAAGCATTTTCAATATGGTCTTCTCGACCCCCAAAGGAAAGAAAATAAAATAAAACTATTTACACGGGAAAGCTCCCAACAAGTAAAATAAGAACAAGAAATCTTTTTGGATTTTCATTTTAATTCTACTACAACATAGAAATTGAACTAACTAATTTTTTTGGTTTTTCTTAAGGTTTATCAAACACACAAGAAGAAAACTAGAAAAAGAAATTTAAACTAACAAGGATAATACAATGAAAGAGTATGAGCACCAACGACTAGTGTGTGAACATGAATGTAAAGTCGGTGAGAAATACATACTCCCCCAAGCTTAGGCTTTTGGCCTAAGTTGGTTTAGTACCAAGGACCGCCTGGCTGATATCCATAAGTGAAACTGGGGTAGTACTGAGATGCAGAGGCGACCGCCTCCTGAGCAACAGCGTGTTGGCGAGCTGCCTCCATTCCCCTCTCATATTCAGTTGCTTCTTCCCTGGTGACAACATATCTTCCTTTTGCCTGATAATCAAAAAGGTAGGAAGCAGAAAGAGTAACAGGGACGACGTTGCGTCTGCCATAGATTAGTCGATAATGGAGGAATTGTTCATTCCTCTCAAGGAAATGATGATCAAACATAGCTTCTTTATCCAAATAAACAGGAGGTACAATCATATCCCCCTCTCTTGGAGCTATATTAAGAAAATTAGCCACACGGGTTGCATAAATTCCTCCAAAGAAATCTCCCCTTCTACTATTATTCTGCAACCTACGTGCAACTATTGCCCCCAAGTTATAACCTTTATAACCTGACACAGCACTCTTGAGGATAAAAAGATTAGGAGCACACATGTGACATACTTCGTCCTTACCGTTAATGCATCTAACAATAAAGAGAGCAAAGTAATGTATAGCAGGAAAATGAATGCTCCCTATGGTAGCTTGTGCTATGTTCCTAGATTCTCCCACGGTAATACTAGTAAGAAAATCTCTAAATTCAGATTTGCGAGGATCATTGATATTACCCCACTGCGGGAGTTTGCAAGCAGTTGTGAAATCCTCTAAATCCATGGTATAAGATGTATCATAAATATATTCGAACCTCCACACAAAGGAATCGGTCAATTGATAATATTGAGGACACTTATCTTGTAAGAGGTCCTCCAGCTCGGCATTACGCACATACGCGTCAAATTCCCCCTTGAAGCCTGCTTCGACCATAAAATCATCGGATGGCTGATGAAGTCATGTACCTAGGGTAGGGTCACAGACCTATCTTAAGTACCCTTCCCAAGGACATCCTCAAAAGAAACTGCCTTCCAGTCGACCAAGAGAGACTTCACTCGACGGACTCGAAGGATTCGACCATGAAGACTCACTTGACCACCAGGAGATTAAGAGCCACTCTGCATCCAAACGGTCTGTAATTAAGTAGTCTTTATGGCATTTAGGACACTTTATGTAAGGCGTTACCAGTAACGCCCAGCCTTAATGTACTTTAAACCCTGTATAACTGAGGGCCGGAGGGGTCTGGCAGACACTATATAAGCCACCCCCCTCCTCAGTGTAAAGGGTTCGCACCCCTGTAATCCATACATACATAATCCAGTCAACCGCCTCCGGGCTCCGAGACGTAGGGCTATTACTTCCTCCGAGAAGGGCCTGAACTCGTACATCCAGTGTCTTCACAATTGCTCCATAGCTAGATCTTGCCTCTCCATACCTACCCCCCATTCTACTGTCAGACTTAGAACCACGACAGTTGGCGCCCAGTGTGGGGCAGGTGTCTTAGCGATTTTTGGAGAAGTTGCAATTGTTCCGATTACCTTCATCATGGTTTCTAGTGGAGTTTTGGTCGAGGGCCGCGAGATCCGTCTCGGCGCGCTCACCTTCATCGCCGACGACTCCGCTTGGCTCCAGGAGGCTCCACTCGACATCGACGCGCTCCCCGTCCGCGGTGCGACGCATTTTCGCACATGTGTCCGCGGTGTTCTGCTGCGGCAACCGTCGACTCCATATCGGTCGACTCCCTTGTCGACCTCCCTCCCTGTCTCCCGCCAGCGCAAGCACTCTGGTCGGTCAAGGCTTCAGCGGTGGGTGAGGCACGCGGTGGCTCGCCAGACGGCCACCACCCAAGTCGCGGCAATCGAGCCCGACGAATCCCTCTACGGCAGGTTCGATCTGTCGACTGGCTCCGTAGAGACTGCATCCGAGTGTGATAGCAGTGATCCAGCGGCGGAGGTCTTGATGGTCAATGGACCTCGTAGCCCTCCCGGCTTCCCCCGCGGCGACGGGGTGGACGGTGGAGGCGACCCCGCTCAAGTCCATGAGGAGTACCAACCCGAGCCACTTAATTCCCTGCAAAGGGAAGAACTCCGCCGCAGGAACATGGATGCCCTGCATGCTCCCATCGCAGGAGAAACCCCCGATGTCGGTATCAAAACCGGCGGATCTCGGGTAGGGGGTCCCGAACTGTGCGTCTAGGCGGATGGTAACAGGAGACAAGGGACACGATGTTTTACCCAGGTTCGGGCCCTCTTGATGGAGGTAAAACCCTACGTCCTGCTTGATTAATATTGATGATATGGGTAGTACAAGAGTGGATCTACCACGAGATCAAGGAGGCTAAACCCTAGGAGCTAGCCTATGGTATGATTGTTGTAATGGTTGTTGTCCTACGGACTAAAGCCCTCCGGTTTATATAGACACCGGAGAGGGCTAGGGTTACACAGAGTCGGTTACAATGGTAGGAGATCTACATATCCGTATTGCCAAGCTTGCCTTCCACGCCAAGGAAAGTCCCATCCGGACACGGGACGAAGTCTTCAATCTTGTATCTTCATGGTCTTGGAGTCCGGCGGACGATGATAGTCCGGCTGTCCGGACACCCCCTAGTCCAGGACTCCCTCAGTAGCCCCCGAACCAGGCTTCAATGACGATAAGTCCAGCGCGTTATATAGTCTTCGGTGTTGCAAGGCGGGTTCTCCTTTAAGTTCCATGTACCTGCCAAACAGTGTCCGGCTTCCTTATCAATGTTGCGCTTCTTGGCTTCCACGCCCAATAATGGCCTTCTTCCACGCGTCGCATGAATGCGAAAAGCCAGGGTATCTTTTATGTTTTACCCCCTAGCTGTGCAAATAATCTGCCTATAAGAGAGGCAAGAATCTAGATCCAAATCACACCATCCTCCTTCCGCGAGTACTCATCGGAGCGCCTCTGACCAAGAATCCATTCCATCATGGACCGTCGATGTGGCTCCTCTTCTCGCGCTCCCAGCCCTTTGCCAGGAGATTGGATGAGATGCTCTGTTCCGCACAACGAGCTGGTGAAGCTCCAAGCGGAGGGATATCTCCCTCCGGCCTTCATGGTTCCGGTTCGAGCCGGGCTAGCCACCTACAAAGGTGGAAAACAAGCGGAGGCTACCCCAAGTCCCAACAAAGGGGAGCGGGTATGCTTCGTCCCCTATATGATAAGGGGGCTCGGATTTCCTGTACATCCGTTCCTCCGCGGGCTCCTGGAGTTCTACGGTCTCCAGCTCCATCACCTCACGCCCGCCTCTATCCTGCATATTGCGGGTTACGTAGCTCTTTGCGAGCTATTTCTGGGCGTCGAGCCCCATTTCACGCTGTGGAAGAGGTTGTTCTGCCTTGTGCCCCGCTCTCACGAGGGGTCCATATATCAAGTGGGCGGCGCTGAAATTTGGCGCATTGCCGGGACCGGATATCCATCCGAAACCCCTAAGAAGGCGTCCGAAGACTGGCCTTTGGAATGGTTTTACATAGAAGACGCTCCGCTGCCGGATCCTGTTCGGATCGGCCTCCCGGAGTTCAGCAATGCTCCTCTGAAGAAACGCCTTAGTTGGCGTCCGCGTAGCCCCCAACTGGAGGAAGACGAGAACGTCCATTATCTGATGGGCCGGATAAGGTTACTGGCCCATTCCGGGTTGACCATGATTGGAGTCATGGCAACATGCATTATGCGGGGGGTGCAGCCACTACAATAGAGGGGCCACCCCATGTGGGATTTCAACGGGGAGGACGATGCCACCCGTCATGGCCGCAAAGGGCCGGGTTCGGCCGAGGACCTGGCGAAGATCCTGTCAGGCCTGTACAAGGGAGAGAAGGAGGACTTCCTCCAGACGAACCTGTTGAATGGGTTCTCCATGAATAACCCTCGGCGTTGGGTAAGCGAACACCTTACGTGCCCAACCCATACTTTCAAAGTTTAGGTTTCTTACATTGCATTTTTCGACGCAGGAGCTGCGCCGGGTTGTGGAGGACATGCGGAGTCCAGCTCTGCAACCTGAGGATCCAGAGAGATCCCAGGATCCGGCCTCCAAAGAGGATCCGGACATAAAGGTGGAGGTAATCGACGGGGTGTTCCACCAGCTCAGCATGGATAATGCTTTAGTCGCCATTACGGCTGACTACCCCGGACTATATCCGGCTTCCCAGGTGATTGTGACCGAAGTCCCGACACCATTATTTCTTTCTTGCTCATTTCTGACCTTCGCATACGATGGCGTTTTGCAGGAAGCGCCTTCAGGGCGGGAAGTCGAGCCCGCGGCGGCTGACCAACAAAGGCCAGTCCGGACCAGCAGGCGGAAGAGGAGCGCGGCGCGGACTGAAACGTCGCCGCAAAGGTATAGCTCACAGTTCATTATTTGGAGCAACGTTCCTAGGAAGCGTTTGAGTGCTCATGACTTTTGTAGGAGAAAAAGCGCCTGCCGGACTGCGGGCATGGAGGTTGCCAATCCAACCTCTACCAGCCAGGCTCCAGCACCTGGTCTGGAGGGGGAGGCGAGCGCAAGGCGCGAGCCGGACACTCCTCCAATGGAGGATGCCGACAGACTGTCCGCCACCAAGTCTGAGGTGGAGAGCGCCATGAACCATAGGCGCCGTCGGACAGTATTTCGTGACGCGTGCTTCTCCCCTGAGGCGTTGAATGCCTTTAACGCGGGGGACGCGCACCTCCGTGCTGCTCAAGATGGTTTTACCAGAGCCACGGAGCAGTATGTAAAAGACATACGGGTAAGAGAATTTAACAGTTATATATGCCAATAGCCCCCGAGACTTAAAGTAGTTATGTTAACTGATTTAAGGATCATTTGAAATGCAGGATCTTACAGAGAAGAATACCCAACTGTCTCATGAGCTGCAAGAGTGCAAGGCCTAACTTGAGGCCGCACTTGCTTCCGCATGGGGAAACACAGAGACCCCTCCTGGTAACACATTAATTTTAAAAATATGAGCGCTGTGTGGCGTGCGCGCAAGTCTAATAATGACATTGCAGGTGCTGCCGGACAAGATCCAAACAGGCAAGAACAACTACGCCAGCTGAAGGCCGGCGAGAGGGTGCTGAATAGAGTGCAGCAGGAAAGGAACAAGCTACAGGATGCCCACGCCCAGCTCGGAGAAGAGCTGAAAGGTGTTCGGGCCGAGCTGTCTGGCTCCGTTAAGGAGAATCAGCGGCTTCGTCGCGGCATCTATAGTAAGTGCTTGAGCGAACTCCTTTGAAAAGAAGAGTTCGGTGAGGAAGTCATTTGACAAAATATGTCTGTAGGTATACTCACAGGTCGCCCTGCGGAGGAGATGCCCGTATCGACGGGTGATCAACTTCCCGAACTGTTGCAGCTGCTCGAACGAGTTCGGCAGGCGATGAGCGGCGCCGTTCAGGCGTTATGGCCGGCCCTTTCCCTGCCCGAAGGCCTTGGGGAGCTTGCGGAGAAGCTTCAGGGAATGCGGCAGCGCTTTCGTTTATGGAAGATTTCGGCCTGCCGCCAAGGTGCCAGGGAGGCCTGGGCCATGATGAAGACGCGGTACAAGAAGGCGGATCCCAACCATATGGCCGAGTTTGGACCTATGGGGCCCGACGGGAAGGAGATCCCTGTGAGTTTAGTATACGGCCAAGTAGAGTTGGCTGCTAAATTTTCCCAACGGGACTGTAAATTGGACAGCCTGTTAGACGGGATTGAGGAGGAATACAGTCAGTCAATGTGACAATGTATTCTAAAATGACATGTAAAATACCTTCTAGCCGGATTGTAGATCGTTTGTCTTTGCCGACCTTTTCACTTCAACCTCGGGACCCTAGAGTCCGGAGTGTGTCCGAATACCTTCTCGGTTAAAAAACAACCAGGGCATGCATGGAGACCAGGCGTAGGGGTCATTAGTGCTTTATCAGACAAGTGCCCAACTAGTTATGTTATATTACATGGTTAGTAAGAAACATCTTCCAGGGAGAATAGTTCCGTTAAGGGTTCATTTCCCTGGGAGGCATGCCCTAAAGTGCATGTCCGGACTGAGAAAAGAGCAGAAAAACATCTGGGGGCAGATAAATGTGTAGGTAAAAATCATCTTTCAAGTCACCGACCGAATATTCCCTTAAGAACGCTAGCTTTCGGCTTCACCCAGTCTGAGGTACACATCCGGCTGACCCGGCAGTAACAGTCGCAGAGGTGCTCCCTTTACCTCCTAGCCGAACAATCGGGAACGTAGGGGTAAGCACAGGAGCCAGGCAACCCAGCTTGGCCAAAACTTAAGTCATATCGATGCATATAATGGTGAATAAAAGGTACATGTGGAAGCTTGACACATGTGCTGGGCATGAAGCCCTTATAATTGAGCTTCTGGTAAAGAAGCCCCCATGTATAATGAGTGCGGATGGCACGTCAAGTATGTGCGAACAATGCGCAAGTAGGCCCTTAAGGGCTTTTTAGGAGAAGGGTTAAGAGAGGAAAGAGAAACAAAATACAGCTGAAGTGTAAAAATTTGGACGGGGGAAGGGGACGAACTCTTAGTCCAGCGCTAGGCATAGAATCTTCGGAGGTGGGCTGCGTTCCATGGGTTCGGCTCGAGTCGGTTGTCCGACGCATTTCATAGACGGTACGCTCCGCCGGTCAGGACTTGATCGATAATGAAGGGGCCCTCCCATTTGGGCTTGAGCTTATCCTTTTTCTTGTCCGGCAGGTGTAGAACTAGTTCGCCAATGTTGTATGTCTTGGCCCGTACTTCTCTGCTTTGATATCTTCGAGCCTGCTGCTGACAGAATGCGGAACGAGCCTTGGCGACGTCACGTTCTTCCTCCAATGCGTCCAAGCTGTCCTGCCGATCCAGCTCGGCTTCTCTTTCTTTGTACATGCGCACTCGAGGTGAGTCATGAATGATGTCGCAGGGCAGAACTGCCTCTGCACCGTATACCATAAAAAATGGTGTGAATCTGGTAGTACGGTTGGGCGTTGTCCGCAGCCCCCAGAGTACGGAGTCGAGCTCCTCTACCCAGTGCATGTCAGATTTCGTAAGTGACCGCACTAGTCTGGGTTTAATGCCGCTCATTATTAGACCATTTGCTCTTGCCACTTGACCGTTGGTTTGAGGATGATAGACTGAAGCGTAATCGAGCTTAATGCCCATATTTTTGCACCAGGATTTGACCTCGTCGGCCGTGAAATTCATGCCGTTATCAGTGATGATGCTGTGGGGGACACCGTAATGGTGTACTACCTCGGAGATAAAGTCTATCACTAGTCCGGACTCTGCCGTTTTAACTGGCTTGGCCTCTATCCATTTGGTGAATTTATCCACCATGACCAATAGGTACCTTTGCTTGTGGGTTCCTCCTTTAAGGGGTCCAACCATGTCGAGCCCCCAGACTGCAAACGGCCAGGTAATGGGTATAGTTTTTAGGGCGGTGGGTGGCATATGGCTCTGATTAGCAAAGAGCTGACAACCGATGCATCTTTGGACTAAGTCCTGAGCATCTGCCCGGGCCGTCGGCCAATAAAATCCTATACAGAATGCCTTTCCTACAAGGGCCCGAGCTGCGGCGTGGTGTCCGCCTAGTCCGGCATGAATTTCAGCCAGAAGGTTTCGCCCTTCCTCTTCGGAGATACACCTTTGAAGGACTCCAGTTGTGCTTTTCTTATAAAATTCTCCCTCATGGACCTTGTAGGCTTTAGATCGCCGGACAATACAGCAGGCCTCATTTTGGTCTTCGGGAAGTTCCTGCCTAAGCAAGTAGGCTAGGAATGGTTCTATCCACGGGGCAATTACTGCCATTATGTCGTGGGCTGAAGGTGTTATGTCATCGGTTGAATCGCCGGTTGGTGCGGCTCTTTCCGGTTTGTTATTTCCGGACTCCTCTTCCCATAGTACGGATGGCTTGAAGAGCCGTTCCAAGAAGATGTTTGGAGGGACAGCGTCATGTTTTGCGCCGATGCGTGCCAGTACGTCGGCTGCTTGGTTATTATCCCAGGCTACATGATGGAATTCAAGTCCTTCAAACCGAGCTGACATTTTTAGGACAGCGTTGCGATATGCTGCCAATTTCGGATCCATGGCGTCAAAGTCTCCGTTTATTTGGGATATTGCAAGGTTTGAATCCCCGTGCACCTCTAGGCGTTGAATGCCCATGGAGATTGCCATCCTGAGACCATGTAAAAGGGCCTCGTATTCGGCTGCGTTGTTGGAGTCCGTGTACATTATCTGAAGTACATATTGGACTGTGTCCCCGGTCGGGGACATCAATACGATGCCAGCCCCCAGTCCGGCCAACTTTGTAGAGCCGTCGAAGTGCATAGTCCAATTGGAGTATGCGCCGTACTCTTTAGGGAGTTCGGCTTCGGTCCATTCAGCGACAAAGTCAGCCAAAACTTGTGACTTTATAGCTCGCCGAGGTTTGTAAGTTATATCGAATGGTAAGAGCTCAATGGCCCATTTTTGCGATCCTGCCCGTCGCGTCGCGGTTGTTTATAATGTCGTTGAGTGGTACTTCGGAGGCCACTGTTATCGAACACTCTTGAAAGTAGTGTCTGAGCTTCCGGGATGCCATGAACACCGCGTACGCTATCTTTTGATAGTGCGGGTAACGGGACTTGCAGGGGGTTAACACCATGGATACATAGTACACTGGTTTTTGAAGAGGGAATTTATGCCCTTCTGTCTCTCGTTCGACGACGAGTACCGCGCTTACAACTTGATGTGTTGCTGCGATGTATAACAACATTGGTTCGCCCAGGTTGGGCGCAGCCAGGACCGGATTTGTTGCCAATATGGCTTTTATTTCTTCGAGTCTAGCAGTGGCAGCATCCGTCCACTCGAAGTGTTCGGTGCACCTAAGGAGGCGATAGAGGGGCAATGCCTTTTCTCCTAGACGGGAGATAAAGCGGCTTAGAGCCGCCATGCATGCAGTCAATTTTTGTATTTGCTTGAGGTCTTTTGGGATATCTAGCTATGACAGAGCTCGGATCTTGGCTGGGTTTGCTTCAATTCCTCTACCGGATACAATGAAGCCCAGTAGCTTTCCGGCTGGTACACCGAAAACGCATTTTTCCGGATTCAGCTTGATGTCATATGCTCTGAGGTTGTCGAATGTGAGCCTCAAGTCGTCTACTAAAGTTTCGACGTGTTTGGTTTTGACGACTACGTCGTCTATGTATGCCTCTACTGTTTTGCCGATCTGGGTGGCCAGACATGTTTGAATCATGCGCTGATATGTTGCGCCAATGAATCGTGCCCTGCAGTATCATCGATTATCTGGCCGATGTGGGGGAGGGGGAAGGGATCCTTTGGGTAGGCCTTGTTGAGGTCTTTAAAATCGACGCATAGGCGCCAGGATTTGTCCTTTGAGGGAGTCCTGGACTAGGGGGTGTCCGGACAGCCGGACTATCCTCGTCCGCCGGACTCCAAGACTACGAAGATACAAGATTGAAGACTCCGTCCCGTGTCCGGATGGGACTTTCCTTGGCATGGAAGGCAAGCGTGGCAATACGGATATGTAGATCTCCTACCATTGTAACCGACTCTGTGTAACCCTAGCCTCCTCCGGTGTCTATATAAACCGGAGGGCTTTAGTCCGTAGGACAACATACATTACAACAATCATACCATAGGCTAGCTTTACGGTTTAGCCTCCTTGATCTCGTGGTAGATCCACTCTTGTACTACCCATATCATCAATATTAATCAAGCAGGACGTAGGGTTTTACCTCCATCAAGAGGGCCCGAACCTGGGTAAAACATCGTGTCCCTTGTCTCCTGTTACCATCCGCCTAGACGCACAGTTCGGGACCCCCTACCCGAGATCCGCCGGTTTTGACACCGACATTGGTGCTTTCATTGAGAGTTCCTCTGTGTCGTCACCGATAGGAAGGATGCCTCCACCCGTCTTCAAAGACGGTGTTTTCGCCAAAGGGGCCTTGGCCGCCGGCCAAACTATCCGGCTAGGTGGTTTTCTTATGACCGCCTGTCCGGTCGCCGCTTCGACAATGACTTCTCAAGTCGTCAGAAGCAATCTTCGCGTCATCTCGAAATCTGCCGAGCAGTTGGATCCAATAGAGCTCTCGTCTGTTAACGAGCTCTTGGATCGCATCGCCGCCCTAGGAGTCACTACAGACTACAATCAGACTGGGCTTAAAACCGATCTGAGAGAGATTAACTCTCCCCAGGCCACCCACCACGTCGCAGTGGTAGAGGAGCAATACGGCAACTCTTCGCCCATATTGAAAACTAGGCACGTCCGGATTCCCGAGCCCTCCATGTCGGATTTCCGCGGAGGGACGGACTTTGATCGAGCATTGAACTTAAAACCATGCATCGCCCCGGACTCGCTGGATCGTGTCCAGCAACCCAAGCCTCCGAATTCGGAAACTCCTCGGCCTTTAAGCCCCAAGATGGGCAGGGATCCGGATTTTAGTCCACCCACCCGCCCAGACATATGCGATCTATCTCTAATACAGCAAGAGCCCACTGAAACAGTACATCACTACCGGGCCAGATACCTCCTGGTTATGAACAGGATAAAGGACTGCCGAGAGGAAAACGCAATCTCAATCTTTTGCAATAATTGCACGGACAAGGGAATATTGAACGCCATCGGTCGTCGTAAAATCACACGCTTTGCCGATCTGGCGTCCATAGTACGAAAGTACTATGCGATGGAGAGTTCCCGGAAAACCGAAAACCAATTTTGGGATAATCCGGCCCCAACCCCAGTCCGCAACAAAAGGGTGCCTCTCACTCAGGCCCCAGATGCAAAAACGAAAAAGCAAAAACCCCATAAAGGGCACGGAACCGTACTGGAGGGATGGCTCAATGGACCCTGTAGGCTTCATAGTACAGAGGGAGCCGCCCCAACACATAGCCTTCGAGCATGTTGGATACTACGGCAGGTGGCCAAAAGTGGCGAGGAGCTTCTAGCCCCGGAAAACCACTCCAACAATACCGGTACGGTATCAACAGTCTTCGAGACCTTCGCATCAAACAATATGCGAAAACGAACAATCCGCAGACTCGCCGAAGTCTACCAAGTAGCAACAGCAAATCCATGGAGTGACACAGCCATCACCTTCAATGCTAGCGACGAACCTAAATTCCGAACAGCTCGAGCACCAGCCGCACTAGTGCTTAGTCCCATAGTGGACGGCTTTCGGCTTACAAAGGTCCTCATGGATCGCGGCAGTGGACTAAACCTCATATATGAGGAAACTCTTCAAAAAATGGAAATAGACTGGAGCCGTATTGAGCGAAGCAGCACAACCTTCAGAGGAATAATCCCTAGCCGGGAAGCGCGCTGCACCGGAAAAATCACACTCGATGTGCTGTTCGGCTCGCCGGACAATTATAGTTCCGAAGAAGTCACGTTCCAAGTGGCCCCGTTCAACAGCGGATATCACGCTATATTAGGACGCGAGGCATTCACAATTTTTCAAGCAGTACCTCATTACGGGTACATGAAGCTCAAAATGCCTGGGCCCGGCGGAATAATCACTCTCGCTAGTGATCCGGACATAGCACTCTGCGCCGAAAACAAGATAGCCGCACTAGCCCTGGAGGCACTATCCGAAGCCTTAGCAGCAGAAGAACTCACCGCGCTGCGCTCTACGGTGAACAGGGACGATGTGATACTCAATAAAAGATCCAAGTCCACCTCCTTCAAACCAGCAGATGAAATAATAAAATTCCAGGTCCATCCAACGGACCCAACAAAGACGGCCTCCATTGGGGCACAATTGAACCCCGAAGTAGACGCCGCACTGCGTGAATTCCTTCGGGAAAATTGGGACATCTTCGCCTGGCATCCTTCGGATATGCCCGGAATCCCACGCAGGTTGGCAGAACACAGCCTAAACATCCTAAAAGGATTTAAGCCAGTCAAACAGGCTCTTCGACGATTTTCCGAACCCAAAAGACAGGCAATGGGAGAAGAGCTAGCCAAACTATTGGAAGCCGGATTCATCAGAGATATCAAACATCCGGATTGGCTAGAAAATCTGGTAATGGTACCAAAGAAGGACAAATCCTGGCGCCTCTGTGTCGATTTTAAAGACCTCAATAAGGCTTGCCCAAAGGACCCCTTCCCTCTCCCCCGCATCGACCAAATTATCGATGCTACCGCAGGGCACGATTCGTTGTGCTTCCTCGACGCATACTCTGGCTATCATCAAATCAAGATGGCGGAAGCAGACCAAGCCGCAACGGCATCAATCACTCCATACGGACCATTCTGCTTCAACACGATGCCCTTAGGACTTAAAAATGCCGGCGCAACATATCAGCGCATGATTCAAACATGTCTGGCCACCCAAATCGGCAAAACAGTCGAGGCGTACGTAGACGACGTAGTCGTCAAAACAAAACACGTCGAAACTCTAGTAGAAGATTTGAGGCTCACATTCGACAACCTCAGAGCATATGACATCAAGCTGAATCCGGAAAAATGCGTTTTCGGCGTACCAGCCGGAAAGCTGCTGGGCTTCATTGTATCCGGTAGAGGAATTGAAGCAAACCCGGCTAAAATCTGAGCTCTGTCACAGTTGGATATTCCAAAAGACCTCAAACAGATACAAAAATTAACAGGATGCGTGGCAGCTTTAAGCTGCTTTATCTCCCGTCTAGGAGAAAAGGCATTGCCCCTCTATCGCCTCCTCAGACGCACCGAACACTTCGAGTGGACGGATGCTGCCACTGCCGGACTCGAAGAAATAAAGGCCATATTGGCAACAAATCCGGTCCTGGCCGCGCCCAATCTAGGCGAACCAATGTTGTTATACATCGCAGCAACGCATCAAGTCATAAGCGCGGTACTCGTCGTCTAACGAGAGACAGAAGGGCATAAATTCCCTCTTCAAAAACCAGTGTATTATGTATCCACTGTGTTAACTCCCTGCAAACCCACACTATCAGAAGATAGCGTATGCGGTGTTCATGGCATCCCGGAAGCTCCGACACTACTTTTAAGAGTGTTCGATAACAGTGGCCTCCGAAGTACCACTCAATGACATCATAAATAACCATGACGCAACGGGCAGGATTGCAAAATGGGCCATTGAGCTCTTACCATTCGATATAACTTACAAACCTCAGCGAGCTATAAAGTCACAAGTTTTGGCTGACTTCGTCGCTGAATGGACCGAAGCCGAACTCCCTAAAGAGTACGGCGCATACTCCAATTGGGTTATGCACTTTGACGGCTCTAAAATGTTGGCCGGACTGGGGGCTGGCGTCGTATTGACGTCCCCAACCGGGGACACAGTCCAGTATGTACTTCAAATAATGTACACCGACTCCAACAACGCAGCCGAATACGAGGCCGTGTTACATGGTCTCCGGATGGCAGTCTCCATGGGCATTCAATGCCTAGAGGTGCGCGGGGATTCAAACCTTGCAATATCCCAAATAAATGGAGACTTTGACGCCAAGGATCCGAAAATGGCAGCATATCGCAACGCTGTCCTAAAAATGTCAGCTCGGTTTGAAGGACTCGAATTCCATCACGTAGCCCGAGATAATAACCACGCGGCCGACGTACTAGCACGCAGCGGTGCAAAACGTGATGCTGTCCCTCCAAATATCTTCCTGGAACGGCTCTTCAAGCCATCCGTACTATGGGAAGAGGAGCCCGGAAGTGACAAACCGGAAAAAACTGCGCCAATCGGCGATTCAGCCGATGACATGACACCTTCAGCCCACGACATAATGGCAGTAATCACCCCGTGGACAGAACCATTCCTAGCCTACTTGCTTAGGCAGGAACTTCCTGAAGACCAAAACGAGGCCCGCTGCATAGTCCGGCGGTCGAAAGCCTACAAGGTCCATGAGGGAGAACTTTATAAGAAAAGTAGAACCGGAGTCCTTCAAAGGTGTATCTCTGAAGAGGAAGGGCGAAACCTCCTGGCTGAAATCCATGCCGGACTAGGCGGACACCATGCAGCAGCCCGGGCCCTTGTAGGAAAGGCATTCCGTATAGGATTTTATTGGCCGACGGCCTGGGCAGATGCCCAGGACTTAGTCCAGAGATGCGTTGGTTGTCAGCTCTTTGCTAATCAGAGCCATATGCCGCCCACCGCCCTCAAAACTATACCCATTACCTGGCCGTTCGCGGTCTGGGGGCTTGATATGGTTGGACCCCTTAAAGGGGGAACCCACAAGCAAAGGTACCTATTGGTCATGGTGGATAAATTCACCAAATGGATAGAGGCCAAACTGGTCAAGACGGCAGAGTCCGGACCAGTGATAGACTTTATATCCAGGGTAGTACACCGTTACAGAGTCCCGCACAGCATCATCACCGACAACGGCACAAACTTCACAGCCGACGAGGTTAAGTCATGGTGCAAAAATATGGGCATCAAGCTCGACTACGCTTCAGTCTATCACCCTCAAACCAACGGTCAAGTGGAACGAGCAAATGGTCTAATAATGAGCGGCATTAAACCCAGACTAGTGCGGTCACTTACTAAATCTGACACGCACTGGGTCGAGGAGCTCGACTCCGTACTCTGGGGGCTGCGGACAATGCCTAACCGCACTACCGGATTCACACCATTCTTTATGGTCTACGGCGCAGAGGCAGTCTTGCCCTGCGACATTATTCATGACTCACCTCGAGTGCACATGTACGAAGAAAGAGAGGCCGAGCTGGATCGGCAGGACAGCTTGGACACATTGGAGGAAGAACGCGACGTCGCCAAGGCTCATTCCGCATTCTATCAGCAGCAGGCCCGAAGATACCAAAGCAGAGAAGTACGGGCCAAGACTTACAACGTTGGTGAACTAGTTCTACGCCTGCCGGACAAGAAAAAGGACAAGCTCAAGCCCAAATGGGAGGGCCTCTTCATTATCGATCAAGTCCTGACCGGCGGAGCGTACCGTCTACGAAATGCGTCGGATAACCGACTCGAGCCGAACCCATGGAACGCAGCCCGCCTCCGAAGATTCTATGCCTAGCGCCGGACTAAGAGTTCCTCCCCTTCCTCCGTCCAAGTTTTTACACTTTGGCTGTCTTTTGTTTCTCTTTTCATTACCTTTTTATTACAAAGCCCGTAAGGGCCTACTTTCGCATTGTTCGCATACACTTGATGTGCCATCCGTACTCATTATACCTGGGGGCTTCTTTTACAGAAGCTCGATTATAAGGGTCTCATGCCCAGCACATGTGTCAAGCTTCCACATGTACCTTTTATTCACCATTATATGCATCGATATGACTTAAGTTTTGGCCAAGCTGGGTTGCCTGGCTCCTGTGCTTACCCCTACGTTCCCGATTGTTCGGCTAGGAGGTAAAGGGAGCACCTCTGCAATTGTTACTACCGGGTCAGCCAGATGTGTACCTCGGACTGGGTGAATCCGAAAGCTAGCGTTCTTAAGGGAATATTCGGTCGGTGACTTAAAAGATGATATTTTACCTACTCATTTATCCGCCCCCAGATGTTTTTTCTGCTCTTTTCGCAGTCCGGACATGCACTTTAGGGCATGCCTCCCAGGGAAAGGAACCCTTAACGGAACTATTCTCTCTGGAAGATGTTTCTTACTAACCATGTAATATAACATAACTAGTTGGGCACTTGTCTGATAAAGCACTAATGACCCCTACGCCTGGTCTCCATGCATACCCCGGTTGTTTCTTAACCAAAAAGGTATTCGGACACACTCCAGACTCTAGGGTCCCGAGGTTGAAGCGAAAAGGTCGGCAAAGACAAATGATCTACAATCCGGCTAGAAGGCATTTCACATGTCAATTTAAAGGAAAACATACATTGTCAAAATTACTGATTGTATTCCTCAATCCCGTCTAACAGGCTGTCTAACTTACAGTCCCGTTGGGAAAATTTAGCAGCCAACTCTACTTGGCTGTATACTAAACTCACAGGGATCTCCTTCCCATCGGGCCCCACCGGTCCAACTTCGGCCATGTGGTTGGGATCCGCCCTCTTGTAACGCGTCTTCACCATGGCCCAAGCCTCCCTGGCACCTTGGCGGCAGGCCGAAATCTTCCATAAACGGAAGCGCTGCCGCACTTCCCGAAGCTTCTCCGCAAGCTCCCCAAGGCCCTCGGGTAGGGAGAGGGCTGGCCATAAAGCCTGGACGACGCCGCTCATTGCCTGCCGAACTCGTTCGAGCAGCTGCAACAGCTCGGGAAGTTGATCACCCGTTGATACGGGCATCTCCTCCGCGGGGCGACCTGTGAGTATACCTACAAGACATAATTTGTCAATTGACTTCCTCGCCGAACTCTTCCTTTCAAAGGAGTCTGCTCAAGCACTTACTATAGATGCCGCGACGAAGCCGCTCAGTCTCCTTAACGGAGCCGGACAGCTCGGCCCGAACACCTTTCAGCTCTTCTCCGAGCTGGGCGTGGGCATCCTGGAGCTTGTTCCTTTCTTGCTGCACCCTAGTCAGCACCCTCTCGCCGGCCTTTAGCTGGCGTAGTAATTCTTGCCTATCCGGATCTTGTCCGGCGGCACCTGCAATGTCACTATTAGACTTGCGCGCACGCCGCACAGCGCTTATATTTATTAATAAAAATGTGTTACCAGGAGGGGTCTCTGCGTCTCCTCCTGCGGCAGCAAGTGTGGCCTCAAGTTGGGCCTTGCATTCTTGCAGCTCCTGAGACAGCTGGGCATTCTTCTCGGTAAGAGCCTGCGTTTCAAATGATCCTTAAATCAGTTAATATAACTACTTTAAGTCTCGGGGGCTACTGGTGTATATAACCATTAAAATTCCCTTACCCGTATGTCTTTCGCATACTGCTCCGTGGCTCTGGTAAAAACATCTTGAGCGGCACGGAGGTGCGCGTCCCCTGCGTTAAAGGCGTCCAATGCCTCAGGGGAGAAGCACGCTTCACGAAACACTGTCCGGCGGCGCCTATGGTTCATGGCGCTCTCCACCTCAGACTTGGTGGCGGACAGTCTGTCGGTGTCCTCCGTTGGAGGAGGATCCGGCCCGCGTCTTGCGCTAGTCTCCCCCTCCAGGCCGGGCGCTGGAGCCTGGCCGGCATAGGTTGGATCGGCAACTTCCACGCCCGCAGTCCGGTGAGCGTTTTTTCTCCTATAAAGGTCATGAGCACTCAGACGCTTCCTAGGAACGTTGCTCTGAAAATTTAAATACGAGTTATACCTTTGCGGCGACGTTTCAGTCCGTGCCGCGCTCCTTTTCCGCCTGCTGGTCCGGACTGACCTTTGTTGGTCAGCCGCCGCGGGCTCGGCTCCCCGCCTTGAAGGCGCTTCCTGTAAAATACCATCGTTTGCGAAAGTCAGAAATGGGCAAGGAAGAGATAATGGTGTCTCGACCTCGGTCACAGTCACCTGGGAAGCCGAATACAGTCCAGGGTAGTCCGCCGTAATGGCGACCAAAGCATTATCCATGCTGAGCTGGTGAAACACCCCGTCGATCAGCTCCACCTTGATGTCCGGATCCTCTTCGGAGGCCGGATCCAGGGATCTTTCTGGATCCTCGGGTTGCGGAGCGGGACTTACCATGTCCTCCACAGTCCGGCGTAGATCCTGCGCCGAAGACGTAATGTAAGAAGCCTAAACTTCGAAAGCATGGGTTGAGCCCTTGAAAGTGCTCGCTTACCCATCCTCTAGGGTTGTTCATGGAAAACCCATTCAAAGGATTCGTTCGAAGGAAGTCCTCCTTCTCCCCCTTGTACAGGCTGGACAGGATCTCCACCAGATCCTCGGTCGAATCTGGCCCTTTGCGGCCATGACGGGTGGCATCGTCTTCCCCATTGAAATCCCACATGGGGTGGCCTCTGTATTGCAATGGCTGTACCCCCCGCATAATGCATGTCGCCATGATTCCAATCATGGTCAACCCGGAATGGGCTAGTAATCTTATTCGGCCCATCAAGTAATGGACGCTCTTGCCTTCCTCCAATCGGGGGCTCCGTGGGCGCCAGCTGAGACGTTTCTTCAGAGGAGCAGCACTAAACTCCGGGAGGCCAATCCGGACTGGGTCCGGCAGCGGAGCGTCTCCTATATAAAACCACTCTGAAGGCCAGTCTTCGGACGCCTTCTTGGGAGTACCGGATGGGTATCCAGTCCCGGCAATGCGCCATATTTCGGCGCCGCCCACTTGATATATGGAACCCTCGTGAGAACGGGGTACGAGGCAGAACAGCCTCTTCCACAATGCAAAATGGGGCTCAATGCCCAGGAATAGCTCACAAAGAGCTACGTAGCCCGCAATATGCAGGACAGAGGCGGGCGTGAGGTGGTGGAGCTGGAGTCCGTAGAACTCCAGGAGCCCGCGGAGGAACGGATGTATTGGGAATCCGAGTCCCCTTATCAGATAAGGGACGAAGCATACTCGCTCCCCTTTATTGGGGCTCGGGGTAGCCTCCGCTTGCCTCCCACCTTGATAAGTGACCAGTCCGGCTCGGGCTGGGACCATGAAGGCCGGAGGGAGATATCCCCCCGCTTGGAGCTTCGCTAGCTCGTTGTGCGGAACAGAGCACCTCCTCTAATCCCCTGGTGGTTGGGCTGCGAGCGCGAGAAGAGGAGCCGCGTCGACGGTCCATGATGGAATGGATTTTTAGGTCAAGGGCGCTCCGATGAACTATTCGTGGGAGGAAGATGGTGTGGTTTGGATCTGGATTTTTGCCTCTTTTGTAGGCGAACGACTCGCACGACTAGGGGGTGAAACATAAAAAGACACCCTGGCTTTTCGCATTCGTGCGACGCATGGAAAAAGGCCATTATTGGGCGTAGAAGCCGAGAAACACAGTATTTATGATAAATCCAGACACTGTTCGGCAGGTACATGGAACTTGAAGGGAGAACCCGCCTTGCAACGCCGAAGACTATATACACGCTGGACTTATCGTCATTGAAGCCTGGTTCGGGGGCTACTGAGGGAGTCCTGGACTAGGGGGTGTCCAGTCAGCCGGACTATCATCGTCCGCCGGACTCCAAGACTACGAAGATACAAGATTGAAGACTCCGTCCCGTGTCCGGATGGGACTTTCCTTGGCGTGGAAGGCAAGCTTGGCGATACGGATATTTAGATCTCCTACCATTGTAACCGACTCTGTGTAACCCTAGCCTCCTCCGGTGTCTATATAAACCGGAGGGCTTTAGTCCGTAGGACAACATACATTACAACAATCATACCATAGGCTAGCTTTAGGGTTTAGCCTCCTTGATCTCGTGGTAGATCCACTCTTGTACTACCCATATCATCAATATTAATCAAGCAGGACGTAGGGTTTTACCTCCATCAAGAGGGCCCGAACCTAGGTAAAACATCGTGTCCCTTGTCTCCTGTTACCATCCGCCTAGATGCACAGTTCGGGACCCCCTACCCAAGATCCGCCGGTTTTGACACCGACATCCTTCTTTGGTACCATTACCAGGTTTGCTAGCCAATCCGGATGTTTGATATCTCTGATGAATCCGGCTTCCAATAGTTTGGCTAGCTCTTCTCCCATTGCCTGTCTTTTGGGTTCGGAAAATCGTCGAAGAGCCTGTTTGACTGGCTTGAATCCTTTTTGGATGTTTAGGCTGTGTTCTGCCAATCTGCGTGGGATTCCGGGCATATCCGAGGGGTGCCAGGCGAAAATGTCCCAATTTTCCCAAAGGAATTCTCGCAGTGCGGCGTCTACATCAGGGTTCAATTGTGCCCCGATGGAGGCCGTCTTTGTTGGGTCCGTTGGATGGACCTGGAATTTTACTATTTCGTCCGCTGGTTTAAAGGAGGTGGACTTGGATCTCTTATCGAGTATCACGTCATCCCTATTTATAGTAGAGTGCAGCACGGTGAGTTCTTCTGCCGCTAGGGCTTCGGATAATGCCTCCAGGGCTAATGCGGCTGTCTTGTTTTCGGCATGGAGTGCTATGTCCGGATCACTAACGAGAGTGATTATTCCGCCGGGCCCAGACATTTTGAGCTTCATGTACCCGTAATGGGGTACTTCTTGAAAAATTGTGAATGCCTCTCGTCCTAATATAGCGTGATATCCGTTGTTGAACGGGGCCACTTGGAACGTGACTTCTTCGGATCTGTAATTGTCCGGCGAGCCGAACACCACATCGAGTGTGATTTTTCCGGTGCAGCGCGCTTCCCGGCTAGGGATTATTCCTCTGAAGGTTGTGCTGCTTCGCTCAATGCGGCTCCAGTCTATTTCCATTTTTTGAAGAGTTTCCTCATAGATGAGGTTTAGTCCGTTGCCGCCATCCATGAGGACCTTTGTAAGTCGAAAGCCGTCCACTATTGGACTAAGTACCAGTGCGGCTGGTGCTCGGGCTGTTCGGAATTTAGGTTCGTCACTGGCGTTGAAGGTGATGGCTGTGTCGCTCGATGGATTTGTTGTTGCTACTTGGTAGACTTCGGCGAGGCTGCGGACTGTTCGTTTCCGCATATTATTTGATGCGAAAGTCTCAAAGACTGTTGATACCGTACCGGTGTTGTTGGAGTGGTTTTCCGGGGCTAGAAGCTCCTCGCCACTTTTGGCCACCTGCCGTAATATCCAACATGCTTGAAGGCTATGTGTTGGGACAGCGCCTTCTGTACTGTGAATTTTTCAGGGTCCGCTAAGCCATCCCTCCAGTACGGTTCCGTGCCCTCTATGGGGTTTTTGCTTTTTGATTTTTGTGTCTGGTGCCTGAGTGTAATGCACCCTTTTGTTGCGGACTAGGGTTGTATTCGGGGACGGATTGTCCCAAATCTTATTTTCGGTTTTCCGGAAACTCTCCATCGCACAGTACTTTCGTACTATGGACGCCAGGTCGGCGAAGCGTGTAATTTCATGATGGCTGACGGCGTTCAAGATTCCCTCGTCCGTGCAATTATTGCAAAAAATTGAGATTGCGTTTTCCTCTCAGCAGACCTTTATCCAGTCCATAACTAGGAGGAATCTGGCCCAGTAATGATGTACTATTTCAGTAGGCTCTTGCCGGATTAGAGATAGATCGCATATGTCTGGGTGGGTGGGTGGAATTAAGTCCGGAACCCTACCCGTCTCAAGGCTTGAAGGTCGGGAAGTTTCCAAATTTGGAAGCTTGGATTGCTGGACGTTGTCCAACGAGTCCGGTCCGATGCCTGACTTTAAGTTCAGTGCTTGATCAAAGTCCGTCCCTCCACGGGAATCCGGCATGGAGGGTTCGGGAGCCCGGACATGACAAGTTTTCAATACAGGAGAAGAGTCGCCGCATTGTTCCTCTACCACTGCGACATGGTGGGTGACCTGAGGAGAGTTAATCTCTCTCAGATCGGTTTTAAGCCCAATCTGATTGTAGTCTGTAGCGACTCCCAGGGCAGCGATGCGATCCAAGAGCTCGTTGACAGACGAGAGCTCTATTGGATCCAGCCGCTCGGCGAATTCCGAGCTGACGTGAAGATTGCTTTTGACGACTTGAGAAGTCATTGTCGAAGCGGTGGCCGGACAGGCGGTCATAAGAAAACCACCTAGCCGGATAGTTTGGCCGGCGGCCAAGGCCTCTCTGGCGAAAATACCGTCTTTGAAGATGGGAGGAGGCATCCTTCCTATCGGCGACGGCACAGTGGAACTCTCAATGAAAGCACCAATGTCGGTGTCAAAACCGGCGGATCTCGGGTAGGGGGTCCCGAACTGTGCGTCTAGGCGGATGGTAACAGGAGACAAGGGACACGATGTTTTACCCAGGTTTGGGCCCTCTTGATGGAGGTAAAACCCTACGTCCTGCTTGATTAATATTGATGATATGGGTAGTACAAGAGTGGATCTACCACGAGATCAAGGAGGCTAAACCCTAGGAGCTAGCCTATGGTATGATTGTTGTAATGGTTGTTGTCCTACGGACTAAAGCCCTCCGGTTTATATAGACACCGGAGAGGGCTAGGGTTACACAGAGTCGGTTACAATGGTAGGAGATCTACATATCTGTATTGCCAAGCTTGCCTTCCACGCCAAGGAAAGTCCCATCCGGACACGGGACGAAGTCTTCAATCTTGTATCTTCATGGTCTTGGAGTCCGGCGGACGATGATAGTCCGGCTGTCCGGACACCCCCTAGTCCAGGACTCCCTCACCCGAGGCTCGCGCCTTGGAGGAGGCACGTTTGGCCAACTTGGCTGAACGCACTCGTCTGGAGAACCTCCAGCGAGCACTCGACGAGCGCGCGCGGCAACGAGTACCCGACTCCACTCGACGTCAACTCTTCCCGCCGACTCAGGTATATCGAACCCCGATTAAGAATTTAGTAGCTGCAACCCGTATAGCAGAGTCGATTCAGCCCTCTCAGTCGGAGGCTGGCAGAGGCTTGATGCAGATTAGGGATTTGCTCCGGGCAGCAGGAGATCAGAATTCAGCCGTGTCCCAGTCATGCAACAGGATTCACAGTCGATCCATCGTTGCGAATACGGTTCAGTCGGCTCATAGCCCTAGATCGCCTCCGCGGCGTGAAGGATGCGAGAATCGACGAGGCCAATATGGTGACCGATATGATCGTGATGATAGGCGTCGAGTGCCCACTCCTCCTCCGAGAGGTGGGTCTTACGCTCCTCGGCAGCAAGATGACAGGCGTCAACTCAGTGTGGGGCGAAGAGCTCCGGTCGGCCCCCGGGAACCAGGCTTTGACGCACGATCCATCATCGTGGAAGGCTTGGTCGATCGGAATAGGGCTCATCAAGGTGGCCACGACAGAGATGCGCCCACTAGCAGCCGAGTGCATGTTTCAGGTCTGGAATGTTTCAGCAGGGCTATCAGAGCCGCGGTGATTCCCCCCAACTTCGGGTTGGCGACTGGAGTAAGCAAGTTCACCGGTGAGTCTAAGCCTGAAACTTGGCTTGAGGACTACCGAGTGGCGGTACAGATCGGCGGTGGGAATGACGAGGTGGCTATGAAGCATTTGCCACTCATGTTGGAAGGTTCGGCCAGGGCGTGGTTGAATCAATTAACTCCAAGCAGCATTTACACTTGGGAAGATCTTTCCCTAGTGTTCGTCAGGACATTTGAGGGAACCTGCAAGCGACCAGCTGGGTTGACAGAGCTGCAAGTCTGCGTGTAGAAGTCGAATGAAACCTTAAGAGAGTACATTCAGAGATGGATTACTTTGCATCATACCGTGGAGAACGTGTCTGATCATCAGGCGGTCTGTGCTTTCAAGGATGGTGTTAAGAACAGAGAGTTAAGTTTGAAGTTTGGGCGGACCGGAGATATGACCCTGAGTCGAATGATGGAAATTGCCATCAAGTACGCCAATGGTGAAGAGGAGGACCGACTCCGGAGCGGCAAGTACAAGCCGAGTCAGTCAGAGAAAGGAAACTCCAGTCGGAAGCAGAAGCGGAAGGCCGAACCAACGGCTCCTGGGGAGGCTCTGGCCGTGACTCAGGGCAAGTTCAAGGGAAAACCCAAAGGATCCTGGAACCCCAAGAAGGTGAAGGATAAAGAAGGAAATGACGTGATGGATCTGCCGGGTCACATCCACACGAAGAAAGACGAAGAGGGTAATTTCATTTACCCGAAGCATACCACTCGCCAGTGCCGGCTCCTGATCCAGCAGTTCCAAGGTAAACAGACCAAGGACAAGGAAAAGGAGTCGGACAAAGCCGAAGACAAGGAGGACAGTGAGGGAGGATATCCTCATGTTAATTCCACTCTGATGATCTTTGCGGAAGTGGAAAGCAAGAGCCGACTGAAGGTTATCAACCGTGAGGTGAACATGGTTGCCCTGGCGACACCTAGTTATCTGAGATGGTCCCAAACTCCCATTACATTCGACCAGTCCGATCACCCGACTCATATAGCCACCCCTGGTAGGCAAGCTTTGGTGGTCGACCCGATCGTCGAAGGCACACGACTGACGAAGGTGCTAATGGATGGTGGTAGTGGGCTGAACTTATTGTATGCGGACACGCTGAAAGGAATGGGCATTCCGATGTCCCGACTGAGCACCAACAATATGAGTTTTCATGGAGTTATACCAGGAAAGAAAGCTGAGTCACTCGGCCAAATAGCTCTGGACGTGGTGTTCGGTGAGTCGAAGCATTTCCGCAAAGAGAAGCTGACGTTTGAAGTCGTGGACTTTCAGAGCGCTTACCACGCTATTTTGGGGAGACCAGCTTACGCACGGTTCATGGCTCGACCATGTTACGTGTACCTCAAACTGAAGATGCCCGGCCCCAAAGGCGTGATCACCATCACTGGTGACCGGAAAAAAGCAGAAGAGTGTTTCCAGAAGGGCTCGAAAATTGCCGATTCCCACGTGACAACGGTCGAGTTAGAGGGATACAAGAAAAATGCAGATCCGAGTGATTTGTTGCGGGCAAAGAAGCCTGCCACAGAGTCAGCGTTTCAGTCGTCCGGTGAGACAAAGCCCGCTCACATTCACCCGACCAACCCCAATGCAGCTCTGACCCATATTTCCACAACACTCGACCCTAAATAGGAAGAAGCGCTCATCCAATTCCTCCGTGAGAACTGGGACATCTTTGCATGGAAGCCTGCTGACATGCCGGGTGTTCCCAGGGGACTAGCTGAGCATCGCCTTAGAGTCGACTCGGCAGCAAAACCAGTCAAAGAACATCTTCGGTGGTCCACCGTCCAGAAGAGAAAAGCCATTGGCGAGGAGGTGGCTCGACTATTGGCGGCAGGATTTATCCGAGAGATATACCACTCCGAGTGGCTCGCCAATGTCGTCATGGTTCCTAAGAAGGACAAGTCACTCCGCATGTGCATTGATTTCAAACACATCAATCGGGCCTGCCCGAAAGATCATTTTCCTCTCCCTCGCATCGATCAAATTGTTGACTCGACTGCAGGATGCGAGAGATTGTCTTTTCTAGACGCCTATTCCGGGTACCATCAGATCCGTCTGTACGGACCCGATGAGATAAAAACAGCTTTCATCACTCCATTCGGGTGCTTCTGCTATATCACCATGCCATTCGGCCTCAAGAATGCCGGAGCCACGTTCATGAGGATGATTCAGAAGTGTTTACTCACTCAAATCAGTCGGAACGTTGAAGCGTACATGGATGATATTGTGGTCAAGTCACGAAAAGGTTCTGACCTGTTGACTGACTTAGCCGAAACATTTGCCAATCTCAGGAGGTATGATATCAAGCTCAATCCGTCAAAGTGCACATTCGGAGTTCCAGGTGGAAAGTTACTCGGTTTTCTCGTTTCCTAACGAGGAATCGATGCTAACCCCGAAAAAGTTGGCACTATACTCCGAATGAAACGCCCTATGCGAGTGCACGACATCCAGAAACTTACTGGATGTTTGGCCGCGTTAAGTCGATTCATCTCTCGTCTCGGTGAAAAGGCATTGCCTCTTTACCGACTAATGACAAAGGAAGACAAGTTCGAGTGGACTCCAGAAGCTGACGCAGCGTTTGCCGAGCTAAAAGCTCTGCTCTCCACCTAGCCGGTGCTTGCTGCTCAAATCAGCAAAGAGCCTCTGTTGCTTTATATTGCAGCCACAGGACAAGTCGTTAGTACAGTACTTACGGTCGAGCGGGAAGAAGAAGGGAAAACCTTCAAAGTTCAGCGCCCAGTGTATTATCTCTCTGAAGTTCTGACTCCATCAAAGCAGAGATATCCTCATTATCAGAAGCTTGTGTATGGGATCTACATGACGACGAAGAAGGTTGCTCATTATTTCTCTGATCATTCCATTATAGTCGTCAGCGACGCCCCACTTTTAGAGATTCTGCACAACAGAGATGCAACTGGTCGAGTGGCAAAATGGGCGATTGAACTTCTTCCCCTTGATATCAAGTTCGAGGCAAAGAAAGCCATTAAGTCCCAAGCAATAGTTGATTTCCTTGCCGAGTGGATCGAACAGCAGCAACCGACTCAAGTGCACTCGGAGCATTGGACCATGTTTTTTGATGGCTCTAAGATGTTAAATGGTTCCGGTGCTGGGGTAGTCTTGGTTTCCCCCAGAGGAGATAAGCTCAGATATGTGCTCCAGATTCACTTTGATTCCTCCAACAATGAGGCGGAATACAAAGCCCTTTTGTATGGGTTGCGCATGGCCATTTCACTCGGCGTCCGTCGCCTTATGGTTTATGGCGACTCAGATTTGGTGGTCACCCAAGTGATGAAGGAGTGGGACGTTAGAAGCCCAGCCATGACTGGATACTGTAATGCAGTGAGGAAGCTTGAAAAGAAGTTTGAGGGGTTAGAGCTCCATCATATACCCCGACTGAAAAATCAAGCGGCTGATGATTTGGCAAAGATAGGTTCCAAGAGAGAAGCCATTCCCAGTGGTGTGTTCTTGGAGCATATCCATACTCCATCAGTCAAAGAAGATCCTTTTACTGAAGAAGCTCCACAGCCCAAGAGTGCCATAGATCCGACTGAGGTTGAAGTTCCAGCAGTGGTCGACTTGGTCATGGAGGCTTTAGTGATCACTCCCGATTGGACAGTTCCATATATCGCGTATATCCTAAGAAAAGAGCTCCCAGAAGACGAAGAAGAGGCTCGACAGATCGTCCGCCGATCCAAAGCCTTTACTGTGATCAAGGGGCGGCTATACAGAGAGAGCGCGACTGGAGTTGGTCAGAAGTGCATAACGCCAGAAGAAGGTCGAATAATCCTTGATGATATCCACTCGGGGACCTGTGGCCATCATGCGTCCTCTCGGACCATCGTGGCCAAAGCATACCGAGATGGATTTTACTGGCCAAGGGCGAATGAAATGGCGAAGGAGATAGTGGACAAGTGCGAGGGATGTCAGTTTTACTCTAACATGTCACACAAGCCTGCGTCAGCTCTGAAGACCATACCACTCGTCTGGCCCTTCGCAGTATGGGGGTTGGATATGGTGGGTCCCTTGAGAATAGGTCGAAGCGGTTTCACACATGTACTGGTAGCAGTCGACAAGTTCACCAAGTGGATTGAGGCTAAACCCATCAAGAACCTTGACGCCGGTACTGCTGTTAGCTTCATCAGAGAATTGATATTCAGATATGGAGTCCCGCACAGCATCATCACCGACAATGGATCAAACTTCGATTCGGAGGAATTCAGAGTGTTCTGCACATCTCAAGGCACACGAGTCGACTACGCTTCAGTCACCCATCCCCAGTCGAATGGACAAGCGGAGCGAGCCAATGGCTTGATCCTCAAAGGGTTGAAACCCCGACTGATGCGTGACCTCAAGCATGTGGCTGGAGCATGGGTCGACGAACTTCCCTCGGTGCTTTGGGGTCTAAGGACCACGCCTAACCGGTCGACTGGAAGAACTCCATTCTTCTTGGTCTATGGAGCTGAAGCGATCTTGCCAAGTGATCTGCTCCACAATGCTCCTCGGGTCGAGCTCTACAACGAAGCTGAAGCGGAACAAGCGCGGCAAGATGCAGTCGACCTTTTAGAGGAAGAAAGAGAGATGGCTCTGATCTGATCGACCATCTACCAACAGGACTTGCGTCGCTTCCACGCTAGAAACGTGAAGAGTCGAGCCTTCCAGGAAGAGGATTTGGTTATCCGAGTGGATCAGCAGAAACCACACAAGCTTGCTCCTTCTTGGGAAGGACCCTTCATCGTCACCAAGGTTCTCCACAACGGAGCATACCGTCTCTACAACGTCAAGCACAACATTGACGAGCCCCGAGCTTGGAACGCGGAGTTACTCCACCCCTTTTACACTTAAGTATTCACTCAGATGAGTTGTAATAAAAGTACTTCTGTAGTTCATATTTCGAAAGATAATAGTGTCGTAATTTCCCCAATGATTTTTTGTCACTTTTATTTATTCAGTAAAATTCCCCCAGTGGGTGGCTTAGCTGCGAATCCGTTTCGCCTAAGTTTGTAAAAAAAATCCTTACCGAGTGGCGAGCCAGTCTCCCACTCGGGGGGCTTAGCTGCGAATCCGTTTCGCCTAAGTTTCAATAAAATCCTACCGAGTGGCGAGCCAGTCTCCCAGTCGGAGGCTTAGCTGCAGCCCAAGTACTCGCCTAAGTTTTAATAAAATCCTACCGAGTGGTGAGCCAGTCTCCCACACGGGGGCTTAGCTGCAGTCCAAGTACTCGCCTAAGTTTTAATAAAATCCTACCGAGTGGTGAGCCAGTCTCCCACTCGGGGGCTTAGCTGCAGTCCAAGTACTTGCCTAAGTTTTGAAAATCCTACCGAGTGACGAGCCAGTCTCCCACTCGGGGGCTTAGCTGCAGTCTAAGTACTCGCCTAAGGACAAATACAACGTGCGCTCGCAAGGAGGACGAGGTGCAGGTCGACTGTTACCTTCTCCTCCGAGCTACGCCACAAGTACAACATGCGCTCGCGAGGAGGACGAGGTGCAGGTCGACTGCTACTCTCTCCTCCGAGCTACGCCACAAGTACAACATGCGCTCGCGAGGAAGACGAGGTGCAGGTTGACTGCTACTCTCTCCTCCGAGCTACGCCAAAAGTACAATGTGCTCTCGCGAGGAAGACGAGGTGCAGGTCGACTGCTACTCTCTCCTCCGAGCTACGCCACAAGTACAACGTGCGCTCGCGAGGAGGACGAGGTGCAGGTCGACTGCTTCTCTCTCCTCCGAGCTACGCCACAAGTACAATGTGCCTTCCATAAAAAGGACACCTTAAAATCCTACCGAGTGGAGAGCAGACCTCCCACTCGGGGGCTTAGCTGCAGCCCCATGCTCGCCTAAGTTTTGAAAATCCTACCGAGTGGAGAGCGGACCTCCCACTCGGGGGCTTAGCTGCAGCCCCGCGCTCGCCTAAGTTTTGAAAATCCTACCGAGTGGAGAGCGGACCTCCCACTCGGGGGCTTAGCTGCAGCCCTGTGCTCGCCTAAGTTTTGAAAATCCTACCGAGTGGAGAGCGGACCTCCCACTCGGGGGCTTAGCTGCAGCCCCGTGCTCGCCTAAGTTTTGAAAATCCTACCGAGTGGAGAGCAAACCTCCCACTCGGGGGCTTAGCTGTAGCCCAGTGCTCGCCTAAGTTTTGAGAATCCTACCGAGTGGAGAGCAAACCTCCCACTCGGGGGCTTAGCTGCAGCCCAGTGCTCGCCTAAGTTTTGAAAATCCTACCGAGTGAAGAGCAGACCTCCCACTCGGAGGCTTAGCTGCAGCCCAGTGCCTGCCTAAGTGAATTGGGGAACAAGTCAATTGCAATAAGCACCTAGCTTTAACCTGCAAAAGATACCTCAAACCAAATGCAAGAGTATTTAAAACGCCGAATCCAAATTCGGATAACACCTAACGGAACCGAAAGTGCTCAGGCGCTAAGCCTGTTAAGGTTTATCGGTTACAGAAATCACTCGGCATACTGAGGCAAATTTAAAGTGTCGAGCTCAAGAAGTTTTTTACCCCTCCTGTGGAGGGCTGGAAGGTGCAACAAACTCGTCAAGGTCGATTCCATCAGCAATCCGAGTGGCAGCGGCGATGAAGGTCTCCATGAAAGACCGGAAATCATGCTTCTTGGTGTTAGCCACCCGAAGGGCCGCCAGCTTGTCCTCTCGTGCATCCTTGCAATGGACTCGGGCCAGAGATAAAGCAACATCTGCACCGCACCTGGCAGAAGACTTCTTCCACTCCTGCACTCGACTTGGGACTGTGTTCAGTCGAGTCATCAGAGACTCGAGGTCATTCTGGAGCGTCTCCCTGGGCCAGAGCGTAGCGTTGATGCGGGAAGTGGCGACCTTCAGCCTTGCAAGATAGTCAACGACGGCAGCCACGAGACTCGAGCCAGAACACGTTCATGGCGACTTCATCATTAACTGGAGAGTTGATAGGATCCAAGTTGGGCTCCAGTCGACCAGTCTCCTCTTTGAAGTTTTGGCAAAATTCTGCAAACACAACCACCGAGTCAAGACAACGGTCGAATGGAAAGATCATAGTTAACATACCCATTTGGTGCAAAAGATAACCTTCGAGCATGAGGAATAACTTCTTGGCGAGTCCGCCCAGATAAGCCTCCAGATCGTTCTTCTTCCCCACCAGCTCACTGGCCTTGTCACTCAGAGCAATCTTATCACTTTTCAGTCGACTGACCTCTTTGTTGGCAGCATCAAGAGCAGCTTTCAGACTGGTGTTTTCTTCTTCAAGCTTGGTGACCGAAGCCAACTTCTCGTCCATGAGCTTGGTCTTCTCCAAAGCTGTTTTCTGCATTTCAACCAACTCAAGGTCTTTCTTCTTCTGAGCATCCTTCACTTTGCCTGCAAAGTTACAACAAGGTCAGAATTTGAAACAAATGAGGAGCAAAAGCAGTCGTTGAAAGCCTCACCAAACATACCTTTAGCTTCCTCCTTTGCCTTCGCCAAATTCTCCTGGACCAGCTTCAGATCAAGCTCAAGCTGGATATGTTTGTTCTCCAGCTCGGTGTAACGAGCAGCAAGGTCGCAGGATTTCTACAAAGAACCAATCGACAAAATGTCAAAGATAATTCACTTCCGAGTGACTAAGGAAAAATCATACGTTTCTAAGACTACAGGCGAATACAAACATTCGACCCTAGTCTCGGGGACTACACCCAGTGGGTGCACTCAGAGTGCCCCCACTAGTTCTATCAAGATAGAGTCGACCAGTCGACCAACAAAAAAAAACAGGAAAGTTCTTCAGACTGTAGTCAACTGCCAGCAGTCGACCAAAGTCTCGGGGACTACACCCAGTGGGTGCACTCAGCGTGCCCCCACCGGTATGTAAATCCATTCGACCTACTCGAATGAAGGAACAACTTAAGATATAAAGACTATGGTCGACTGCCAGCAGTCCACCATAGCCTTGGGGACTACACCCAGTGGGTGTACTCAGCGTGCCCCCACTAACTCGGAATTTCAATCGGCACACCCAGTGGGTGTAGGACAATCACTAGGAATTTCAGAAAGAAGAACCTTCAGACATCATATCCTAACAGAACAGGCGGTGACCGACTGACCTGAACGTTACTCTGAAGAGCGGAACTGGCGTCATAGGCTGCCTGGCTAGCTTCTCGGATGGCCTTCACCTGCTCCATCATGACTCCCGCCTGGCGTATTGCCTCTTTCGCAGCGCTGGCTTGGTCCTCTGGGACGTAGTGGGTCGAGAAAAACGAAGGCTGTGCAGCACTCGACGACGCGGGGTGAGCACTCGCCAACGGCACCGCCAAAGATACGGTAGGTCGAGTGATGTTTCCTCCCTCCGCGACTAGTGTCTCGGGTGCTGGCACGTCCTGAGTCACCTTGCCAGCAGACGCTTTCCTACTCCTCCTTTGCTTCAACGGTTCCTCATCGTCGTCGTCAGGAAGGGTGATAACGACATTAGATGGAGCTACAGAAAAGAATCAAAGTAAGAGACCAAGAGCCAATTGACTGAAGATAGAACTATGAAAGTCGTACCAGGTTTTGAAGTGGCAGCGTCTTCCATCTCATGATCGTCAGCTCTGGCTGAGGTATCAGAAGTTGCAGCGCTGCAGTTCCAGAAGTTAGTCGGATGATTCATGAGTCGACCAAGAATAAATTTATGGGGAACAGAAAACTCAAGTAGCATCATTACCCTGAGATAGTGGGGATCACCATCTTCATCTTCGGCAAGACCTTGGCCGGCTTCGATGGTGCCACCCTGGATTGCTTCGGAGCTTTCTCGGTCGGCACCGGAGAAGTGGTTCGAGGGCGCTTGGTCGACTGAGCGACAGCTGCCACCCCCTTACCACGCTCGGTTGCAGGGTCATGGATGAGCTTCGAGCGCCTTTCCGAGCGAGGCGGTGCAGTTTCCTCCTCCTCCTCCTCTTCTTCCTCCCCATCAGAGTCATCACCTTCATCATCGTCAGCGGCATCCGAATCCCAGTCCTCCTGACTTTCGCCCCCACTTCCTTCCACCTCCTCAGTCGGTGTCTGAGCTCCATTCGGCATCGAGTATAATTCAGTGGTGGCCTGACAGGCAACAAAACAAAGATCAATCGACCAATTTGCAGCAAAAGCAGAATGAGTATAGCAAGACTACAAGTGAAGATAAAGTGGGTGTACCGTGTCCGGAGTATAGGTATGGTCGAGTGGTGGAATCCTCTTGGCTCCTCGAGGGTTGTCCTTATTCCCTGTGACCGCGGCCATCCACCTCTCCAGTGTGGCGTCGTTGACTGCTTCTGGATGGACCCGAGTTTCGTCCTCGGTTCCACAGTATAGCCACATTGGGTGGCCCCGGTACTGAAGTGGCTGGGTGCGCCGCCTAAGGAAGACCTCCAGAAGGTCCATGCCCGTCACTCCTTTTCGAACTAGCTGGACTACACTCTCCATCAGCATTTTTACTTGGGCTTTCTCCTCAGGGAGCACTTTCAGAGAAGAGGGCTTGTTCACTCGGTCCATGGAAAACGGAGGGAGACCACTCGACTGCCCCGGCGTCGACTCGTCTTGGCAGTAGAACCAAGTCGACTGCCATCCTCTGACCGACTCTGGGAGGGTCATGGCTGGAAAAGTACTCTTACTCCTCATCTGAATCCCAAGACCCCCGCACATCTGAATAACCTTAGTCCTATCGTCATCTGGACTCGCCTTTTTCATTGTCTGTGAGCGACAAGTGAATATGTGCTTGAAGAGACCCCAGTGTGGTCGACAACCCAGGAAATTCTCACACATGGACACAAAGGCATCAAGGTAGGCAATGGAATTTGGGTTGAAATGGTGGAGTTGCGCCCCGAAGAAATTCAAGAAACCACGGAAGAAAACACTCGGAGGCAGGGAAAACCCACGGTCGACGTGAGTAGCTAGAAGAACGCACTCACCCTCCTGCGGCTGCGGTTGCCACTCGTTCCCCAGGAGCCTCGCTGCCCCGTGGGGGATCAAGCCCTCGTTGGCCATCTCAGTGAGATCCTTCTCGGTGACAGTCAAGCGGATCCAATCCCCTTGAACCCAACCGTGCGGCAGGCGGTACCTTGACGAGGATCCGCCCCGACTGGTCGCTCTCCCTTTTGCCTTCCCCGTCACCGTCGCCTTCTTCGCGTGCTCCAGAGCCGCCGTCTTCTCCTTCACCATTGTTGCCGGCGAAGCGCACGAGGAGTGGTTGGGCGGAGGCGAGAGCAGGCGCTGCGGGCGGAGGTGGAGAGGACAGAAGGAGAAATAGAGAGGTACTATTCCGAAAACCCTCACCCGACACATTTTATAAGGACGCTTCCGAGTGGATGACAAGTGGGCCCAGACGATCCTATCACATCCCGAAACAGTCGTGCATGCTTTATACGTGGCAAAAAAGGCGGCGCAGAAATTGAGGCGTCTATGCCCTATCTCATCCGAGCGCCGCGGTCCGCTCCGCTTCGCGCGCTTCCCAAAATTGGGATCCCACAAAATCCGCTAGCAGCAGATCAACCTGTCAGACGGAAGATTTCCTGCGATCCGTCGCTCGGAAGTTTACTCAGTTCAAAAGTTCACCCGACATAAGAAAGGAATGGATCAAGGCGACTGAAAGAAAAGTTGCTCAATCGACAAAAAGATTATTGGTCCAAGTTGAGACATGTTCAGAACACAAAACAGGTCGGAAATATTAACAACTCCTTCCTCACTCAAACCTCGATCCATTTGGGGGCTAATGATGAAGTCATGTACCTAGGGTAGGGTCACAGACCTGTCTTAAGTACCCTTCCCTAGGACATCCTCAGAAGAAACTGCCTTCCAGTCGACCAAGAGAGACTTCACTCGACGGACTCAAAGGATTCGACCATGAAGACTCACTCGACCACCAGGAGATTAAGAGCCACTCTGCATCCAAACGGTCTGTAATTAAGTAGTCTTTATGGCATTTAGGACACTTTATGTAAGGCGTTACCAGTAACGCCCAGCCTTAATGTACTTTAAACCCTGTATAACTGAGGGCCGGAGGGGTCTGGCAGACACTATATAAGCCACCCCCCTCCTCAGTGTAAAGGGTTCACACCCCTGTAATCCATACATACATAATCCAGTCGACCGCCTCCGGGCTCCGAGACGTAGGGCTATTACTTCCTCCGAGAAGGGCCTGAACTCGTACATCCAGTGTCTTCACAACTGCTCCATACCTAGGATCTTGCCACTCCATACCTACCCCCCATTCTACTGTCAGACTTAGAGCCACGACAATGGCCACTCACAAGCCCATACATTTGCGTCCCTTGGCAAATTAATATCTTGTTCACGTATAGCAATCCTTGGCCCTTTCTTTGCCGAGGAACCTCCATGGTACATTCTTCTAAGCATATTTCTTTTTCTGAAAATTTCTGAAGTTTTAGTAACTTCAAAATAAAAGTGAATAAAACTAAACAAGATTGATAGCAACTACTCCTACAAGTGCCTAGAGCCTATATCATGCATTGGAATTGCTTGGGACCTCAAAAATTTAACATGCAAGCTCAAGAACATGTTCACCTATGCAGCAAAAATTTGCAATGTATAAAGCACTAGAGCAAAAACTAATTGGACTAGTGGAGGAGTCACATACCAAGCAACAATCTCCCAAAGCAGTTTTGCGAATGGAGCTTTGAGCTAAGAGATCGAAAATTGCAGCAAAATGAGCTAGAACTCGTGCTTGAGCTGGATTGGGAATTTTTTGGGTAGAAGATGAAGTGTGTGAGAGCTGGCATAAGTGGAGGGGAGCCACCAGGGGCCCACGAGATAGGGGGGGCACGCCCTCCTCTCTCGTGGCCTGGTGCTTTCCCCTCCTGCAGTGTTTTCAATGCCTAAAATCCTCAAATATTCCGGAAAAATCATACTAAATTTGCACGGCATTTGGAGCACTTTTATTTTCGGACTATTTTTTTAATGCACGGATAATTCAGAAAACAGACGGATAATACTATTTTTGCTTTATTTATTCTAAATAACAGAAAGTAAAAAGAGGGTACATAAGGTTGTGCCTTCTAGTTTCATCCATCTCGTGATCATCAAAATGAACCCACTAACAAGGTTGATCAAGTCTTGTTAACAAACTCATTCCGAATAACACGGAACCGGAGAAATTTCGAATGACACTAAGTTACCTCAACGGGGATATGAAAATCCCCAACAATAAGAATATCATACTTTTTCTTGACAGTAGGGAGAGGAAATTCAAAACCTCCAAAAATGATAGTTGGAACTTTTTATATAGAATTGATACTATGAACTTGAGATTGTTTCCTCGGAAAGTGTACCGTATGCTCATTGCCATTAACATGAAAAGTGACATTGCCTTTGTTGCAATCAATAACAGCCCCTGCAGTATTAAGAAAAGGTCCACCAAGGATAATAGACATACTATCGTCCTCGGGAATATCAAGAATAACAAAGTCCGTTAAGATAGTGACATTTGCAACCACAACAGGCACATCCTCACAAATACCGACAGGTATAGCAGTTGATTTATTGGCCATTTGCAAAGATATTTCAGTAGGTGTCAACTTATTCAATTCAAGTCTACGATATAAAGAGAGAGGCATAACACTAACACCGGCTCCAAGACCACATAAGGCAGTTCTAACATAATTTCTTTTAATATAGCATGGTATAGTTGGTACACCCGGATCTCCAAGTTTCTTTGGTATTCCACCTTTAAAAGTGTAATTAGCAAGCATGGTGGAAATTTCAGCTTCCGGTATCTTTCTTTTATTTGTGATGATATCCTTCATATACTTAGCATAAGGATTTACTTTAAGCATATCAGTTAAGCGCATACGTAAGAAAATATGTCTAATCATTTCAGCAAAGCGCTCAAAATCTTCATCATCCTTTGACTTGGATGGTTTAGGAGAAAAGGGCATGGGTTTCTGAACCCATGGTTCTCTTTCTTTACCGTGCTTCCTAGCAACAAAATCTCTATTATCATAACTTTGATTCTTTGATGGTGGTTTATCAAGATCAACAACAGGTTCAATCTCTACATCATTATCTTTGCTAGATTGAGCATCAACATGAACATTATCATTAACATTATCACTAGGTTCATGTTCATCACCTGATTGTGTTTCAGCATCAGAAATAGAAATATCATTGGGATTCTCAGGTATGTCTACAGTAGGTTCACTAGAAGCATGCAAAGTTCTGTCATTTTTCTTCTTCTTCTTTTTAGAAGAACTAGGTGCCTCTAAATTATTTCTCTGAGAATCTTGCTCGATTCTCTTAGGGTGGCCTTCAGGATAGAAGGGTTCCTGAGTCATTCTACCAGTTCTAGTAGCCACTCTAACAGCAAAGTCATTTTTATTATTTAATTCATCAAGCAAATCATTTTGAGCTTTAAGTACTTGCTCAGATTGAGTAGCAACCATAGAAGCATATTTGCTAACACGGTGAAGTTCATCTTTGACTCTAGCCAGATTATCACCTACGCGTCCTATCTCGAAAGCATTATTCTTTAACTTTCTACCAACATAAGCATTAAAACTTTCTTGTCTATCCATAAAGTCATCAAATTCATCTAAGCATGGGATATGAAATTTAGTAGAGGGTATTTCAACTTTATCATATCTATAGAGAGAATTTACCTTTAATACATGTGTCGGGTTATCAAGACAATGTGGTTCTTCAGGTGGTAAATTAAGACCATGTATTTCTTCAATAGGAGGTAAATTCTTAACATATTTAGCTTTAATACCTTTTTCTTTCATTGATTTCTTTGCCTCTTGCATATCTTCAGGACTGAGAAATAAAACACTTCTCTTCTTCGGAGTGGGTTTAGGAATAGGCTCAGGAGTTGGCTCAATTGGTTCAGGAATTTCTTCAGGAATTGGCTCAGGAAGAGTCCAATTATTTTCATTAGTCAACATATTATTCAATAGTATTTCAGCTTCGTCGATTGTTCTTTCCCTGAAAACACAACCAGCACAACTATCCAAGTAGTCCTTGGAAGCATCGGTTAGTCCATTATAAAAGATATCAAGTATTTCAGTTTTCTTAAGAGGATGATCAAGCAAAGCATTAAGTAACTGGAGAAGCCTCCCCAAGCTTGTGGGAGACTCTCTTCTTTGATTTGCACAAAATTATATATTTCCCGCGAGGCAGCTTGTTTCTTATGAGCAGGGAAATACTTAGCAGAGAAGTAATAAATCATATCCTGGGGACTACGCACACAAGCAGGAGCAAGAGAATTATACCAAGTCTTAGCATCACACTTTAATGAGAACGGAAATATCTTAAGGATATATAAATAGCAAGACTTCTCATCATTAGTAAACATGGTGGCTATATCATTCAACTTGGTAAGATGTGCCACAACAGTTTCAGATTCAAGGCCATAAAAAGGTTCAGATTCAACTAAAGTAATAATATCAGGATCAACAGAGAATTCATAATCCTTATCAGTAACACGGATAGGTGAAGTAGCAAAAGCAGGATCAGGTTTCATTCTAGCATTAAGAGACTGCTGCTTCCATTTAGCTAATAATTTCTTAAGATCATTTCTATCATTGCAAGCAAGAATTTCCATAATAGCTGCTTCATTCATAACATAACCCTTAGGAACAACAGGTAATACATAATCATTGGGGGAACCTTTATCATCACTATCATCAATAATAGGTTCTTCAATATTTTCATTCCCCCTAACTCTAGCAAGTTGTTCATCTAGAATTTCACCTAATGGCAAAGTAGTATCACGCATAGAAGTAGTTTCATCATGCATAGCAGAAGTGGCATCTTCAATAACATGCGACATATCAGAATTCATAGCAGTAGCAGGTTTAGGTGTCGCAAGCCTACTAATAACGGAAGGAGAATCTAGTGCAGAGCTAGATGGCAGTTCCTTACCTCCCCTCGTAGTTGAGGGCAAAATAGTAGTTCGGTCATCCTTCAAGTTCTTCATAGTGATCAACAGATATAAATCCCAAGTGACTCAGAGAATAGAGCTATGCTCCCCGGCAACGGCGCCAGAAATTAGTCTTGATAACCCACAAGTATAGGGGATCGCAACAGCTTTCGAGGGTAGAGTATTCAACCCAAATTTATTGATTCGGCACAAGGGGAGCCAAAGAATATTCTTGAGTATTAGCAGTTGAGTTGTCAATTCAACCACACCTGGATAACTTAGTATCTGCAGCAAAGTGTTTAGTAGCAAAAGTGGTATGATAATAAAGGTAACGGTAGCAAAAGTAAAGATAGATGTTTGGGGGTTTTTGTAGTAGTTGTAACAGTAGCAACGGAAAAGTAAATAAGCGAAGAACAATATATGAAAAGCTCGTAGGCAATGGATCAGTGATGGATAATTATGCCAGATGCGATTCCTCATGCAATAGCTATAACATAGGGTGATATAGAACTAGCTCCAATTCATCAATGTAATGTAGGCATGTATTCCGTAAATAGTCATACGTGCTTATGGAAAAGAACTTGCATGACATCTTTTGTCCTACCCTCCCGTGGAAGCGGGGTCCTAGCGGAAACTAAGGGATAATAAGGCCTCCTTTTAATAGAGAACCGGAACAAAGCATTAGCACATAGTGAATACATGAACTCCTCGAACTACGGTCATCACCGAGAAGTATCCCGATTATTGTCACTTCGGGGTTATCGGATAATAACACATAATAGGTGACTATAGACTTGCAAGATAGGATCAAGAACACACATGTATTCATGAAAACATAATAGGTTAAGATCTGAAATCATGGCACTCGGGCCCTAGTGACAAGCATTAAGCATAACAAAGTCATAGCAACATCAATCTCAGAACATAGTGGATACTAGGGACCAAACCCTAACAAAACTAACTTGATTACATGGTAAATCTCATCCAACCCATCACCATCCAGCAAGCCTATGATGGAATTACTCACGCACGGCGGTGAGCATCATGAAATTGGTGATGGAGGATGGTTGATGATGACGACGGCGATGAATCCCACTCTCCGGAGCCCTGAACGGACTCCAGATCAGCCCTCCCAAGAGAGATTAGGGCTTGGCGGCGGCTCCGTGTCGTAAAACGCTATGAAACTTTTCTCTGATTTTTTTTCTCCCCGAGACGGAATATATGGAGTTGGCGTTGAGGTCGGAGGAGTTACAGGGGGCCCACGAGATAGGAGGCCGCGCCCTAGGGGGGCGCCCCCCTGTCTCGTGGACAGGTTGTAGGCCCCCTGGCATTAATTATTTCGCCAAAAATTCTTATTAATTCCAAAAAGTGCCTCCGTGGATTTCCAGGACATTCCGAGAACTTTTCTTTTCTACACATAAAACAACATCATGGCAGTTCTGCTGAAAACAGCGTCAGTCCGGGTTAGTTTCATTCAAATCATGCAAGTTAGAGTCCAAAACAAGGGCAAAAGTGTTTGGAAAAGTAGATACATTGGAGACGTATCAGTGGCATCAGAACAAAACTAAAGCATATTAACTATATGTGCACTGGTATGTAATTTAACACATGTAACATGTTAACTGCCAGAAGTATGGCCCTACAGGTGCAAGCAGAATAACGCGTCTCATGAAAAACTGAATGATGCCCTGAAGAAATTCAAAGGTGCGGTGCTTATGCTAGGAAAGTGAACATAGGCGCTGGCCGTTGGATAATAGTACCTGATTCTCAGCGGCATATGGGTATCGTTGTCATACTTGATAGCTAAGGATCGTCGATGGTGCTCGTGTTGCGGTTGAGTTTGGGTCGGTTGTCGCCATCGCTGAAGCGGCTCCGGTGCTACGGTTGCGGCGCCTGTCGACATACAAGAAAGCTCATCTGTGGTAAGTGAACAGTTGCACGATAAAGAGAAAAACCGAAGGAGTACAAATCGAAATAACCTGATGAGGCTGCGGCGTCGGTAAAGCAGGGCCGGTGGAGTTGAATATGGCGTCCGTGGAGCGGGTCCGGTGAAGTGGACGAAGGCTTCGGCGGGTGCGTTGTATAGTGCTTTCGGTGAGGCGGATCTATTGCGTCGGATGAGGGCTTGTATGAAGGACCAGCGAAGGGGAGGACAAGGGAGTCAGTGAAGGGCCTACGTTGTGATGGAGGGCGCCGGTTAAGCAGATCCGGTGCGGTGGACCATGGTGGCGGTCAAGGAGATCTGGAGCGATGGACAAGCCAGCCGCTGAAGCGGCTCCTGTGAAGTGGTGAGTTGGCAGTTGGGGGTTCCAAGGTGCGGAAGGTGGATCCGACGGGGTGTGAGGTCCAGCGCTGCGGCGGAGGACTAGATTCGGTGGCTTGCCGTGGTTGGGGGGTCGGGGATGGGAAGGGGAGGGGCTCTGGGGAAGAATGTTGGGGGCAAAGAGGGGAGAATAATGGAGTTACCAAAGCAGCCCTTTTCCGTTCATGTGGGAGGGGTAAAACAGGAATATCGCAGGGCTAAACTTTCGGGCGCGTGATATTTCGATGTGAGTGGGAAGTTTGAAAGCTTTTGGCGCCTAAAATTATAGGTATTCTGCTCTCGTACAGCCGACTATGATATCATGGCCGACAATTTGTTTGTTTTGCATGCAAAAAAATGTGCAAGTTTTGAAAATCAGTGTCTCCAACTCGAAACTTAGATTGTCCATTCAATTCAAATATGGATCATTGAGCTACTACAAGCAAATACCATCATACGGTCCAATTCAAATGAAATTCCAAATGTGTTTATCCTAAATATGATGACAAAAGCAAAAATGTGTATGTGTATGAATAAAGTGGATGATTATAAAGTTTGAACATGCCCGTATGTGTATATCTCTAGGTTTGATATATGAATTTGGAATCACGAAATCCCGGCTTAAAAAATGTACCTCCGTTTAAATGAATTACAAAAGCTAATGATGGAGTCGAATTCCAAAATTCCAATCTTAGGTTTGTAATTCTGGTACATCAAGGTATATCACGCATGTTCAAAAGTATCGTTATCTCATAATACAAACTGTGAAACAAATGGATCAACCATGAGTGCACAATATCTCAATTACGCTAAAGTCCCTCAAATATAGACACCTCACTCTTTATCTGAAGTCAACCCCCCCCCCCCCACCACCACCACCACACACACACACACACATAGAGAAGTCGTTCCCTCCCCCAAACACCAACACACGAGCACATTAACACCCCTCTCTCTTGTAAAGACCGAACCCCAACATAGGTCTCTATCACTTTGTCTCTCGGGCATGCACACATCTCTTCCCTCACTCTCTAGGTCTCCCGCTATCTCTCTTACCCAAGCACACGCACTATGTAGAGTGTATATTTCCCATACACACAAAACGTCGCCCCCAAATGTCTATCTCCCTAGTTATGTGGTTCCCGCGCACTCACCTCACACACCACCCCCACTGCAAACAAGCACACTTTGTCTCCTTGTGCACCACTCTCCTCTTTCTATCTCTCCCACATGCGGACCCGCCCCAGCTCCTTCCCTGCATACATATATGTCGTGACTCTTTGCTTAGCTCCCTAATGTATAATCATTCTCGATTTCGCACATTGTTCTCTACATCGTCTATTCTAGATCTCTCATGAAGTCCCTATCACACACATGATGACTCGCTTCCCTTGCGTCTCCGTTCATAGGCCAATTTCGGACAACATCAACATTGTCTCCCTATCTATACGCCATTTATGGACACAAACGACCCCTCTCGCCCCCTCTCTTCCTCTCTCTCTCTCTCTCTCTCTCTCTCTCTCTCTCTCTCTCTCTCTCTCTCTCTCTCTCTCTCTCTTTCTCTCGCTCTCACACCCCTCTCCCACACACACACTCGATGTCTCTTCCAAATAGTCTGCTCCCCCAGCCCGCACCCGTGCTATCCCACTACTACACATTTCACACCATTCCCACTTCCCTTATACTAGGTTTACATCATTAGTGGTCTCTCTACTCCACGTACACTCTCTCCCTCTCACACACAAACGCGTGCACAAGCACACACAAACACGCACAAACACCCATTTATCTGGATCCTCATCTCTCCCCATGTCCGCATGTGTATCTCACACACTCACTCTCTAATTATGTATATGTGTCTCCACGTTACACAACACAAAGCCCCATGTACATGTCTCTCTCTATCCTCCACACACATAGACACAAAGAACCTGTTATCATTGCCTTAGTCTCTCACATATCACACAAGCACAATGTCTCTCTCTCTCTCGCAAACACGATCATCAAGGGTTTCCCCGTGAATAACTTACCGTCTATTCATCAACAGTCGTGGCAGTACGGCGAACACGAGACGTGAAAAAGAATAAATCTACACGTGCTTAGACCACCTAGTATGACTACTAGGACTAGAGCAAGCCAAAAAGCACGCCGCCGTCACCCCCTCCTTGTCGACGACGGGAAAATCTTTGTTTTACACAGTCAAGAAGTCATTGTGCTAAGGCCCCACATGCCGAGGCGTTGAATAGAATGTAGATGCTAGTTTACGGAAGCAAGTATCGATAATACGTTTGTATCTCCATACTTATATTTCTTCTCTTATAAAAAACCGAGTTGGTGATGATGGTACGTGTGCCATCTTGCAATATAGACCGTCCGATCTATATCTAACGGATGGAAATTAAACTAAAAGATACCCGCACCCCTCTCCAAATTTGCAGACAAGGCCTTCCCTCATTCATCCCTATCTCCAACAAACCTCATTGTTGAGCAATTAAGAAAGGAAGCCTCTGGAACAAACTAGTCTGGTGCCGCTGCCGGCATCGTCAATCCCCATGCCTCCGCTCAGTCCGACCACCAACCACCACCACACCCCAGTCCTCTTCACCTTATCTCATATTTCTCGAGATATCATTAGTTTTTACACATGGGATTACTCCCGCAAGGGTCAATCACAACAAGTGTTTTATAAAAAAATGCATCTTGATGTTCCATGCAATGCACGGATCTTGCTAGTACTCCTACATAAGACTAAGTTGGTGATGTTGGTGTGTCTGCCATCCGTCGTTTCTGACCATTAGATCTACATCTAACGATTGTGAGGTAAGTTGTTTCCTTTTCTCACCAACATCCCACTTGTCTACCAATTTGCAGAAAAACCCATAATTAGTATCTTAAAACCAACCACATCCCTCCCTGACCTCACTAAAACAGCCCAAGGAATATATTCTAATTGAAACATAATATATCTCTAGTGACATATGTATATCAAAATTAGAGTGTTTTGTACCAAGTTTGTGAATAAGTATTATTCTAATTATGATTCGTTGCAACGGACATGAACATTGCTAGTATTTCCAACCATGCATTTTTTCCTAGTATTCTATAGTTTCGAGTTTTCCATCAAGATATTAGTCACTCATGGTTGATATTTACTTTCAATCATGTACACATATGCACTATGTAACTAGCCTTGCTTATTGGCTTCCAAAGCTTAACTTTCACTCCTACTTACAATATGTAGAGTATTTAACAAAAAACAACCACTTTCAACCAGCCCTAGGAAGAATCTATTGTACAAAAAATAGCAAAAACATATCCAAAATTTCTTAATCCACGCCAAAAACTACTACCTAGTACTCCTACCGAATAGGTTCATTTAAACCCATTTATGACAGGGTTGGCCCACACATCCGTGCTGACGAGGCAGCTTAAACCAACACATTTTGTTTGACCGTTGACACGAGGGACCCACATCTGACCTTCTATCCTGTTATTCCCCCTCAAATCATTATTTTTACTGAACATTACTTCAAACAGTACTGATGCGTGTTCGTCGGTGGCGCCAGTGATGAGCGAGTTGGCCGCCGCTCCGCCGGACGGGCCGGACGCCGCGCTGGCCTCCGCACGGGTTGGCAGGTTGGCCCGAGCGTGACTCACGAGAGAGCAAGCCGCCGCGCTGGCCTTCGCTCGAGCCAGATGGCTGGCCTGAGCGCAGCGCGCGCGAGCAAGCCGCCGCGCTGCCGTGCCAATCTAGCTAGCAAACCTTGTAGACAAGCAGCTGGACGGGGCTATCTTAGCTAGCTAGCGGCCGCGAGCGTCGGACAGAGCTGGCTTCCGGGCTGCCACAACATGGGCTCTGCACCATCGGCGGTTTTGACCTCGCCTTCTGCCGGCGGCGGTAGCTGAGTCCCATGGCCGAGGATGACTTGGTGGACGGGCCGGAGGTAGGAGGTCACTCGAGGATTTTTGTTGGTAAGAGCATGTACAATGGTTGATAGGGTAGTCTTATCTTAAGTTTGCCATGTATGCAAGTGATAGTAGTTTCTTGGCATTTTAGTGGTTTCTTGCACTATTAGGGGTTTCTTGTAAGGAATAATGTACGTACTACTAGTGACAAAAGGCGATTCTAGGTTGCGTTGTACTCCAACGAGTACTACTAGTGGTCGCGGGAGTGTATACCTCGTTTTGCGGGTTCGATCCCGGCCGAACGCACGGCGGCCTTTTTTTCTAAATAGTACTACTACACATCGCTGGGAGCCAATATTTTACATGGGTAGTTTGAGTTTTGAAGTCCAACAGACATGCAGACCCACAATCTGGGTGCACTCGACAGCCTAGCCACGTGAATAGGTTTTCCTTCCCAGCATCCCGTGGCTCACGTGCTCGCCCTAGCCGCACCTCGCTTGCAGCTTCCTCATTATCTAGTAGCATATTTAAACTAGCGCCTCCCAATTGAGCCCGAGGAGCCGGAAAAGCCTGGTGGGGCATTGGGAACTGTGCAATATGGCTCTGTACGTAAAGTGATCTACTACTACTCTGTAGCTTGTGGCCTTGCACGCATGGACTTCACTCCATCATCGGCTCTACTATAAAAGAAATTCCTCTTGACGTGTTTTTTTAAACGGAGGCAAAAGCTTTGCTTCATCTCATTCATAAAGAAGGAACTACTAACAAAGTTCGACGAGATCCATTACACCTCCACAAATGGAAGCGAAAAGCCTAGTCCCGCTGTATCAAATAACTCAAATGTTCTGCCCCCGCAGTAACCGTCGCTGATAAACAGGCTGCTAGTGCGTGCGTGAGATGAGCGGCTGAGTAGGCCAGCTACTCCTACGTGAGAGGAGCGGCTGAATATAGCACCGAGAGTACCCACTAGGCCACTACGCAGGTGTACTTCCCCTGCATTGAAAGTACAGCGATGGTTCTAGAGAACAGTAGTACCCTCCACTTCCAACTGTACTCCCTCCTTTCCGGTTTATAAGGCTCAATTCAAAAATCTCACCAACCAAGGTAGATGGTGAGTGGTGGAATACTTTTTGTAGTTTGCAAAAGCACCCAATTAATGCTCCTGTTTTCCTCAAAAAAGTATGTTTACCAATGCATTAATTGCAATGCATGCATGCATAAATTACATGCATTGGTCAATTTTCTCTTAATACTTGCATGCAATGATTTAATGCACCTTGGAATTTGAACATGTGATGAGAAACAACCAAACTGAGCCTTATAAAATGGAAAAACTAAAATTTTGAGATAAGCCCTATAAACCGGAAAGGAAGGAGTAGCTCCTTGGCCCTGAGATTCAAGAGTTCAAAACTGGTGCACTATACTAGACTAGACTAGAAGTACAGTACATCGCACTACTAGTTGAGAAAATTAGTACTGGTACTACTACAGTACGAGTACGTACTCCTCCGTCACATAATGTAACACGTTTTTTGACACTAGTTGGCGTGTACAAAAAATGGCAAAAACATACCCAAAATTTCTTAATCCACGCCAAAAACTACTACCTAGTGCCAAAAATTTCTTACTAGTTCTATTATTTACAGTATAATGCAATCCCATAACATTCCATAATGCTAGTACTAGTAGTAAATAATAGCCTCACCCCTCCGCTGAGGAACGATATACAGTTGGAAGGGACGAGGCCATGCGGTTACTACGCTCTTATCTCCTCCTCGCCAGTTCCCCTCCCTCCGAAGAGAAGGCAGTTCGTCGCTGCTCCCATGGATTCGCCAGGCGGTTCTCCTCGTCGGGGCTGGGAGACCTTGGACGACGATCCTCTGGGAGAAATCGCAAGCCGCTCCGACGTCCTCACCGCCGCAAGACTCGGTGCTTCCTGCACCAACTTTTTCAAGACACTGCTTAAATAGGCTTGGGAAAAGGCCATGCTTGTTGGTCTTCCATGCGTCCTCGAGGAGAAGGTTCTTCTATGGGACAATCCTTCAAACAGTCCACCGCTCCCTGGCCATGGTTGCACGTTGACTCTGCTAGAGTTGCCGACGTTGAGAGGTAGTCGGATTTTGTCCGATGAGCGGGTCAGTAATGGAGTTTGATCATGTAGTACTTAGTTATTCCATTTCCATCCCATAATTTCTATGCTGCCCACCGTCTTATATATAGGTCTGGGTCGGTGCCACCGAAGATTGGCTTGCATACCTCCGGCCAGATACCACCATCATTTTGCACAACATTCACAGCAGTGCGGCCGTTCTGGTAGACCCCTTCTCCACCATTGGGATCGGCCTTCCGGACTGGCTGGGCTTGAATACGTATGATGATGCCTACATGAGATTGAAGAAGATAGCAATTGTGGACCCGCCGACAAAGCGACGCGGCTACGACGATTACTATCTCATCGCGGTGTTCGACATAAGGATTGCCATCAATGCAAGACGCAGTAACGGCAGAGGCTGGCGCATGTTGGCGGCGGCAGATTTGTACCCCTACACGTTCGAAGACGCCGTGCGCCATCTAGGCCGCATCTTCGCGGTGACAAGCTAGGGGACTTGTTTCATCTGGTTGCCATCCTACAGTACGGGAGATTACAAACGAAATGCACAAACCATCATTTGCATCCCTAACGGTACTCCATTATTTTGCAGGGACCAGTCATCCCCCGATCAAAATAAGATCGCCGATCCTGGATGTGCATTTGCATCCGCAATTCGGTCTAACCTGGAACCTTGTAGCTGACTTGGCATATTGGGATCAACTATCTTAGCAGTCGTTACCCATGGTACCACTGATGTGCAACATGGTCACACAATCTACCACGATCGGACCGTCACCATCTACCCAGGTATTCCATTTTTTAACCCTCTCGCCTTCTCTTTCATTGTTGTACTAGTAGTATACTTAGTAGTACTAGTAGGAGTACTTTTTACCTTGGAGGACGCGTATAGCTAGCTAGGCCCTTGAAGACTTGAACCCACTAGCTGCCACCATTTTTGTTTTTCCATGTCTTACTATCTCATCCATGTAGCCAAGAGTGGCTATATATAATAAGCCGGTTATTTTACTTCCTCTATACCGGAGTAGTACTATTTGCTGCACAGTATTACTGACTGCCATATTTGAGCACAACATTATTATGCATGGACCTTGACTATGTACGTCACCATGTGTCCAGATCTGGGATGCCGCGTGTACCAGATGAACGGCGCCGAGTTCGACCCCTGTGATGCTATGTGGGTGCCGAGGAACACTCTTGGAGAGTACTCGCTTTTCATCGGGGACAACTACCCCATTGTGAAGCGGATGCCACCTTCCGTGCACGACACGGAAGGCCTGCCGTTCATGAAGCATGGTTGTGTCTTCATTGCGCACGGCTGGATGAACGACATGCTGGGACACGCTATCCCTGATTTATGCCGCTTCAGCTTAGATGAGTCTTCATCGTGTGGAACCAGACTAGAAAGCTGCGACAATGATTCCCGTTGCCCACCGCTATGGATCGTGCCATCCATGAAGAACACCTGGGACTGGAACCTAGAGGAGGACATGCATGTAGCCCATCTATAACGTGTAAGTGGAGTACAGTAATTGTGAACGGTAGCACTGTGAATATATGTAGACTAGTCGTGCACAAATTTATCACATGAATTGGAGATGAACTTGTGTGTCATACTGGCATTCGTCCTTTAGAATTTATTACTAGTAAATGTGTTATGTGTACGTGCAACTTCTGTGGTTGTTGCACGGGCTCCAACACGCTCTTTGAGAAAAAAAAAGGTGGCACAGCTTTGGATATACGTGACGTGGCGGCATCATACAGTAGCATCGTTCGCTATAGTTGTAGTACACTCCTACTAGGACAACAACTCCTATAAAACCTTGCGCTTGGCTCTTTGCCTCTTCGGGAGGTTCAACAGTTCGTACTCGTGTGAACCTTGCACTTGGCTCTTCGCCTCTTCGGAAGGTCCAACAATGATGATACTACAGTACAATATGCTTCTGGCAATATGACACCGATTGAACTACTGCACGTCCACTACGAGGGCGAGGGCGAGGGAGAGGGAGAGGGAGAGGGAGAGGGCGCTGTAGTCAAAACCCTCTCCTCGTCCTGCGAACCACCACGTGCGTGGGCGAGGGAGAGGCATAGTAAGCAAGCTTCTCCTCGTTCGGCGAGTTGACGGGACACATCAAAGGAGTACTAGTACTAGTAGTAGTCCATACCGTGTCCTTTCCAATTAATATGGCTTAATTTGAAATGAGAAAAATACACTGGCGGTCAACGTATGTAACAATACGCTCTTTACGGTCACTATATATAGTTTTGTGGCGATTATACGATCACTAGCTCATCGTAGAGCACCGTATTGCACCCTACTGACCGGCCACATAGTCGATGTGGCACTTTGTTGACTGGTTAAATTGTCACTTGGTTTCTGGGTCCCACCAGTCAGTTGGCAGAGCAAAGAAATCAGTTAAACAAAAACTTTACGCAGGCGCGACACGAGTCCAACCCTTGCGCGCGAACCGCCCTGGCTGTGTATGTGAGTGCATGCATGTGTCCTCCCTCGGTCTTCCAACAAAGAGTGTACATCGGCTACAAAACAAAGAGTGTAGTACATAATGTACATCTACACTTCCAATACATTTAGCCTTTAATCTAAATCGATATTGATTGACTAATGCACCAACTTGTGCTGTAGGTATAGGCTACATGTATATCCTTAATTACAGCATGCAACGGCCTTCATTTAATCTTCTTATCTCAATGGTCGCATGCACACATAAGTCTGCTACTTTTGGGCGTTAATTATGCCCTGGTCAATGTGTAAATCTCTAAATGTACAGTCTTTCACGGACGTAGGGAGTAGGTTGAGCACTTGAGCGTGAGCGTGTGTGCTGCATCGTGTGTTGTGTGCCGCATGGGTGCGTGAGTGTTGCGTGCGTCCATGTGTACGTGTGAGTGTTGCATGTTGCATGCATGCATGCATGCATGGGGCTTACTCCCTGCCATTGACATGTTCATATTTCAAGCTTCCTCTGTTCCCTCCATATGGTGATACTCCCTCTGTTCCCAAATAGTAGTACGGAGTAAAAGCCTCCCTCTGTTCCCAAATACGGAGTATTTGTCTTTCTACAGATTTCAACAAGTGACTAGGTATGGAGCAAAATGAGTGAAGTGAGCATAGAGGCATAGAGATACTGTAGAAAGGAAGTCCTCGCGATCCATTATTCCCCATCTCGGTCAGAGAGAACTATTCAACTAGTCTTCGCAGTGAAGTGACAATACACGCTGCAGCAGATGGGACACGTAATTAATAAGCTGAACCAGTGTGTTGTTGTTACTAAATAAGCCTTACCCAGTACTGCCATCATGTTTGCCAGTAGAGCACACTTCCGCAAATACGCCTACGCACCTTTGTCCTCCATTAACTGACATATGGGCCATCTTGTGGTAGACCCACATGTCATCAGTGTAACTATTTACACTCCGAAGGACGGTATATCCTGGTAGTAGTACTAGTAGAATTGAGATTTAATGCACTTTCTTCCCCGTCTTCCACTCTTCTTCCTCCTCTCTTCTTCGTCCTCCTCTCTTCCCCATCGTCGGCCGCACACCATTTACCCCCACTCACTGCTCGCCCGCCCGCGCCATCTTCCTTGGTAGCTCGCGCGTACCATATCCCCCCGCTCACTGCTCGGCCACACGAGGAGAAGCTTCTTCGGTCACCCGCCCGAATCCACTTCCCCGCTGGCTCGCAGGCACCGAAAACCCCAATGGCAGAACCGACTGACACGCAGAGCCGCGATTGGAATTTCCTCCCCGATGTTCTCTTGGAGCAGATCTGTAGTCGTATGGACCTACTCAGCACCTTCCATCTGGCCGCATGCTTGGTGTCTTTGTACCGTCTACTCGTCTGCAACCAGCCGGCTCTTTTCAAGACACCCTGCTTGCTGATGCCCGATCCTCGCAGGTGGCCCAGACACCGACTTGACAATCCTACGGAGGTTGTCGTGGTGCCCCTCGACATGCTACCACTACCCGTCCACCTGTCCTTCATGCGCGGCCACTACTGGGCGGGCATGAAGGCCAACTAGATCATCCTCATCCACCACACCGGTAGTCCGTGGCGTCTCCTGGATATCTACACCCAGCGAGAGATCACCCTTCCATCGTTGGATACCGCCGACATCGAGCCTCGCGGCCCGCCGGACACTCCTGCCTACTACGCACGAGACGCGTCAAGCTTTTGGCTCGACCTCTGTTTGCAGAAAGTTGTAATCTGCGAAATGCCCACACCATCAGAAGACTACATCGATTACAAGCTCATTGCCTTGTTCAACATGGGATTAGTCTATCTGGAATCCGGTCACCATACATGGTTATGGCTCATCATCAATCCTGTTGAGGCAACATTTCTGTCTGATGTTATAGTGCACGATGGCATCGTTTACGCGGTCGACACACAGATTGGCTGCCTATACTGGTGGAATCTATCGTCGTGTAATTGTTCTACCTCATCTCATCTTTACCTTATGAATATGACTGCCTGTTCATTTGTTACAAATTTAGAATGCATAGCATGTCTATAACCACATCATTGCTATGTGTTCCTCTCATTTCCTAGATTTTTATGACCACACATGTTATTCTTAGAGTTGATATGAGAACAATTGGCATCTAATGATTGTTAGAATACATATTATGAGCATAACATCATGATTGCTATATGTTACTCTCGTTTACAAGATTTTTATAACAACGCATGTTATTTCTTAGAGTTGATATGAGAACAGTAGTAGTAAGTGCTATGGTAGAATATGAGTAGGCGATGTCATAGCTGTTTTCCTCTCATTGTTACATGATGTTTGAACCATGACATATTGCTAGAATATGAAAGCCATTGGCTTATGTTTTTAACTTGGGTATGATTATGACCATGGCATTGCAATTCTCTGTCTATGATATGTGTCACTGTTATAATAATCTTAATTCCACACATACTCTGAACATGATTGTTTATTTTTGTCCTTTTGGTCTCCAATTTGAATTGTTGCAGCAGACGCAAATGCGCTGGCCTTCATGATTCCATGACATGGAATCATACCAGCCGATGGGTGGTGGTTTATCGCTCGTTCAGCTGATGGCGGTCATTTGATACTCATTCGCACGTACCAAATTGACCAAACCATTACATCAAACCACATGCAGTACAATGCGTGGGGCGTTCGTGACATCGATGCTGCTTCGTGTTCGAGAAAGATCCCAGCTCCGTTGGGCCAGGCGTATTGAATTGGAGGTGGGTTTATAGCCTCGGCAACCACTCCTTGTTCCTCGGGCTCAATTATCCGACCATCCAACCAATCATCGATCATATCACCGGCGATGATTACTGTGCTATGCACCTTCCATTTGCGAGGGGGGGTTGTGTTTACACATCATACCATGGGTTTCATGAATCACCATATCCAGAGATTCGTCGACACAGCTTGTTGCCAGGTAATCTTCAGTGTGTGAAAGGCATCAAGCTTCCATGCGATGGATGGCTTTTGCAAACCCAACATGCGGCGATGTGGTTCATGCCAACAGCAAATATGCACAACTTGGTTCGTGCTGATATCTAGACTGGGCCATGTATTCTGTTGTTGTAGCACGACCCTCTTTTGTTGGATATTATGTATTGTTGTTAGTTTGAAGCACTCCTCTGGTTTGAAGGATAGATACCTTCCTGGGATCAAGTGCATCCTAACTCACCTACGTAGGATGTACTAATAATGATGATGGAGATGCTGTGCAGAAGCCATATATATATATATATATCTATATATATATATATATATATATATATATATATATATATGTATGTATGTATATATATATATATACACATACATACATATATATATATATACATACATAAACACTATTCTGATCACGGGATTAGAATAATATTCTGATTCACAACCTGAACTGCCTAAGTAACGCGCCTGAACTTCTCTCTGTACGAACCCGACCTTCGGCCTATCTTCGCAACCGTGCCTTCTACCATGAGTTTTTCTGGCTAGTCGTGTTCCATATGATGTAAGTATAATCTTCAAACGATTTTTAGCAACTAAATACTCGTTTAAGATAGGAATCTCGCTCATAGGCGGATTTTGCACTCAGGTCGTGAAGAACTCGCGTTTTTTGCGATTTTACTGTCTGAGTTGTTCGACCTGCACTTCCCCCTGTGCTAGGTTGAACTTCCCGCAACATTGCCCAAATACGGCTTGCTATATACCGTTGGAAAGCTATGGATACGAGTATCATGACCCAAGTTAAATTTTTCGCAAAATGTAAGTGGTTTAAGAGCAGTTTTGAAAACCATTTTTTCTTCACACAAAAAACGTGAATCGTAATTTCGATCGCATTTCTAAACCGTTTATCGGAATGAGGCATATAATATGGCGTTGGAAAGCTGCTGCAAAACCGCTCCTTCCACATGTTGAAAGTTTTTTCTAATTTGCTACGGTTAAAGAGTAATTTGAAAAAATGTAAAATTTCGTAAACCGAACAGCTGAGTTCGTTTTTTCGATGTCATTTCTAAACGGCTAATCCAATGGAGGCATATGATATGGCGTTGGAAAGCTTATGAAAATGCGCTACTTTTTCATCTTGAAAGTTTTTTCTAATTTTGAATGGTTTAAGAATAATTTAGAAAATGGTCCAAGTCCTATGAAGTTCGTATTTTCGAGCTAATTTTCTAACCGTGTGTCCAAATGCAGCAAATGATATGGCGTTCGAAAGCTTGAACAAATGCGAAACTTTTTGGTATGTATTGTTTCTCCCAATTCTTTACGGTTTTAAGTCAGTTTGAAAATGGCGAAAAACGTGTTTTCACCGTAATTTCTACAAACTTTATCGGAATCGGGCAAATAATATACCGTTGGAAAGCTACGGAAAATGCGAAACTTTTTCATGTTGATGGTTTTCTCTGATTCCTATCTGTTTTCAAGTAATTCCGAAAATGGCAGGATCATTCGTTCTGCCTCTACCGCGAAACAGATTCTTCGAAAATGCACCGCGTGAAGAACCTGAACTTCTCGGTGCGTGTACCTGAACTTCACTCTGTTTTTCACGTGATTTTTTGCTCGTAGCTCTTCATACACTTCTCCTTACTCTCCATCCACTCACCGGAATTGAGAAAGTGATATACCGATGGAAAGCTGTTGTAAACACGCAACTTTCTCGTGTTGATCATTTTTTCATACTCGCAACGATTTTAAAAGTTTTTCATCTGAAATTCATTCAGCGTAGTAGCTGAACTTCATGCTGTTTTCACGTTGAACTTCTGTGACGTATTTTTGTTTATACGCACGCCTGAACTTCCCTCTGTACGAACCCGACCTTCGGGCTATCTTTGCAACTGTGGCTTCCCCCGCGAATTATTCTGGTTAGTAGTGTTCTATATGATCTTAGTGTAATTTAGAAACGCGTTTTAGCGACTAAATACTGGTTTTAAATAGAAATCTAGCTCACTGGCGGATTTTGCTCTCGGGTCGTGATGAAATTGCGTTTTTTGCAATTTTACTGCCTTAGTTGTTCGACCTGAACTTCCCCTAGTGGTAGGTTGAATTTCTATCAACTTTGCCCAAATGGGGCTTACGATATACCGTTGGAAATCTATGGACACCAGTATCATGACCCAACTTAAAATTTTGGCAAAATGTAAGTGGTTTAAGAGCAGTTTTGAAAACCATTTTTTCTTCATACAAAAAACGTGAATCGTATTTTCGATCGCATTTCTAAAGCATTTATCGGAATGAGGCAAATAATATGGTGTTGGGAAGCTGCTCTAAAACTGCTCCTTTCACATGCTGAAAGTTTTTTCTAATTCCCTATGGTTAAAGAGTAATGTGGAAAATCGTAAAATTTTGCAAACCGAAGAACCGAGTTCCTATTTTCATTGCCATTTCTAAACGCCTAATCCAATTGAGACAAATGATATGGCGCTGGAAAGCTTGTGAAAATGCGCTTTTTTCTCATGTTGAAAGTTTTTTCCAATTTTGAATGGTTTAAGAGTAATTTAGAAAACGATACAAGTTCTACGAAGTTTATATTTTCAATCTATTTTTTTGATCATACGTCCGAATGTAGAAAATGATATGGCATTGGAAAGCCTGAACAAATGTGAAACTTTTTGATATATATTGTTTCTCCAAATTGATTACGGTTTTACATTGATTTTGAAAATGGCTAAAAACGTATTTTCGCCTTAATTTCTACAAACTTCATCGGAACGGGAAAAATAATATACTATTGAAAAGCTACGAAAAATGCGAAACTTTTTCTTGTTGATGGTTTTCTCTGAATCCCATCCATTTTCAAGTAATTTCAGAAACGACGAGATCACTCGTTCTGCCTTTATCGCGAAACAGATTCATCGAAAATGCATTGCGTGAAGTAGTTGAACTTCTATGGCATTTCTACCTGAACTTCACTCTGTTTTTCACGTGCTCTTTTTTGCTCGTAGCTCTTCATTCAGTCATCGAAATTCACTCTTCTCCGAAAATGCATTGCGTGAGGAGGTTGAACTTGTGGAGCAGTTCTGTTTGAACTTCAGTCTGTTTTTTCACCTGTAGTTTTTTTGCCCTAACTCCCCAACCACTTACCGGAATTGAGCAAATAATATACGGGGTGGAAAGATGTTGAAAACACGCAATTTTCTCGTGTTGATAACTTTTTCATACTCGCGAAGTTTGAACTTGTAGTTTTTCTAAAAAATGGGGAAATCTTTTTTAAACTTTTTTGTTGTTCTTATTTTTAGTTTGAACTTCATACTCTAATTTTGCATAGAAACTGAAAGAATTTGAGTTTTTTTATATACATCAAACTACTCCTTTTTTTAATTTGAAATTCTTGATTTTTCTAAATCGAATTGCTATAATTTTTTCATTAAAATGCTAAAACTAAGCTGCCCTTTAGCAACGAAAATAATTGAATTTTTATAGACATCAAAACGCTCTATTTTTTAATTTTTTGAACCTCTTTGTGTATTTCTAGAAACGGGAAAAATTGGAGTTTTTTTAGTAAATGTCGAACTTCTTGGTTTATTCGTTAGTAACAGGGAAAATTTGATTTTTTTTAATAAATAGCGAATTGTTCCTTTTTTGAAATTGAACTTCTTGGTTAATTATTTAGTAAAAAGGAAAATCTGAGCTCTTTATATACATTGAACTATTCTATTTTTTAAATTGAACTTCTTGGTTTTTTTCAATTTTAGACTTCTTGGTTTATTCATTTCTAAAGGAAAAAATACTAGTTTTGTAATAAATATCGTACAACTTCTTTTGTTATTTCGAACTGAACTGCTCCATTTTTTTGTTTTTAATCGACCAAAAATTTGTTTCCTTTGTGAACATCAAACAACTTTGATATTTTAATTTGAACCGCTTGGTTTTTTAGAAATGTGACCTGCTTTGTTATTTGAATGTGAACTTCTTGAATTATTATTGCGAATGAATAAAATCAATGTGTTTAATTAACATCCAACTTTCTGTACAATATATGTTTGAAAAATGGCACTCATGGAAAAAATAGAATTACCTAATTACAAAACAGAGAAGTACATAGCATTTACCCATATATGTCCAAAGTTTAAAATTAGGGTCCCGATAACTGCCACACGTGTGGCGGGAAAGGAGACGCAACACACGTCTCTAAGGGCATGTACAATGGTTCTATCTTAGCAATGCCACGTAGGATAAATGATGAGGTGGAGGAGAGAGAATTGATAAGAAAAGGCTTGTCTTCTCTTATTTAAGAGAAGATAAGAGATGATCTCTTAGCACAATATATGTCTCAGCATGTTTTTAGGAATAGCTAGTTATTGAAGATAAGACTAAAAAATGACCCATTGTAGACATGTTTTTTTGTCCTCTCTTAATTACATGCAAGACTTAAGAAAAAACTATCTTATCAACCATTGTACATGCCCTAATGTAAATAGATTGCCACATCATCGCATGCATGCATGCGAGAATCTTTTTGGATTTTCAGTTTTTAAAATGTTTTATCTCTTAAATGAAAAATCCGATTGAAGATCCGTTTTCACCATTAAATCCCTCGCGACGAGATCTTCAAAACTAGATCTCATATCGATATATTTCGGCGAAAGTTTTTTTGGTTAAAAGTTGCCATGTCTATTGCGCATGAATTGCCATGATATTTACACTGAAGTTGCCATGATATATTTCAACTATTTTATTTTATATTTAAAAGCAATTTTAACATATTATAAACCAAAGAATTAAGAAACTAGACTTGCCATGCACCATAAACTAAAATTGCCACGATACATGCACTTAAAATTGTCATGGTTCAATAAAAAATATTTTCATGGTCAAAGTACTGGAATTGCCATCATAAAAAAACTAAAATTGCCATGATCTACAAACTAAAATTGCTACATGGCAACTTTAGTTTAAGCACTATGGCAACTATAGTGTAAACATCATGGCAACTTCTGGGCAAAAAAAATTTTCGTCGAAACATATCAACATGGGGTCTAGTTTTGAAGATCTCGTCGAGACGGATTTAATGGCGAAAACGGATTTTTAGTTCGCTTTTTTATTTAGGAGATAAAACATTTTTAAGACAAAAACCAAAAAGATTTCTGCTGATGTCATGTATTTATACGTGGCAAAATGAGTGATGGTGGAGGCGTGTGGGCGATCTGCAAACGCCCACACGTGTGGGCGTTAACATTTCCGTAAAATTATCAAGTGGACTATTTATATTTTGGCTCCAGTCTTCTTAAAGACAAACATCTAGGAGTACTTTTAAAAATGCACTGGCCAAAATGGGCCTGATAAAAAATACATGGAGTTATTCCCCATTACTCATTTTTTTATTCTCTCTCTCTTCTCACTGTGATCGCTTTGTTTTCTCTTTTATAGAATAGAAAAGTCCAGCGTACATGTAGTAGCTAGGGTCGAATACAGGAAAAGAAATAAAAGCCAGTGACCAGAGCACTAGCTTAGCTCTTTTGCCTATCCTTTAATTCCCAGCCACGTCTTCTTTCTTACCTCCGCTCTTTTTATTTCAACAAGTGAGCGGACTAGAAAACAACGTATAATGCTCTCCTTTTTGTAGCTGAACAGACACATAAGGTGAAGCCGACCTGCAACAATGGCCATTTTCATCAGAGGATAAACACAAAACAGATGTCATGCACTGAAGTTTTTTCCGCACACAAAGGAGTAAACATCAGTTATTTAAAAATCAAAATAACACAAGTACGAAGCAAGTTATCACACCTTTTTGCACATGCAACAAAGTGTAGATGTTCAGTTATTTGGCTCCATCCGCATCATGCATCGCTCCTTTCCGTCAGTTAACTCAGTATCCATCAATTGTTGTTTTTGTCCGTCAGTTTTAACTCTTGTGTTCTTGGGCGTGAGTGCAAACAACACACAGAAGGCCAGCAGCCGCATGCTCGGGCAAGCCGGCGGCAGCGCGCAGGGGATTCAGAGCTGAGGTGCATGGCGAGTGTGCTCCAGGCGTGCTGCGGCCAGTTGCAGGGTACAGATGCGTGGCGACTTAGGTGAACGGCCTGCAGCGGCGTCGGCGAACGGCCGGACACTGTACCAGCAGATCCCCACCGGGAATAGGCGACATGGTGGCAGGGGAGCCTCGCTGATGGATTCGGCCAGAGGAGGTCCTGCTTGCGCCGAACGGGAAACGGCGCTAGCGGCGCACGGGGTGTGGAGACGTCATCGTTGGTTTCTTGTAGCTCGGCAGTGTCGTGCGATAGCAGCACATGAGGAGCCAGGGGCAAGTGAAGGTGACGAGCCGGAGGATACAGGGGAGCTCGCCGGAGGTAGAGAAGGAGAAGATTAAGGCATAGGGCGGGAGGAGGCTCACCGGAGGGAAGGTGTGCGGGCTTGACCGGATCCGCGTCAGCAGCAAGCGGGGGACTGCGTGGGCAGGCGGCCGAAGACTGCACGCCAGTTGATGGTGTTTGGTGATCCCCGGCGATGGCGGTTAGGACGCAGAGCCGCGCGCAGCCATGGCGGAAGTTCGGAGGCAGGCTCTCAGTGGCGCGCAAAGAAGGTGGGCGGCGCACAGGGAACGAACGCTGGTAGGTCGGGGGGCCGCGGCGTGCTGGGTAGGTCGGGCGGCGGCGGCGCTGGTTGGCCGGTGACGGTGACAGATGGGCAGGCCGCGCAAGAGCGCAGGGAAGGTCACAACGAAGCGGAGGGCACCGATTGCCGAAACCTCTCGCACACATAGGCGGAGGGAAGGGGAGGCCACGAACGGGGCATGTCCTCTGCTACGGCGGGCGGAGCTGGTTTCGGTTGCCGGAGGGTGGACGGGGAGGCGCCCGTGTCTGGGGCAGAACAACGAGGAGGCGTGCGTCGCAGGGGGTCGTCGCTAGAGGAGGAGTTGGGCGACGTCAGGGGCAGCCTAGGTGGCAGCGGAGGCGTGACGGCATACCAGAGGTAGGTGACGGGGTCACGCGCCGGCGCTTCATGGCGGGAGGCGGCGTCGGGGTCGCACGCCGATGCTTGGTGGCGGCAGGCGGCGGTGGGATCAGTCTCGGGCGGATCCGGGGGAAGGAGGCGGTCCGATGGCCGGATCCGGGGGCTGTGGTGTCACGGCGGCCGGATCCCGGGGAGGGAGCGGCGCGGCGGCCGGATTTAGGACGGCGCGGTGGCTGGTTCCGGGGAAGGGGAGGGGGCGGCGCGGGAGGTGCGGGACTGGGTGGTTTTCCTTTTTTTTCTCCGTGGCTTGGGGAGTTCCGGAACGCCTCTTCGGGCCCTGTATAGAACGGTGTGATCCAAATAGTTATTTTGATCTTGGGATTAGAATAGTGTCACTATATATATATATATATATCAGTTAGGCTTCAAGTGCTTACTTGTTAGTTAAACCTATGTATAAATTGTGACACTAAATACGACTAGTAAGTAGTACATACGTTGGTCAAATTATTCATCATGTCCACACATTGAATTGACGTGACAACACGCTGCGCGTGAGGTGACACAAGAATCCCGGCGGCGTGTTCGGGTATTCTGGACTTCAGATTTGGAGTACCACTTATCTGTCAAAATCTTTCATCATTCACTTAAAACAGTCGATTGATCATACATTGAGTACCGATGCAAGTCGAAGAAGGATTGGCCGGTGCTGCCGGCTGGCGTCAAGTTCGATCCCACGGATCAGGAACTGATCGAGCACCTTGAAGCCAAAGTGAGTGCTGACAGCGTGAGATTTCAATCTCTCATTGATTTGTTCATACCAACCATCGACAGTGAGCACGACATATGCTACACCCAACCTGAGAAACTTCCAGGTAAGACACCGATCGGCCGTCTACTTGCACAAACATATTCCTTTGTTTATACCTCTATTTTTCTTTTTAACGCGGACCTGGTGAAGCAATTACAATTTGACAGTTAATAAAAAGTGAAACAAGTGACTGCAACATGCCAAAGATGTTATGAAAATGCCAACTAGGTACAATAAAACCTGTATTCCACAATACTACAGGTATCACACTGAGTGGCCTAAGAAAACATTTCTTTCAGCGCAATTCCAGGGCGTTCAAAAGGGGCACATGGACGCGTCGTAAGATAGAGTCGGAGTGCGCCATGCACGCGATGGGGCACAAGACCGGCAATACCTTGCCGGTGATGGTCAAAGGCCGGCAGACGGGCAGCAAAAAAGGTTCTGGTGCTGCACACCAACAAGAACTTCGACCAGCAGAGGACCAAATGGGTGATGCACCAGTACCACCTCGGGGACCTGGAGCAAGAGAAGGAGCGGGAACTGGTCCTCTGCAAGATTTTCTACCAGACGAACACTAGGGCCAGGAGTAAAAAGATTATAAGTTAGTTTGGTATTGGTAGTTGTACTACCTTGTCGTCCGCAAGTTGGTATTGTTGTTAACGATCTTTTGGTATGAACTTGCATTTGCTTCCAACCATCATGCCGAGGGTCGGCGTGGATATAAAGCTGAATCATTTGTTTTGAAACGAATTTTCAGGCACCTGATTTTTATTTGATGGGTAGCATAAGCACCCGTTCCCAGTTCTCTAATTTTTTTGAAACAAGTGCATGCATTTATTATCACGATAAAAAAACAATATCCGTGTTGCATCCCAGTTATCAGTCTGTACTTGCAGAATTCTCTCGTTTATTGAGCACGTATATTGTTTTTTCAGGTCGAGCAAGTTTCAACTGGGCTGTAGACTGCCCAGGGTTGGTTTTGTTTTAACAGGCCCAGCCCATGACGACAACGGGGCACAAAGATCCAGCAGGTATCTACTGGACTCTGGCCCGCCAGTGTTAGTTATATTTTGTCTTACAATATCCATAGGCAGTTTTTTACTGAATCAAACACACAGCCCAGTTCTATTTTCCTCTTGAAACGCATGTCCTACATCCGTTTTCTAATCTCTACCTATAGTTTTACTAGTTCATATACACATATCATTATATTGAAAACACATGAAATTCCCTTTTCATATTTACATCCTTATTTTTGTTGTTTTTTCCCACCCAGCGCTGATTTTTTTACCACTGGTTTTCCCTTAAACCAACTCAATTGTCCCACGTCTTATTTGCTTACAAAAACAAAACGATTTTTTGGCAAATCAATAAGTTCTTAAAAAATGTTTATCATTTCGGGATTACAACAGTTCGTACTCCACCGAAATATGCAAATAAGGTTGAACTTTTTGACCGTGGTCCTGGGCAGAAAATGGGCTGTAATAAATTACTTAAGAATTAGCAAATGGGCTGCAAATTATAAAAAACAGCAAATGGGCTTTATGTTGTCTGCCACAGATTTGGAGGCTGACTTGTGGGCCTACTAAGTTCATGCATACACAAGGTTTCTCAAAAAAGAAACTTAGTCAACAATCGACTCTACCAGCGTCAGACCTTAGATGTCAATCTAACGGCAATCGTGCTTCTTCAGTCTCTGATCTTCCTGCCCCAGCCGCCCAAACCAGCGCCGTCGGAACCGCCTGCTCCCGCCTCCTGTGGCCGGCAATGCTGCCGGGCAGGCCTCACGGCCCCATCATACTCGCATCCTTGGCCTGTCTATCCCTCTACTCACCCACACCTCCTGCTATTTTCCGGCGCCGGCAGCTGAACCAGTCAACCCTCGTACTCTCCACCGCGTGGGCATCCACTGACGTGTCTTCCCCGGCTCCATGTCGTTCCCTTCGTAGGCCTTGCCATCGTCCACCGCCCTGGTGCTCTCAGCGCGGTGTGGTCAACGATGTCCATCCAACGGCCGTAGTGCTTCTTCGACCTCTGGTCTTCTTGCCCCAGCCGCCCAAAGCAGCATCGGTCGTGCCGCATGCTCCTGCCTCCCGTGGCCGGCTGTGCTACCGCGGAGGCCTCACCGTCCCCATACTACTCCCACCGCTGGCCAGGCCATCCCTCCACTCACCCACTCCCCCTGTTATTCTGCGGCGACGGCAGCCTCACACCACAACCGAACTAGTGAACCCTCGTACTCCTCTCCGCATGGGCATCCACTGCCGCGTCTTCCCCGACTCCGGGTCGTCCCCTTCCTAGGCCTCGCCGTCGTCCACCGCCGTGGTGCTCTCGGTGCGGCATGGTCAATGTGGTCAACAACCGACTTCCATCGGAAGAGTACTGTACGTGGAGAGGCTGACAGCTGGGTCCACGGCAGCCGCAAGGAAGTGCCTCCTTATTACGCGCAAAATAATTATTCCTCCACCTGACAGCAGGGACCCACCGGACGGGCCACCAGTATTTCGTGGAAAAAATGTTTCCCCCCTGACTGCTAGGACCCACCGGACGGGCCATCGTATTTTGCGAAAAAAACATTTGCCCCTGACTGCTGGGACCCACCGGACGGACCACCGTATTTCGCGAAAAAACGTTCCCCCCGCTGTCAGCTTGGACCCACCGGAAGTGCCTCCTTATTACGCACAGAAAAATGAATACTCCCCCGGCTAGCTGGGACCCACCATGGTGGGAGGCTGACTTGTGGGCATACTAAGTTGACGGGGACGGAGGGCTTTGTCAACTTAGTCAATATGAACGATTCTAGCTCTAGTGACCGTACGATGTCCATCCAACGGCCGTCGTGCTTGTTCAATCTCTGCTCTTCCTGCTCCAGCTGCTCAAACAAGCGTTGGCGAGACTGCCTGCTCCCTCCTCCCCGCAGCCGGCTGTGTTGCCGCGCAGCCCTCACCGCCCCACCGTACTCCCGTCGCTGGCCTAGCCATCCCTCTACTCACCCACACCTGTTGTTATTCTCCGGCGACGGCAGACGAACCAGTAAACCCTCGCACAGTCGTACTCCCCTCCGTGTGGGAAACAACTGCCGAGTCTTCCCTGCCTCCGTGTCGTTCCCTTCCTAGGCCTCGTCGTCGTCCACCACCCTGGTGCTCTCGGCGCGGCCTGGTCAACATGGTCAACAACCGACATGCATCTGAAGTGGACTGTACGTGGAGAGGCTGACAGCTGGGTCCACGGCCGCACGCAAGGAAATGCCTCCTTATTACGCGCAAAATAATGATTCCTCCACCTGACATCGGGGACCCACCGAAAGGGCCTCTGTATTTCGTGAAAAAAATGTTACCGCCGTTGACAGCTCGGACCCACCAGCTATATCTTCGCACGCAAGGAAGTGCCTCCTTATTACGCACAAAAAAATGAATACTCCCCCTGTTAGCTGGGACCCAGTATAGTGGCAGGTTGACTTGTGGGCCTACTAAGTTGACGGGGACGGAGGGCTTTGTCAACTTAGTCAATATGCATGATTCTAGCTCCACTGACCGTACGATGTCCATCCAACAGCCGTAGTGCTTCTTCAACCTCTGGTCTTCTAGCTCCAGCCGCCCAAACCAGCGCCGGTCGTGCCTCATGCTCCTGCCTCCCGTGGCCGTCTGCGATGCGGCGGAGGCCTCACCGCCCCCTACTACTCCTACTGCTTGTCAGGCCATCCCTCTACTCACCCACACCCCCTGTTATTCTGCGGCGGCGGTAGCCTCACACCGCAGCGAACCAGTAAACCCTCGTACTCCTCTACGCGTGGGCATACACTGCCGCGTCTTCCCCGGCTCCGCGTCGTCCCCTTCCTAGGCCTCGCCGTTGTCCACCGCCCTGGTGCTCTCGGCGCGGCGTGGTCAACGTGGTTAAGGAACGGCTTCCATCGGATGTGGACTGTATGTGCAGAGGCTGACAGCTGGGTCCACGGCCGCAGCAAGGAAGTGCCTCCTTATTACGTGCAAAATAACTATTCCTCCACCTGACAGCGGGGGCTCACTGGACGGGCCACCGTATTTCACGAAAAAAATGTTTCCCCTGACTGCTGGCACCCACCAGCTACATCTTGGCACGCAAGGAAGTGCGTCCGGGCAAAAAAAAAACGATTCGTCCCCCTGACTGCTGGGACCCACCAGCTACATCTTCGCACGCAAGGAAGTGCCTGACAGTCGGGACCCACCTGGTCGAACCGTACGTAGCGTTGTCATTCTGGTCACAAACATGTACGTACATATATATTGGTGGATGTAGAGGCGCGCACGTAGCATGTACACGTACGTACAACGACCAGGGTGCAAGAAAGAAAATACGGCCACGTATGTGTACATACGGGCGGGGTCTCGAACGCCTACTCGCGCATACGTACGGCAAGGGCTCATGTACATGGCTGGGTCGGAACGGAGAAACAGCGTCGTCGTCGTGTTCATGGGGAGGCAACAGAATGCGTCGTGTTCATCGGGAGGCAACGGAACGCGTGGGAGCCAACCGGCTGGGTCGAAACGGAATGCGTGGTCATGTTCATTGGGAGGGCTTGGATGGAACAGGCGATGAAAACGAGGCTTGGCGTACCGCACAATGGAGGAAACAGACCTCCTACTTTCGGAACGGGGTCCTGTTGATCGGGGGGTGTGGCGTACCGCAAAACGGAGCAAACGGACCTCCTACGGTCGAAACGGGGGTCCTGTTGATCGGGAGGGGTGTGGCATACCGCAAAACGGACGAAACGGACTTGTGTTGGAGCGCTACGGTCGAAACGGGGGTCCTGTTGATCGGGAGGGGTGTGGCGTACAGCAAAACGGACGAAACGGACCTCCTACGGTCGAAACGGGGGTCATGTTCATCGGGAGGGGTGTGGCCTACCGCAAAACGGGACTCCACGGGATACTGTTCATCTCCACCGTCGACCTTCTCCAGCCTCCACGGGCTACCGTCGACCTCCTCCAGCCTCCACGGGCTCCTGTTTATCAAGCCTCCACCGCGCGCTACTCGACCGGCTACTGTTCAACCACCCCTCCACGGGCACCCCTCCACCGTCTACTGTTCATCCAACCCTCCACACCACGGGGTCCTGTTCAACCACCCCTCCACGGCCACCCCTCCACCGTCTACTATTCATCCAGCCCTCCACACCACGGGGTCCTGTTCATCCAGAGGCAACACCACCACTCACTGTTCATCCAACCCCCCCCTCCACGGGCTTCTATGATTTTTTGTCACAATTATCATCATAGAAGTGTCATATGTATGACAGAAAAAAAAATTCGTTCGGCCCAAAATGTCATGGATGTGTCTTTTTTTTGTAGTGTTGCTTGCTCACGAAGATCTAGGGCATTTGAGGAAGCCCATCGTAGGAATATACATGCCATGTTCTATAATAAAAAATTCCCACTAGTATATGAAAGTGACAACATATGAGACTCTCTATATGAAGAACATGGTGCTACTTTGAAGCACAAGTGTGGAAAAAGATAGTAACATTGCCCCCTTTTTATTTTTATTTTCTTTTTTTCTTTTTTTTCTTTTGGCCTTTTTTTTTCTTTTTGGCCTTTTTTCTTTGGCCTTTCTTTTTTTTATTTGGCCTTTTTTATTTGGGGACAATGCTCTAATAATGATGATCATCACACTTCTATTTATTTACAACTCATGAATTACAACCCAAAACTAGAACAAGATATGACTCTACATGAATGCCTCCGGCGGTGTACCGGGATGGGTAATGAATCAAGAGTGACATGTATGAAAAATTATGCATGGTGGCTTTGCCATAAATACGATGTCAACTACATGATAATGCAAGGCAATATGACAATGATAATGTGTGTCATAAAAAAATGGAACGGAACGGTGGAAAGTTGCATGGCAATATATCTCGGAATGGCTATGAAAATGCCATAATAGGCAGGTATGGTGGCTGTTTTGAGGAAGATATAAGGAAGTTTATGTGTGATAGAGCGTATCGTATCATGGGGTTTGGATACACCGGCGAAGTTTGCACCAACTCTCAAGGTGAGAAAGGGCAATGCACGGTACCGAAGAGGCTAGCAATGATGGAAGGGTGAGAGTGCGTATAATCCATGGACTCAACATTAGTCAAAAGAAATCATATACTTATTGCAAAAATCTACAAGTCATCAAAAACCAAGCACTACACGCATGCTCCTAGGGGGATAGATTGGTAGGAAAAGACCATCGCTCGTCCTCGACCGCCACTCATAAGGATGACAATCTAATAACACCTCATGTTTCAAATTTGTTACACAACTTTTACCATACGTGCATGCTACAGGACTTGCCAACTTCAACACAAGCATTCTTTAAATTCATAATCACCCAACTAGCATGACTCTAATATCACCACCTCCATATCTCAAAACAATTATCAAGTATCAAATTGATCATAGCATCCAATTCACTTCCTATGATAGTTTTTATTATACCCAACTTGGATGCCCATCATTCTAGGACCAATTTTATAACCATAGAAAATACCATGCTGTTCTAAGAGACTCTCAAAATAATATAAGTGAAGCATGAGATATTAACAATTTCTACAAAATTAAGCCACCGCCGTGCTCTAAAAGATATAAGTGAAGCACTAGAGCAAAAACTATCTAGCTCAAAAGATATAAGTGAAGCACATAGAGTATTCTAATAAATTCCAATCATGTGGGTTTCTCCCAAAAGGTGTTTACAGCAAGGATGATTGTGGTAGACTAAAAAGCAAAGACTAATATCATACAAGACGCTCCAAGCAAAACACATATCATGTGGCGAATAAAAATATAGCTCCAAGTAAAGTTACCGATAGACGAAGACGAAACAGGGGATGCCTTCCTGGGGCATCCCCAAGCTTAGGCTTTTGTTTATCCTTGAATATCTTGGGGTGCCATGGGCATCCCCAAGCTTAGTCTCTTGCCACTCCTTATTCCATAGTCCATCAAATCTTTACCCAAAACTTGAAAACTTCACAACACAAAACTCAACAGGAAATCTCATAAGCTCCATTAGTGCAAGAAAGCAAAACCACCACATAAGGTACTGTAATTAACTCATTATTTATTTATATTGGTGTTAAAACTACTGTATTCCAAGTTCTCTATGGTTCATACCCCTACATACTAGCCATAGATGCATCAAAATAAGCAAACAACACACGAAAAACAGAATCTTCAAAAACAGAACAGTCTGTAGTAATCTGTAACTCTCGAATACTTCTGGAACACAAAAACTCCTACCAAAATAGGAAGTCCTGGACAATTTGTCTATTGATCTACAGAAAAAAGAATCAACGCAAAAGCACGTTTCTGTGACTTACTAAAATTATTTTCGTGCGCGCAAAGTTTCTGTTTTTCAGCAGAATCAAATTATCTATCACCATAGGTTATCCTATAGGTTCTACTTGGCACAAACACTAATTAAAACATAAAAACACATCTAAACAGAAGGTATATGCTAAATTTATTACCAAACAGAAGCAAAAACAAAAATCATAAATAAAATTAGGTTGCCTCCCAATTAGCGCTATTGTTTAACGCCCCTAGCTAGGCATAAAAGCGAGGATAGATCTAAGTAGTGCCATATTTGGCACTCGGAAAGGAAAGAGAGGATTTCCTTTCTATGGAATTCATTCTTCTATTTAGGGAAAGCACATTGCCATTAATGGATGAAGTAAGATTAAGCACGTTACGGAAATTTGCATCTAAGCTAGCCTTCATCTCTTTGATAATTTTATTTTGATAAAAGCATAAGAGAGTGGTAGATTCAACCTTATCATTCATAAGGTGCCCAAATATAGTTTTCATTTTTTTCAAAGGTATCAATAGCATCCCCTTTAAGAAAACCTTCTTCAAAAATAGAATCTAGAAATTGCTTGAAAGAAGCGGGTAAGCTAACATAGAAACTCTTTAGGTAAACTTCAATTTGATATTATGGCACATAGCTAGCCCGAATCCTTAATAACCTATCCCAAGCATCTTTTAAAGACTCATCAAGTAAATAGCAAAAAATTCTGGAGTCATCTTCATCAAAATTATTTAAGCTCTCCTCGGTGACCCCGGTGGGTCTTTCCATAGCATCATTATTTATGAGCTTAGAGAGGATAGAGGGACTATACAAGGTACTAAAACTCTGGAAAGGACCCTTGGTTCTTTTTGGTTCAGCCATGGCAAGGGGAAGGCAAACGGAAAAGAGAGAGGAGATTGGGAAAGAGAGGGCAAATAAAACGGCAAAGGTGAAGTGGGGGAGAGGAAAATGAGAGGCAAATGTCAAATAATGTAAGTGCGAGGGAGATGAGTTTGCAATGGGTACTTGGTATGTCTTTACTTGAGCGAACACCTCCCCGGCAACGGCGCCAGAAATCCTTCTTGCTACATCTTGAGCTTGCGTTGGTTTTCCTTGAAGAGGAAAGGGTGATGCAGCAATAGTAGCGTAAGTATTTCCCTCAGTTTTTTAGAACCAAGGTATCAATCCAATAGGAGGCTCCTCAAAAGTCACATGCACCTACACAAACAAACAAGAACTCGCAACCAACGCAATAAAGGGTTTGTAAATCCATTCAAGGCCACTTGCAAAAGTGAGATCTGATAGAGATAATATGATAAGATAAATATATTTTTGGTATTTTATGATATAGATTGGAAAAGTAAAGATGCAAATAAAAGTAGATTGAAAGCTTATATGATAAGAGATAGACCCGGGGGCCATAGGTTTCACTAGTGGCTTCTCTCAAGATAGCATAAGTATTACGGTGGGTGAACAAATTACTGTTGAGCAATTGATAGAAAAGCGAAAAATTATGATATTATCTAGGCATGATCATGTATATAGGCATCACGTCCGTGACAAGTAGACCGACTCCTGCCTGCATCTACTACTATTACTCCACACATCGACCACTATCCAGCATGCATCTAGAGTATTAAGTTCATAAAGAACAGAGTAACGCATTAAGAAAGATGACATGATGTAGAGGGATAAACTCATGTAATATGATATAAAACGCATCTTTTTATCCTCGATGGCAACAATACAATATGTGCCTTGCTGCCCCTGCTGTCACTGGGAAAGGACACCACAAGATTGAACCCAAAGCTAAGCACTTCTCCCATTGCAAGAAAGATCAATCTAGTAGGCCAAACCAAACTGATAATTCGAAGAGACTTGCAAAGATAACTTAATCACACATAAAAGAATTCATAGGAGATTCAAATATTTCTCATAGATAAACTTGATCATAAGCCCGCAATTCATCGGATCTTGACAAACACACCGCAAAAAGAGTTACATCGAATAGATCTCCAAGAAGATCGAGGAGGACATTGTATTGAGACTCAAAGAGAGAGAAGAAGTCATCTAGCTAATAACTATGGACCCGAAGGTCTGTGGTAAACTACTCACAACTCATCGGAGAGGCCTTGGAGATGATGTAAAGGCCCTCCGTGATTGATTCCCCCTCCGGCGGAGCGCCGGCGAAGGCTCCAAGATGGGATCTCGCGGATACAGAAGGTTACGGTGGTGGAAATAGTTTTTCGTGGTCGCTTCTGATGTTTTCGGGGTACATGGGTATATATAGGAGGAAGAAGTAGGTCGGTGGACGCCTGAGGGGCCTGTCGGTGTCAAAACTGGCGGATCTCGGGTAGGGGGTCCCGAACTGTGCATCTAGGCGGATGGTAACAGGAGACAAGGGACACGATGTTTTTACCCAGGTTTGGGCCCTCTCGATGGAGGTAAAACCCTACTCCTGCTTGATTAATATTGATGATATGGGTAGTACAAGAGTAGATCTACCACGAGATCAGAGAGGCTAAACCCTAGAAGCTAGCCTATGGTATTGTCAGAGTAATGGGCCACGGGTAGGCTGACCCGGGTCCCAAGATCTTTCAAGACATCGGGGCAGGCCGTGCCCCTCAGCCGAGTCCGGGACGGCGACCTTCGAAGAAGGCCGAGTCCCAGCTGGCGACTCTGAAGCAAGCCGACTCCGGGCTTGCGACCTTTCAAGGGGCCGACTATGAGAGTCGGCCCGCGACCTTTTCATGAAGACCGACGCAGGGTACGGTCCCGACGTGGCCGTCCCCTCAAACCTACAGGAGGTAGGCATGGCTACAGTGAGCCGTACCACCAGGAGATCTCCGGTAAGGCGCGGCACTGTTGCCATGCCTCCCCTGACATCAGCCACAGTGCGCAAGGCACTGTGCCCACGACGGCGGCCTGCACGGCCCGATGACCGCCGGGCCCCCCGTCAGTGAGGGAGCAGAAGACGGCCGGAGAGTCCGAAGACGGCCGGAGAGTCCGAAGACGGCCCTGCAAGAGTCGGCCTTCCCAGAGTCGGTCGCCTCTCAGTCAGGGCCCCACGAGCCATAAACTAGATTGGACGGGGAGTGGCGACAGTGATCGCCCGCAGACGGCGGCACTGTTCCCACGACCCCATGACCGAGCCTGCGTCATCAGGAGTGTTGCACAGTGCCCGGCCTGTCCGCGGGGCCCACCAGTCGGCGGGCCCCAGAAGCCGGCAGGGGGGCGGCGGCATGAGAGACAGACAGCTGGGGGCCACGCCCAGTCATTTTACCATTGTACCCTCGGGGGGTAGGCCTATATAAACCCCCCGGGGCACCCATGCAAAGGGTTGGGCCCTGGATAGGTTTCTAGACACATAGAAAGCAAAGGGAGGAGCTAGCCTTGCTCCCTCCTGCCACCCGAAACAGCTCAAGGAGCACCTTTGTACTATCACCCCATAGTGAACATGCGGAGACCCCGCAGAGCAGCAGTAGGGGTGTTATCTCCCCGGAGAGCCCCGAAGCTGGGTAAGATTCGTCGGCGTGCATGTCTGCGCCTCATCCCGTTTCCAGGCACCGGCAACGTTCTACTCGCCCCCACCATGATAAGCCACCCGTTGGCATATGTCGCATCCAACCCCCGACATTTGGCGCCCACCGTGGGGCGAGGTGCACCGTCGTCCGGAGATCTGTTCTGGATGGGAACCCTCTTCCTCCCTGGCGAGCGCAGCCAGCCCGGCTCGCCAGATGGAGTCTGCATCGACACGCTGCGCGGCGCTGAAGCTGCCTGCGCCGCGAGCGGCCTCGCCGAACTCATTGGCGAGGTGCGTCTCTCCGACGAACCCACACCGAGTGCGGGGGCGGGTGGCCCCGAGAGCCTCCGCGCGGGCCTCCTTGACCAACTCCACGTCGCCGGCGAGCCCGCTGTAGATTTGGAGTCCGTAGGCTCCTCCGACCCGATGCTGGTCGACTCTGACGCCGTATCGCTCGATATCTTCCCCACCGACGTGGTGGTCTACGACGAGCCGCTTCCGTATGAGGAGAGTGGCGAAAGCGCCGTCACGGAGGTGCTCGTCATCAGCCACGGCGAGCACTCCGGCGAAAACGCCCAGGACCCGCTGCCAGCGGCCCTGCAAGACCTGGCCGCGCCCATCCCAGAGGACGCGGACGCGGAGATGCTGGAAGAACGCCGCCTTCAGATCATCGAAGGCGCCAAGAAGTTGGCAAGCATGAGACGCTTGTCAGAAGCATACCAGCGCGAGATGGATCGTGCTGTAGGCGGCTCGCCGGCTCCGACTGGGCCGAGCCGTCTAGGTGCAGTCCGAGAGCCCGGCGCGGCCATCGCCGACTTGCTCGGGGCGAAACGCCCCGTGTACGCCACCCCAGCGGAGAACATCCGCGCCGCCCAAGCGGCGACCGAAGAACTGAAGAACTTCGAAGGCGAAGAGCGCCGTGTAATAACGGAGCGAGTCCAGCAGCTCCTCGATGCGGTTGCAGCACAAAACGCGGCAAGCGGCCGCGCAGACGCGCTGCAGCAGCCGAACGACGACTTACCCCCTCGCCGAGATCAAGGCGCGACCTCCCGGACGCCGACTAGCGGAATCCGCGGGAGGAAAGAGAAGGAGCCGGCTGCCAGTCACAGCCGGACTCGCATCACCATCGAGCGCGACCAAGACGGCCGCCCCAGAGCAGTGGAACGGCGAGATGATTATCTGCCTCCCCCACCCCGAAGAGAGCGGCGAGTTTCTCCGCCGCCTGTTGAGCATCCGACTCTCGGAGGTCGCCTCGGCCGCCGAGAGGGAGTCGGAGAGAATGACGCCCGCCACCGGATCGACCGACTCCACAGATCCCTGGCGTTAGAAGAAGAAGATGAGTTGGGTCCGCCTTGCTTCGGGCCCCGCATCAGAGATGAGCCTTTCCCCAAAGGGTTCACGCTCCCCCGAGACACGCCCAAGTACACCGGCTCCGTGAAGCCGGAGGATTGGTTGACAGACTACTCCACAGCCGTCAACATAGCCAACGGCAACAAGCGAGTCGCCGTGAAGTATGTTCCCCTCATGCTCCAGGGCACGGCCCGGACATGGCTGAACAGCCTGAAGCCCCGCAGCATCAATAGCTGGGTCGACTTCACTGAAGCTTTCATTCGCAACTTCACCAGCACGTACAAGCGACCTCCCAAGCCGCACCAGCTCTCCTTGTGCGTGCAAGGCCCTGACGAATCAACACGCGACTACCTCACGCGCTGGGGCGAACTTCGAAACTCCTGCGAGGGCGTGCACGAGGTGCAGGCCATCGAGTACTTCACGGCCGGGTGTCGAGAGGGCACCCTCCTCAAGCACAAGCTCCTCTGCGACGAGCCCGAAACCCTCGACGAACTGCTAGTCATAGCAGACAAGTACGCCACGGCCGACTCTTCAATGAAGACAGAGATTCAAGTCAACGCGGCTGGCAAAGTGATTCCCCAGGCCCCCAGAACCCCGGCTAGAGATGCCAGCCGGCGACAGCAGCAGAACGACAACAAGCGCAAGGCCCCTCAGCCGACTTCCAATAATCGGCAGGTCACAGCAGTAGAAGATCAGCAGCCGGAGGGGCAGCCTCAAGCAAGCGGCAGAAAGGCGGCAAGTCCAATTGGTTGCCGGCTTTCTCCTATGAGTAGACTTTGGATGGACCTTGCAAGTTCCACAGCGGCGCGAAGCCGTCGAACCACACCACTAGGAAGTGCCATTGGCTCTCCAGGATCGCCAAGGGAGACGGCCTCGCCCCTCCGCCGCCCGCGGGGCCGCCGCCTCCGCCGCCACCCCCGCAGCCGGCGGCTCGGCCGGTCGGCGCGGTCCAAGACGAGTTCCCGAAAGAGCACGGAGCCTACGTAGTGTTCACTAGCGTGGCAGATGACCGGCGCAGCAGGCGCCGACAACAGCAAGAAGTCAACGCGGTAGCAACTGACGCCCCCGAATTCATGCACTGGTCCGAGAAGCCTATCAGCTGGAGTCGGGCGGATCATCCGGAAGTGATGCCGAGTCCGGGCTCCTACGCTCTGGTCCTAGGCGCGACCTTGGCCACTGATAAGCGGGCCGCCCGTTTCTCACGGGTCCTGATTGATGGAGGCAGCAGCATAAACATCCTGTACAAGGACATAATGGAGAAGCTTGGAATCAGGCGAAGGCAGTTACAGAGCAGCCGCACCGTATTCCATGGAATTGTACCCGGCCTCTCCTGCTCACCGATCGGCAAGATTCTGATAGACGTCCTCTTCGGAGACAAGGATCACTTCCGCCGAGAGCCTGTCTGGTTCGAGGTGGTAGACTTGGAGAGCCCGTACCACGCCCTGCTTGGCCGGCCTGCCTTGGCCAAATTTATGGCGGTTCCCCATTACGCCTACCTCAAGATGAAGATGCTGAGTTCCAAGGGGATCCTGACAGTTGCTGGCGATTACAAGAAGTCGTCCGCTTGCGCGGCCGAGAGCAATCGGCTGGCCGAGTCTTTGGTGATCGCAGCCGAGAAGCGGCTCCTTGACCGCGTCGTGGCGATGGCGGGGAAGCAGCCGGAGATGTCGCCCGACCCCAAGGAGTCGGAGGCAGAAGGATCATTCAAGCCGGCTAAAGAAACCAAGAAGATACCCTTGGACCCGGAGCACCCAGAGAAATACGCTGTCATAGGCACAGGCCTCGACAGCAAATAGGAAGGCGAGCTCGTCGATTTCCTCCGTGAGAATCGGGACATCTTCGCATGGTCCCCCAAGGACATGCCGGGTGTACCGACGGAATTCGCCGAGCACAAGCTACACGTCAGGTCGGATGTAAAGCCCGTCAGACAGCCCTTGTGCCGCCTGTCAGAAGAGAAGAGAAGAGTTGTGGGAGAAGAGATAGCCCGGCTCCTGGCAGCCGGATTCATCATGGAGGTGTTTTTTCCGGAGTGGTTAGCCAACCCTGTGCTGGTATTGAAGAAGAATAAGCAGTGGCGGATGTGCATAGACTACACCAGCCTCAATAAAGCCTGCCCAAAGGACCCATTTGCTCTGCCAAGGATCGATCAGGTGATAGACTCCACAGCAGGATGCGAGCTGTTGAGTTTCCTAGATGCATACTCAGGATATCACCAGATCAAGTTGAATCCGGCAGATCGACTAAAGACCGCATTCATCACGCCGTTTGGAGCCTTCTGCTACCTGACAATGACGTTCGGCTTGAGGAATGCCGACGCCACCTTTCAGCGTTGCATGCAGAAGTGCCTCCTCAAGCAACTCGGCAGAAACGCTCACGTTTACGTGGATGATGTGGTGGTGAAGACGGAAAAGCTTGGGATGCTACTGGAAGACCTCAAAGAGACCTTTGACAATCTGCGCCAATTCCAGATCAAGCTCAACCCTGAGAAGTGCGTGTTCGGAGTCCCGGCCGGCCAACTCCTCGGCTTTTTGGTCTCCGAACGCGACATAGAGTGCAACCCCGTGAAGATCAAGGCCATTGAGAGAATGGAGGTACCCAACCGACTGTTGGATGTGCAGAAGTTCACCGGCTGCTTGGCGTCAATCAGCCGATTCATCAGTCGGCTGGGCGAGAAAGCTCTGCCTTTGTATCAACTGATGAAGAAGACCACCTTTTTCGAGTGGAACCACAAGGTAGACGAGGCATTTCTCCAACTAAAGAAGATGCTGGCGACACCCCCTGTGCTGGCGGCTCCGACTCCCAAAGAGCCCATGCTCTTGTACATCGCCTCCACCAGCCGGGTAGTCAGCACGGTTGTTGTAGTCGAACGCAAGGAGGAAGGCAAAGCGCTCCCGGTCCAGAGACCGGTATATTACCTGAGCGAGGTACTGTCGACCTCCAAACAGAACTACCCTCACTATCAGAAGATGTGCTACGGCGTGCATTTTGCCGCCAAGAAGCTGAAGCCCTACTTTCAAGAGCATCCAATCACGGTGGTTTGCACCGCCCCACTCGCCGAGATCATTGGAAGCCGAGATGCCTCCGGTCGAGTGGCCAAGTGGGCTATCGATCTAGCTCCTTACACCATCTACTATCAACCTCGCACCGCCATCAAGTCGCGGGCGCTGGCCGACTTCCTCGTCGACTGGGCCGAGACTCAGTACCTGCCACCAGCGCCCGACTCTACTCATTGGCGGCTGCACTTTGTCGGCTCCAAGATGCGCACCGGCCTTGGAGCCGGCGTCGTCCTCACCTCCCCCAAGGGCGACAAGCTCAAATACGTGCTGCAAATCCACTTCGCCGCCTCCAACAACGTCGCTGAATATGAAGCGCTCATCCACGGGCTCCGGCTTGCCAAAGAACTTGGCATTCGCCCGATCTTGTGCTACGGCGACTCCGACTTGGTGGTTCAGCAGTCATCCGGCGACTGGGACGCCAAGGACGCAAACATGGAAAGCTACCGCTTCCTGGTGCAGCAACTCAGTGGATACTTCGAGGGGTGCGAATTTCTTCATGTACCGAGAAACGACAACGATCAAGCAGATGCCTTGGCACGAGTCGGCTCCACTCGCCAAGCGATACCTTCCGGCGTCGCCCTTCAGCGCCTCCTCAAGCCGTCTATCAAGCCTTCACCAGAATCCGACTCCATCTTCGTGCTGGCTCCGCCAGAGGTAGTCGGATCCGACTCCAAGGCCCCGGCAAGCAACCTCAAAGCCACAATCGGCCCGGGGACTGCGCCTGTCGGCTCGGGGACTTCCAAGCCCGGCCCGGGGACTGCGCCAGTCGGCCCGGAAGCTGCGCCAGTCGGCCCGGAAGCTGCGCCAGTCGGCCCAGAGATTCCCTCAATCCAGCAAGCGGCAGCAGACTCCCCCCTGCCGCCTCCCAGCCCAGCCACCCGTGTCCAAGTTGCTGTGGTGGCAGTTGAAGAGATAGCAGCACCTTCATGGGCGCAGCCCATCCTCAAGTTCCTAGTAAACAAGGAGTTACCAGCAGACGAGACCCTGGCTCGGCAAGTACAACGCCGAGCAGCAGCCTACACCATAGTCAATAGAGAGCTAGTCAGGCGCAGTGTCACTGGCGTCCACCAGCGCTGCGTAGAGTCAGAGCAAGGCCAAGCGATCCTCAGAGACATCCATCAGGGCGAATGCGGCCACCATGCGGCTTCAAGGGCGCTTGTGGCCAAAGCCTTTCGGCACGGTTTCTTTTGGCCGACCGCCCTGGAAGAAGCTAAAGAACTAGTCAAGAAATGCAAGGGATGCCAGGTGTTCCGCTCCAAGCCCCTCCAGCCGGCTTCCGCGCTGAAGACAATCCCCATTGCCTGGCCCTTCGTAGTCTGGGGCTTGGACATGGTGGGACCATTCAAGATGGCCCGAGGCGGCCTAACTCATTTGCTTGTCGCGGTGGACAAGTTCACCAAGTGGGTGGAAGCAAAGCCCATCAAGAAATTAAACGGGCCCACAGCTGTGACCTTCATTGCCGACATCACAGTGCGGTACGGCATTCCGCACAGCATTATCACAGACAATGGCACCAACTTCACCAAGGGCGCCCTGGCACGTTTCTGCGCAACGCAGGGCATCCGACTGGACTTAGCGTCCGTTGCCCACCCACAGTCAAACGGCCAGGTAGAACGAACCAACGGCCTCATCTTGTCCGGCATCAAGCCTCGATTGGTCGAACCACTCGAGTGTTCGGCCGGCTGTTGGGTCGAAGAGCTGCCTGCCGTCCTCTGGAGCCTGCGCACAACCCCAAACAAGTCAACCGGCTTCACACCATTCTTCCTCGTCTACGGTGCCGAAGCTGTCATCCCGACGGACATACAGTTCGACTCTCCGCGAGTCTCCATGTACACCGAAGAGGAGGCTGAGGAAGCACGCCAAGACGGCGTCGATCTGCTGGAAGAGGACCGACTGTTGGCACTCAGTCGGTCCGGCATCTACCAGCAGAGTCTGCGCCGATACTACAACCGCAAGGTCAGGCCAAGATCGTTCCAAGAGGGCGACCTTGTGCTCCGGCTGATTCAGAGAACAGCCGGACAGCACAAGTTGTCGGCGCCTTGGGAAGGTCCCTTCATCATCAGCAAGGTGCTAGGGAACGACGCCTACTATCTGATCGACGCTCAGAAGCCTCGAGCGCGCAAGAGGGACGACTCCGGCAAAGAAACAGAGCGCCCGTGGAACGCAAATCTTCTGCGAAGATTTTACAGTTGATGCAGTATGTATCACGCTACCCTCTTTTGTATTAAAGTACAAAGACCTTAGGCCCCCCGGGACGAGCTCGGGGACTGCCTTTTTGATTATCTGTATGATATGGATTGCGCTTCCGAGTATGCTTTCCCCTTTTATCATACTATCTGGCACCGGGTCCGACTAGTCGGCCCGGGGACTCGCCGTCTTGCGCTATGAAATGCTCCCCGAAGTCAGACAAGTAATGTGCCGCGCTCAAAGCCGTCTCCTGCCGAAAGCCGCAGCTCGCAGAGCGACTGTCGGTAAGCAGGGGACGGGAAAGAACGAGTGCGCACATGAAAAACGGCTAAGGACTTAAGAGCTACGCATAGCCCAAGCTGGCTGCCAGCCTCCCCTTGCCGAGCCGACTCGCGAGCAGTCGGCTCGCAGTCTCAATTTTCATCAAGAATGGCCGACTCTCGAAGTCGGCCTGTCGATTTTCAGCCAACTTGCTAAAGTATTCTAAACGACTAAGTACTTGCCTCCCTAAAGTAGCTGAGCACTTGACCCAGCGGCAGTCCGCGGAGCGGCTGCCCAGTCGGCAAGGCGGCAACTGAAGGAAGGCGGCAAAGGAAAAAGTCTAAAGAACCAAAGCAATGAAAGGCGGAGATTGGATAAATATTTACATAAGGCCCTTGGCCGAATACACCCCGCGGGTGGAATTGTTCGAAACTGACAAATTTTTCAAAAGAAACAAAAGAGACAGGTAAAACTGAAGCGCTCTAGGGGGCTGCCTCCGGAGCCGGAGGGACGGAGGTGGCGGCGGTGTCGGACGTCGGGGCAGTCGGCTGGGCGGTCTTGGCTTGGCCGCCTCCAGCGACAGTCGCCTTGTTCTTCTGAGGATCGTTGCTGGAGGCGCGATCAGGCTGGGGCTGCCCGCCCGCTTCGTCCTCTGGCGCCTCCTCCTCGCCTCCGTCCTCCTACTCGTCCTCCTCCTCGACGCTGGAGCCGATCACCTCCGCCGAGTCCTCCTCGCACTCCGGGTGCATCCCGAACCATTCCGGCGGGAACTCCTCGCCGCCTTCGGTCCGCTCCGGCACGAAGACGCTAGTGTCCGTGTACTCGGCGATGGCCGCCGCGCGCTCGACAAGGGCGCCTTCCACGGCCTCCAGCTCGGCCTGGGCCTCTGACCGGAACGCGGCCAGACGGTCCAGGTCCAGCCCTGGATACCACCCTTTGACGAACTCCAAGGCCCGACGTGCTCCGGCACGGGCCGAGGAGCCCCTCCAAGCCTCGAAGCGACCGGCGGCGACCTCCAGCCAGTCAGCCGTCCGGCTGGCGGTGCGAAGAGCTGGCACCTCCGGCCACAGGGCGGCAACGACTTGAGCGCCGACGCGTTGAAGACGGCGCAGCAGACGATGAGCAGGACGAAGGCGGACCTCGATGCTCAGGAGCTGCTCGTCGATGGTTCGGGGGGCGTTGGCGGCAATCACTTCGCCCTTCGCCCTTCGCTCCTCCCGAGCCGCCTCGATGACCAGAGGAACGCCCTGCGAGTGGCCGGGGAAGAAGTCTGCCAAGACAGAAAAGAAGACAGTCAGAAAAATCAGAAATCAGTCCGACACAAGAGTCGGAAGACCAAAGAAGGGAAAAAATAATTACCGTCGACGATGTCCTCAAGCTCGTGGTAGCCGGAGGTCAGCATCGCCTCCCGGTCGGTCCAGGCGGAGCGCTCGACCTCGAACTCGGCTATGAGGGTATCCTCCCGCGACTTGGCGTCTTCCTGCGCCTTCCGGAGCAGCTCTTTCTGCTCGGCCAGCTGCGTCGCCAGCAGGTCGCGCTCTTGGACGAGCTTGCCGCACTCCTCCTCCTTGGCGCGGCGAGCGGTGTTGGCCTCGTTCAGCTGCTCCTGGAGGGCGGCATTGGCGTCTGAAGATCGAAAGACGTTATCAGTAAGAAAGGTCGCCGGGGAGATCCGGCCCGACTGCTCAGCAGTCGGCCCGAATCTCGGGGACTACAGCCCGCGGGTGCGCCAGCGCGCCCCCGCGGAGAAGAAGGAAGATAGATCGCCGGGAGATCCGGCCCGACTGCTCAGCAGTCGGCCCGAATCTCGGGGACTACAGCCCGCCGGTGCGCCAGCGCGCCCCCGCAAAGAAGAAAGAATTAACCCACCTCGGCTTTCCGTCAGATCGGCGGTCCGCTTCCGCAGCTCTTCAACATTGCGGTTGAAGGCAGTGGTGCGGAGGTTGTGGTATTCCTGCAAAGCCGGCAAAGCAAAGTTAAGCCTTCGGAGCTCGCCAGAAGGAGTTCCGAGTCGCCTGCTCAGCATCCGACCCCGAACTCGGGGACTACACCCAGTGGGTGCGCTGGCGCGCCCCCACGGGAAAAGACAGAAACTAAAAAAGAAAAAACGAAACATACCCGGACGGAGGTCCGCAGGGCCAGATGCGCTTTGGTGCAGAGTTGGAGGGCGTCGCCTTCTTTGCGCAGCTTCGATTGGACGTCCAGAAGGGCCTGGTTTAGCGGGCCGGTGCCGCCTTCACGCAGCCAGCCGGTGGGCGCCGCACTTGAGGCCTCGACATCCAGGTTCACCGAGCTTGCAGCGCCGGTTACCCGTGCCCGCGGTGCTGAGTTCGTCCTCTCAATCCGGCGGCGCGCTGGCACGGCGACCTGAAGAAGTAGCTACGCATCGGCGTCGTCCGCAGTCGGAGGATCCTGCGGGTCCATCGGCTGTTTGCCGTGCGGCCTTGAAGACGGAGGCGGCGGGGGCGGCGGGGGCGGCGCGTGAGTATCCGAGCCTGAGATGTCGCCGCCCTCCTCCGCGAGAGGGTTTGCGGTGCCGACCTCCCCGGTCTGCCCCGTGAACTCAGTTGCCGGCGGCGCCGACGACAGTGGGGGCACGAGCATCGCCGATCGGCGACGTGCGACCTCCTCGGCATGCCGCTTCGCCGCGGCCGCAGCCACGGCCTCCTCCAGGTGCCGCTGGGCGTTGGCGGCCGCCTTCTCGGCTTCCGCCTTCTCTAGGCGGTCGGCCTCCTCCTCCTCGCGCTTCTCTCGCGCGTTCCGTTTCGTCGCCTCCCGAAGGTCGGCGGCGGGATCAATCCGCCGTGTGTTGGCAGACGTCTCCACCGACCCCATGACGGAGGGGACGGCGGCTCTCTCAAGAGAGAGGGAAGCTCTGGAGAAGGTCGGAGGGAAAATCAGAAAAAACTCCAAGCGAGACCCAGGAAAGAAATGACAGAGTAAGAAGACTCACGAAGAAACTAGCGGCGGCCTTTTCACTTCCTTTCGGAAGCGGTTGGCCTTCGCGGCCGCCTCCTCCCGCTTGGTCGCGACGGCGGCTCCCTTGAACTTTTTCGACTTGCCACCGGGCCCACTCGGCCCGGCGTGACGCCTCTTCGCGCCGGCTTGGCTGGAGGTGCCGGCTTTCGGCTGACGGCGCGGGGCGACTTCCGCGTCGGCGTCGCCCTCGGGCCAGTCGGCGAAGGTCGCCGACGGTCTGAGGCCGCCGTCTGCCCCCTCTCCGCCGCCTTCGGCGTCGGCCTCCAGTGCCGCCGCTCCCAGGTCGGGGTCGTCAACGTCGCTGACCTCGCGATCTGGGACGTAGTCGCGAGGCTCTCTTGTGGCGCCGGCTGAGGGCGCTGTAAGGGGATTCTGCCCAGAAGACGCCAACAAAAGATCAGAGCCCGAGGTCTGACGGAAACAAGATCGAGCTGCAGATAGATGCGACTTACCATTGGAGGGGGGTTGTCGCGCGAGTACGACTCCTTGCCGAACTGCCACTCCTCCGTGAACCCGCAGTGGGCGATGTGGTTCACCAAGTTCGCCACCTCCCCACGCAGCATGTCCCTGGTGCACAGCCGGCTCGGATCGTGTCGGCCGATCATCTGGCAGATGAGGTGAGGCCGGCCTTGGAGCGGAAGAACCCGGCGCGCCACAAAGGCGGCCAGAAGATCGGAGGCGACGAGCCCCTCCGACTGCAGCATGACTCGGAGTCTCGCCACGGCGCCGCTTCCGGAGGTCGAGAGGGACTTGGATCGATGGGACCAACTGGCCAGCCGGCCAGTCAGCGGCTCGGGGTCGAAAGGCGGCAGGTTGACCCAGTCGCCGTCGGTGGAGATGTTCTTCACGTAGAAGTAGGACTTCTGCCACATCTTCATCGACTTCACCAGCGGGATGGGCGGAAAAGGATTGTCGGCCGTCGTGCGCCGCACCGCGATGTAGGTGCCGCACTGAGCCGGCGTGCCAGCGGCCTGAGTGCCAAGTTTGGCGGAGAAGAACTCCCCCCACAGCTCGAGGGTGGGGAGAACGCCGATGTAGCCTTCGCACAGGGTGGCGAAGGCGGAGAGAAGCACCACCACATTGGGGGTGAGGTGGTGCGGCTGCAGTCTGTGGAACTCGAGAAACGAGCGGAAGAATCCGCTCGCCAGAAGCCCCAGCCCGCGCATAAGATGCGAGCGGAAGATGACCCGCTCGCCCTCCTCCGGCGCGGGCCGGATCTCTCCCGCCGGCGCGGGGCGGGCGTGCACCAGGTCCGCGCTGGGGAGACGGCGAGTCCGGCGAAGGAACTCAATGTCCTCCGCCTCCATGTCCGAGCCATCCCACTCGCCGGAGCGCGAAGCGGGCGGCGCGGCGGAAGAAGAACTCATCGCCGGCGAGGAAGAAGGTTTTTTGCTTGCGGCGGGGGAAGAATGTCGTGGCTCACGGTGAAGGAAGGAGAAGGGTGGGAGAGCGGGCGAGAGAGTGCGCGTGCAGTGCCTCCCCGCTCCTTCCCGCCTACTTATAGCCCTACGGGCTGAGAAGCCGAGGGGCGGCGGGGGGATTAACTGCGCCCGCGGCCCCACGCCGCCCACGATCGACCCCCACGAAGTTACTGCGCAGTAACGACGTGGGGATGCCAACCGCCCTCGGCCACAGCGGATCCGCTCGGGGCCCGGGGCGCGGTAATGGCGGGGCCCACCTGACGACCCGTCCCATCACGCGCATGGGTGGACAGACTATCGCCTCCACGTGGCGCCGCGCGGCGGGACCGTCTCGATAATGGCAGGGAAGCGTGGCCGATACGCCTCCCATTTTTCCCGCCACAACTTGCGGATGGCGGCCCCTCGCCGAACGAGTCCGACTTCGGCGAGGCGGCCCGAAGCAACAGCAGCCGAGTCTCAGAATCGGCACCAGATGAAATGAAACTGCTGAAGCCCCCCGAGGTGGCACCCGCCGGGATTCACCAGCTTCGGGGACTGCTGTCGGAGTAATGGGCCACGGGTAGGCTGACCCGGGTCCCAAGATCTTTCAAGACATCGGGGCAGGCCGTGCCCCTCAGCCGAGTCCGGGACGGCGACCTTCGAAGAAGGCCGAGTCCCAGCTGGCGACTCTGAAGCAAGCCGACTCCGGGCTTGCGACCTTTCAAGGGGCCGACTATGAGAGTCGGCCCGCGACCTTTTCACGAAGACCGACGCAGGGTACGGTCCCGACGTGGCCGTCCCCTCAAACCTACGGGAGGTAGGCATGGCTACAGTGAGCCGTACCACCAGGAGATCTCCGGTAAGGCGCGGCACTGTTGCCATGCCTCCCCTGACATCAGCCACAGTGCGCAAGGCACTGTGCCCACGACGGCGGCCTGCACGGCCCGATGACCGCCGGGCCCCCCGTCAGTGAGGGAGCAGAAGACGGCCGGAGAGTCCGAAGACGGCCCTGCAAGAGTCGGCCTTCCCAGAGTCGGCCGCCTCTCAGTCAGGGCCCCACGAGCCATAAACCAGATTGGACGGGGAGTGGCGACAGTGATCGCCCGCAGACGGCGGCACTGTTCCCACGACCCCATGACCGAGCCTGCGTCATCAGGAGTGTTGCACAGTGCCCGGCCTGTCCGCGGGGCCCGCCAGTCGGCGGGCCCCAAAAGCCGGCAGGGGGGCAGCGGCATGAGAGACAGACAGCTGGGGGCCACGCCCAGTCATTTTACCATTGTACCCTCGGGGGGTAGGCCTATATAAACCCCCGGGGCACCCATGCAAAGGGTTGGGCCCTGGATAGGTTTTTAGACACATAGAAAGCAAAGGGAGGAGCTAGCCTTGCTCCCTCCTGCCACCCGAAACAGCTCAAGGAGCACCTTTGTACTATCACCCCATAGTGAACATGCGGAGACCCCGCAGAGCAGCAGTAGGGGTGTTATCTCCCCGGAGAGCCCCGAAGCTGGGTAAGATTCGTCGGCGTGCATGTCTGCGCCTCATCCCGTTTCCAGGCACCGGCGACGTTCTACTCGCCCCCACCATGATAAGCCACCCGTTGGCATATGTCGCATCCAACCCCCGACAGGTATGATTGTTGTTCGTCCTACGGACTAAAACCCTCCGGTTTATATAGGCACCGAAGAGGGTTAGGGTTACACGGAGTCGGTTACAATGGTAGGAGATCTACATATCCGTATCGCCAAGCTTGCCTTCCACGGCAAGGAAAGTCCCATCCGGACACGGGACAAAGTCCTGAATCTTGTATCTTCATAGTCCAGGAGTCCGGCCAAAGGTGATAGTTCGGCTATCCGGACACCCCCTAATCCGGGACTCCCTCAGTAGCCCCCGAACCAGGCTTCAATGGCGATGCGTCCGGCGCGTAGATTTTCTTCAGCATTGCAAGGCGGGTTCTTCTCCAAATCCTGTGCACCTGTTGAATAGCATCCGGCTACTCGTAAATATTGCGCTCCTTGGCTTCCACGCCCAATAATGGCCATCTTCCACGTGTCGAACGAATGCGAAAAGCCAGGGTATTTTTACATTTACCCCCCTAGCTGCGCAAATGAGCTGCCTATAAAGGAGACGAGGATCTAGATCCGAATCACACCATCCTCCCTTCGCGAGCATTCATCAGAGCACATCTGACAAAAATCCATTCCATCATGGATAGTCAACGTGGCTCCTCCTCTTGCCCTCCTAGCCCTCAGCCTGGAGATTGGGAGAGATGCTCCGTCCCACACAGCGAGCTAGTGACGCTCCAAACCAAGGGATTTCTTCCCCCAGCCTTCATGGTTCCGGTTCGAGCCGGACTCGCCACCTATAAGGGCGGAAAGCCAGCGGAGAGCGTCCCCAGTCCCTCCAAAGGAGAGCGGGTATGCCTTGTCCCTTATTTGATAAGAGGGCTCGGATTTCCAATTCATCCGTTTCTCTGGGGGCTCCTGGAGTTCTACGGCCTCCAGTTGCATAACCTTACGCCTGCCTCCATCTTGCATATTGCGGGCTTCGTGGCCCTTTGCGAGCTGTTTTTGGGCATCGAGGCTCATTTTGCGTTGTGGAAGAAGTTGTTCTGCCTTGTGCCCCATTCTCAAGAGGGGTCAGTATATCAAGTGGGCGGAGCCGAACTATGGCGCATCGCCGGAACCGGATATCTATCTGGAACCCCGAAGAAGGCGTCCGAAGACTGGCCTTCGGAATGGTTTTATATAGAAGATGTCCCCCTGCCGGACCCTGTTCGGATCGGCCTCCCTGAGTTCAATAACGCTCCTTTGAAGAAACGCCTAAGCTGGCATCCATGAAGCCCTCAGAAGGAAAATGACAGGGACGTCCTTTACCTGATGAGCCGAATTAGATTGTTAGCTCATTCCGGACTGACCATGATCGGGGTCATGGCCACATGCATTATGCGAGGGGTGCAGCCGCTCCAGTATAGAGGACACCCCATGTGGGATTTCAATGGGGAGGATGATGCCACCCGCCACGACCGTAAGGGGCCGGGATCGGTCGCCGATCTGATGAAGATCCTGTCCGCATTGTACAAGGGAGAAGAGGAGGAATTTCTCCACGTCAATCCACAGGACGGATTTTCTATGTACAATCCTCCAAGCTGGGTAAGCGGACATTTATTTTTGCCTATCCGATCCATAGTCCCATAGTCAAGTATCTCATTTTGTGATTTCGGCGCAGGAACTGCGCCGGGCCGTAAAGGATATAAACAGCCCGCCTCCACAACCCGAGGATCCGGAACGGTTCCTCGATCCGACCTCCCAAGAGGATCCGGACATATCGGTGGAGCTGATCGATGGGGTATTTCACCAACTGAGCATCGATAATGCCTTGGTCGCCATTACGGCTGATTACCCCGGAATACTTCCTGCCTCGCAGGTAACTGAGACCGAAGTCCCAATACTTTGAAAATGACCCATCCGTGCTTGTTTTTTATCACCGTATACCAATGGTGTTTCACACGGGAAGTCCTTGAGGCGGAAGGCTGAGCCTGCGACGGCTAGTCAACCAGGGCAGCAAGGCCCAACAGGCTGAAAAGAAGTGTAGTCCAGATTGAAACGCCGGTGCAACGGTATGGTGTGTCATCTTACTCCCAGGTTTTATTCCCGGGAGGCATACTAACGCTCGTGCTTTTTTAGGAAGAAGAGCGCTCGCCGGACTGTATCCGAAGAGGTTGCCAATCAATCCTCCGCTCACCAGGCTCCAAAGCCAGGTCCATAAGCGGAGGCGAACACGAGGCGTGCGTCGGATGCTCCTCCGACAGAGGATGCCGATAGGTTATCTACCACCAATTCCGAGGTGGAGAGTGCCATGAATCACAGGCATCACCGGACAGTTCTTCATGACGCATGTTTCTCCCCAGAGGCATTGGATGCCTTCAATTCGGGAGATGCGCACCTCCGTGCCACTCAAAATGGTCTAGCCAGAGCCACGAAGCAGTATGTAAAAGACATATGGGTGAAAAAATTTGACAGTTATATATGCCAGTAGCCCCCGAGACTTGAAATAGTTAGAATAACTGATTTAAGGATCATTTATTGTGCAGGATCTTACAGAAAAGAATACCCAACTGTCCCAGGAGCTGGAGGAGTGCAAACCCCAACTTGAGGCCGCACTAGCCGCAGCGGGGGAAGCCAAAGAGACCCCCTTTGGTATATATGCTTCAAAAGATAAGTAATTTGTGAAGTGCGGCGTGTGTATAAGTCTGACAATAATATTGCAGATGGCGCTGGGATAGATCCGGACAAGCAACAGCCCATGTGCAGGTTAAAGGCTAGCGAGAATGTGCTTACAAGGGTGAGGCAAGAGAAAAATAATTTCCAAGATGCCAACACCCAGCTGGGTGAGGAACTAAAGGATGTTCGTGCCCAGCTTTCTGACTCCGTTAAGAAGAATCAGCGGTTTTGACGCGACATTTTTAGTAAGTGCTTGAACGAACTTTGAAAAAGAGTTCGGCGAGGAAGTCGACTAACAGAGTTATGTCTGTAGGTATGCTCACAGGCCGTCCTGCAAAGGAAATGCCCAGTTCTACGGGTGACCTTCTTCCTGAGCTCTTGCAACTGCACGAACGAGTTCGGCAGGTGATGAAAGGCGTCGCCCAGGCCTTGTGGCCATCTGCCTCCCTGCCCGAAGGCCTTGGAGAGCTTGCAGAGAGGCTTCAAGGAGCACAGCGGCGCTTCCGCTTATGGAAGATATCGGCCTGCCGTCAAGGCGCCAGGGAGGCCTGGGCCATGGTGAAGATGCGGTACACGAAGGCTGACCCAAACCACATGGCCGAGGTCGGACCTGTGGGGCCCGATGGGAAGGAGATCCCTGTGAGCTTAATGTACGGCCAAGTAGAATTGGCCGCAAAGTATTCCCAACAGGATTGTAAACTAGACAACCTGTTGGATGGCATTGAAGAGGAATATGCCCGGTCAAGTTGACTATGTAATTTAAGATGACATGTAAAATGCCTTCTAGCCGGATTGTAGATCGTTTGTCATGGCGGACCTTTTCGCTTCAACCTCAGGACCCGATAGTCTGGAGTGTGTCCGAATACCCTGACGGTTATGCAAGAACCGGGGCATGCGTGGAGACCAGGCGTAGGGGTCATTAGTGCTTTATCAGACAAGTGTCCAACTAGTTATGTTATATTACATGGTTAGTAAGAAACATCTTCCAGGGAGAATAGTTCCGTTAGGGGTTCCTTTCCCTGGGAGGCATGCCCTAAAGTGCATGTCCGGACTGCGAAAAATGCAGAAAAACATCTGGGGGCGGATAAATAAATAAATGAGAAATCGTCTTTTAGTTCACTGACCGAATATTCCCTTAAGAACGCTAGCTTTCGGCTTCACCCAGTCTGAGGTACACATCCGGCTGACCCGGCAGTAACAATCGCAGAGGTGCTCCCTTTACCACCTAGCTGAACAATCAGGAACGTAGGGGTAAGCACAGGAGCTAGGCAACCCAGCTTGGCCAAAACTTAAGTCATATCGATGCATATAATGGTGAATAAAAGGTACATGCGAAAGTGTGACACATGTGTTGGGCATGAAGCCCGTATAAATAAGCTTCTGTTAAAGAAGCCCCCGGGTATAATGAGCGCAGATAGCGCGTCAAATGTGTGCAAACAACGTGCAAACGAGCCTTCAAAGGCTATAAGAGAAAAGGAGGGAGAAGGAGAGAAACAGAAGACAACTGATGTGTAAAATATAGACAGAGGAAGGAGACGAACTCAGAATCCGGCGCTAGGCATAGAATCTTTGGAGACGGGCTGCGTTCCATGGGTTCGGCTCGAGTCGGTTATCTGATGCATTTCGCAGACGGTACGCTCCGCCGGTCAGGACTTGGTTGATGATGAAGGGACCTTCCCATTTGGGCTTGAGTTTGTCCTTTTTCTTGTCCGGCAGGCATAGAACTAATTCGCCAACATTGTAAGTTTTGGCCCGTACTTCTCTGCTTTGATATCTTCGAGCCTGCTGTTGATAGAATGCGGAACAGGCTTTTGCCACGTCATGCTCCTCCTCCAAGGCGTCCAAACTGTCCTGCCGATCGATCTCGGCTTCTCTTTCTTCATACATGCGCACGCGAGGTGAGTCATGAATTATGTCGCAGGGCAGAACTGCCTCTGTGCCGTATACCATAAAAAATGGTGTGAATCCGGTAGTGCGATTCGGCATGGTCCGCAGCCCCCAGAGTACAGAGTCAAGCTCCTCTACCCAGTGCGTGTTAGATTCCTTGAGGGATCGCACTAATCTGGGTTTGATGCTGCTCATGATTAGACCATTTGCTCGCTCGACTTGACCGTTAGTTTGAGGGTGATAGACTGAAGCATAGTCGAGCTTAATGCCCATGTTTTTCACCAGAGTTTGACCTCGTCAGCCGTAAAGTTCGTGTCGTTATCAGTGATGATGCTGTGGGGGACGCTGTAACGGTGTACGATCCCTGATATGAAGTCTATCACCAGTCCGGATTCGGCCGTTTTAACAGGTTTGGCCTCTATCCATTTGGTGAATTTATCCACCATGACTAGTAGGTATTTTTGCTTGTGGGTTCCTCCTTTAAGGGGTCCAACCATGTCAAGCCCCCAGACCGTGAAGGGCCAGGTGATGGGTATAGTTTTGAGGGCGGTGGGTGGCATGTGGCTTTGATTAGCAAAGAGCTGGCAACCGACGCATCGTTGGACTAAGTCCTGAGCATCTGCCCGGGCCGTTGGCCAATAAAATCCTGTATGGAAGGCCTTGCCTACAAGGGCCCGGGCTGCGGTGTGGTGCCCGCCGAGTCCGGCGTGAATTTCAGCCAGAAGATTCCGTCCTTCCTCTTCGGAGATACACCTTTGAAGGACTCCGGTTGTGCTTTTCTTATAAAGCTCTCCATCATGGACCTTATAGGCTTTTGAAAGGATCGATATGGTTGACTAGAGGGGGGGGGGGTGAATAGGCAACTAACAATTTTTAAGCTTTTCTTTACCAAATTAAACTTTGCAACAAAATAGGTTGTCTAGATGTGCAACTAGGTGAGCAACCTATATGATGCAATGACAACTAGCACACAAGCAAGCAAAGGATGTAAAACAAGTAGGCTTGCAAAAGTAAAGGCACGAAATAACCAAGAGTGGAGCCGGTGGAGACGAGGATGTGTTACCGGAGTTCCTTCCTTTTAAGGGGAAGTACGTCTCCGTTAGAGCGGTGTGGAGGCACAATGCTCCCCAAGAAGCCACTAGGGCCATCGTATTCTCCTCACGCCCTCACACGATGCGAGATGCCGTGATTCCACTATTGGTGCCCTTGAAGGCGGCGACCGAACCTTTACAAACAAGGTTGGGGCAATCTCCACAACAATCGGAGGCTCCCAACAACAACAACACCACGAAGCTTCACCACAATGGAGTATGGCTTCGAGGTGACCTCAACCGTCTAGGGTGCTCAACACCCAAGAGTAACAAGATCCGCAAGGGATAAGTGGGGGGAATCAAATATCCTGTGGTGGAAGTGTAGATCGGGCCCTTGTCACCCAATCCCGAGCAAATCAACAAGTTTGATTGGCTAGGGAGAGACATCGGGCGAAAATGGAGCTTGGAGCAACAATGGAGCTTAGAGGTGGAAGAGGTAGTCAACTAGAGGTAGAAGACGCCCCTTATATAGTCATGGGAAAAATCCAACCGTTATCCACATGTTCAACCCGCAACGCACGGTACTACCGCTCCAGGGGCGCGGTACTACCGCGAGGCTGCGCGGTACTACCGTGGAGGACCACGGTGCTACCATGACGGCTGCACAGGCCGGAACTAGCCTGACTAGGGGCAGTACTACCGCTTGCGCGATACTACCGCTCCCCCTTGCGGTACTACCGCAAGGCAGGAGAGTCTCGGCCTGGGAAGGGCGCGGATGAAATAAATTACATCCGTGCCTACTTCCGCTGAAACTGGGGTGGTACAAAAACCCGACGCGGTACTACCGCTCGCGAGGCGCGGTACTACCGTTGCGGGCGCGGATGTAAAAAATTACATCCGCGCCTACTACCATGACTCAGCGGTACTAGGTAGGAGGGCCACGGTACTACGACTCCTAGGGAGCGGTACTACCGTGGGCCCCGCGGTACTACCGCACTGGACGAGCGGTACTACCGTGGGGGGCGCGGATGTAAAAAATTACATCCGCCCCTACTACCGCACCGGAGCGGCACAAGGCCTGGGTGCCGTGGTACTACCGCTCCAGAGGGGCGGTACTACCATGACACACAGCGGTACTACCGCTTGTACTTGCGGTACTACCGCAAGTACAGCAGTAGTCGTCAGGTTTCCGCACAACCAAGATAATGAAGGGTAGCTCCAAAATGCAGGGAAAGGAGGGACAAGTGTACGTGTTGATTCCACTCAAACCTTTCCGACACGGACCCCCTCTTAACAGTACGGCTCTCCTACGACTCAAATCCACCAAAGAGAAACGTAGAACAACGCCGACTTCAATAGTCTCCGAGGGGCACCGAATCGTCTCGTGCCTAGTGATGAAGTATCTGAGAGACTCAAGGCGCACGATTAGTCCGCAAAAGCATTGTCATCAATCACCAAAACACCTAAGGGATAAATATGCCCCTACAATCTCCCCCTTTTGGTGTATTGATGACAACACGGGATTTGCACATAGATAAGATAATTGAAAGCAGGGGCAAACCCCGCCTCTCTAAAATATAGACGGGCTCCCCCTAGATGTGTGCACTTTAGATGAATGCTTTGGACTGCATAGCACACAGACTAGGATCAACACTCCCCCTATATTTTAGAGACCAAGGCATGATAATAAGCATAGCATAGCACGATAATAAGCATAGCATAGCACAAAGATAGCCCAAAATAACACAAGCTTGCTAGGATAGATAGAGTGCATATGTCTTACACCATACAAAGTAAAGTAACCAAGGTTCGAACGAGAAAGCAGCAAATAGTTCAACCAAGAAAGCAGCAAACACACGACACACACGACTCGCAAACTCGCAAATCCCTACACTCTCTCCCCCTTTGGCATCGAGACGCCAAAAAGGCAGAGAGGACACCTACACACACAAGAGGTGGCTCAAGCAGAGAACTCGTCCCAATCCTCTCCGTCGGACTCCTCTGCAGCTGGAATGGTCTCCTTGACATCCTCCTCAGAATCAGTCCACCTGTAGCCTTGCTTCTCCATCCACTCGGCCTCAGGAGTGATGCGCTCCTCAGACCTGCCAGACACTTCCTCACCATAGAGCTGCAAGATCTTGTTGTGCCAGCGACAACTCTCCTTGGACTCCACGTGAGTCCTGTACTGCCCCTTGGCTTGCATGCAGAAAAGAGACTTCATCTTATCCTTCAACTTCTTGGCCCATGATGGCCTAGAGACACTCTGGGAGGGCCTAGCAGTACGGCCCTCAGCAACATCCTCGGCGCCAGCATCCTCCTCATCAACAGCAGCCCTAGCAGCAGTCGCCTCGGCACGAGTAGCGGTGTTGGCCCAGTTAGATTTGATACACAGACAAATGGGCTCATGGCGAATCTAGTCTGGAGCAAGGAACTCCTCCTCAGGGTACATCTTTTCCCAAGTCTTTGAGATCAGCCGAAACAGATAGGGCCCATAGATAGGCACCTTGCGGTTGAACACTGCAAACCGAAGCTCACACCACATGATGTGTGAGACATCAAGTGGCTGAGACTGAGTTGAACGAGCCTCCTGGCAAATGAGCATCATATCCACCATATAGGCATGAACCTTGTCTTTGTCACCGATGCGTGGGAACAAGGAGTTGCGGAAGATGCGATACATGATATCCAGAAAGGGGTTGAGTACCAAAGTGGTCTTGCCATTGGCGAGCGCCTTCTCAACCATGAACGGGTAAGCTTGTCCTTGTTGGCAGAATCAGCATTGCCATGGGGGCGAACACCCACTGGAGTGTTAAGCCCATCATCAGGAACCTGAAGCAGATCCATGAACTCCTTCCAGGTAGCAGACAGTTGGCGGCCATTGGTCATCTAGGTCATCCTCCTTTCTTCATTAGGGTGAAAGTACACTCAGGCAAAGAACTGATAGATAATCTCGGGGTCATAGTCCAGGTGAAAAGAGATCACATGCTCAATGCCAAACTGCTCCACCAAGTCCAGAGCCTCTCCAAAGTAGTCACGGAACTTGTCCTTCCTCATGTGGTGCATATCAATCCACTTCACCTCCACATAGGTATTCTGCTTGTTCTTGATGACATCCAAATAGATGTTGGTCTGTGTCTTGTTCCAGAACAGCTCACAGCCTCTGATAGTGGAACGCGGATGCACATAAGGGTGAAGCTGCCTGAGACGGACATACTCAGCGGGGGCAATCTCATCCATGCCCTTAGCGGGCTCCTTGTGCTTGCTAGCTGAGGTCTTGACATTGCGCTTGGATGCAGACGATCCCTCTGGTACTTCACCTGGGTTGCGCAAATTCTTGGAGCCAGTGTCACGACTGGGATTGGACCGGCGAGAGCCACCACCTGAGACACACACGCAAAGCACCAAAGACACGAAGAAGATCAATGCAAAGGCCACGATAAAGCACAAGAAACACATAGAAGGCATACGAGAAAGTTGGCATGCGATAGATGTGAGCCACGGTAGAACTGCCACTGTCTGCGTTACTAAAAGGTTAGTACCGCTCCAAACGCGGTAGTACCGTGCGAGGTCACGGTAGTACCGTGGCTGGGGCGGAAGTAAGCTTTTAGTACCGCACAGAGCGCGGTAGTACCACTCCCGAAGGGCGATAGTACCATGCGAGCGGTAGTACCGCGCCGGAGGGGCGGTAGTACCACGTCACGTCAGATACAACGGGCGGTTCGAATCTGAAAAGAACCGCGAAACAATGGCGGTGCTACGGTGATCAGATCTAGCGCAAGACAACAATGCAAGTACAATTCCTATGCAATACCACGCTCCTTCATCCTATTCTTGCAGAGATTAAGCCTATGAATCTCAAGAACACACAAGCCTCCCCCAAAACCTAAAAATACCAAAGACAAACAACGGAGAGGGAGTTGGGGAAAAACCTTGGTCCATAGCAAGAGCACGTGGTGGGGAACGATCCCACCAGTCGGAATCACGGGAGGGCAGCCGGTGGAGGAGATCCGGCGACAAACGCCGGCTCCATTCTTGAGCGAGGGAGAGGAGGAGACGACATGGAGAGAGAGGACACGAATGGGTATGGGGAGTTAGAACTCCCCCTGCCCGTCCTTATCCCCACGCGCTCGAACCAGCGCGGTAGTACCGTGTATCATCGCGGTAGTACCGCTCGGGCGGAAGTACCGCGCCGAGGCGGTAGTACCGCTCAACCAGGCGGCAGTAAAAAATTACTGCCGCATGGTGACGGTAGTACCGTGCTCCCGCCAGCGGTAGTACCGTGGCTGGCTGCGGTAGTACCGTAGCTGGCCGCGGTAGTACCGTGAGCTCAAGTCACCGCAGGTTTCAAACACGAGAGGAAAAGGCCTTTGCACGGGAACTTTTCACACACAAGAAACCACGAGAACACACACAGACCAGAGGTAAAAAGACAACAAGAAACCACCAAGCGACAAGGCCTCTCGAGGAGAGAGGGCGGTGGCCGAATCCACCTATGTTTGAGTTGGATGGTATGGCACCGCGAAGAATTATCCTTGGGCCCATGACCAAAACTCGTCTTTGAAGCACAAGTACCATCAAAAATGGCTAATGTGAAAGAGGTGATCGATTTATGCATAATGGGGGGAGGGAGAGTTCATTGAGAGAACAACACTCCCCCTATGTCCATGCCTACACCTAAACTAGACAACAAGTTGAGTGTGGTAGGGGGTGCACGGTTTCAAGTCACATTGCTCAAATCAATGATATTTAGCTCATGCCTTAACTCGCGAAATCTTGCTTCATCCAAGGGCTTTGTGAAAATATCTGCAAGGTTATCATGAGTGTTGACATACTTGAGCTTGATCTCCCCTCGCCTAATGTGATCCCGGATGAAGTGATACCGAATCTCAATGTGCTTCGTCTTGAAGTGTTGCACCGGGTTGAGAGAAATCTTGATGGCACTTTCATTATCACACCAAAGAGGCACTTTGTCACAAATGACACCGTACTCCTTTAAAGTTTGCCTCATCCATAGGAGTTGAGCACAACAACTACCGGCCGCCACATACTCCGCTTCGGTGGACGAGAGAGACACACAAATTTGCTTCTTGGAAGACCAACTTACCAAAGAGCAACCAAGAAATTGGCACCCTCCGGAAGTGGACTTCCTATCCACTTTGTCTCCCGCCCAATCGGAATCCGTGAAACCTTCAAGATTGAAGTTTGCTCCTCTTGGGTACCATAAGCCAAAGTTTGGGGTATGAGCCAAATATCGAAAGATTCGCTTACCGCCACAAAGTGACTTTCCTTTGGTGCGGCTTGAAAACGTGCACACATCCCCACACTCAACATGATATCCGGTCTAGATGCACAAAGGTAAAGCAAGGAGCCAATCATGGAGCGATATACCTTTTGATCCACCGCTTTACCATTGGGATCAATGTCAAGTTGGCACTTGGTTGGCATTGGTGTAGTAGCCGGCTTGACATCACTTAGCTTGAATCTTTTAAGCATGTCTTGAGTGTATTTGGCTTGGTTGATGAAGGTTCCTTCTCTTCTTTGTTTGATGTCAAAACCAAGGAAGAACTTCAACTCTCCCATCGAAGACATCTTGAACTTGGAGGTCATGAGAGCGGCAAATTCCTCATTGAAAGTTTTGTTAGGAGAACCAAAGATAATATCATCAACATATAGTTGGCATACAAACAACTCCCCGTTGACCTTCTTAGTAAAAAGAGTGGGGTCGATTTGTCCTACTTCAAATCCACGATCTTGTAGCAACTCGGTAAGGTGATCATACCACGCACGTGGGGCTTGTTTAAGGCCATAGAGTGCCTTATCGAGTTGATACACATGATCCGGGAAGTAGGGGTCCTCGAACCCGGGGGGTTGCTTGACATAGACCAACTCATTAATAGGACCATTAAGAAAAGCACTTTTCACATCCATTTTGTTGCAACTTAAAGTTGTGATGGGAAGCATAAGCAATCAACAAACGAATGGATTCAAGACGAGCAACGGGAGCAAAGGTTTCACCATAGTCGATACCCTCGACTTGGGAGTAGCCTTGTGCTACCAATCTCGCCTTGTTGCGAATGATGTTCCCATGAGCATCTTGCTTGTTCTTGAAGATCCACTTGGTTCCAATGACGTTGTGGTTCCCTGATGGTCTTCGCACCAATCTCCACACCTTGTTGTACTCAAAGTTGTTGAGTTCTTCATGCATGGCATTGAGCCAATCCGAGTCTTCGAGCGCCTCATAGACCTTTTGGGGTTCAACACAAGAGACAAATGCGTGATGTTCACAATAGTTTGCTAATTGTCTACGAGTGCTTACCCCCTTTCTTAGGCTTCCAACCACATTTTCCATGAGATGGCCTTGGGTGGTGAGCTTGGAAGCAATCTTCGCGGCACGACACTCTAATTCCTCCTCGAATGTGGAAGGAGGAGGGTTGACTTGATCATCTTGAGCGCTGTCTTGAGCTTGTTCTTGATCTTGAGCTTGCTCTTGATCTTGAACTTGCTCGAGGGGGAGAACTTGACCTTGGGCATCATTTAGAGGTTCACCACCATCTTGAGGTTGATCTTGCCCTTGGTCTTGTTCACAAGGTTGAGGGCCTTCACTTTGTTCTTCGGAAGCGTGTGGGTCTTGATGAGGTGATGGCTCTACTTGAGTAGAGCATTGTCCTTCTCCTTCGGCCACAAGGGGTTCCTCAATGGGTAGGATTTGACCAATACCCATTCTTCTTATGGCTTGGGGAGGAATTTCATCACCTACATCACAAGTACCACTTTGCTCCACTTGGGAGCCATTATTTTCGTCAAACTCCACGTTACATGTCTCCTCAATGAGTCCGGTGGACTTGTTGAGGACGCGGTAAGCATGAGAGTTTGTAGCATAACCAAAAAAATGCCCTCATGAGCTCTAGCCTCAAATTTAGACAAACGAACACCTTTCTTGAGAATGAAACACTTACAACCGAACACCCGGAAGTACTTGAGGTTGGGCTTGTTGCCGGTGAGTATCTCATAAGGAGTCTTGTTCAAGCCTTTGCGAAGATAGAGCCGATTGGATGCATGACAAGTGGTGTTGATGGCTTCGGCCCAAAAGTTGTATGGAGACTTGAACTCCGCCATCATGGTCCTTGCCGCATCCATCAACGTCCGGTTCTTTCTCTCTGCAACACCATTTTGTTGAGGGGTATATGGTGCAGAATATTGATGCTTGATCCCCTCATCACTAAGAAACTCATCCAAGGTGTAGTTCTTGAACTCGGTGCCGTTGTCACTTCTTATTGTCAAGATCTTTGCATCATGTTGACGTTGAGCTTCATTTGCAAAGTCGATGACGGTTTGTTGAGTCTCACACTTCCTCTTGAAGAAGTATACCCAAGTGTATCTTGAATAATCATCCACAATCACCAAGCAATATTTTCTTCCTCCAAGACTATCAAAAGATGGAGGCCCGAAGAGATCCATGTGAAGGAGCTCCAAGGGTCTCTTCGAGTAGATGATGGTTGATGGAGGGTGAGCCTTCTCATGAAGCTTTCCTTCGATACAAGCACTGCAAGCATGATCTTTGGCAAAACTAACATTTGTTAGTCCACGGACATGGTCCCCCTTGAGAAGACTTTGCAGAGATCTCATATTGGCGTGGGCTAAACGGCGATGCCAAAGCCATCCCACGTCAACTTTAGCCATTAGGCATGTCGCGGTCTTAGTGGGTCGCTCCGAAAAGTTAATCACATAGAGACCGTTCTCGACATGCCCAACAAAGGCTACTTTAAGAGTCTTGCTCCACAAGAGGGCCACGGTATCGATGTCAAAGAATGTAGCAAAGCCCATGAGTGCAAGTTGACGAACGGAAAGTAAATTGAATGCAAGGGACTCAACAAGCATGGCTTTCTCGATCGTTAGATCATGAGAAATGACAACCTTGCCGAGACCCAATACCTTAGAATGTGATGCATCACCTCACTCGACATTGGTGGGCATAGATGGAATCTCTTGCACGTCCACCACCAAGTCCTTGCTCCCGGTCATATGATTTGTTGCTCCACTATCGAGCAACCATGATCCCCCACCGGAAGCAAACACCTACACGAGATCAATGCTTGGTTTTAGGTACCCATTTAGTAATGGGTCCTTTGATGTTAGTAACAAGGGTCTTGGGAATCCAAATAGACCATTCAATGTACTCATAAGGAGAACCAACAAATTTAGCATAAACATGTCCATCACTAGCACGGCACAACACATATGACGGGTTAAAGTCGCCGGCTTTGTTTGAGGAAATGCTTTTGCCCTTTTGGACATCAACTCCCTTCACTTTTTCCTTCTTCTTATTAGGAGCACCCTCTCCCTCTTTCACAAACGTTTGTTTGAGAGGAGGAGGACGTTTGGTCTTGTTGTTCTTCTTCTTCTTGCTCTTGGACTTGGGTGCAAACCCAATTCCTTCTTTGGCCACAACTTCCTTTTGATTGCTCAAAAGGTCATTGAGGTTCTTCTCACCTTGAATGCAAGTCACAAGGCCTTTCTCAAGTTGATCCTTCAACTTGGCATTCTCCTCCACAAGATACACATGCTCACAACACGGGTTAGTAGCACATGCATTATCAATTAATACCATATGAGGAAAGGTGGCCTTTTCCTTGATTAGCTTAACTTGGAGTTGAGCATGACACTCTTTGAGGTTAGCATGAGTACCCTTCAAGACCTTGTGGGCCTTGTTAAGTATCTCAAACTCCTCTTTGAGTCTAGCATGATCAACCCCAAGTTTAGCCTTCTCGGAGGTTAGCACACGAGACACAACAAGAGCATGATCAAGATCTTTCTTTAACTTAGCATGGTCATCATTGTGTGACTCCTCAAGAGTCAAACAATGCACACGTTCTTCCTCAAGAGCATTAGAGAGATCCTATATCTCATCGGCATAGTCACGACTATGACCTTCCATCTTGGAGATGGTTTCTTCGTGAGCCTCGATCATGTCATTGGCATCACCAAGTTGTTCCAAGAGAGCAACAAAGTGCTTCTTGGACTTTCCCTTGAGCTTATTCAAAAAAGACTCAAATTCATTCACTTCCTCATTAGACTCAATATGTTCATCAATGCAATCCTCCAAGGAGGGATTAGTGATGATGGTGGTTGTGATGTTGGGGGTTACCTTGTTTGAAGCTTTAGCCATGAGGCATCTGGCAGTGATGTTTTCGTTGGGTGATTCGAAGAGAGACACCCGGGGAGTAGTAGCAATGGCAACGGACGCCATGGCCATTACTTCTTCATTTTCATCATCATCGTCATCCTCTTGGTATTCTTCTTGTACCACCAACCCATGAGTGGGAGTCTTCTTGGCGAAGTTGTTCTTGTTGGGGAAGGACTTAGCTTTGTCTTTTCGGATGAACTTGCCACCTTTGTCTTCCCGCTTCTCATAAGGACAATCCGCAACGAAATGGCTCACATTGCCACAGTTGAAGCAAGTTCTAACTCGTTGCTTGCCCTTGACGCCACTTGAGTTGTTCTTGTTGAAGTTGGGTCTTGAACTCTTCTTGCTCCAAAATTGTCTTGAAGCAAGGGCCATGTGCTCATGGTAATCAAACTTGGTGTCTTCGGGGTTGCTTTCCTCATCTTCCACTTCTTCCTCTTCTTCCATAGTAACCTTGGCCTTCAAAGCAAGGTTAGGCTTCTTTGCCCTTTAAGAACGGAGCACCGCATTATCGGCGGTCTTGTCCAAGATGCTCATTGCAACGAACTCATCCAACACTTCACTTGAGGTCACGGAGTGGAAGTCCGGTCGTTGACGAATGACGGAGTACATGGCCTTGTTGTAGGGCATCATGGCCTTGAGGAACTTTTGCTTGATCCAATTGTCATACGTGTTCTTGCTTCCATGATCTCGGAGTGCGACCGCGAGTTTAGTCACTCTTCGAAAGAGCTCACGAGGTTCTTCATCTTCTTTCATTGCAAACTCATCGGCTTCATCTTGCACCACTTCATAGTTGGAGCGTTGAATGCTAGCACTTCCACGATAGAGACCCTCGACACATTTCCATGCTTCTTTAGCCATGACATGGGGTCGAAGATGAGGGAGATCTTCGGGAAGGATTGCATCTTGGATGATGAAGAGAGCACTCTCATTGAATTGATTGTCCACGGCTTCTCGAGGGGTGAAGTTGCTTGGGTCATGTGGATAAAAACCTTCTTCAATGATTCTCCAAAGGTTAGTGTTCACATGTTTCAAATGACGCTTAAAGCGATAGACCCAAGAATCAAAATCTTCATGTTTCTCATATTTAGGAGGAGGACCAGCATGATTCAAATGGGTAGAGGGGATTGGCCCTCCATAAATTGGAGGTTCCACATGGGCAAAGATGCCGGTACCATTTCTACCACTAATAGAAGGACTCTTATCAATGTTAGCTTCCCCCTTGTCGGAGGGAGCATCCGTCACCTTGTTGGTGGGATCACCCACTTTCATCGGCGAGGTAGATTGTTTAAGTCCTTCTAGGAATTCCTTAAACATGTCCTTGACCTCGGTCGTCATGGAGGTTTTCAATGTTTCCAAAGCCACATTGAATTCCTCACGTGAGATCGAGTTACCCCCATCTCCCGTAGATGAGATCGGATTCGCACCGGAGTGCTCTCCCACCTCATCTACGACATCAACCATACTCTTTGGACGGTAAAGTCCTTAAAAAGAGACGAGGCTCTGATACCAATTGAAAGGATCGATATGGTTGACTAGAGGGGGGTGAATAGGCAACTAACAATTTTTAAGCTTTTCTTTACCAAATTAAACTTTGCAACAAAATAGGTTGTCTAGATGTGCAACTAGGTGAGCAACCTATATGATGCAATAACAACTAGCACACAAGCAAGCAAAGGATGTAAAACAAGTAGGCTTGCAAAAGTAAAGGCACGAAATAACCAAGAGTGGAGCCGGTGGAGACGAGGATGTGTTACCGGAGTTCCTTCCTTTTAAGGGGAAGTACGTCTCCGTTAGAGCGGTGTGGAGGCACAATGCTCCCCAAGAAGCCACTAGGGCCACCGTATTCTCCTCACGCCCTCACACGATGCGAGATGCCGTGATTCCACTATTGGTGCCCTTGAAGGCGGCGACCGAACCTTTACAAACAAGGTTGGGGCAATCTCCACAACAATCGGAGGCTCCCAACAACAACAACACCATGAAGCTTCACCACAATGGAGTATGGCTTCGAGGTGACCTCAACCGTCTAGGGTGCTCAACACCCAAGAGTAACAAGATCCGCAAGGGATAAGTGGGGGGAATCAAATATCCTGTGGTGGAAGTGTAGATCGGGCCCTTGTCACCCAATCCCGAGCAAATCAACAAGTTTGATTGGCTAGGGAGAGAGATCGGGCGAAAATGGAGCTTGGAGCAACAATGGAGCTTAGAGGTGGAAGAGGTAGTCAACTAGAGGTAGAAGACACCCCTTATATAGTCGTGGGAAAAATCCAACCGTTATCCACATGTTCAGCCCGCGACGCACGGTACTACCGCTCCAGGGGCGCGGTACTACCGCGAGGCTGCGCGGTACTACCGTGGAGGACCATGGTACTACCGCGACGGCTGCACAGGCCGGAACTAGCCTGACTAGGGGCAGTACTACCGCTTGCGCGGTACTACCGCTCCCCCTTGCGGTACTACCGCAAGGCAGGAGAGTCTCGGCCTGGGAAGGGCGCGGATGAAATAAATTACATCCATGCCTACTTCCGCTGAAACTGGGGTGGTACAAAAACCCGACGCGGTACTACCGCTCGCGAGGCGCGGTACTACCGTTGCGGGCGCGGATGTAAAAAATTACATCCGCGCCTACTACCGTGACTCAGCAGTACTAGGTAGGAGGGCCACGGTACTACGACTCCTAGGGAGCGGTACTACCGTGGGCCCCCGCAGTACTACCGCGTTGGACGAGCGGTACTACCGTGGGGGGCGCGGATGTAAAAAATTACATCCGCCCCTACTACCGCACCGGAGCGGCACAAGGCCTGGGTGCCGCGGTACTACCGCTCCAGAGGGGCGGTACTACCATGACACACAGCGGTACTACCGCTTGTACTTGCGGTACTACCGCAAGTACAGCAGTAGTCGTTAGGTTTCCGCACAACCGAGATAACGAAGGGTAGCTCCAAAATGCAGGGAAAGGAGGGACAAGTGTACGTGTTGATTCCACCCAAACCTTTCCGATGCGGACCTCCTCTTAATAGTACGGCTCTCCTACGACTCAAATCCACCAAAAAGAAACGTAGAACAACACCGACTTCAATAGTCTCCGAGGGGCACTGAATCGTCTCGTGCCTAGTGATGAAGTATCTGAGAGACTCAAGGCACACGATTAATCCGCAAAAGCATTGTCATCAATCACCAAAACACCTAAGGGATAAATATGCCCTTACAGCTTTAGATCGCCGCACTATGCAGCGGGCCTCGTTTTGGTCCTTGGGAAGTTCCTGTCTGGTTAGGTAGGCTAGGAATGGTTCCGTCCACGGGGCGATGACTGCCATTATTACGTGGGCTGAGGATGTTACTTCGTTGGCAGAACTACCAATTGTGTCAGAATGTTCAGTGTCGGGCAGTGCGGTTGGGTCCGGGTTGTTATTTCTGGACTCCCCCTCCCATAGTACGGATGGCTTGAACAGCCTCTCTAGGAAGATGTTGGGAGGGACGACATCGCGCTTTGTGCCAATGTGTGCCAATATGTCTGCTGCCTGGTTGTTATCCCGGGCTATATGGTGAAATTTGAGCCCCTCAAACCGAGCTGACATCTTTAGAACGGCGTTGCGATAAGCTGCCATTTTCGGATCCTTGGCATCGAAGTCTCCATTTATTTGGGATATCGCGAGGTTCGAGTCCCCGTGCACCTCTAGGCGTTGAATGCCCATGGAGACTGCCATCCGGAGACCATGTAGAAGGGCCTCGTATTCGGCTGAGTTGTTGGAGTCTGTATACATTATTTGGAGTATGTATTGAACTGTATCTCTGGTTGGGGACGTCAGAACGACGCCAACCCCCAGACCAACCAACATTTTGGAGCTGTCGAAGTGCATGATCCAGTTGGAATATGTGTCGTACTCTTTAGGGAGTTCGGCTTCTGTCCATTCGGCGACAAAGTCGGCCAAAACTTGCAACTTAATAGCTCGTCGTGGCTTATAGGTTATGTCGAACGGGAGGAGCTCAATGGCCCATTTGGCAATCCAGCCCGTCGCGTCGCGGTTGTTTATAATGTCGTTGAGGGGTACTTCGGAGGCTACTATTATCGAACACTCTTGAAAGTAGTGTCGCAGCTTCCGGGATGCCATAAACATCGCATACGCTATCTTTTGATAATGCAAGTACCGTGACTTGCATGGAGTTAGGACAGTGGACACGTAGTAAACTGGTTTTTGAAGGGGGAACTTGTGTCTGTCCGTTTCTCGTTCGACAACGAGCACCGTGCTTACAACTTGATGAGTTGTCGCGATATATAATAGCATTGGTTCTCCCATGTTGGGCGCGGCCAGGACCGGGTTTGTTGCCAATATGGCTTTTATTTCTTCGAGTCCGGCCGTGGCGGCATCCATCCACTTGAAGTGTTCGGTGCGTCGGAGGAGGCGATAAAGGGGTAATGCCTTTTCTCCCAAACGGGAGATAAAGCGGCTTAGAGCCGCCACGCATCCCGTCAATTTTTGTATTTGTTTGAGGTCCTTTGGGATATCCAATTGTGACAAAGCTCGGATCTTGGCTGGGTTTGCTTCGATTCCTCTACCGGATACAATGAAGCCCAAGAGCTTTCCGGCCGGTACGTCGAAAACGCATTTTTCCGGGTTGAGCTTGATGTCATATTTTCGGAGATTATCGAATTTGAGCCTCAAGTCGTCTACTAGAGTTTCGACATGCTTGGTTTTGACGACCACATCGTCTATGTATGCTGATCTGGTTTGCCAGACATGTCTGGATCATGCGCTGATATGTTGCACCGGCGTTTTTGAGCCCGAAGGGCATTGTGTTGAAGCAGAATGGGCCGTATGGGGTGATGAATGTCGTTGCGGCTTGGTCAGGCTCTGCCATCTTAATTTGGTGGTAGCCGGAGTATGCGTCGAGGAAGCACAATGAATCGTGTCCTGCGGTAGCGTCGATAATTTGATCGATGCGGGGGAGGGGGAAGGGATCCTTTGGGCAAGCCTTGTTGAGGTCCTTGAAATCGACGCATAGGCGCCAGGATTTGTCCTTCTTTGGTACCATCACCAGGTTTTCTAGCCAGTCCGGATGTTTTATATCTCTGATGAATCCGGCCTCCAATAGTTTGGCTAGTTCCTCTCCCATGGCCTGTCTCTTGGGTTCGGAGAGACGCCGAAGAGCCTGTTTGACTAGCTTGAATCCTTTTAGGATGTTTAGGCTGTGCTCGGCCAACCGGCGTGGGATTCCTGGCATGTCTGAAGGGTGCCAGGCAAAAATGTCCAAATTTTAGCGTAGGAATTCTCGTAGAGCGGCGTCTACATCAGGGTTTAATTGTGCCCCGATGGAGGCCGTTTTTGTAGGGTCCGTTGGATGGACTTGGAATTTGACTATTTCGTCCGCCGGTTTAAAGGAGGTGGACTTGGATCTCTTATCGAGTATCACATCGACCCTGTTCACTGTGGAGCGCAGCACAGTGAGTTCCTCGGCCGCTAGGGCTTCGGATAGTGCCTCAAGGGCCAGTGCGGCTGTCTTGTTTTCGGCGCGGAGTGCTATGTCAGGGTCACTAGCAAGAGTGATGATTCCGTTGGGCCCGGGCATTTTGAGCTTCATGTACCCATAATGGGGTATAGCTTGAAAAATTGTGAATGCCTCTCGCCCTAATAGAGCGTGATATCCGCTGCTGAATGGGGCCACTTGGAACGTGACCTCCTCGGACCTGTAATTATCCGGCGTGCCGAACACCACATCCAGTGTGATTTTTCCTGTACAACATGCTTCCCGACTCGGAATTATTCCTCTAAAGGTTGTGCTGCTTCGCTCAATGCGGCTCCAGTCTATTTCCATTTTTCGGAGGGTTTCCTCGTAAATGAGGTTCAATCCGCTGCCACCGTCCATGAGTACCTTGGTAAGGCGAAAGCCGACCACTATTGGACTGAGGACCAACGCGGCTGGTGCTCGGGCTGTTCGGAATTTAGGTTCGTCACTGGCATTAAAGGTAATAGCCGTGTCACTCCATGGGTTTATTGTTGCTACTTGGTAGACTTCGGCAAGACTGCGGAGTGTTTGTTTCCACATATTATTTGATGCGAAAGTCTCGAAGATAGTTAATACCGTACTGATATCCCTGGGTTGGTGCTCTGGAGTTAGAAGCTCTTCGCCACTTTTGGCCACCTGCCGTAGTATCCAACATGCTCTAAGGCTATGAGTTGGAGTGGTGCCCTCTGTACTATGAATTTTGCAGGGTCCATTGAGCCATCCCTCCAGTACGGTTCCATGCCCTATAGAGGGTTTTTGCTTTTTGGTATTTAACCCAGGTGCCTGGCGATGATGCACCCTTTTATTTCGGACTGGGGTTGTATTCAGGGCCGGATTGTCCCAAAAATTGATTTTGGTTTTCCAGGCGCTTTCCATTGCACAGTACTTTTGTACTATGGACGCCAAGTCAGCGAAGCGTGTAATTTCATGACGACTTACGGCGTTGAGGATTCCCTTGTCCGTGCAATTATTGCAGAAGAATGAAATTGCGTCCTCCTCCCGGCAATCCTTTATCCTGTTCATGACCAGGAAGAATCTGGCCCAGTAATGATGTACTGTTTCTGCAGGCTCTTGCCGGATTTGGGATAGATCGCTTATGTTCGAGTGGGCGGGTGGAATTAAATTCGGAGCACCGTCCAGTTTAAGACTCAGAGGCCAAGAAGTTTCCGAACTTGGAAGCTTGGGTCCTTGGATGCTGTCCAATGAATCTAGCCCGCTGCCTGACTTTAGGTTCAGGGCTTGAGTGACGTCCTCCCCTCCACGGGAATCCGGCATGGAGGGATCAGGAATCCGGACATAGCTAGTCCTTAAGATAGAAGAAGGGTCGCCGTATTGTTCCTCTACCACAGCAACGTGGTGGGTAACCTGGGGAGAGTTAATCTCTCTTAGATCGGGTTTAGGCCCAATCTGATCGTAGTCTGTAGCGACTCCCAGGGCGGCGATGCGATCCAAGAGCTCGTTTAAGGAAGAGAGCTCCATCGGATCTAACTGCTCGGCGAATTCCGAGCTAACGTGAAGATTGCTTTCGATGACCCGAGAAGTCATCGTCGGAGCAGCGGCCGAACAGGCGGTCATAAGAAAATCGCCTAGCCGGAGAGTTTGGCCGATGGCCAAAGCTCCTTTAGCGACAATGCCGTCTTTAAAGATGGGATGTGGCATCCTTCCTGATGGCGACGGCACAGAGGAACTCTCAATGAAAGCACCAATGTCGGTGTCAAAACCGGTGGATCTCGGGTAGGGGGTCTCGAACTGTGCGTCTAGGCGGATGGTAACAGGAGACAAGGGACACGATGTTTTTACCCAGGTTCGGGCCCTCTCGATGGAGGTAAAACCCTACTCCTGCTTGATTAATATTGATGATATGGGTAGTACAAGAGTAGATCTACCACGAGATCAGAGAGGCTAAACCCTAGAAGCTAGCCTATGGTATGATTGTTGTTCGTCCTACGGACTAAAACCCTCCGTTTTATATAGGCACCGAAGAGGGTTAGGGTTACATAGAGTCGGTTACAATGGTAGGAGATCTACATATCCGTATCGCCAAGCTTGCCTTCCACGACAAGGAAAGTCCCATCCGGACACGGGACGAAGTCTTCAATCTTGTATCTTCATAGTCCAGGAGTCCGGCCAAAGGTGACAGTTCGGCTATCTGGACACCCCCTAATCCGGGACTCCCTCAGGGCCCACGAGGGTGGGGGGTAGTGGCGGAGCTTAGTGAGGGCCAACCTGGGCCACCGCCCTCCCAGCCCATGAGATTTTCTTTGACTACCCCATAATAGATGGCCCATATACTAGTGAAAATCAGCCCAAAATCTTGCTCTGGTCGCCCCCCCCCCAGCCCATCGCCCCTCCAAGAATATGGCTCAAGCTCCGCCACTGGTGGGGGGCGCGCCCAGCCCTAGGGGGCGCGCCGGGCACCCTCGTGGCTGCCTCGGTTGTTTCTTGACTTCCACTCCAAGTCCTCTGGATCACGTTTGTTCCAAAAATACGCTCCCGAAGGTTTCATTCCATTTGGACTCCGTTTGATATTCCTTTTCTTCGAAACACTGAAATAGGCAAAAAAAACAGCAATTCGGGCTGGGCCACCGGTTAGTAGGTTAGTCCCAGAAATGATATAAATGTGTAAAGTAAAGCCCATAAACATCCAAAACGGGTAATATAATAGCATGGAACAATAAAAAATTATAGATACGTTGGAGACGTATCAACCCCTCATGAGATCAAGCGCCTGAGGAAGAAGGAGAACTAGGGTACTTCGATTCCGCAGTCTGGGACCCCGTCAGCTACTGACGAGGTTGAGGCTGATGCTGATGATGAGGAGGATTATGAACCCTCTGGAGTGGAGCCCTCATGGGCAAAGAAGATCAAGTGCAAAATGAAGAAACTCTTCTGCATGGAGTCTCATGGATAGTATATGGCTCATGTGTCTGAGAAGAAGGCCAGGAGCCGCCACAAGGAGCTCATGTGTCAGTTGGGTGTGACAGTTGCCAGCAGATCCGAGGGCAGGATCACCGATAAGGAGGAATGGGTTCAGCAGCATTGTCCTTGGTCAGACTCCGACACCGAGCAGCCCCCTGCCGATGACGAAGGTGCAGACGATCTCGCCGGGATGTGATGATGGCGTTCTTCAGTTTTGCTTTCACCTGGAGCCGTAGCAACGCTCCTTCCCCTTTTGATGTCTCGATGCCAAAGGGGGAGAGAGATTAGGGATTGTTCGCTGTCGAGTTACGAGTGTGTGTCTTGTTTGCCTTGCCTTTCTCTCTCTCGCAATCTCTTTTCTCGTCTTTTGCTTTGGTTTGGTTTGTGCTCGTGAGACCTAGTACCCTATCATATGGTGTGAGTCATATGCTACCCTATTATTACCTTTGTATGTCAAGTACTTTATTAGTTTGTGAGCTCATGATTATCTCTTATGTCTACCTTGCTCACTTGCCACTCTATTGCATCCTAGCTCATTTATATCTTATTTTTTATGCAATTTTTGTCAGACTATAAAATATAGGGGGAGTGTTGATCCTAATGTGTGTACTTTGCAATCCAAAGGCATCTCTAATTAGGTGCACACATCTAGGGGGAGCCCGTCTATATTTTGTAGTTTTGGGATTCGTTTACTCTCATGTCTTACCTTTGTGCAAATCCCGTGTTGTCATCAATCCACCAAAAAGGGGGAGATTGTTAAGGCATTTCTCTCTCTAAGTAGTTTTGGTGACTGATGACAATGATTTTGCGGACTAATCGTGTGCGTTGAGTATTTTAGAGATTCATTCATTGGCACAAGACGATTCCTTCCCCTCGGAGTTTTAAGTGAAGACGATGTAGTTTCTTTCGTTTCAGTTTTGGTGGACTTGATTCGTAGGGTCACCGTACTATCAAGATGGGGCCCGCATTGTAAAGGCTAGGGTGGAATCAACACGTATACATCTCCTTTGCACCCACTGGTCCTTCCCCCTTCAATGGAGGATCTTTTGTTGCCTCTTTTTGTGAGCTTGTTATAGTCCCAGCGATAGTATTGCAGCTCCCACCGGAAGTACCGCTCAAGAGCCACAAGCGGCAGTACTACTTGGCAGCGGTAGTACCACTCAGGCAGCAGTATCGCTGCCCAGTAGTAGTACTGCCGGGGCCTCTCAGCTGTAGTGCCACTAAGGTGTTGTGCTACTACCGCCTCGACTTGATAGTGCCGCCTCTCATGTCGGGTTTTGCGGCACTGGCAGCGGCAGTAGAGGCGGTAGTACCGCCCCCGAGCAGTAGTACCCCCCTACCACTGCTGCTTGTACCGCCCTGGGTCTAGATCTCGCTCTGCCTCAGGTCTCCCCATGTCTACACGACAGTACCGCGAGGGGGAGCGGTAGTACCACTGCACCCAGCGGTAGTACCGCTACCCCCAGCGGTAGTGCCGCTCTGTGCGTGTTGAATGAGGGGTAACGGTTGGTTTTGCTCTCCCACTATAAAAGGAGGTATTCTTCTCCAAGTTGACCTACCTCTTCTATCCCCAAGCTTCATTGTTGCTCCAAGCTCCATTTTTGCCCGATCTCTCTCCCTAGCCAATCAAACTTGTTGATTCTCTAGGGATTGGTTGAGAAGGCCCCGATCTACACTTCCACCAAGAGAAATTTGATTCCCCCCATTAATCCCTTGCGGATATTGTTACTCTTGGGTGTTTGAGCACCCTAGACGGTTGAGGTCACCTTGGAGCCATATTCCATTGTGGTGAAGCTTCGTGGTGTTGTTGGGAGCCTCCAATTAAGTTGTGGAGATTGCCCCAACCTTGTTTGTAAAGGTTCGGTCGCTGCCTTCATGGGCACCAATAGTGGAATCACGGCATCTCGCATTGTGTGAGGGCGTGAGGAGAATATGGTGGCCGTAGTGTCTTCTTGGGGGGCATTGTGCCTCCACACCGCTCCATCGGAGACGTACTTCCCCTCAAAGGTAAGGAACTTCGGTAACACATCCTCCTCTCCACCGACTCCACTCTTGGTTATCTCTCACCTTTTCTTGTGCAAGATTATATTGCGCTCTATCTCTTGCTTGCTTGTGTGCTTGTTGTTGTTGCATCTTATAGGTTGCTCACCTAGTTGCATATCTAGACAACCTACTTTGATGCAAAGTTTAATTTGGTAAAGAAAAGCTAAAAATTGTTAGTTGCCTATTCACCCCCCCTCTAGTCAACTATATCAATCCTTTCAGTGGGGATGGAGAGAGTAAAGAGAAAGAATAAAAAAAAGTGGTCCGGAGTGGGCCGCATCCTATTGCGGACTGATCGGGCGCGTCCGTGAGTCCTCATATTCTCCTCATATATGGGCTAGATATGAGGTCACGGATAACCCATGCTTATGGGTACAAAATGAGGGATCAGTTGGGTTGTTGTTTTCCTTCTCTCTCCCGCTCGGACATAGACCAAGTGCGTCTGTGGACATTTGAGGGGATCGACTATAGTTGCTCTAAATTAGAAGGAAAATTGTCCTTTTTCTAAATTATTGTCTATCTAGCCATCCATACAAAATTTAATAGCCCATACTTAGTCTTTTGCCGCCAAATCCCCCTCTCCCCACATTAGCCCATCTTTGGGCTAGGAGAGGCGAGTCTGAGCAAAAATGGGGAAAGCGTCGGCTCCTACCCGACCACATCATCATCGTCGCAATCGGCGCACTCCCCATGACCGGAGAAATGGATTCTTCAGTTGTTATGCACCTTTGACCGACCTCTCTAGCTCCAGTACCCTGCCAATGCCTGACCATTTGAATGGAACTCATTCGTAGTTCACGCAGATGTGCAACCTCTGCTAATGGTCCATAAAGAACACTTGTGGCAACAACCTCCTCGTGAGACCATGACCAAGTTCAAATAGGAACATGGCAACCTTCTCTTATACAGTTACATATACACCATCATGATGCCCACGTATCTCCCGCAAGATGGTGCACAAGTCATGGAAGTTTTGTTTAGTTAAACATAATTGATTATAACATGACACTTCATATCCATCATGCATGCTTGTAAGCAAACATTTCCTATGATTATGCTTGCTTTCATCATCACCAAGGAGCATGTCTGGTAGTTGTTCTCACCCTAGCATGGTTGTTCCCATGTGAGACATGCTTAGTACATGCAACTCATTCGTTTGGTAACAATGTATGTGATGAGATATACTGAGCTGAAACTTTGTTTGGTAGTCGACATCTGGTTAGACATGCTAGCTAGATTGACACTGTGTTTGGTAGCCTGTATCTGAGGTAGCCTGCATCAGTAGAGTTTTTTTGCATGAATATGACATTTGGTCTATATGCAAATATGGGAAAACATATATTAACACTCAACTAATAATTCTTGCAATAAAGCATAATCATTTCCAAATTTTACAATGGTATCAGTAGTACGATAGGATCACTAGATTCATATTACATAACCTTAGTTTCAAATTCAACTAGATTCATATTACATAGACTAGTTCCAAATATCACCCAACTAATAATTCTATCAATTGTACGATAGCATCACTAAATCCATATGGCATAGCCTCGTTCCAAATTCAACTTATAATAGGCATTACAAAAGGGATAGTTTGTGAACATGCAACAACTAACATCAACTCAAATAAGATCAGGATTGTTCTTTAAGATATATTTGAATGATACAGTGTGGACTTCATGATCCATCTTCACAAAATTCATGCCTTCTCCCTTATGTTCCATGGGATAATCTAAACACAGCCAACTGCTTGTCAAGATGAAACTTAGCAAATTCATCCATCTAAAATAATATAAAACGAATAAAAACTTTGCACAATAGATCTTTTCAGTAGGACATGCAATCAACAATCTTCTCTAGCACGAAAGTAATGCAAAAGAGGGAAAACTTAGCACTAAAATACCCTATTTTCCAGCACACGTTAGATCCAATAGCTGATTTGAGAAACTTAGCACAATAGCTACAGAAAGTACATGTACACTACTATTTTTACCACATGAATAACCTAATTAACAAGTTAAACAAGGCATGATGAAGGAGGAAGGAAATGGACTGATACGTCTCTAACGTATCCACTTTTCCAAACACTTTTCCCCTTGTTTTGGACTCTAACTTGCATGATTTGAATGGAACTAACCTGGACTGACGTTGTTTTCAGCAGAACTGCCATGGTGTTATTTTTGTGCAGAAATAAAAGTTCTAAGAATGATCTGGAAATCCACGGAGCAACTTTTTGGAATTAATAAAAAATATTGGCAAAAGAATCAAAGTCAGGGGGCCCACACCCTGTCCACGAGGGTGTAGGGCACGCCCCCCCCCCCCTTAGGGCGCGCCCCTGCCTCGTGGGCCCCCTGAGGCTCCACCGACCTCAACCCCAACTCCATATATTCACTTTCGGGGAGGAAAAAATCAGAGAGAAGGATTCATCACGTTTTATGATACGGAGCGGCCGCCAAGCCCTGTTCTTCCTCGGGAGGGCTGATCTGGAGTCCGTTCGGGGCTCCGGAGAGGGGAATCCGTCGCCTTCGTCATCATCAACCATCCTCCATCACCAATTTCATGATGCTCACCGCCGTGCATGAGTAATCCCATCGTAGGCTTGCTAGACGGTGATGGGTTGGATGAGATTTACCATGTAATCGAGTTAGTTTTGTTAGGGTTTGATCCCTAGTATCCACTATGTTCTAAGATTGATGTTGCTATGACTTTGCCATGCTTAATGCTTGTCACTAGGGCCCGAGTGCCATGATTTCAGATCTGAACCTATTATGTTTTCATGAATATATGTGAGTTCTTGATCCTATCCTGCAAGTCAACAGCCACCTGCCATGTGTTATGATTCGGCAACCCCGAAGTGACAATAATCGGGACCACTCCCGGTGATGACCGTAGTTTGAGGAGTTCATGTATTCACTAAGTGCTAATGCTTTGGTCTGGTACTCTATTAAAAGGAGGCCACAATATCCCTTAGTTTCCAATAGGACCCCGCTGCCACGGGAGGGTAGGACAAAAGATGTCATGCAAGTTCTCTTCCATAAGCACGTATGACTATATTCGGAATACATGCCTACATTACATTGATGAACTCGAGCTAGTTTTCTGTCACCCTATGTTATAACTGTTGCATGAGGAATCGCATCCGACATAATTATCCATCACTGATCCATTGCCTATGAGCTTTTCACATGTTGATCTTTGCTTAGTTACTTCTCCGTTACCACTGTTACAATTACTATAAAACTGCTACTGTTACTTTTGCCACCGTTACCATTACTTCCATACTACTTTGCTACTAAATACTTTGCTGCAGATATTAAGTCTTTCAGGTGTGGTTGAATTGACAACTCAGCTTCTAATACTTGAGAATATTCTTTGGCTCCCCTTGTGTCGAATCAATAAATTTGGGTTGAATACTCTACCCCCGAAAATTGTTGCGATCCCCTATACTTGTGGGTTATCAAGACTATTTTCTGGCCCCGTTGCCGGGGAGCATAGCTCTATTCTTTAAGTCACTTGGGATTTATATCTGCTGATCACTATGAGGAACTTGAAAGATGAAAGAACCAAGATTTTCCCCTCAACTACAGGGGGAGGTAAGGAACTGCCATCTAGCTCTGCACTTGATTCACCTTCTGTTTTGAGTAAACTTGCGACACCTACACCCGCAGTTGATTCTGATATGTCACCTGTTATTGATGATGCCACTTCTGCTATACATGATGCTTATGATGAAACTACTTCTATGCTTGATAATACTGTGCCATTAGGTGAATTTCTTGATGAACAACTTGCTAGGGTTGTTCTAAAAAAATAAAAAAAACTTGCTAGGGTTAGAGAGAATGAAATTATTGAAACTGATAATATTGATGAAAGTGATGATGAAGATTCTCCCCCTAGATATGAATTGCCTAATGTACCTGAGGGTTATGTTATGGATGAAGAAACTGCTAGAGACCTTTTTGCTTACAAAGATAGATATGATCTTAAGAAACTGTTAGCTAAGCTGAAAGAAAAGTCTTTGAATGCTAGAATGAAATATGACCCTGCTTTTGCTACTTCACCTATCTGTATTTCTGATAAGGATTATGATTTCTCTATCGATCCTGAGTTAATTACTTTGGTTGAATCTGATCCTTTTTATGGCTATTAATCTGAAAGTGTTCTGGCACATCTTACTAAATTGAATGATATAGCCGCCCTATTTACTCATGAGGAAAAAAATTCGTTATTACTATATCCTTAAGTTATTTCTGTTATCATTAAAGGGTGATGCTAAAATATGGTTTAATTCTCTTGCTCCTGGTTGTGTGTCTAGTCCCCAGGATATGATTTATTACTTCTCTGCTAAATATTTCCCCGCTCATAAGAAACAAGCTACCTTAAGGGAAATATATAATTTTGTGCAAATTGAGGAAGAGAGTCTCCCACAAGCTTGGGGGAGGCTTCTCCGATTACTTAATGCTTTGCCTGATCATCCTCTAAAGAAAAATGAAATACTTGATATCTTTTATAATGGACTAACCGATGCTTCCAGAGACCACCTGGATAGTTGTGCTGGTTGTGTTTTCAGGGAAAGAAGTGTTGAGCAAGCTGAATTGATATTGAATAACATACTGAGTAATGATAATGATTGTACACTTTCTGAACCAACTCCTAAGCCAACTCCGAAGAAAAGGGGTATTCTATTTCTCAGTCCTGAAGATATGCAAGAGGCAAAGAAATCTATTAAAGAAAAAGGTATTAAAGCTGAAGATGTTAAGAATTTACCACCTATTGAACAAATACATGGTCTTGATAACCCGACACAGGTAGTAAAGGTAAATTCTCTCTATAGATTTGATGAAGGTGATATCCCTCGTTATAAGTCTGCTAGCCAATGCTTGGATGAGTTTGATAATTTTATTGTTAAACAAGAAAACTTCAATGCTTATGTTGGTAGACAATTGAAACGTAATGCTTATATGGTTGAACACTTGAGTGATTATATGTCTAGAGTTAAAGGTCACCTTAAGCTTATTAGTAAACATGCATCCATGGTTACCACTCAAGTAGAATAAGTACTTAAGGCAGAAGATGATTTGCTCAATGAATTAAACAATAAGAAAAATGATAATGATGTTAGAGTTATGACTAGAGGTGGTAGAATGACTTAGGAACCTTTGTATCCTGAGGGCCACCCTAAGAGAATTGAGCAAGATTCTCAGAGAACTAATGTTGATGCACCTAGTCCTTCTAAGAAAAAGAAAAAGAAAAATGATAGGACTTTGCATGCTTCTAGTGAACCTGTTGTTGACATACCTGAGAATCCCAATGATATTTCTATTTCTGATGCGGAAACACAATCTGGTAATGAACATGAACCTAATGATAATGTTAATAATGAAGTTCATGCTGATGCTCAACCTAGCAATAACAATGATGTAGAAATTAAACCTGCTGTTGATCTTGATAACCCACAATCAAAGAATCAACATATGATAAGAGAGGCTTTGTTGCTAGAAAGCACGGTAAAGAAAGAGAACCATGGGTTCAGAAACCCATGCCTTTTCCTCCTAAGCCATCCAAGAAAAAGGATGATGAGGATTTTGAGCGCTTTGATGAAATGATTAGACCTATCTTTTTGCGTATGCGTTGGACTGATATGCTTAAAATGAACCCTTATGCTAAGTATATGAAAGATATTGTTACATATAAAAGAATGATACCTGAAGCTGAAATTTCCACCATGCTTGCTAATTATACCTTTAAGGGTGGAATACCAAAGAAACTAGGAGATCCAGGAGTACCAACTATACCATGCTCCATTAAAAGAAACTATGTTAAAACTGCTTTATGTGATCTTGGAGCCGGTGTTAGTGTTATGCCTCTCTCTTTATATCATAGACTTGATTTGAATAAGTTGAGACCTACTGAAATCTCTTTGCAAATGGCCGATAAATCAACTGCTATACCTGTCAGTATTTGTGAGGATGTGCCTATTGTGGTTGCAAACGTTACTATTCTAACGGACTTTGTTATTCTTCATATTCCCGAGGACGATAGTATGTCGATTATCCTTGGTAGACCCTTTTTGAATGTTGCAGGGGCTGTTATTGATTGCAACAAAGTCAATGTCACTTTTCATGTTAATGGTAATGAGCATACGGTACATTTTCCGAGGAAACAACCTCAAGTCCATAGTATCAATTCTATTGGAAAAATTTCAACGATTATTATTGGAGGTTTTGAATTTCCTCTTCCTACTGTCAAAAGAAATATGATATTCTTATTGTTGAGGACATGCTTATCCACGTTGAGGTAACCTAGTGTTATTTGAAAATTCTCCAGTTTTATGTTATTTGAAAGAAGTTTGTTAACAAGACTTGATCAACCTTGTTAGTGGATTCCTTTTGATGAGCATGAGATGGATGAAGTTAGAAAGCACAACTCTCTGTACCCTCCTTTTACTTTTTGTTATTTAGTTTAAATAAAGCAAAAATAGTATCTTCTGTCTGTTTTCTGAGTTATCCATACAAAAAAATATACCCCAAAAATAAAAGTTCTCCAAATGTCCTGAAAATGAAGATGATTTTTTCATAGAATATTTAAGAATTTCTAGCACTAAGAACACACCAGGGGGGCACCACTTGGCCACGAGGGCATAGGGCACGCCCACTCCCCTGGGGCGCGCCCCCTGCCTCATGGGCCCCACGTGGACCCCCTCCACTTATTCCAGCACCCACTCACTTCGTCTTCCTCCAGAAAAACTCCTCCCATAGCTCAAACCCGTGTTCTAGCTCATCTTGCTGCCATTTTCGATCTTCTTGCTCAAAGCTCCATTCACAAAACTGTTTTGGGGGATTGTTCTTCGGTATGTGACTCCTCCAATGGTCCAATTAGTTTTTGTTCTAGTGCTTTATTTATTGCAAAATTTTGCTGCTGAGGTGACCCTGTTATTGAGCTTGCATGTCAAATTTATATGGTCCAAAGTAGTTTTAAAGCATGATATAGCCTCTAGGCACTTGTGGGAGTAGTTGCTATCAATCTTGTTGAGTTTGGTTCACTTTTATTTCGAGTTATTAAAAATTTCAGAAATTTTTTAGAGGAAGAAAAATGCATAGGAAAATATACCAAGGTGGTTCCTCAAGGAAACAAGGGCCAAGGCTCGCGATACGTCAGCCGGACGATGAACTACCGAGGGAAGCTCAAGTGCGGCCTTGTGAGTGGTCGTCAGAGGAGTTTATGGTCCAAGCAGGTTTCAAGGATGAATTTGACGCGTATGTGCGTAATGCTGATCTTGAGGACTTCATGTCAGATAAGTGCCTACAATACTACTACCTCATTGATTCCTTTGTGAGAAGGTTTAAATTTACATCCTCGCGCAATTCTCACACATTTTTATTTGATCTTTATGATAAATCATACACCATGGACCTAGAAGATTTTAATACTGCTTGTAAACTCCCACGGTGGGGCAATGTGAGTGAACCTCACAAATCTGAATATAAGGACTTTCTTGCTAGTATCACTGTGGGGGAATCTAGAGAAATCACACATGCTACCATAGGGAGCATTCATTTCCCCTCCATACATTATTTTGCTCTCTTTATAGGTAGATGCATTACCGGTAAAGATGAGGCTTGTCACATGTGTGTTCTAGATCTTAGTGTCCTCAAGAGTGCGGTATTAGGTGATAAACAATATAAATTGGGGGTCATTGTTGCACGAAGGCTACATCTTAATGGTACATGTGGAGATTTGTTTGGTGGGATTTATGCAACTCATGTAGCTAATTATCTTGGTGTACCCATACATGGAGGTGACTGGAGTTGCCTCCTGCTTATCTAGATTATCGTGCCATGGTTAGCCATCAGTTTATTGAGAGGAATGAATAGTTCCTCCAGTACCGACTAATCTTTGGCAGACGGCGTACTATCCATGTTGCTCTCCCTGCTCCCCCTTTCTTTGACTTTCAGGCAAGAAGGAGATACATTATAACCAGGGAGGAGGCGAACGAATATGAGAGGAGGACGGAGGCAGCTTGCCTCCAAGCTGCAGCTCGTTAGACAGTAGCTGTTGCATCTCAGTACAACCCCGACTATGACTTTGGATATCTGCCAGGCCAGTAGTGGCCATAGACCAATTTAGGACAAAAGCCTAAGCTTGGGGGAGTAAGTATTTCTCACCGACATTACATTCATTATCACACACTCATGCTAGTTGTCGGTGCTCATACTTTTTCATTGTACTATCCATGTTAGTTTATTTTCTTTTCTTGCTTTCTTCTTGTGTGTTTGAAAAAACTTAAGAAAAAAAAAATCAGTTGTAGCTTTTAGCTAGTTTACTTTCCATGCTTGTAGTAGTAATTAAAAGAAAACCCCAAAAGATTTCTCGTTCTTCTTTTGCTTGTTGGGAGCTTTCCCATGTAAATAGTTTTATTTCTTTTCTTTCCTTTGGGGGTCGAGAGGAGAAGACCATGATGAAAATGTTGAGTGGCTTTCATATGCATTATTGTTGATCTAACCAAGAGCCCATATTACCTTGTCTTCTCCTTTGTATTAAATGCTTGCAGATTCCAGCTTAGTCCAATGCATGTGCACTTTTATCATTATCCACACCGTTCGGTCGTGCGAGTGAAAGGCAATAATGACGATATATGATGGACTGATTGAGATGAGAGAAGCTGGTATGAACTCAACCTATCTTGTTTTTGTAAATATGATTAGTCCACCGTTCCTGACTCAGCCTATTATGGATGAAACATGTTTGCAATGACAATTAGAGATTGTAGTTGCTCATGCCATGCTTAATTAGCTAGGAGTTTATAATGGTTTACCTTGCGTGCCAACATGTTATTAAAATGATTATGATGTGGTATGATAGGGTGGTATCCTCCTTTGAACGTTTCGAGTGGCTTGACTTGGCACATGTCACGCATGTAGTTGAAAGAAAATCAACATAGCCTCCACGATATTTATGGTCATAGTGATTTATATCCTACTCATGCTTGCACTCATTGTTGATTAATCTTAATGCATGTTCATGACTGTTGTCGCTCTCTAGTTGGTCGCTTCCCAGTCTTTTTCTAGCCTTCACTTGTACTAAACGGGAATACTGCTTGTGCATCCACTTCCATAAACCTCAAAGTTACGCCATATGAGTCCACCATACCTTCCTATATGCGGTATCTACCTGCCGTTCCAAGTAAATTTGTATGTGCCAAACTCTAAACCTTCAAATGAAATTCTATTTTGTATGCTCGAATAGCTCATGTATCAACTAGGGTTATCGATATCTTCTATGCTAGGTGGGTTATTCTCACGATGAGTGGACTCCACTCATCATTCACGAGAAAATGGCCGGTAACCGGGATGCCCGGTCCCATGCTCAAATCAAATCAAAATAAATGCAAACAAAACTCCCCCAGGATTGCTGTTAGTTGGACGACACCCGTTGTTTCGGACAAGCCATGGATTGATGTTTGTTGGTGGTGGGGGAGTATAAACTTTACCATTCTGTTTGGGAACCGCATATACTGTGTGTAGCATGGAAGATATCGAGATCTCTTGGTTGTTATGTTGACAATGAAAGTATACCGCTCAAAATATTATTTATCTCTGTTTCAAAATTCAAGCTCTGGCACCTCTACAAATCCCTGCTTCCCTCTGCGAAGAGCCTATCTATTTTACTTTTATGTTGAGTCATCATTTTCTTATTAAAAAGCACTAGTTGGAGAGCACCGCTGTCATTTGCATCCATTGCTATTAATTTACATTGAGTATGACTGTGACTGGATCTCTTTTACCATGAATTACAATGTCTAGTCAGTCCTTGATCTTCAAGGGTGCTCTGCATTTATGTTTTGCGGTCTCAGAAAGGGCTAGTGAGATACCATCTTGTTATATCATATTATGATTGTTTTGAGAAAGTGCTGTCATCCGAGATTTATTATTATTGCTCGCTAGTTGATTATGCCATTGATATGAGTAAACATGAGACCTAAATGTTATTGTGAATATGGTTAGTTCATAATCTTTGATGAAAACTTGAATGCTGGCTTTACATATTTGCAACAACAAGATCAAACAAAGTTTGTAAAAGTCTTTCTTTATCACTTTCAGTTTGTTAACTGAATTGCTTGAGGACAAGCAAAGGTTTAAGCTTGGGGGAGTTGATACGTCTCCAATGTATCCACTTTTCCAAACACTTTTGCCCTTGTTTTGGACTCTAACTTGCATGATTTGAATGGAACTAACCCGGACTGACGCTGTTTTCAGCAGAATTGCCATGGTGTTATTTTTGTGCAGAAATAAAAGTTCTCGGAATGACCTGGAAATCCACGGAGCAACCTTTTGGAATTAATAAAAAATATTGGCGAAAGAATCAACGTTAGGGGGCCCACACCCTGTCCACGAGGGTGTAGGGCGCCCCCCCTTAGGGCGCGCCCCCTGCCTCGTGACCCTCCTGAGGCTCCACCGACCTCAACCCCAACTCCATATATTCACTTTCAGGGAGAAAAAAAATCAGAGAGGAGGATTCATCGCGTTCTATGATATGGAGCTGCCGCCAAGCCCTGTTCTTCCTCGGAGGGCTGATCTGGAGTCCGTTCGGGGCTCCGAAGAGGGGAAACCGTCGCCATCGTCATCATCAACCATCCCCCATCACCAATTTCATGATGCTCATCGCCGTGCGTGAGTAATCCCATCATAGGCTTGCTGGACGGTGATGGGTTGGATGAGATTTACCATGTAATCGAGTTAGTTTTGTTAGGGTTTGATCCCTAGTATCCACTATGTTCTAAGATTGATGTTGCTATGACTTTGCCATGCTTAATGCTTGTCACTAGGGCCCGAGTGCCACGATTTCAGATTTAAACCTATTATGTTTTCATGAATATATGTGAGTTCTTGATCCTATCTTGCAAGTCAATAGTCACCTGCCATGTGTTATGATCCGGCAACCCCGAAGTGACAATAATCGGGACCACTCCCGGTGATGACCGTAGTTTGAGGAGTTCATGTATTCACTAAGTGCTAATGCTTTGGTCTGGTACTCTATTAAAAGGAGGCCTCAATATCCCTTAGTTTCCAATAGCACCCCGCTGCCACAGGAGGGTAGGACAAAAGATGTCATGCAAGTTCTTTTCCATAAGCACATATGACTATATTCGGAATACATGCCTACATTACATTGATGAACTGGAGCTAGTTCTATGTCACCCTATGTTATAACTGTTGCAAGGACGAGGTGACGATGCGCGTCAGGAATGGTTCCAAGGTCGATGTGATCGCCATCGGCACGCTACCTCTACATTTACCTACGGGATTAATTTTAAACCTTAATAATTGTTATTTAGTGCCAAGTTTGAGCATGAACATTGTATCTGGATCTCGTTTGATATGAGATGGCTATTCATTTAAATCCGAGAATAATGGTTGTTTTATTTATATGAGAGATATGTTTTATGGTCATGCCCCGATGGTCAATGGTTTATTCTTGATGAATCTCGAACGTAATGTTACACATATTCATAGTGTGAATACCAAAAGATGTAAAGTTGATAACGATAGTCCCACATACTTGTGGCACTGCCGCCTTGGTCACATTGGTGTCAAGCGCATGAAGAAGCTCCATGCTGATAGACTTTTAGAGTCTCTAGATTATGAATCGTTTGACACATGCGAGCCATGCCTCACGGGCAAGATGACCAAGACTCCGTTCTCTGGAACAATGGAGCGAGCAACCAACTTGTTGGAAATCATACATACTGATGTATGCGGTCCAATGAGCGTTGAGGCTCGCGGAGGATATCGTTATGTTCTCACTCTCACTGATGACTTGAGTAGATATGGGTATGTCTATTTAATGAAACACAAGTCTGAGACCTTTGAAAAGTTCAAGGAATTTCAGAATGAGGTAGAGAATCAACGTGATCGAAAGATAAAGTTCCTACGATCAAATCGTGGAGGAGAATATTTAAGTCACGAATTTGGTACACACTTAAGGAAATGTGGAATCGTTTCACAACTCACGCCGCATGGAGCACCTCAGCGTAACGGTGTGTCCGAACGTCGTAATCACACTCTATTGGATATGATGCGGTCTATGATGTCTCTTACCGATTTACCGCTATCATTTTGGGGATACGCTCTAGAGACAGCTACATTCACTTTAAATAGGGCACCGTCTAAATCCGTTGAGACGACACCGTATGAATTATGGTTTGGGAAGAAACCTAAGCTGTCGTTTCTAAAAGTTTGGGGATGCGATGCTTATGTCAAGAAACTTCAACCTGAAAAGCTCGAACCCAAGTTGGAAAAATGCGTCTTCATAGGATACCCTAAGGAAACCATTGGGTATACCTTCTACTTAAGATCCGAGGGCAAGATCTTTGTTGCCAAGAACGGATCCTTTCTGGAAAAAGAGTTTCTCTCGAAAGAAGTAAGTGGGAGGAAAGTAGAACTCGATGAATTACTACCTCTTGAACAGGAAAGTAGTGCAACTCAGGAAAATGTTTCTGTGATGCCTACACCAACTGGAGAGGAAAATAATGATGATGATCAAGGTACTTCGGATCAAGTTGCTACTGAACTTCGTAGGTCCACAAGGACACGTTCCGCACCAGAGTGGTACAGCAACCCTGTCTTGGAAATCATGTTGTTAGACAACGATGAACCTTCGAACTATGAAGAAGTGATGGCGGGCCCAGATTCCAACAAATGGCTGGAAGCCATGCGATCCGAGATAGAATCCATGTATGAAAACAAAGTATGGACTTTGACAGACTTGCCCGATGATCGGCGAGCGATAGAAAACAAATGGATCTTTAAGAAGAAGACGGACGCGGATGGTAATGTTACCATCTATAAAGCTCGACTTGTCGCTAAGGGTTATCGACAAGTTCAAGGGGTTGACTATGATGAGACATTCTCTCCCGTAGCGAAGCTGAAGTCCGTCCGAATCATGTTAGCAATTTCCGCATACTATGATTATGAGATATGGCAGATGGACGTCAAAACGGCATTCCTTAACGGACATCTTAAGGAAGAATTGTATATGATGCAGCCGGAAGGTTTTGTCGATCCTAAGAATGCTAACAAAGTATGCAAGCTCCAGCGATCCATTTATTGGCTGGTGCAAGCATCTCGGAGTTGGAACATTTGCTTTGATGAGATGATCAAAGCGTTTGGGTTTATGCAGACTTATGGAGAAGCCTGCGTTTACAAGAAAGTGAGTGGGAGCTCTGTAGCATTTCTCATATTATATGTAGATGACATACTCTTGATGGGAAATGATATAGAACTTTTGGACAGCATTAAGGCCTACTTGAATAAGTGTTTTTCAATGAAGGACCTTGGAGAAGCTGCTTACATATTAGGCATCAAGATCTATAGGGATAGATCGAGACGCCTCATAGGTCTTTCACAAAGCACATACCTTGATAAGATTTTGAAGAAGTTCAAAATGGATCAGTCCAAGAAAGGGTTCTTGCCTGTATTGCAAGGTGTGAGACTGAGCTCGGCTCAATGCCCGACCATGGCAAAAGATAAAGAAGAGATGAGTGTCATCCCCTATGCTTCAGCCATAGGATCTATTATGTATACCATGCTGTGTACCAGACCTGATGTAAACCTTGCCGTAAGTTTGGTAGGAAGGTACCAAAGTAATCCCGGCAAGGAACACTGGACAGCGGTCAAGAATATCCTGAAGTACCTGAAAAGGACAAAGGACATGTTTCTCGTTTATGGAGGTGACGAAGAGCTCGTCGTAAAGGGTTACGTCGACGCTAGCTTCGACACAGATCTGGATGACTCTAAGTCACAAACCGGATACGTGTATATGTTGAATGGTGGAGCAGTAAGCTGGTGCAGCTGCAAGCAGAGCGTCGTGGCGGGATCTACATGTGAAGCGGAGTACATGGCAGCCTCGGAGGCAGCGCATGAAGCAATTTGGGTGAAGGAGTTCATCACCGACCTAGGAGTCATACCCAATGCATTGGGGCCGATCAAACTCTTCTGTGACAACACTGGAGCCATTGCCCTTGCCAAGGAGCCCAGGTTTCACAAGAAGACCAGGCACATCAAGCGTCGTTTCAACTCCATCCGTGAAAATGTTCAAGATGGAGACATAGATATTTGCAAAGTACATACGGATCTGAATGTCGCAGATCCGTTGACTAAACCTCTTTCGCGAGCAAAACATAATCAACACCAGAACTCTATGGGTGTTCGATTCATCACAATGTAACTAGATTATTGACTCTAGTGCAAGTGGGAGACTATTGGAAATATGCCCTAGAGGCAATAATAAAAGGATTATTATTATATTTCCTTGTTCATGATAATTGTCTTTATTCATGCTATAAATGTATTATCCGGGAATCGTAATACACATGTGAATACATAGACCATAATATGTCCCTAGTAAGCCTCTAGTTGACTAGCTCATTGATCAACAGATAGTCATGGTTTCCTGACTATGGACATCAGATGTCGTTGATAACGGGATCACATCATTAGGAGAATGATGTGATGGACAAGACCCAATCCTAAGCATAGCACAAGATCGTGTAGTTCGTTTGCTAGAGCTTTTCCAATGTCAAGTATCTTTTCCTTAGACCATGAGATTGTGTAACTCCCGGATACCGTAGGAATGCTTTGGGTGTACCAAACGTCACAACGTAACTGGGTGACTATAAAGGTGCACTACAGGTATCTTCGAAAGTGTCTGTTGGGTTGACACGGATCGAGACTAGGATTTGTCACTCCGTATGACGGAGAGGTATCTCTGGGCCCACTCGGTAATGCATCATCATAATGAGCTCAAAGTGGCCAAGTGTTTGGTCACGGGATCATGCATTACGGTACGAGTAAAGTGACTTGCCGGTAACGAGACTGAACGAGGTATTGGGATACCAACGATCGAGTCTCGGGCAAGTAACGTACCGATTGACAAAGGGAATTGTATACGGGGTTGATCGAATCCTCAACATTGTGGTTCATCCGGTGAAATCATTGTGGAACATGTGGGAGCCAACATGGGTATCCAGATCCCGCTGTTGGTTATTGGCCGGAGAGCTGTCTCGGTCATGTCTGCATGATTCCCGAACCCGTAGGGTCTACACACTTAAGGTTCGGTGATGCTAGGGTTATTAGGAAGACTTGTATGTGATTACCGAATGTTGTTCGGAGTCCCGGATGAGATCCCGGACATCACGAGGAGTTTCGGAATAGTCCGGAGGTGAAGATTTATATATAGGAAGTGCTGTTTCGGCCATCGGGAAAGTTTCGGGGTCACCCGGTATTGTACCGGGACCACCGGAAGGGTCCCGGGGGTCCACCGGGTGGGGCCACCTATCCCGGAGGGCCCCGTGGGCTGAAGTGGGAGGGGAACCAGCCCCTAGTGGGCTGGTGCGCCCCCCTTGGGCCCCCCTGCGCCTAGGGTTGGAAACCCTAGGGTGGGGGGCGCACCACTTGCCTTGGGAGGCACTCCACCCCCCTGGCCGCCGCCCCTTGGGAGATTCCCATCTCCAGGGCCGCCCCCCTGGGGGCCTATATAAAGGAGGGGGGAGGGAGGGCAGCCGTACCCTGAGTCTTGGTGCCTCCCTCCCCCTGCTACACCTCTTCCTCCTCCTGCAGTTGCTTGGCGAAGCCCTGCCGGAGTACTGCATCTCCACCACCACCACGCCGTCGTGCTGCTGCTGGAGCCTTCTTCCTAGGCGTGCCTAAGCGCCTTCTAGGCACTGCCTTTTCCAACAGAGATAATTACTACTCCAAAATGCCTTCCCTTAGGCCCATGTATGGTGAAGTGCCATGTAGTCGACGTTCACATGACACCACTAAAGGAAGTAACAATATACATATCATCAAAATATCGAACGAATACCAAATTCACATGATTACTAAGTAACTGGACTTCTCCCATGTCCTCAAGAACAAAAGTAACTACTCACAAATCATATTCATGTTCAAGATCAGAGGGGTATTGAATATCATCAAGGATCTGAACATATAATCCTCCACAAAATAAACCAACTAGCATCAACTACATGATGTAATCAACACTATTAGCAATCCGCAGGTACTAATCTGAGGTTTTGAGACAAAGATCGAATACAAGAGATGAGCTAGGGTTTGAGATGAGATGGTGCCGATGAAGATGTTGATGAAAATTGGTCCTCCCATGATGAGAGGATCGTTGGTGATGTCGATGGCTTCGATTTCCCCCTCCCGGAGGGAAGTTTCTGCAGCGAAATCGCTCCACCGGAGAGCAAAAGTGCTCCTACCCAGGTTTCGCCTCGAGACGGCGGCACTTCGTCCCGAAACCTTCCTCTTGATTTTTTCCAGGTCAGATGGAATCATATAGCAGAAGATGGGGTTCGGAGGCCTGCCAGGGGCCCCACAAGTTCAGCGGGCACGCCCTGGGGGGGGGGGGGGGGGTAGGGCGCGGCCCCCAGGCTTGTGGCTGCCTGGTGGATCCCTGCTGATGTTTCTTTCGCCAATATTTATATATTCCAAAATAATTCTCCGTCAATTTTCAGGTCATTTGGAGTTGTGCAGAATAGGTATCTCTGATATAGCCCTTTCCGGTCCAGAATTCCACCTACCGGCAATCTCTCTCTTCGTATAAAACTTGCAAAATAAGAGAGAAAAGAGATAAGAATTGTATCATAAAGTGAAATAACAGTCCAAATTGCAATAAATATCAATAGGAAAACATGATCCAAAATGGACGTATCAGTTTTGGTCATCACTTCGAAAATACGATTTATGTATCACCTAGACCCACTTTAACAGTACGATGTTTCCTATGACTCAAATAAGAAGAAAGAAACTATCAAAACAAAGTCTTCAAGCTTCCAATTCTTCACTTAAATTTCTTCAAAGGCCGCACCAAATTCTTCACTTGAAGAAATACATTTTTAGTGGTCGTCTTTGGTCGGTTAAACCAAATCTTCAGGGACAATAACTCATGTGTACACTCACAAACACATCAGTCCCTTAAACCAATCTTGCCACTGGCGCGACCGTACGCAGCCCTGCCACCATGCCCTGCTCCAGAACGAGGCGTCCCCGCCAAGGTGCCACGCCCGCGCTATAGCAGATCACGCGAGGAGGAAGGAGATCCCCGCCGCCGCCGCCGACGTCGGCCGGGCTTTGCCCAGCAGCGTGCCCTGGCGATGACGAGGGGAAGGTGGAGAAGTGAGGGGGCGAGGGTGGCTGCGCGTTAGGCTACGACCATGCTGATGAGTGATTGGAGAAGAGAAGTTGCAGCTCCTCTAGCCATGGTGGGGAAGGATAGGGTAGGCAGGGAGGAGGGAGGGGCGTGGCACATGGGACAGGGACCGACATATTGGGAGGATGTAAGGGCATGGCACAGGGGGATGTAGACTATCGGTGTTGGGATGCCACCAACCTCCGTGTTGGTCCCCATCGGGGATGGGGACGAGGACCTGGGATGGGGATGCGAGACGATGCATAGCGACTGGAACCAGCTGAGGATGAGGGAAGAGGGGAGGTGGAGGGAAGGAATGGCACCTGCGCAACCGCCGGTCTCCGTGGTGGTCGCCCCGAGCGCCGAGCTCCCTGGCAGGTTGCCACCGAGCTTCCGCTCGTTCCCCCTTCTTCCTCCCTTTTTTTTTGTGTCCGCGGGCAAGCGAAATGGTAAGTTTTGTGGGAGTTGGCGATTTCGGTCCAAATCGGAGCCGCATCCCTTCGAGACATGGGAGGGAACTTTGCGTTGGAGCCAAAATGGCCTGGAATTGGGCTTTCGTTTTGAATACCGATTCGCTACCCATCCAAACGTCTCTATTGTTTCGAGTTGAATACCAAATCCAGCGGAGACATCCAAACACAACCTTAGAAAAATGAGATAGGAGAAGATTTTTAATTTTAAGATAGGGGATCATCCAGAGATGCTCCAAGTTTGGGGATGGGCCAGTTGACCAAAAAATTAATTCCCTAAAATGAGGAATTAAAGGCTGAAAGATAGGACAAGGAATTAAAGTTATATGGATGAGCCAGAGATGCCCAACAAAATGCTATACTCGGACCTTTTGTTACAACAACCTTTAAAAAATGTGTGTGGGTGCAACTTTGTCTAACAAACGCCTATGTTCTCTCCCTAATATTCCAATTATCTTTTGTGTAAAAGATTTCAACACTCTCTTTTATAGTTTGTCAGCACCTCCGAGATAGAAAAAACAATCAGAGCACACGTGGGCTAATGCAGATATTCATATCATAACCACACCAATGTTTATCCACCGCACCCAACCTGGGTAGCAAACCATCATTTGATTAGAAGGTGGTCTGTGGATGCGAACAAGCGAAGGCCATAGACAACTCTCTGACAAGGACATGCGATGCAAGGAGAGCAATCGTGGCGCAGGACGTCGTCAAGTGGACCGGCATTTCTTCCTGCCTCTTTATTCCTTTCCTTTCTTCCGGGGAGTTGAGCATGCGGGAACCAAAACCATGTTTGGAACATGTCAAAATTATGGCCCCATCACGCCTCTCTGCGCATTACTAGTGAAAAACAGGCCTCAAATGGCAGGAAATGCTCATGTCGTCCGCGTGAGAACGCTTCACGGAACCACCAGCGCGTCCCGTAGGGGAAAGAATTGACGCCGAGCAAGCGAGAGATAACGGGATCCAGCCGCCTTCCCAAACGGGCGCAAGGGCGGGGAACATTCGAACGGCCCGTGGAAAGGCCGCGGGCGGGGGCAGGAAAAGCCGGGGGTGGGGAGGGAAAAGAAAACCAGCGACGAGCAAACAGGCGCCCGCCCACCACCACCCACCAGCACCAGGTCGTCTACCACCAAACGGGGGGGAGAGAGAGAGAGAGAAGGCGGCAGCAGCAGCCAGCCGCAAGAAAGCTCTGTCGCGTGAGGCAATTAGTAAAAAAAAAAAGTCCCTCGCGTGCGACGAAGCCTCGAGACGCCGGGCCGAGGCGACGAGGCGGACAGCGATAGGCGGACCGAGGGGAGAGGAGAGGAGAGGAGAGAAGGTGCGTGTGTGCGGGGGGCGAAGGGCCCGAATCTCGCGATCCCCAAATCCGGAGGGTGTCGGAGGCGGCCGATTCGGGCCGCTCCGGCCGCGGCGGCGGAGGCGGGGCTGCGATTCGGGGGGATTCGCCCGATCGGGGAGCTCGCGGGCGGGGATTCGAGCTTGCGATTCGGGGGGCGAGCGAGGCGGGCGGGCGGGCGGAGCTGTGGGAGGTGGGCCCGGGCGGGGCGGTTGACCGGGCCTGTGTAGGTGGGGTGGGTGGATGCTGTCCGTGCGGAGGCGACAGGAGGATGCTGGCGGCGCCGCCGGCATGGCGGACCACGCCGAGCTGGAGGAGGGGGAGGCCTACGGCGACGACATGCCCCCCTTCGACGACCCGGACGTCTCCCTCGCTTACATTGTGAGTGGCCCTCCTCCCGCACCTCTCGCTTGCTTGCTTCATCACTGCAGCTTCCCTGCCCATTTCGGCACTACATGACTACCAGTAGATGTATTTAACGCACCTGCTTTTCTGGTGCAACGAAATGAGCTCGATCTGCGTAGGTAACGGATGCGCGCGTGCGCACGCGGTTGTTCGATTCTCCCGCTTCGCAAGTGTGAATGGCGCCGGTCTAGCCGCCGACGACGGTCGGCTCCGTTGGTGGATCAATTAAAGTTTGCCAGATTTGTCGCTGTAGTTCATGCGCTACTAGAAGTGGTCGCATTGGTGAATCAATTGAAGTTTGCGAGATTTGTCGCTGTAGTTCATGCGCTACTAGAAGCGGTCGCATTGATTGATCAATTACATTTTACGTTGTTTGTCGCTTTGGTCATGATGATGACGTTGCTAAATAAGTAAGCACTTCTACGACGCGTGCTGTTATATATGGAACTAAAGAAGCTAATCTCAGTCTGACGGGGTGTTGGTTTTTTGTTTACTAGTGGTAATTTGGATTTGGCCAGTCCAGTCTCTAATTGAGACCAGACGGTAACTTTATAATTGTGCAAAGAAAAATCTGTGACATGGATCAACCCCTGACCCTCTCTCCTCTGCCACTAAGCTAAATCCATGGCATTAGTTTTGACATTGCCAAATTCGTGTTATTATTGGCTTGCTTCTTCTCAGCCTTTTGGTATTAATGGGTTCATTGTTATGACATCCACTGCTCCATAAATTACTAAAAAAGTGTCTGTATCCGAAGACAAGGTTAATGACGGCTTCATGCTTCATATAGTCAAATTTTGGAAAGTGTCTATAGCTCTCATGTAGTTCATTGTTTGTATGATAAAATGTCAACATGAATTTAGTAGTCACTAGCAATTGTAATACACAAATGGGATAGTCACTAGCAACTTTAGGTGTACTGTACCTACAATCATATTGTTGTGATCATGTTTTTTCTAATGTCTGTTCGTCTTGTTGTAGGATGAAAAACTACAAAATGTACTAGGCCATTTCCAAAAGGACTTTGAAGGAGGCGTTTCTGCAGAGAATCTAGGTGAGGAAATGTTTTGCTATGGCTGCAGTTAGTTTGATCTGGCTTCATTCTATAGAAACATTAAACGTGACACTAATCTTTGACAGGATCAAAATTTGGTGGATATGGCTCATTTTTGCCAACCTACCAGCGTTCCCCCCTTCTGCCCCACACTAGAACTCCACCTAAGGTGGCAAATGCTAGCTCAAGATCTCCTTATCACCAGTCTACTGAGGTGCTTAAGTTGGCTTTGGCTGTACTGTCTGGTTTCTGGATCAGCATTGTCATGTACATTAATTCATATGGCATTGATGATTTGATGGTTTACTTCTTTTGAGTCTGATCTAATGGTTTGTAATGTAGGATGTATCTCAGAACCCTCCGGCTATGGCCGTTCCATCTGTTTCCCAGAATAATGGTTCTGTGGCTCCTTTTTCTGGTGATTCAATTAAAAAGGAAAGATGCGAAAGCACAGCGTCTAAAAGGGGCTCTAGCACCCATGATCCTTCAAATGGCCCATCTAAGTCTAGCGACCAGAATAGATTTAAAGTACGGATAAAAGTTGGTTCCGACAATGTCCTGGCAAGAAATAACGCAGCTATTTACAGTGGTTTGGGCCTTGACATTTCTTCACCTTCATCCGTGGAGGAAAGCCCTGATGGCCACGGGGGCCTCTCCCCGGAATTTAGCAATGTGCAACTTGAATCTCCCCGGACCATTCTTCAGGTAAAGTCTACATGATCACTGTATTAGCATTGTGTACTTGTATTTTATTATGAATGGTTCAAAGGGCACATAATCACTTCCATTCTTTAAACATGATCGCACAGATCATGACATGCTTTTCAGTTCCTGGTGGGTACTTGTTATCCCCTCTTCATGGCAGTTTGTTGCAACTGACAAAGAAGGTTGTGCCTTCATTGAAGAAATGGGAAACAAGCTTGGAGATAGAAAATGCACAGGAAGCATATGAAGGGCATGTGGTTAAGAAAATGAAGTCTGATGGTAAGAAAAAGAAACCCACAGATATGAAGAGGTCAAATAACAGAAACGATGCCAGTGCATTTATGAAAAATGAGATCGATGTAGAAACACTTGCTGGCCAGAAGATTGCATCAGAAGCTCTCAGCATACCGTCTAGTCCCAGAGGCATGGATGCAAACAGCAATTGTCAATATGAAGAAGAAGCAACAGGAAAATCTTTGGAAAGAAACAAAGATGATCGATTGAAAGAATGGGCTGTAAACAGCAACAGCAAGACAATCAAAGCTGAAACTGTCAAAGAGGATACTACCGACTGTTTAGCAAGTGGTGGTTTTGGCAGCTCAGAATTGGAACTTTCAGCAGCAAAGAGGGAGCTGAAACCTGTGACAGAAAAGACAGCGTTGACTTTAGAAGAGATGAATACAACCAGTGACACAGATTTTCTGTTGGATAGGAAACATGAAAGGAAAATAAAGCCTGAGAGTAAAAGCAATGCTTCTGTTGTTAACTTTGAAGAAAACACAGTTATAGATGAAAAAGCTCCTGCTGTTTGCAGAAGCATGGAGAAGGTTACTAGCAAAGAGGCTTCACTTTATGATACAAATGTGAAAAATAACACCAAGAGTGAGGCCAAAAGAATCCACAGGGAACAAAAGAAGAATGCTCCAACATCTTCTGATCTTCTGGATGTTGACAAGGGTGCTCGTTCTTCTGCTGGAGTTAAAGAGAGGAAAAACGATTCTCACTCCAAATCTAGCCACTCCGGGAAGAAACCCAAAGCAAAACCACATAGAGATGTCAGGGACAGTTTGCCTGACGGATCCCATGGATCCAAAGAGCAGGATATATTGGAGAATGGAGTTGGATTGGGAGAGTTGCAGCCAAAGGAAAAATATTGGATCAAAAGGGATTCTGATATGCCTGGAGCATCAAAGAGGGAGATTTCATCTAGTGCAAAGCATGACAGACATACAGCTTCTGAGGAGCAGAAGATGCATGTACCTCCATCTTCTGTATCAACTGCAAATGCAGCTCCTGCACTTCAAGCACCTGTCGTGATAGAGGAACATTGGGTACAATGTGACATATGTCAGAAATGGCGTCTCCTACCATATGAGTCGGATCCTGATACTCTCCCAAAGGAATGGAAATGTAGCATGCAACTGTGGCTGTAAGTTATAGTTCTTATACAATTGTATACCTCCTTTTTTGCTGCCTTAATTCTTCCCTGCATGAGTCTTATCTGTAGATAGCATGTAACTAGCAGCACCTTATTATCAGGAGCTATTTGATTGTCTGCTTTGAAAGTACTACACTTATATCAAGCAAGTGAATTAAAATTTGGATAGATCTTATTGCGGGTTTCTGCTTTACACCGAAACTGTTAGGTTGTAGGTTATGCTGTTTTTTTCAGTGAGGTGATACCTTATAGCTCTATAATATTCTCCATGTTCATTAGTTGATGAACACTCTTTATTCCTTTCTGAATAGCTAGAATTTGGAATTTTTGCAGACCTGGGATGAATAGGTGCGATGTTGGTGAGGAGGAAACTACAAATGCTCTGAATGCACTATATGTCATTCCACCCCCTGCCAACGGTATTCCTTCAGTTGGTCATCCTCATGCTGCTTCTTCTGGACTGGCAACAGCCAACACGTTCAGTATAAATGGACATGCTGAACAGAGTAGGAAAAGGAAGAGTTTTCCAGGTGATGGAAGTGCTTTGGTTGACAGTTCTCACCCAACACAAGCTTCAGCTTATTCAATCACCCAACCCCCTCCTAGAGTTAGAAGTACTGCTGATACTAACCACTATCCTTCTGAGAGAGATTCTATGAGCAAATCTGTTGACGTTTCCACTGAAAAGAAGAAGTCCAAGAGCAAGAATCGTGGCAGCTATTCTGATGGAGGTTCTGTTATTGTTCTTCCTCTATTTGATACACTGCCTTCATGTGTGCTTTCACTGTATTTTGTATTTACATTTATTTGGTGGCAATACAGGAGATCTTGTGGAAAGATCCAAGAAGCATTCAAAAGGAAAAGGCAAGAGAGAGATGGATTATGGTGAATACAAAGCTTCTAAGAAAATTAAAAAGGAGGAGCGGCATCGTTCTAGCAGAGACCGGAACCCTGAATGTGATTTAGCTAGTGGAGACGTTCCTGATGAGGCCAAGGCTTTTCTTGCAAAGGCAAAGAGTTTGGGTGAGAAGGGTGATATTTCTTCATTGAAGCAAAAAAGTGTTGCAAGGTCTGATCGTTTGGAGAAGTCCAAGAGAGACAAGGATGAGGATATAGCTCTTCCTGAAGATAGGAACAAGGAGCAATACCAAACCTCAGATGTACAAAGATCAGATGTTTCTAGCAAGAAGAGGATAGTGAAGGAATGGGAGGAGAGTCAGCATAGTTCAATAGCTCAGGTGAGCAGAGGAACCACAGCGAATCACAGCTCTGCTGCCAAGGAAACCCATAAGGATCAAAACTTAAAGGAAACAAAGTCCAAGCCAATAAAGTCTGAAGAACCGTATTCCACGACAGATTCTAAATTAGGAAAAGGTCTGCACTCTAATCAGATTTCTTCTTCTTATGGTGGTCATGTCAACAATGAACTTGTGGAGGATAGCACACACTTTGCTGGTAAAAGAGGTCCATCCGAAGTATTAGATAAGCGATCTTCTGAACATGCTTTGGACTTAGCTGGAGCCGCTTCTAGTGATGTTCCGACCACAGCCATAGCTTCAAGTTCTTCAAAAGCTTCAGGCTCTCAGAAAAAGAAAAATAACTCGCAAGTTGCAAAGACTTCACCGATTGAATCGGTTTCCTCATCGCCACCGAGGAACTCTAACATTGATAAGTTCTCCCAGAACAGAATAGTGGAGAAAGATGGGCCTATGAATGCTAACCCAGGCACCATGCCGAGCTCAGTAAAGTATCTAAATACTGAAGTTGATATAGTAGACAATGTTCGGCAGGCTAAGAAGTCCAAGGAGAGTTTGCTTGCAAGTGAACCTGTCTTACATGGCTCTTCACAAGGAAATTCTGACAAAGATGATGAATTAGTTCAGTTAACTCAAGGCCATGCATCTGAAAGGTTTTCATTGAGAAAGGGTTTGGATGATGATCAGCAGCATGCATCTGGGAGAAAGGACTCCACTGTGAATGGCTCCAGCACAGCGAGGGGTTATAACCACCTGCATTCTGGTGATAAAAATAACTTGCGCACTGATGGCTCTTTAGTGCAACCTAGGACTGCAGCTTCGGGCTCGAAAGGAGATTTGATTGCGAGTGAAAGTAAGAAAACTGCAGCTCCTATCCAAGATAGAAATGGATTAACTCATTGTGCTCTGGATGGAAATCCTAAACCAGAGGTGCCATCTGGAAAAGATAAATCTTATCCCAAGAGTAACAAGCAAGATATGGAGAAGCCCAAAGCCCAAATTGCCCCTTCACCTCTGAAAGAAACCCACTCCACTCCAGTAAAATCTAATGCGTCAAAATTGACACCACAGTCGAGGCGAAGCAGTGATGAAAATGGAGGGCAACAGCGTGTTGCCAAACAGGGAACTTCAAATCCTACGGATGGGAAAGATGGTAATTCAACTGCATATGCTCTCAAAGAAGCTCGAGATTTAAAGCACAAGGCTAACCGTTTGAAGGTTGTTCACCTTTGCTCTTGTATGAATATGCTTACTTTTGTTTTGTAAGATACTTACCAAATTTCTCTACAGAAAGAAGGAAAAGAACTTGAAAGCACAAGGCTCTATTTTGAGGCAGCCTTAAAATTTCTGCATGTAGCATCACTTCTGGAACCTCCTGGTATTGATGGTCTGAAACAAGGTGATGCAGCTCAGAGCATGTATTCTGATACTGCAAAACTCTGCAAGTAAGCTACACAAATATAGATGATATATTGTTCTACTTGCCAGGTTATTTCATTTCTGCGAATAAACACATGGGAACATAGCTCACCTAGTTGTAAATTGGGAAGTAGTGCCTGGAAGTGTTTCTTCGGCATGGCGACTTGGATGGGTACTATCATCATTTGGTTAGCCTGATGCTTTTCACATTATAGTTGATTAGCCTGATGGTTTTCACATTACAGTTCATGTAACAGTTATATATATATATATATATATATATATATATATATATATATATATATACACTACAAGGTTGATGTGATATTACTAAATGTTAGCGAGCTGGATCTAGGCCAAATTGCTTCGACAGCAGTATTACTGTTTGGGCTATCAAATTGTAGTCAGAAGTTACTGTTTTTGTAGCAGTATTCATGTTTTCTAGGTGAAGAGTGTTCAAGTTTGGTCAGTATAGTTAATTTGTATTCATTTTATTGTCCAGCTTTGTTGGTCATGAATATGAAAGGTGCAAGAAGATGGCCGCTGCTGCTTTAGCATATAAATGTGTTGAAGTAGCTTATCTCAAGGCTGCATACTACAAATACCCTATTGCAAGTAAGGACCGGCAGGTGTTGCAGGCAGTTGTACAGACTACACCAGGTAGTTGAGTCTGACTGGTGAAATTTGAGTTTATGTATATTAAATGTAGCTTGCGTTGTGGAATTTCAAACATTGTTACTTTTGTAGGCGAATCACCATCATCTTCAGCATCAGACATTGATAACTTAAATAACAATGGATTATCTAAGATGGCCCCTTCAAACAAGGATGCTAATTCACCCCAAGTTGCTGGGAACCATTTATTACTGGCCGTTCGCAATCAACCACACCTGACAAGGTTACTAGCTTATGTAAGTTCTTGAATATCCTGATTAGCAGTTCAATAGAGTTCTCATTTATATTGATAGATTAATGATTTGTAGCAGTTAAATAAAGTTCTCATTTATATTGATAATTTAATGGTATGATACTGCAGTTCATATCTTGTGACAATGTAATAAGAACAAAGAAAAAGTTCATTATTGTGTGCTAACGTGTGCTTGTGATGGTAGCTGCAATCCTGCATGGTAGTGGCAAAGACGATAGTTCTGATCCTTGTGGTTGGTATGATGGTGTATTAATTGGAATCATTGGATACATATATGAATTGAAACCGGTTGAACTTCCAGTATCAGATATACTTGTAGTTGAGTTGTATAAAGAAATTTCCTAGAAATTTAACTATTTTAGTGGTTGAGATTTTGAGCACTGGAACATATAATTTTGGAATTAATTCCATAAAATAGCAAACTGGATAGATGTTGGCAATCATAAGCAACTGGCTCTGCTTAATGGTGAAATGTTAACTGTGTCCTGGGAATAATGCCAATAACTTGTTTGTGAGGAATTGCCTTGTTCTCAGATAAACATTGGTCATCCCACGATTTTTGTGGTCCAGCCTTATTCCTTGTATTCAATAAACATTGATGGAATTGTATGGTGATAAACCAACTGACCCTAAGGCTAATCCACTCGTGAAACCAAATAACTTTTTTTTTTCTAGAAAACCCCCCAAACCATATACCTTTTAAATTAACACAGTTCTACTTTCAGTGCCTGCATTATGGTTCATTAACAGGATTTTGGATCTGATGTTATGTTGTTATTTTTCTTAGACAAATGATGTCAATTCTGCCTTTGAGGCAACTCGGAAATCACAGATGGCTATTGCTTCTGCTGCTGGCAACCATGAAAAGGGAGTGGATGGTCTTTCTTCAGTAAAAACAGTTCTGGATTTTAACTTCAGAAGCGTGAATGATCTACTCAGACTTGTGCGGATTTCAATGGAGTCTATCAACTGCTGAGATCCCAGAACACAAGAACATGACATCCTGAGTAGGTGCTGTTGGATGTGTGATACTTATACGGTTATACCATTTCACTGTCCCCAACGTGCTGGTAGTATTTAGTGGAAAAGTTCAATAGCGCAGAACACATAGGTCTTATCGTTTAGGCGTGCTGGTTTGTACAGGAGGTGTTTTGAGATTCTACTTATTTTGTTTCTTTAGTGGCGTTCCATTCTCATACAGTTGCTAGCATCTACTTGGATGATGTGAACGCTGAACAGTCTAGCAAGTAAGGCAGCCGATGATGGATTTCATTGCTCGACACTTGTGATACTTTGGACATTTTGGGTGGTAACTCTCAGATTGCGCTTAATAGGCAAATGCACAATATTACCTGGAATCGCCTACATGCTGTAAATTATGTGGTCCCCACTGAGCTGAATTATGGTTGAAAGGTATCTGTCGGTTTTCCTTTGAGCTGTTACAAGATGACAGTGTTGGCCACTTAACAGTTCTGATGGTACGTTTCAGTTTATCATAACTGAAGTTCAATACCCTGTTGTTATATTCTAATGTTTATGTAATCTCAATTCTTGAGCAGGGGAGAGGACATCAATGTCAATTAATCTTGCTAACTGAGAAAACAGCTAGTGGGCGTTTCTTTTCCGGTCTTTATATAGTGGCATGTCTTCTGGAGAAAGTTCAAGCAGGTAAGCTTACTAGTAGTATTTAGTTCATCAATTGTTCTGTTGACATCCAAGTTTGCTTGCGCCTGAGGGAAGTGTGGAAGGAAATTACTATCTTGTCATGTTATATTGACATAAGGATCGCATGTCACCATGCGGCCTATGAAACAATTTGAAGTGACTCATGCCACTGAGATAATATTAGAACAATCCATTGCATCTTTTTTTGGAATGCTTGCTCCGTATCGTTGAATCATAGTATCATACTCCTTCCGTCCCAAAATAAGTGTCTTAACTTTGTACTAATTTTAGTACAAAGTTGTACTAAGGTTGAGACACTTATTTTGGGGCGGAGAGTACTATATATATGCATACTGCATACACCGCCTTGTTGCCTAATTTTCGCAAGGCTGTCACTTAGCTCTCAGCCAATCTCTTGTTTCTTATATGTAATGTGATAGTTAAATGTATTGGTGTCGTTTATCATGCTTGTACTTAAAGGATATCCTAAAAGTCATTACTTCATATTTATGTGGCATTAGTAAGCTGAAAAATAAGAAGGTACCTGTTCCATGTTCTTTGAGAGTCCAGTTCTGTGGTTCTTGTTGAAGTACCGACACTGATACAATGACGGTGCCTTCTCTTTCAGGTTTCAAAGCAGTAACCGCTTGGACCATCACCTGTTGTCTATGAGCATTGTACAAATTATTTTTCATGTACAATAGGCTAACCCGTTTTTTCGTTATCGATACCAGACTGTCTGTACATGTATAACTCTAAATCGCTTGGATTCCGGCCAAGTTTTAGTCATCCTTGTTCCTCACAAATCTTGCCAGTTTTACATTTGGTTGCTTATGTTAAGATAGTGTAGAATTAATATTGACCAACAACGTTTTGCAGAATGCAAGATAAACCTTCTCTATTCTGTACTTTGTAGCACCACCCAGTTCGAGTAAAGTAATGCGAGTTGCTGCCTTTTCTCGCTGTGTAGTTTCCTTTTTGATGGTCAAACAATTTCTAAGTTAACGAGTTTGATTGAAACATCAAGAAACGCTTTCTGTTTCCAAGCGCAAATGGTCCTTCAAAAGTTTCATCTCCCAGCCTAACCCCTCGGCCACCCTGTATATCTCTTCCGTCCGTGGATGCGTCGTGTCGTCGGACGAGAACTTGTGCAGATGCGTGGACTCACTGGTGCCGGCGCCGAAGTCCACCCAACTGAACCCGATCTCCTTCCTCACGCCCCTCTCCCTCATCTGCCTTCTCACCTTCGCTACGCCTCCCCAGTCCCCCTTCTCGGCGTAGATGTTGGACAGCAGCACGTAGGCGCCTGACTCCGCCGGCTCTGACTCTGTCAGAACGTCGGCAACCCTCTCGGCGATGTCGGTGTTGCCATGGATCCGGCAGGCTCCCAACAAGCTTTGTAGAGCCGAGACGCTCGGTCCAGACGGCATCTGCAGCATGAGCTCCTCGGCCTCCTCCAGCCTCCCCGCTCGGCCTAGCATGTCGACGACGCACGCGTAGTGCTCCGGCCAGGGCTCGACGCGGTGCTCAGCGGCCATCGAGTCGAATATCTCCTTGCCGGTGCCGACCTCCCCTTTGTAGCGGCAGGCCGTGAGGACCGAGAGGAGCACGATGCCGTCCGGGGCCACGCCAGAGCGCACCATGTCGTCGAATAGACCCATGACGGCGTCGTAGCTCCCGTGCTTCGCGTTTGCGGCGATCATCGCCGTCCAGGCGATGAGGCTGCGGTGCGCCGTCCCGTAGAACGCCTTCCGGGACTCCTCCAGGCTGCCGCGCTTCGCGTACATGTCAATGAGGGTGCCGGAGACATACTCGCTGGCGCCGAGCCCGAGCTTCAATGCCTGGCAGTGATACACCTCGCCGTAGGCCATGGAGACCGTCTCGACACCGGTGACTGCGCTGATGACGCTCGCGAACGTGGTCTCGTCGGGTCTCGAGCACTTTACCATCCACGAGAAGGCCTCGAGAGCGTCGCTGCACTGCTCGTTCTGCGCGTAGCCCGAGATCAGGGCATTCCAGGCGATGGTCTCCCGGCGAGGCATGAGGTCGAACACCGTCCGCGCATCGTCCATGCGCCGCAGCTTCGCGTACATGGTGATGAGGCTGTTGGACGCGGCGACCTTGTCGGAGACGCCGGTCTTGAGGCACACCGCGTGGATCATCTGCCCGTCCTTCGCCGGGCACCCTGCCGGCAGCGCCGACATGAGCGCCACGAAGGTGACCTCGTTCGGCGACACGCCGTCTCGCCGCATGCCATTGAACAGCGCGATGGCGTCCTCGTCCTCGTCCATTGAAATGATTGTGGTCCACGAGATGACGTCGCGCTCGCCCATGGACTGCAAGAGCTTCCGGCCGCAGCCGGGAGCGCCGCACTTGTAGTACATGGCGACGAGCACGTTGCCGATGGAGACGTGGCCGTCGACGCCCAGCTTCACCCCGAGGCCGTGGACTTGCCGGCCAAGCTCGAGCTTCCCCTCGCCGCCACACGCCGGGATCACGCTGCACACGGATATCCGGTCGGGCCGGACGGCGTCGTCTTTGAGCATCCGCAGGAACAGCCGGACCACCTCAGCCGGGCAGCCGCCGTCCTGCGCGAGCCCGCAGATCATCGCGTTCCAGGAGACCAGGTCCCGCGCCGGCATCTCCTCGAACGCCCTCCTGGCCGCGCCGAGGAGCCCTCCCCGTGAGTAGGCCGTGACGAGCGCGTTGCCGACGAACACGTCGGCGGCGAGCCCGGCCCGCGACGCCAGCGCGTGGAGCTGCCGAGCTATCCCAAGGCCGCCCTCCCCGCGGCCGGCGGCGAGCGACAGCGCGACGGTGAAGGTGACGGCGTCGGGCCGCACGTCGCCCGACCGGAGCATCCAGGACGCGAAGGCCAGCGCCTCGGCCGGGTCCGGGAACGCGGAGAGCATGGTGTTGTAGGAGCTGACGTCCCTCGCCCGGGCGGTGCCGAACACCCTGGCGGCCGAGGGGAAGGCGCCGGTCTTGGCGTAGCGGGCGGCGAGGGAGTTGGACACGAAGGCGAAGGCGTCGAGGCCCGAGGCGACGGCGAGCGCGTGGAGCGCCGGGAGAGTGGACCGGCCGGACGACGCGACGGCGGCCGAGAACGCGGCGGGGGAGGAGACGAGCACCGGGACGGGTTGGCCCGCGCGAGGGGAGGAGAGACAGAGAGGCGTGCTGCCGCGGGTTGGGCGAGGGATTCCGTCGAACATGTGGTGGGCGGCCGCCGAGGAGAGCGTGGCCGCGGCGCGCGCGTGGCGAGGGGCTTGCAGCCGCCGCAGCGGCATCTAGGCGGAGAGACTAGTTGGGCACAAGTGGCAGCTGCCTGGTGGCGCGGCCGCAGCACCCCTGTCTTCTCGTCGGGGCGCCGCCGTCTGGTTTGAACGGATTCTTGCGAAGCTGCTGCTGGCCTGTTTACTATGCTTGCAAAATTTCAGTGCGTGCTGCTAGCCTGTTTGCTGCAGCCTGCAGCGTGCTGGTATCCATGAAAACTGCGCAATAACAATAGCAACTCGAGATCGCTAAGGGCCAGTTCTTTTGCTGCCTTTTTTCTTTCAGAATAAGCTGCCTCCTACCTAGCTTATTCTAGAAGCCTAACTAAATTTATATTTTTAGAAGCCCAATAGTTAAGACATTCTAAAAGCCATCAAAAGAAATGGCCCTAAATCTCATTGGATTTAGATTTAACAAAGTCTCATCGGTCCGATATTCGTGAGATCTTGCATGAAGATTCGTGCAAAATTTTCGTTTAGTTTTCTCATTCTTTGTTTTTATAAGTTGTGTTACTTGACTGAGACTTGGTAAGTCTCGGTCGACTGAGATCTAGCCACATCCATAGCAAATATGTTGTCCTTCTTGCCTTTTTGTTGGAATATTGCCCTTCTTGTTTATTGTCTAATAATAATAATAATAATAATAATAATAATAATAATAATAATAATAATAATAATAATAATAATAATAATAATAATAATAATAATAATAATAATAATAATAATAATAATAATAATAATAATAATAATAATAATAACAATAACAATAACAATAACAATAGCAATAATAATAATAATAATAATAATAATAATAATAATAATAATAATAATAATAATAATCAACTTCTTTCTCTCCCAATCCTTCTCAAGCCTCCTGTGAGAGCTAAATACGATGAGCTTGGGTCTGCTCGATCCTCGATTTTGTTGTCGGTGTTGCTGATCGGAGAAGAGGCGGGGTGGAACCATGTGCACTCCTGTACATAGTGGTTTTAGCTTTAGGGTTTCCTTAGGGGAGTTTGGGTCTTGCCACGTTGGAGCTTCAAGAGCTAACGATCAGCGTTCGTTGGACGCCAATTGCCTCCAAAGCTTGTCACCCATGGTGAAGGGCAACTACTGGCGACGGATTCGACAAAAACTCCCACAATAAGCTCGTGGGGCAGCTGGATCTAGGGAAGATGGAAGCTTATTCTCTTGATGCCCTTTGTCTTTGAGGTAATGGAGGAGGAGATGGAGTGGAGCGTCCAACTTCTTCAGTTCGGTCGTCGTGCTGGAGATGGATCTCCCACAAGGGATGCTGCTCAAGAACACCTGCTTTGTTTTGGACATATTCTCTGCACGATTGGGTGTGAAGCTATGACACCCACCAGTGGTTATGGGCATCGTTCGTTGGCCGTCAGTCTTGACCCCCCCCTAGACCTTTTCTAGCCGAAGAATCGCCCCTGGAGGGATTTCATTATGACCATCTTTGGATATGAAACCTATCTCCCCCCCTAATGGATTTTCACTACCCCTTGGGGTTGGGGTCTGAGAAGCATTCGAGAGCCATGCGGGCCGGTCAAAATATCCTTCTTTTGTTGTGCTATAACATTCTTGACGTTGTAGTCCGACTATCCCGTTCTATTCTAAGTAGCACCCGGAAGTGCACATGCTAAGCATATCTTTACCAAAGCCATACCTCCATAAGCACCCAAACATGCCTACTCATTTGTAGTGAAAAAAACAACAACATAGAAATGTAGGAGTGGAGTTTGTCCTAAAGACATTCTCACCTTTCAACATATTGATAGCAAGAAATATAGGAGTGGAGTTTGTCCTAAAGTAGGCACAATAACTAAATCCAAGTTGGTGAAGATCATGATTTGGGGTGGCATAGTATTGAGATCGTTTGCCGCCTTCAGCTTCTCCTCATAGTGATGAAGCCTATAGGGAGCCAGTATAGCTTTGATCGGACTTCCGTTTCTTCCTATATGAAGGCAATATAGCTTCGATCAGACTTCTGCTCCTTCCTGTTCTGACATCTGTTGGTGGCACGCCAAGATTTCCATCCTAAGTGACACAATCCTAGGTGATGACAATCTTGGTCCGGGGCTAAGCTTCGAAGAAGATGGACAACACTACATTATACAACTCGTGTGAGGAGTCTTTTTCGTAAAGTTCATGCAGCGAGGTTTAATTTTGCTTTTCATGTTTGACAAAGGGTGAATTTTATTGCCTCATATTGGAGCATCAAGTAGGTGCAAAGATAGTGAGAACACACCCGACCTCTACATCGTTAGGATGCACACAACCTACACAGATGCAGACTCACAAAACACACGAATGCACACTCACAAAACACGCCAGGAAAAAGAAAAGTCATAGAAGACAAAAGCTATGCGTAGGCGGGATAAAAAAACCCAAGTAATCAGTTTGTGATCGGCAAACTACAACAATGACCGCACTAACCATCTCATGACACCACATTGGCGACGAGGTTATTCAACAGCAACATCTTCAAAGGAGCAATGCTCAAGCACCGTTGTTAGTTGTCACCACATCCAACCACCAAGGCACGAATCTAGGTTTTCACCCTACGGTTTGAGCATATCCAAGCAATGCCTTCGATAAGGTAACGACGTAAAAAACATCGCCATTGGCTAGTATGACCACCTCGGTTCAGACCTAGGCTTTTCAAGCTGAGACTAGATGCATAAGTAGCACCACCATCAAAGTTCCTCATGTGTCGTTGTCACCACTTCTTCATGATCCCTGCAGCTACATCCAATGTACAACCGTCACCGCTGCATAACCATCCCTCTGCACAACCATCTCATAGATGAAGTCAACCATCAAATCTGAAGGGATGAACCCTCCCGAAGACCTTTCAAGGACTATCGCCGTCGTGGAGCCAGATGGGGTCGCTACAGCACAGTCTGCAGTCACCACCACCGGCCGACCGGATCTAGATCACCATAACCAAACTGTCCAGATCTGAAATCAGGGAACCACGTCGAGTCGACCATGGACGATGTCAGTGCCCAACAACAGATCAAGAGTAGAGGAGATGGTAGCTGGGAGCCACCACACACCCTCCACCTTCGATGGGAAGGGCAACACCCGCCACCGATGCCTACATCAGGCAACGGTGGTGGCGAGGAGAGACCTGTGGCATGGTGTGCTATAGCTAGGGATCGACGGGGTCCTTCGGAGCCGCTCGAGCATGCGACTCATGAGGCTAATGAATTTTCCCTAACTCCTTGGGGAATGGGGACCCGTATTCATGTTAGAAAATGGAAGATATTTCTTCGGTTGGAACTTCGACACAACAAATATTTTCTGGTACAATTTTTCTCTTGCCGGCTGACAGTTGCTAGTAGCTAGTAGTGGGTGCATGTTTAGGTCTCATTTAAGGAATGGGAATGAATTACAAACTTGTCGTCGTCCTGAAACATCGAGAATCTCAGTTTTTAAATCCTAGTAAATCAAAAACTCACCCAAAAAACATGAAACTTGGCATGGTTTCATGACATGGCACATATATACCATGGTAAAAGAAATCATCCAGTTTGAGAAGAGGCGCACACATTAGTAGTCAACAAAGTCCTTTTTTGAAACAAAAAGCTGACACGTTAATATTTCAAACGGTTGTATTATATGAACCGTGTCAAAATTTAACCATACTCAGTGGTGTGCATGCAGATGTTTGATTAGATAGGACAAGCACGAGAAGTCCGCCGTGCAGGCTCGACGGGACGCGTGCGAGCAGTCCGCCGCACAGGCTCGACGGGATGCGTGCATCCTGTCCACCTCGCAGGCTCGCCGGGACACGTGCGAGCAGCAAGGCCGCCCATGCTCACTGGGAAGCGAGCTGTTTGACCTCCATGCACCAGCTGCTGCCCGCCTCTCTCACAACTTCTCCATTAATGGGTTGATTAAAGCGCCTGGACAGAGTGTGTTTGCTTGTGATCCCATGGAAACATTTGCTTTGTTCATGTTTTCAACTCGTATTCCGGCCTAATTTAAATTGCCACATAGGGCAACGGATAATACGACGACAAATAAAATGGCAACGGATAGTACGACGACAAATTTACAATGGCACAGATAATAATTGTCTTACATATTCTGGATAATTTAAAATGCCACATGCGGCAAAGCCCGGAAGACATGGGGGCAACAGAAGAAGGAAATCATAGACAACGATCTGGATCGCTATTGTATCTACTCTTTGATGGATCGCCGGGCGACGACATCCTCCAGCTCATTCTTCAATTCCTCATGACTTTGCTTGAAAGCAGCCACAGATTCCTCCACCTCCTGCTCACGCTCGATCCGGAGCTTCCTCAAGTCACCCATCAGTTCCTCGACGACTGCTGTCAGCGTCATTCCCGAGGCACTGCTCTACTCATGCAACATCTTCCAGTCGGTGGCCTCCTCCTCCTTCTCAGCGAGCGCCTTGAGGAGCTTCGCATTGTCACCCATGAGTTGCTCGACGAGGCCGGTCTCCTTGTCAACCGAGGCATTGCTGATCTCGAGCAGCTTCATCAAGTCGTCGACCAGCTCCTGCTGCTTAATGAGGCCAGCGAGAATGTCATCGTCGCCGGCCAAGGACTTCAGCAACGCCAGCTCGTCGCGATCGCCTACATGGCGAGTGCGCTTGTGAGAGCCCTCACGTGCCCGTGAGAGCTTGTTTGAGGGCTCTGCGACGCGCCGGGACATCTCTGCTGCGGCTGCCGCTTCGCGGCTGGACCTCTCTGGTTCTTCCGCAGCCTTGATCTTTGCTGCCTGGTTATATGTCCACGCGAAACTCCTCCAACCAGTTATGGCGGAACGACTTGACAAGAAAGACCAGTTTTGTGGGTGATGAGGAGAGGAACTGTGAAGTAATTTTCGAGTGGGTAGTTTTTATAGCCCTGTGAGAAGTGTGAACACATATTAGTTTGATCGGTGTCAACACATATTAGTTTGATCTGTGTGAACAGATTTACAATTACTTATTGCATTGTAATCTGCAATGTGCCGAGAAACAAAGTCAAAATTTATTGATGGTTCTGGGCCTACAAAGCCCCGTTTCTGTTGTTCTGCCTCATCGCAAACAGTTCTTTTGGATCAACCGTATCATATGCATCGGAAGCCCGAAACGTGGGCCTTTGTTCTTGGATGTACGTGTATGTGTCTGCCCACTATCACACACGGTCATGATATCACCATCATGTCCTATGGATGCGCCGTCGCATCTCCCACGAGGTGCCAGAAGGTTGACCACGTGGTTGCTCGCCGTGGCGTCCCTGCGCGCACTCTGCTCGCCATTGAGGCAAATTTACAATGGCAACGGTTAATAATTGTCTTACATATTCAGGATAATATAACATTCCACATGCGGCAAGGCACAAAACACTGATGACCTACTTATTCATACAATTATAATAAAATATAGGCTAAAAGGCTAAGCCGGCGGCCTTCCGACGACGGTCTTCTCAGACTCCATGATCAGCATATCACCCTTGCGGGGTATGACCCGCCCAGGAGGGGCCGGGTTATACCTATGGAGATTCATCATCTGAAGCCCACGAGGATATTGAAGATGGCGGTTAGCTAAGGGCTCAAGGCCCAAGGGAGACTTAAAGGCCCATAGGAGTAAACTGCCATATATGTAAGACTTGTATTGTAAGGCATGTAAAGATAGTCACCGAGCCGGACACGTTGTCTACGAGCCGGCCGGGACTCTGTGAGCCGTTGGGCGTCAACCTGTGTATATAAAGGGACGACCCGGCGGCAGTTCAGGACAAGAAACAACAGACCAAAAGCTAGGTCAAGCGGATTCGCTCCCTGGTAATCGAGGCATAAGCAATACCACCTCAAACTGGATTAGGCCTTTACCTTCACCACAAGGGGCCGAACCAGTATAAACTCCTGTGTCCTTTGTCCCGATTAACCCCTTTAAGCTAACCTACTTGCGATGGCTCCACGACTAAGTCCTTCCACTAGGACATCTGCCGTGACTATTCCACGATAGTGGGCGCCCATCATGGGGTCAGCGCATGGTGGTTTCGAGTTCTTAAAGGGCAGCTTAGAAGGGCTCAAGGGATACGCTGTGGGCCAGATGACCAAGGGTCATCGTGGCAAGCTCTACATCGACGATGCAGGCTGGGGCCCCGAGGCCGACTCAATTGAGTACGGGTACCGGGTCCCCTTCGACGGAATCCACGTCTTCATCGGCAAGATCGGCGAGTCAGGCCTTGAGCCGGACATCTACACCGACATCATCGAGACAGCTCAGCGTGTGAGACCCGCCCGAGCTCAGCCCGCCGTGAAACGTGCCTTCGTGGGATGCATCCATGGAGTGGAATTTGATAAAGGATCTATGTCTGGCGGTGAGACGACCATCTGTTCTGATGGTGAGTCGTCCACGGGCGAGACTACTTCATTGTATCAACTGCAAGATGGTGGGCTTGGGGGTTATTCCGATGGCGACAGTATTCTGGACCCCTATGAGCCGCCAAACAGAGTCGGGATCTTCATTGATGGTACGCAGCCCGGGCAAAATTCTTGAACCGCAGCAGCGATGACTTCCGGGTCAGCGGCGACGAGGGCAGCTAGGGTAGGAGGCCCTGTGCGCCCGCCGGCTCAGGTTTTGATGGCTTTAATGGATAGGCTGACAGATCTGTTGACAGCAGTGGTCAACCCGGCGAATCAAGCTCAGCATGATGCGGAGGTTGCCAAGTTACGTGATGAGGTAGCACTAGCCAAGGAAGACCTGGCGGCAGAGGACATCAGGATAACTGCAAAACGGGCTGCTCTGGATAGGCCCAACGTATTCAGTCAGAGGCTTTTCGGCTTACGATGGATCAAAATGCTTCAAATGAAATCATGAGGAGGCACCAGTCTCATCTACCTTCGGTTTACGAGGCGAGAAACCTCTTTCGCACGCCTGGAGCGGGGACCAGTAACCCGCAGGAGATAAACCGGGCTGCAACACCTAGAGTTGGAACGCCGATTCAGCCACGCATGACGGAACCCCCTCGTAGGAACAACGCTCCACCTCAACATGTCCTAACACCGCCGGGTCATTATATTCCAATCCCTTGGAAAACATGGTTGCTGCGGCGACACGATTGGTGGCTCTCCTGGTGGACAACGCTCTCCAGCAGCGGTTGAAACACGAAAGGCTAGAGAGCTTCTTCAGACGGCATTGGTACAGTAGGAGGCATATTCTTACAGTCGAGATAGGATTCACTCGACCCCTCGCCCAAGTTGGAGTTATAGCAGGCACATGGACTCTTCAGCTGTTTCAAGCAATGCCCAGCGCTGTGACCAGCCACGTGGGCATGACCCGGCGCGCGATGGAGCTTATAATTTGGTCGATCAGGATAGAGTGCGTCAAGAGGCAGAGCAGGCGGCTCAGTGGGCGGCTCACCAGCCCCTTACGGTTTATCCAACGGCTTCGGTTGAGGCAGGCGTGACCTCTAGATCTACAGGTGTACCCTGTTTGGTACCGACTCTGCGTAATGAGCGTTTGCCCAAGGATTTCAAAGGACCTCGTAAGGTGCCTAATTACATAGCCGACTTACCCCCTGAAGCATGGATTGAAAGTTATGAGATGGCCATGGAACTGTTGGAGGTCAGTGACGCTGCGTGTGCTAAGTACTTCACCATGATGCTGGATGGAATGGCCTGTACTTGGTTAAAGGGGCTGCCGGCTAATTCCATTGGGTCATGGGCTAAGTTAAAGGCCCGGTTTATTCAGAACTTTAAAGACACATGCAAACAACCCATGTCGATTGTGGACTTGGCTACTTGCGCCCAGGAGGAGGGTGAATAAATGACCCATTGGGTGCGCCGGGTCAAAGCTATCATACATTCATCTGATAACATGAATGCCGGCTCTGCAGTCTTAATGTTGGAGAAAAATTGCCGTTTTGCCTCTTAAACAGAAGCCTGGGCAGCTCAAGCGCGATTGTAATGACATGGGGCAGCTGATGGCGGCTCTAATCAAATATGCCGACTCTGATAGTACCAAGGACCCTGAGTCTGATGATGACAAGCCGGGAAAGGGAAAGAAGAATGGCAACACCAAGGGCCAGCAGCATAACCCGGCGAATCAGGGGGGCAACGGTAAACGCAAGGCTGATGGTAACTCAGAGTTTGTGGCTAACACCAATGCACAGGGCAATAATCAACGACATAAGGGGAGGCCGCCTCCTCAGACCGGTGGGTCAGGTCCTACTCTTGAGCAGTTGCTGAACGAACCCTGACCAAAGCATGGCACACAGGAGAAACCAGCTACTCACCTTTGGAAAGATTGTTCCATTATGAGGGCTTTCAAAAATTCTGACTCGTTTCACATCAATCATGGGCCGGGCGGCGGCTCAGGCGGCGGCGGTTCTCATGGTCTGGGTTATGGAGGTGGCGGTTCTAATTCCGGCTTCCAGGGCCACCAAAGTAATCAAGGTGGTTATAATCAAGGTAATTAGGGTGGTTACAATCCAGCCAAGGGAATCAGCAGCAGCAACAGTGTGGATATCAAAGTCAACCGAAGCAGTTGAATACCGGACAATACCATATTTTCACCATGAGTCTATGCAAGCGGGATCAGAAGCTTCATAAGAGGGTTGTGAACGCCGTTGAGCCGGCAGTTCCCCAGTACTTGCGATGGTCTGAGCAGCCCATTATGTGGAGCCGAGAGGATCACCCGCCTCGGGTTGATAATCCAGGTCACTTAGCTCTGGTGGTGGCGCCTCAAGTTGGTTGATATAAATTCACTAAGGTACTCATGGACGGAGGTAGCAGCATTAGTATCCTTTACTATGATACTTTCCGTCGCATGGGATTAACTAATAAAAATCTTAAGACATCCAATAATGTTTTCAATCGAGTGGTGCCTGGTAAGTCGGCGTACCCTGTAGGCAAGATTGAGTTGGAGGTAGCCTTTGGAGATGAGTATGATTCCAGGGCCGAGAAGTTAACCTTTGAAGTGGTCAAGATCAGAAGCCCATACCACGCTCCGTTTGGATGACCAGCTTATGCCAAGTTCATGGCACGACCTTGTTATGTTTACTTGCAGCTCAAGATGTCGGGTTACAAAGGAACCATTACAATGCATGGGAGTCGGAAAATAGCTTTGGAGTGTGAAGAGGGTGATGCTGCTTACGCTGAGTCTGTCTGTGCAACCAAGGAGTTGAAATTCTATAAGGATAATGTTGACCCGGCTGATATGACATCTCTGAAGAAGCCTACTACAGAGCATGATCCGGTGCTAAAGTTTAAGTCGGCCGATGACACTATGCTGGTTGATTTTGTTCCTGGCGACTCATCCAAGCAGTTCAGTATCAGTGCTAATTTGGATTCAAAATAGGAAAGCATGCTCATCGAGTTCTGATAACCCACAAGTGTAGGGGATCAATTGTAGCCTCTTTCGATAAGTAAGAGTGTCGAACCCAACGAGGAGCTAAAGGCAGAACAAATATTTCCTCAAGTTCTATCGACCACCGATACAACTCTATGCACGCTTAATGTTTGCTTTACCTAAAACAAGTATGAAACTAGAAGAACTTTGTAGGAGTTCTTGGATAGACTTGCAAGATAATAAAGAGCACGTAAATAAAAAGTAGGGGATGTTTAGGTAAAGAAGCAATAAAGTAAATATAGCGAGTGTGGAAAAGTGGTGGTAGGAGTTGTGGAATTGTCCCTAAGCAATTGACTACTTTACTAGACCAATAGCAAGTTTTATGTGGGAGAGGCATAAGCTAACATACTTTCTCTTCTTGGATAATATGCACTTATGATTGGAACTCTAGCAAGCATCCGCAACTACTAAAGATCATTAAGGTAAAATCCAACCATAGCATTAAAGCATCAATTCCCCTTTATCCCATACGCCACAACCCCGTTACTCGGGTTTATGCTTCTGTCACTCAAGCAACCCACTATAAGCGAATCATGAACATATTTCAACACCCTACAGCGGGAATCCCTCATGTTTGCGCGACACGGAGGGCACAATAGGACAACAACATAACCACAAGCAAATTAAACCAATCATAGCAATTCACCAATCACCGATAGGACAACAAAAATCTACTCAGACATCATAGGATGGCAACACATCATTGGATAATAATATGAAGCATAAAGCACCATGTTCAAGTAGAGGGTACAACGGGTTGCGGGAGAGTGGACCGCTGAATATAGAAGGGGGAAGGTGATGGAGATGTTGGTGAAGATGATGGAGGTGTTGGTGTAGATCGCAGTGATGATGATGGCCCCCGGCAGCGTTCCGGCGCCACCGGAAGCAAGGGGGAGAGAGCCCCCTTCTTCTTCTTCTTCCTTGACCTTATCCCTAGATGGGAGAAGGGTTTCCCCTCTAGTCCTTGGTCTCCATGGCGTGGGATGGGCGAGAGCCCCTCCGAGATTGGATCTGTCTTTCTGTCTCTCTTTGTTTCTGCATTCCTGGCTTCTGCCCTTTAACCATTCCTTATATATCCGGAGATCCGTAACTCCGATTGGATTGAAACCTTCGCCCAGATTTTTCTCAGAAAATTAGCTTTCTTGCGGCAAAAGAAGAGCATCAACCTCCTTACAGGGTGCCCACGAGGGCCAGGGGCGCGCCCCCTGCCTCGTGCCCCCCTCGGGCACCATCTCGTGTTGGTTTTTCTTCCCAAAAATCATAAATATTCCAAAAATAATCTCTGTCCGTTTTTATCTCGTTTGGACTCCATTTGATATTGGGTTTCTGCGAAACATAAAACATGCCACAAACAGGAACTGGCACTGGGTACTGGATCAATATGTTAGTCCCAAAAATAGTATAAAAAGTTGCCAAAAGTATATGAAAGTTGAATAATATTGGCATGGAACAATAAAAAATTATAGATACGACGGAGACGTATCGACATCCCCAAGCTTAATTCATGCTCGTCCTCAAGTAGGTAAATGATAAATAATAATAATTTTTGATGTGGAATGCTACCTAGCATAATCTTGATCATATATCTAATCATGGCATGAATATTAAGACACGAGTGATTCAAAGAAATAGTCTATCATTTGACATTAAAAACAATAATACTTCAAGCGTACTAATAAAGCAATCATGTCTTTTCAAAACAACATGGCCAAAGAAAGTTATCCCTACAAAATCATATAGTCTGGCTATGCTCCATTTTCATCACACAAAATATTCAAATCATGCACAACCCCGATGACAAGCAAAGCAATTGTTTCATACTTTTGACGTTCTCAAACCTTTTCAACTTTCACACAATACATGAGCGTGAGCCATGGACATAGCACTATAGGTGGAATAGAATATGATGGTGGAGGTTGTGTGGAGAAGACAAAAAGGGAGAAAGTCTCACATCGACGCGGCTAATCAACGGGCTATGGAGATGCCCATCGATTGATGTCAATGCGAGGAGTAGGGATTGCCATGCAACGGATGCACTAAGAGCTATAAGTGTATGAAAGCTCAAACTGAAACTAAGTGGGTGTGCATCCAACTTGCTTGCTCACGAAGACCTAGGGCATTTTGAGGAAGCCCATCGTTGGAATATACAAGCCAAGTTCTATAATGAAAAATTCCCACTAGTATATGAAAGTGACAACATAGGAGACTCTCTGTATGAAGAGCATGGTGCTACTTTGAAGCACAAGTGTGGTAAAAGGATAGTAACATTGCCCCTTTTCTCTTTCTTTTCTTTTTTTTGGGTGGGCTTCTTTGGCCCCCTTTTTTATTTAAGGCTTCTTTGGCCTCTCTTTTTTAAATCTTTTTTATATTTTTTATGGGGCAATGCTCTATAGTGATGATCATCACACTTTATTTACTTACAACTCAATATTACAACTCGATACTAGAACAAAGATATGACTCTATATGAATGCCTTCGGCGGTGTACCGGGATGTGCAATGATCTAGCATAGCAATGACATTAAAAAACGGACAAGCCATGAAAACATCATGCTAGCTATCTTACGATCATGCAAGGCAATATGACAATGAATGATCAAGTCATGTATATGATGATGATGGAACTTGCATGGCAATATATCTCGGAATGGCTATGGAAATGCCATGATAGGTAGGTATGGTGGCTGTTTTGAGGAAGATATAAGGAGGTTTATGTGTGATAGGCGTATCGTATCACAGGGTTTGGATGCATCGGCGAAGTTTGCACCAACTCTCGAGGTGAGAAAGGGCAATGCACGGTACCGAAGAGGCTAGCAATGATGGAAGGGTGGGAGTGCGTATAATCCATGGACTCAACATTAGTCATAAAGAACTCACATACTTATTGCAAAATTCTATTAGTCATCAAAACAAAGTACTATGCGCATGCTCCTAGGGGGATAGATTGGTAGGAAAAGACCATCACTCATCCCCGACCACCACTCATAAGGAAGACAAACTTCAACACAAGTATTTCTACAATACACAACTACCCACTAGAATGACCCTAATATTACCACCTTTATATAGCAAAACTATTGAAAGGAATCAAACATATCATATTCACCGATCTACAAGTTTATGTAGGATTTTATGACTAACCATGTGAATGACCAATTCCTGTCATCTCTCTAAATAGATATAAGTGAAGCAAGAGAGTTTAATTCTTTCTACAAAAGATATGCCCACGCTCTAACAAATATAACTGAAGCAAAAGAGCATTCTACAAATGGCGGTTTTCTATGTGAAGAGAAACAGGCAATCCAAACTTCAAATGATATAAGTGAAGCACATGAAGCATTCTATAAAGCCATACTCAAAAGATTTAAGTGAGGTGCAATGAGCATTCTATAAAACAACCATGGACTATCTCATACCAGCATGGTGCATAAAAGAAAAGTGAAAACTAAATGCAAAAGATGCTCCAAGACTTGCACATATTGCATGAACGAAACGAATACGAAAACGTACCGATACTTGTTGAAGAAAGAGGGGATGCCTTCCGGGGCATCTCCCCAAGCTTAGACGCTTGAGTCTCCTTGAATATTTACTTGGGGTGCCTTGGGCATCCCCAAGCTTGAGCTCTTGCCTCTCTTCCTTTTCCTCATATCGAGACCTCCTCGATCAAACACTTCATCCACACAAAACTTCAACAGAAAACTCGGTAAGATCCGTTAGTATAATAAAGCAAATCACTACTCTAAGTACTGTTGCAAACCGATTCATATTTTGTTTTTGCACTGTGTCTACTGTAATGGCTTAATCCACTGATAGAAATTGATAGTTTCATCAAAACAAGTAAACTATGCATCAAAAACAGAATCTGTCAAAAACAGAACAGTCTGTAGCAATCTGAACATTCACCATACTTCTGGTACCCCAAAAATTCTACCAAAATTAGTAAAAATAAACAATTTGTACATCAAGACATTTCAGAAAGAATCAGAACCGTTTGACGTTCCAGTAAAAAATGTAAAATCGTGCACTACAGCCAAAGTTTCTGTCCTGCACCGTACAGAACAACAAGCATTCTAAACATCCTAAAGGCAAACCTTGGCACATTATTTTTATAATACAATGGAATTGTACAAGGGAATAATTATTTTTTATGATAAGTTTCTGTAATCAAGATTCACAAAGTTTCCGTGAGCATGAACAAAGTTCAAGGAGCTCCCCCACTTCAACAATGCTTGTCTCTCTCACTTTCACTTTCCTTTTTGAAAAGTTTTGGGTTCCCCTCTTTATTTTTTGTTTTTAGACTATATAAAAGTCCCCGACAGAAACAAATGACCCTCTAAAACTTCCGGGTTGTCTCCCTGGCAGCGCTTTCTTTAAAGCCTTTAAGCTAGGCATAAAGTGCTCAAGTAATGGATCCACCCGGATCCCAAGGTATATCAAAGCCAATTTTAATTAACAATAATTTGTAATTTAGTAGTGAGCACAAAGTGACATATATCATGCAACAACGAAGTCTAACTCTCTTCCAACTCGCCGAAGGGGCCGCGTTCCGCAGGAGCCGGTCCGATCTCGCTGAACAGGGTGAGGCGGAGGGGCGGGCCGACTCGGACCTCGGCCTGGACCCGAACGACGCCGAGGCCTTGGCCTGGCGGGACAGGAAACGGGCCGAGGCAGAGCTGGAGGCGGCGTCGGTCCAGGCTTGGACCGATGCGGCGGCGGCGGCATGGGTGCAATCCGGCGTGGAGCCGGCCTGGCGCGAGAAGCCGGAGGGTACGATGGTGGCGGCGACAGTCTTTGAGCCGTCGTCGGTGAGGGAGCGCCGCCGTGGAGGCCGGGCTGAGGCGGTGATCCTCGACCAGGAGGTCGTGGAGGTGGGGGACGATACCTCGCCGCGGGCCGACGTTGTCGAGCGCGCGGGGCTGATGGTGGTGGAGGCGGCATCGTCTTGGAAAAGGCGCTCGGCACCGGAGGTGCCGCCGGCTACGGAGGAGGCCACCCCGGCAGCTAGGCTGGTGGTGGTGACGCTGGGCATCCCGGCGTCCGGGTCGTCATCGGCACCGGGAGGGGCGTCGGAGGAGGTGCTGGCCGCGTCGCAAGCGGCCAGCGGGGGGCACGCCTTGGTGCCCCGGCAGGGAGGGCGCTGAGTCGCCTTGCCGTAGCCGACGCGGAGCGGGGGCGCCACTGTCTTCGGGCACCAGACCCAGGAGGAGGCGGCGCTGGACGCCGTCAGCCGCCGCCTGTGAGGTCGGACGGAGTGGCTTGAGGCCTTCGCCCAGGCCGAGGTGGAGCGGACGCGTGACCTGGAGCGCGCCATGCTGGTAAGTCTTTTTTGCTTCCTCGTAATTTCTTCTTTGTGGGGGCTTGCCAGCGCACCCACTAGGTGTAGCCCCCGAGATCCGGGCCAACTACGTAGTAGTTGGGTCGGATCTTCTAGAGCGTTGGCCTTGTTTTTGAGTTCTGATTTCTTCAGCATCTTGACGCCTTCCGTGTTGCCGCCTACAACCGTCTCCTGGGAAAGCACCGGGAGCTCGTGGAGCAGCTTGCCGCCAAGGAGGAGGAGCTCCGCGTCGCCACAGGTACCCTTGTTCTCTTTTTTAGTGGGGGCGCGCTAGCGCACCCACTGGATGTAGCCCCCGAGATTCGGGCAACAATTGGGCCAAATCTTATGTCTTGCTCTTTTCTTCTGCCGATTCCTTCTTTTTCACAGCCGAGGTGCTGTCCTGGCGGACTCGGCTGCTCCGGGCCGGTCATCATTACAACTGGCTTGTTGCCGACTCTGGCCGGCTTGGCGTCGAGGCGGCGCAGGCGAGGGTGGAGGCGGCCGCAGCCCGGCGGTCTCTTGACGAGGCCAACCGGCTGCACAAGCAGTTGGCGGGTCACAAGAGCCGCCTCGAGGCCGAGGTGGAGTTTCTCAAGGCAGAAGCCGCCAAGGTCGCGGAGGCGCAGCGGGCCCTGGTGGAGGCAGACCAGCAACGCGGCCAGCTGGCCGACGACAAGGGCCGGCTCCAGGCCGAGGTGGAACGCCTGCGGAGGCAGGTCACCATGGCTGAGGGGGCCCGTGAGGACGAAGCCCGCTACCGCGGCAGCCGAGAAGGCGACCGAAGACAAGGACGCCGAGCTGAAGGCAGCCCTTGCCAAGGCGGCCACTCTGGAGAAGGCACTCGAGGAGCGCGACCGCGCCATGGAGCGGGAGCGGCGTGGTACATTGCTTGAGGCGCAGCACCAGGAAGAGTCCTTTTCCAGTAAGTGCTGCTTCTTGTAGCTTGACGGGTCGGGACCCGGATTCTCTTCCTTGTTGTTCCTCTAACTTGCTTCTTCCTTTGCGGCAGGGGCCTTCCCGGAGAGGCAGCGGCTGGCGGAGGAAGCCGTCCGCTATCAGCGCGACCCGACCGGTGTTGTTGGGTCTGGGACGGATCCGCGGATGGCCTGGACCTTCCCGGAGATCCTCGCCGCTGCTGAGGCCCGCCTGCGGGTCCTGGGGACGCAGATGGAGCGGCTGTCCCGGGCCGGCACCGCGATGACGATGGCCCTTTGGCCGGGCGCCATCGTGCCGAGCAGCTTCACGCGCCTGCGCTGGCTGGAGACGGGTCCAGACCGTCTTAGCGAGTGGCGGGTCTCCGCCGCTCGTGCCGGTGCCGAGATGGCGCTCTGGTTTGTGTTGTCTTGGCATCCGGATCTTCAGCTGGACGCATTCTTGGAGCAGGTTCTGCAGGAGCAGGCCGGCCGGATCGCCTCCCGGGCCAGCTACATCGCCGAGTTCGCCTTCCACGATGAGTTTCATCCGGAGCGGATGGAAGACGGCAGGGCCGTGGATGGCGACGACTACGGCTTGCTTCTCCATGATCCGGAGGGGAGCTCAGAGGAGACGGGCGTCTATGGCGACACGGATGCCGAGGAGGACACCAGTGTCTCGTCGAACCCGGAGGCCGCCAGGGGAGAGCCGTTGACGTCGCGACGCGGCGCTGGAGATGCCCAAGACACTTTTTGCAGAATCTGTTAGGTAGCAGGTCCACCCACCCACTGGGGTTTTTTAGGGTGTAATGAACTCCGGCCGTGGGCCTTTTGTTTTAAATATCTATGTGTAAATGTCGTGAGTGTCTTTGCTTTTTGCCTTCTGTCTTTCGGACTGATTTCATGCGTTTTTCCCTTTCTCAAACCTCCCCCCCCACGAGTCAGATGACTGAGGCTCCGGTCCATGACAAGGAGTTCAATTCTTTGAAAGGTGCGCGCAGGACTTGGGTCTTTGGAAACGTTGAGCGCGAGCGAAACACCCACTAGGCCGGCTGACGGCAATCCGGTGAAGCCGGTTGGCGAGCAGCCGGTTGTGCGGCTGTTCATTTGAATGGCGGGCCGGGTTGATCGACCCGGCAGCCTTAGACTTAGTGTATGAAGCGTAAAGGAGCTTTGGCCCGTTGTGCTTGCCAGCCGACAGCCAAAGCTGGATCTGTGGCTTTAGGGCGAAGTGAGGGACCGCAACATCCTAATTTTTATCAGGAATCACCAAGTAAGGCGGTGGGGTGGCTATCAAGCCGGCCAGCCCCTGAGCCCCCGGGTCGAGCGAGTTGGACCGGTGGCCGGGTTCAGTGGTATAGTGATGCAGAAAAATAAGGACGCAAATAAATTGGTCGGCAAAAGGTAGCCCCCGAGTCTCGTTCGGGGACCCCATAGTTTCATGCGTTTACAAAAGGCGACGATACATACACTCGTGCGGCTAACTGTAAAACGGGCAGAGGAGTTCCGCGTTCCACGACCATGTCGTTTCTTCATCGATGGTGTCCTCCTTGCGCTTCTTTGACTTGCGTGCATCGATGAGGTAGTAGGCGTTGCAATCGCGCAAGGCCCTGCTCACGATGAATGGGCCCTCCCATGGAGGGGACAGCTTGTGCTGGCCTGCTTGCTCTTGGACGTGGCGGAGGACGAGGTCGCCCTCGCGGAACGCGAGGGGCTTGATCTTCTTGCTGTGGTAGTGCCTCAGACCTTGCTGGTAGATGGCCGAGCGGCTGAGCGCCAGGAGACATGCTTCTTCGAGCAGGTCGACGCCGTCTTCGCGGGCTTCTTTGGCTTCGGCTTCGGTGTACATCGCTACGCGCGGCGAGTCGAACTCGACGTTGGTCAGGATGATGGCTTCGGCTCCGTAGACGAGGAAGGACGGGGTGAACCCGGTCGACCGATTCGGCGTGGTACGGAGACTCCAGAGAACGGCCGGCAACTTGTCGAGCCAGCTGCCGGGTGAGCGGATGAGTGGCTCGACGAGTCGCGGCTTGATGCCGGACATGATGAGTCCGTTGGCCCGCTCGACCTGCCCGTTGGACTGCGGATGTGCAATGGAGGCCAGGTCGAGGCGGATGCCGGAGACGGCACAGTATTGCTCGAGCGCGCCCTTGGCGAAGTTGGTGCCGTTGTCGGTGATGATGCTGTTCGGCATGCTGTAGCGCATTGCTATGTCCTTGATGAACCGGATAGCTGTTGGCCCATCCAGTTTCTTGATTGCTCTTGCCTCGATCCATTTGGTGAATTTGTCCGCTACCACCAGCAGGTGCGTCATGCCGCCTCGAGCGGTTTTGAAGGGTCCCACCATGTCGAGTCCCCAGAACGCGAAGGGCCAGGCGATTGGTATGGTGCGGAGTGCTGACGCCGGCTGGTGGCTGCGTTTGCTGAAGCGCTGGAATCCCTCACACTTGAGGACGAGCGACTCGGCGTCTTCGAGGGCCGTGGGCCAGTAGAAACCGTGGCGGAACGCCTTGGCCACCAAGGATCTCGACGCGGCGTGGTGCCCGCACTCGCCCTAGTGGATGTCGAGGAGGATGTCGATGCCCCGATCCTGCTCGACGCAGCGCTGGAACACGCCGGTGGAGCTGCGCTTGACGAGTTCATTGTTGATGATGCTATAGGAGGACACTCGGTGTTGCACTTGCCAAGCTTCGATCTCGTCCAACGGGAGAACCCCGTTCTCCAAGAATTTTGATATTGGGAGGGCCCATGATGGAGCTGCCACCATGGCGAAGACGGCCACCAGGGTGGGTTCTGAGTCGGCAGTCCCCGAGCCGGGCTGAGCAGCCCCTGGGTCGGAGTTGGCGACGGTCGGGTCCGGGTTGATGGTGGCCGGGTTGAGCTGAGCAGCCCCCGGGCCGATTTCAGCAGTCCCCGGGCCGGGTTTAGCAGTCCCCAGGCCGGGTTTAGCAGTCCCCGGGCCGGCTTGAGGTGAGGCTGGATCGTCTGGAACGTGAATGGACTTGGAGTCCGGCGATGGCTTGACGGACGGCTTGCGTAGGTGATCGAGGGAGACGCAGGACGGGATGGCTTGCCGTGATGAGGCGATCTTGGCGAGCGTGTCGGCTGCTTTGTTCTCCGTGCGCAGGACGTGGAGGAACTCGCAGCCCTCGAAGGATCCGGACAGCTTCTGGACGAGGAAGCGGTAGCTTGCCATGTTTGAGTCGCGGGCGTCCCACTCGCCGGAGCACTGCTGCACCACCAGGTCCGAGCCACCGTAGCACAGGATGCGCCGGATGCCGAGTTCCTTGGCAACCCGGAGGCCGTGCACAAGGGCTTCATACTCGGCGACGTTGTTGGAGGCGGCGAAGTGGATCTGGAGCGCGTAGCGGAGCCGGTCGCCCTTCGGGGATGACAGTACGATGCCGGCCCCTAAGCCGAGTCGCATCTTGGACCCGTCGAAGTGCATGCGCCAATGCATCGAGTCGGGAGGCAGTGGTAGGTACTGGGTCTCGGTCCAGCCGACGAGGAAGTCGGCCAGGGCTTGAGACTTGATCGTGGTGCGGGGCTCATAGAGGATGGTGCGGCCGGCTAGCTGGATCGCCCACTTGGCGACCCGGCCAGATGCGTCCCGGCACCCGATGATTTCTCCGATAGGCGCTATGCTGACGATGGCGACGACGTGCTCTTGGAAGTATTGCTTCAGCTTCTTGGCGGTGAGGTACACACCGTAACACATCTTCTGGTAGTGCGGGTAGTTCTGCTTGGAGATGGAGAGCACCTCGCTCAGGTAGTAGACTGGGCGCTGGACGGCTTGGATCTTGCCCTTCTCTGGTCGCTCGACCACCAGCACCGTGCTGGCCGCCCGCGAGGTCGCGACTATGTAGAGCAATAGCGGCTCCTTGTCGGTCGGTGCAGCCAAGACTGGCGCGGTGGAGAGCATGCGCTTGAGGTCTTGGAAGGCCTCGTCTGCCTTGCCATTCCATTCAAACGGACTCGTCTTCTTCATCAGCTAGTACAGGGGGAGAGCCCGATCGCCCAGCCGGCTTAGAAACCGGCTGACCGAGGCCAAGCACCCGATGAACTTCTGGACGTCGCACAACCTAGCCGGCTTGCGCATGCACTTGATGGCCTCGATCTTCTCCGGGTTCGCCTCAATGCCGCGTTTCGAGACGAGGAAGCCGAGTAGCTTTCCGGCCAGGACGCCGAAGACGCATTTTTTCGGGTTAAGCTTGACCTTGTATTCGCAGAGGTTGGCGAATGTTTCCTTCAAATCGTCGAGGAGCGTGAGGTGTTGCTTGGTCTTCACCACGATGTCGTCCACGTACACGTGGATATTGCGGCCGTGTTGCGGCAGGAGACATTTCTGCATGTAGCGTTGGAAGGTGGCGTCGGTGTTCTTCAAACCGAACGACATGGTGATGTAGCAGTACGCCCCAAAGGGCGTGATGAAGGACGTCTTCAGGGCATCGGCCGGGTCCAGCTTGATCTGGTGGTAGCTGGAGTAAGCGTCCAGGAAGGACAGGAGTTCGCACCCGGCGGTCGAGTCGATGACTTGGTCGATCCGCGGGAGTGCGAACGGATCCTTGGGATAGGCCTTGTTGAGGCTAGTGTAGTCGATACACATGCGCCAGGTCTTGTTCTTCTTCAGGACAAGGACTGGATTGGCCAGCCACTCAGGGTGAAACACTTCCATTATGAAGCCGGCCGCCAAAAGCTTGGCGACCTCTTCACCAATGGTTCTTCTTTTCTCTTCGGAAAATCGTCATAGGGGTTGACGGACAGGCTTGGCATCCTTACGGACGTGAAGTTTGTGCTCGGCGTACTTCCTCAGGATACCCGACATGTCCTTGGGGGTCCATGTGAAGATATCCCGATTCTCACGGAGGAAGTCGACGAGCTCGCCTTCCTATTTGCTGTCGAGGCGGGCGCCTACGACAACGTACTTGCTGCAGCTGGGGTCTTCTGGGTTGAGCTTCACTTTCTTGGTCTCCTTGGAGGGCTTGAAGGCAGCCTCGTCGGCCGGGTCCGTGGTCGGGATCGACGCGGCGGAGGCCTCGCCTGCCAGGGCGACGATCCGGTCGAGCTGGCACCGCTCCTCGGCAATGACCAGCGACTCGGCCAACTTGGCGCCATCTCAGGCGCACTCCAGGGACTTGCGGTAATCGCCGGTGATCGTGATCAGGCCCTTGGGACTCAACATCTTCATCTTCAGGTATGCGTAGTGGGGAACCGCCATGAACCGGCCCAGCAGCGCGTGATACGTGCTAGACAGGTCCACCACCTTGAACCAAATCGGCTCGCACCGGAAGTGGCTGCTGTCGCTGAACAGGATGTCGAGCCGGACCCGGCCAATGGGAGAGTAGGAGAGGCCGGGCACGATGCCGTGGAAGATCGTCCGGGTTGGCTCCAGGTCTTCGGCCTTGAGGCCGAGCTTGGTCATTGTGTCGCGGTAGAGGATGTTGATGCTGCTGCCGCCGTCGATGAGGACTCGGGAGAACTTGCACGTGCAGCGCGTGATGATGGTGGGGTTGAGGACGAGGGCGTATCCACCTGGACTCGGCATGACCGCCGGGTGATCCTCCTGGGTCCAGGTGATCGGCCGATCCGACCAATGCATGAACTCCGGCTTGGCCGGTCTGACGATGTTCACCTCCTGCTGAAGAAGGCGCTTGCTACGCTTGTCATCGCCGAGGCTGGTGAAGATGACGTAGGCCATGTTCTGGTCCGGGTAGGCGTCGTTCCGGATTGTGCCGCCAGTGGGAGGCGGAGGCGGAGGCGGCTTTCCTGCGCCCGGAGCTGGAGCCGAAGCCGGAGGAGGCGGGATGTCTCCCCTCATGATGCGCTTGGTGATGGCGCACTGCCGAAGCGTGTGCGTGGAGGGTCTTGCGCCACTTTGGTGCTTGCATGGGGCGTCGAGCATCTCTGCGAAACTCATGGCGGGTTGCCACGCCATCTTGCCGGTCTGCCGGCGCTTCATCGCCGGGTCCGCCGCGGGCACGGCGGCCGCGACGAGCCGGTTGTCGTGACGCTGCGCCGGCTGCTCTGCCTTGCGCTTGTTGTTCTGGTGATGCTGCTGCCGGCTGCTTTTGCCGGCCGGCTTCGGGGGAGGAACCGGCTTCGCCTTGCCGGCCTCATCCAGTGCCACCTGGATCTTCATGGCAGAGTCGGTGTTGGCGTACTTGTCCACCGTAACCATAAGCATGGCCATGGTGGCTGGCTCGGAGCGCAAGAGCTTGTGCTTGAGGAGGGTGCCGTCTCGGCACCCGCTGATGAAGTAATGGATCGCCTGGACTTCATGGACGCCCTCACAGCTGTTTCGGAGCTCGGTCCAGCATGCGAGGTATTGCGCTCGTCTCCGTCAGCCCCTGCATGCTCATGGCGAGCTGGCTAGGGCGACCGGGTCGCTTGTAGGTCCCCGTGAAGTTGCGGACAAAGGCCTCCTCGAAGTCGACCCACGCGTTGATGCTGCCCATCGGCAGAATATTCAACCACGTGCAGGCCGACCCCTGGAGCATGAGCGGTGCGTAGCGCACGGCCAGACGACGATTGGCACCGGTGATGCCAATGGCTGTGGTGTAGTCGGTGAGCCAGTCTTCTGGCTTCACGGTCCCGTTGTACTTGGGGGTGTCGCGGGGAAGCATGAACCTTTTGGGGAAAGGCTCCTCCCGGATGCGTGGGCCAAAGCAGGCCGGCCCGATAGCACCGCTCTCCTCCACCTCCAGGGAGCGAGCAGCTGATCAAGGCAGTGGCGAGTGTCGTCGTCGTCGATGGCGCGTGGTCCGAGTTGACCGGCGGCCAGGCCCCGAGGATCGGGTCGGTTGGAGCTGGACGCCGGCCAGGCTGGCCGGGTCCATGCTGAGTCTCCACTGCGGGCTTGTTGCCCAGGACGTCGGCGGATGTGGCGGCTGGGTTGCGCCGAGTCCGGGCTTGGCCGGAGTGCGCCTCGCCGGGCGGCGAGGAAGGCGTGTGGAGAAGTTCGCCGGGTCCGCCAAGGCGAGCGGAGCCGGACCCCGCCGGCTTGGCGAGCTGGTGCAGGCGATCCTGCTGGGTGTTGGCGACGTGGAGGAGCTCGCGCATCCGCCCGATGCGCTCTTTCAGCTCCTCACCCATGAGCTGGCGAGGTCGACCGCGGCTGCCTCCGCAGCACGCATGTTCTTCACTGGGGTCTCGTAGATGGTTCGGATGGTGCCGAGGGCCCGGCCGATGGCTCCTCGCCGGGTGCGTATATCAGCGACCTGGCTTGGCTCGACCGCGGCGGGCGTTAATCCATGAGCAGCGTCATGCTCCAACTAAGCGGCCTCCAGGCAACGCTTGGTGGCGGCGAGCGTCTTGGACAGGTCCCGCATCTGCTGGCGCCTTTCTTTGAGCTGAGATCGGGCCTCGGCGATGTTGGTGGCATCGACGTTGGTGCCGATGGGGATGCGGAGGCTCTGCATCGCAGCGTGGAGCGGATCGGACGGCTCGGTCCGTTCTGCGGCGGCCCTGGCTTCCGCGGCCTTCCTTGTCTTGCTCGACGAGGAGGAGGCGCCGTCGCCGGTGACGTAAACCTCCACATGGACATCCATCGCCCCGGCGGCAATGCCACCGCCGAGGGAGAGCGGAGAGTTGGAGTAGCTGAGCACCTCGCTGGGGTACTTGTCGGCCACGGACGCATCGGAGATGCGCAACGCGGCGAAGGAGGCGGCAAGCGCGCTGACGACTTCGTCTGCCAATGCGATGAACTCGTCGATGTAGGAGAAGGGCCCCGTCTGAAGCATGCTCCCGGCCAGCTCCTCGAGCTGCCCCACGGTGGGCGCCGACTGTCGTGGTGGGTGCACGGTAGATGCCAAGGGATGGCTAAAGAGAGGAGGAGGCTCGAGGGCGCTGGTGGGCTGCAGAGGCGAGGTTCGCATGAGCGGGCGCGGGACGCTGGACATACCCAGGTTCGGGGCTCTCCGGAGAGATAATACCCCTAGTCATGCCGAGTGTAGATGGATGATCGATAGTACAATGTTGCTCATGGAGCTGTATGAGGAGGAAGGAAGCGGGCCAAGGCTTAGGCTGCTCCTTCTCTCTGGTGTTGCGACTTGGTGGCTAGTCCTATGCTTGCTTGTTATGTCTGCAGGCAGCTTTTCCTTACAGGACCTGCCTCTGTAGGCGTGGGTTCCTGGGGGTTTTATAGACCAACCCACCCAGGGTTACAATGGTAATATGCTGAGTCGGTGGGTCCGTATTGTCGGTGTCCGGGACGCCGGGCTGGGTCCCGCTTGAGGGCTTGAGGTTCGTCGGGTTCCCCTAGGTGCGGGCCCCACGTGCCTAGGGGAACTGTTCGCCGTCTTGTCGATCGTTAGGGCGTGGCCGAGTCGAGTCGTGTATAGTGCTTTCCGTCAGGCCACCGCTTGCTGTCATCAGCGGTGAGGGCGGAAGCACTATTGCCACGCCAGCCCTGGTCAGCGGGTAGGTAAGGGGCACTGTTGCCATGCTCCGGCTGACCATAGGCATGGGTGGAAACACTGTTGCCTTGGTCATCGGTGATTGTCGTCTCATCCCATCGTACGGCTTAGATGGGACGGGAGCTTGACCCGTGGCTGGGTTGTAGTGCACGCCACGGGTGGGGTCGGCTTGTTGGGGAAGCCTTGGTTGTGCCGGGTTCGGCCGCCTTGCGCCAGTTGCTGAGTCCAGGTCGACGTACCTTGCCGGGTCGGAGGGACTGGCCGGGCTGCGGTCCTTGCCGGGTCGAGCGACCCGGCCAGGCGCGTACCGGTTTTGAGGGGCGACGCGGGCCCAATCATTTTTGAAGAGGATCCGGGTTCCCTTGACTGCCCGGGGTTCATCCCCCCGACAAAACCTTTAGGCAAAAATTCAAGAAATTCGTTTGTAACAAAAGGTTCCTTAACGATAGAGAGACAATTGGGATGAACACTTATGGATTTGAGATCCACGTCTCCCTTACTAGAAGATTCAACCTTATTTTTAGGAACGTAAATAAACTTGGCAGTTTTGGTAGGGGGTTTTGGAGTCTTTTTCATGGAAGAAAATGCGGAACCTAAGTTGGTAATGATATCCTCAAGTTTACCAATTCTTGCAGAATCTAGATCTATTTTTTCATTAACTATATGTTCTTTCTCTTTAAGATTTTTCAAAGTAACTCCAACCCTAGATCCATATTGGGTAATGTGATTATGAATCTTATTATCCAAATTTTGAATCAACTCAACAGTAGCAACTTTATTTTCAATAATATCAAGCCGCTGCATCACATGTTCTAAAGTTAAAACCGTTCCATTAACCAAAAGAGGTGGTGGGCCAAACAAATCTAACATAGCATTATCAGCATCAAACGTATGGCTACTCAAGAAATCCCCTCCGGTAACGGTATCAAGAACACATCTATTTTAAGGAGTAATGCCTACATAAAAATTGCGAAGAAGAACGGAAGTAGAAAGCTTCCTAGTAGATCTATTTTGAGCATTGCAAATTCTATGCCAAGCATCTTTTAAATTCTCTCCCTCCCTTTGCTTAAAATTGAGAATTTTGTGTTCGGGGGTGATAACAAGGATAGGAGGACTAGCCATAACGACAAGGTAAATGATCTAGCACACGAGCAAACGGAAAAAGGCAAGCAAAAAAGAGAGGAGAAGATTGGGAAAGAGAGGGCAAATAAAACGGCAAGGGTGAAGTGGGGGAGAGGAAAACGAGAGGCAAATGGCAAATAATGTAAATGCGAGGGAGATGAGTTTGTGATGGGTACTTGGTATGTCTTGACTTGAGCGAAGACCTCCCCGGCAACGGCGCCAGAAATCCTTCTTGCTACGTCTTGAGCTTGCGTTGGTTTTCCTTGAAGAGGAAAGGGTGATGCAGCAATAGTAGCGTAAGTATTTCCCTCAGTTTTTGAGAACCAAGGTATCAATCCAGTAGGAGGCTCCTCAAAAGTCCCATGCACCTACACAAACAAACAAAGAACTCGCAACCAACACAATAAAGGGGTTGTCAATCCCTTCATGACCACTTGCAAAAGTGAGATCTGATAGAGATAGTATGATAAGATAAATATATTTTTGGTATTTTATAATATAGATGCAAAAAGTAAAGATGCAAATAAAAGTAGATTGAAAGCTTATATGATAAAACATAGACCCGGGGGCCATAGGTTTCACTAGTGGCTTCTCTCAAGATAGCATAAGTATTATGGTGGGTGAACAAATTACTGTCGAGCAATTGATAGAAAAGCGAATAAATATGAGATTATCTAGGCATGATCATGTATATAGGCATCACGTCCGCGACAAGTAGACCGACTCCTGCCTGCATCTACTACTATTACTCCACACATCGACCGACTCCTGCCTGCATCTAGAGTATTAAGTTCATAAGAACAGAGTAATGCATTAAGAAAGATGACATGATGTAGAGGGATAAACTCAAGCAATATGATATAAACCCCATATTTTTATCCTCGATGGCAACAATACAATACGTGCCTTGCTGCCCCTGCTGTCACTGGGTAAGGACAACGCAAGATTGAACCCAAAGCTAAGCACTTCTCCCATGGCAAGAAAGATCAATCTAGTAGGCCAAACCAAACTAATAATTTTAAGAGACTTGCAAAGATAACTCAATCATACATAAAAGAATTCAGAGGAGATTCAAATATTTCTCATAGATAAACTTGATCATAAACCCACAATTCATCGGATCTTGACAAACACACCGCAAAAAGAGTTTACATCGAATAGATCTCCACAAGAGAGGGGGAGAACATTGTATTGAGATCCAAAAAGAGAGAAGAAGCCATCTAGCTAATAACTATGGACCCGAAGGTCTGTGGTAAACTACTCACAACTCATAGGAGGGACTATGGTGTTGATGTAGAAGCCCTCCATGGTCGATTCCCCCTCCGGCGGAGCGCCGGCGAAGGCTCCAAGATGGGATCTAGCAGATACAGAAGGTTACAGTGGTGGAAATTGTGTTTCGTTGGCTCCCTGGATGTTTTCGGGGTACGTAGGTATATATAGGAGGAAGAAGTACGTCGGTGGCTGCCCGTGGGGCCCAGGAGATAGGGGCGCGCCCAGAGGGGGTGGGCACACCCTCCTGTCTCCTGGACGCCTCACAAGCTTCTTGACTTGCACTCCAAGTTCTCCGGATCACGTTCGTTCCAAAAATCACGCTCCCGAAGGTTTCATTCCGTTTGGACTCCTTTTGATATTCCTTTTCTTCGAAATACTGAAATAGGCAAAAAAAACAGCAATACGGGCTAGGCCTCCGGTTAGTAGGTTAGTCCCCAAAATGATATAAATGTGTAAAATAAAGCCCATAAACATCCAAAAGGGGTAATATAATAGCATGGAACAATAAAAAATTATAGATACGTTGGAGACGTATCAAAGGGCAGGTCATCCCTACTCTCGAACCCAACAAGAGTGTTGTTTTTATTTCCCACTTTCTCCGAGGGCTAGGTTTTAGCGTTGATCCATTCGTGAGAGGGATCATGTTCTACTACGGACTAGATTTCCACGATCTAGCTCCGGATTCCATCCTTCACATCTCATCGTTTATCGTCGTGTGTGAAGCCTTCCTCCGCATCACCCCCCACTTAGGCCTATGGCTCAAGACCTTCAATGTGAGGCTGAGGGTGATTGATGGGCGTCACGCGGAGTGCGGAGGCGCTATAATAAGCAAAGGCACCGACGCCCCATGGGCAAAGGGTTCTTTCACAGAAACTTCTGATTTATGGCAGCAGGAGTGGTTTTACATCACATCTCCTCGAGGTACAAAGCGGGCGGCCGCTCCAGCATTCCGCTCGGGCCCTCCACCGCAACTGGCGTCATGGGTCAACAAGGGGCTGGACTGGGGGCCGATTAACGACGTGCTGACATGGCAAAGCTGCATCCGAGACCTCCTCAAGAGGGATGTCAGTCTTGTCAAGATAATGCAAGTGATGTTGGTTCGTCGAGTCCTGCCCTGCCAACGTTGTATGTGGGAGTTCAACCCGGAAGGACCATGAACCATTCAACAATTCTTCGGCATGACGCTCAAAGAGATATATGGGTCGTTCTTCGGATCATGAATAAAGTGTCCGGACCCCACCGAGGACGTGGGTCTCAATTGCCACCGTCAGGATACCCAAGTAAGCAATTCCGCTACCCAACACATCATCCTTTATGTTTATTATAACATCATTCTGAAAAATTGCTCTCTTCCAAGACTAGATAAGGAAGGCGGAGAGGATTAGGTGTTCGGCCCCTCTCCCTGAAGGCTCGCCGGATCCTTTGTTGACCAGCATGCTTGAGCGTGCGCCATATCAGGTGCCATCAAGAGAAGACGAGGGAAGGAATAGAGAAGCCATAGGTGGGCCTCATATTTTACACATCCAAATTGGGGGAGTAAGTGCCTCCACGAAGGAGGATAATCGGGGAGGGGAACCTAAAATCCCCTCTCCTCAAGCAATTCCGCTAAAGAACACACCATCCTTTCATATCAGGTGATATTTCCGATCTATGTGAGTCTCTAGTACAACATACGTTCTATGTCCTAAGACCTGAGCTGATGCATGTACTCGGGATGGTGACAGACTTGCTTTGAGCCGACCAAATGCTACTCCGTGACTGCGTAGTTACAAAGGTAGGTTTCGGGATTGTCCAGTCCCATGCTGCGAGACATGGTCGAGCAAGATGGGATTTGCCCCTCCGATCTGGAGAGATATACTCTGGGCCCCTCGTGTGATCTGACCAGAATAAGCATGGCCGTGCGACAGGGATTATGAGATAATCCGGTTTGTGGTCTATATCACTGGAATGAGAAAGAGGCCGGGCTAGCACAAGGATGACAGTCTTGCCTTGAGCCCGACAACATATATCGTGTGGCAAAGGGAACAAAAGTGTGACACGTTGTACAGGTTTGCCTAACCAGCTTCATAGTCTACTTGGTGGTCGGCACACATTGCTAGAGGCCGCTACCAACCGTGCAGGTCGGAGGTGATCCGAACTGTGACCAAGTCGACTTGAACCTAAGGGATCACGCGCTGAAGGGAAGGAACCTACAAGGTCGGTTCGGAGGACACTGGTCGGATGTGATCCGAGCTGGACTTGGAACGCGACCGAGTAGAGTTGGGGCTTTAGGGTCCATGCGAGGCCCAAGTGTTGAGCCCGCGACGGACGCCTATATAAAGTGGGGGTGTGGCACACTCATGCGGTTGATCGCTTCGGCGCTGTCGTTAGGGTTTGCATGTGTTGCGAATAGCCACCTCCACTCGTTGCTGACAGTGTGATCGGACCTAGCAGTCTGCCGCAAGGTGTTCCTCCTGCACGCGCGGATACCGTTAGAGGCGGTGCATCTGCGTCGCTCCGGTAAACTTGTACGTGGGATCGGACGACCGAATGTTCGAGGGAGATCGGACGAGGAGGAGATGATCCACGTGGACGTGCTGCCCCAACTCTTCTTCCGCTGCACGACACTGCGCATCTAGTGGTAACAAACTGCGATCCATCTCCCGTAGCATGTTCTTGGTTGTTCTGCGTGTAGGAAATTTTAATTTGCAGTCGACGCGCCCTACCGTAGAACCCAATAGTGGTATCAGAGCCTCTCCTATAGGATTTGGATTCAGATCATATGCATATTAGATATGTGGAGGCGGCAGATGAGATCTGTTGTTGTTTATCAGATCGGCTATGTGCATGGTTGATGTGGTCAACTGCACATGGGGATTGTTGAGGCTATGTTTTCTATCAATCGGGATCGATGCACTACAAAAATACACTTCCGTGATGATACGTGTTTGTCACAGTAGGTCACGTTTTTTGTCATGCATGTACATCCATGATGATTTTATGACAGAATCAAGATAGTCATACCTGTGCTGTCGTAGAAGTGTTCCATGACATTACCAAAATTATCATCATGGAAGTGTCCACTTCCATGACGATAAATCGCGCGTCACAGAAGTGCTTTCATCAAGGGTGACCGACACGTGGCATCCACCGTAACGGATCGCCGTTAAGCTATCGTGTCGGGTTTTGGATCCGATAACCCGTTAACAGCCCCGACCAATGGGGATTTTCCACATGTAAAATCATCATTGGCTGGAGGAAACATGTGTCGGCTCATCGTTGGGACAGATGTCATCCACTCATTGGACAAAAGGCGCCTATGATACGTCGACACATGGCAGGACCCAATAGAGGCCCATTCCCGTGAAAAGGCCAACCCGTTTGACTTGGTCAAAAGGTGGCGGGCCGGCCCATGGAAAGCCTGTTAACGACATGTTCACATATAGCCCATTTACAGCCCGCTAACCCAAGGCCCGTTACGCCCTATCCGAATTAGGCCCAGTAGCGTCATCTGGGCCATCCAATATGATTCTAGCCCGTTTTCACTTCTGGCCCATGTATGGCCCATGACGTCTTTCGGCCCATATGAGGCCCTATGTAACTCTTGGCCTATTAACGGCCCGTGGTGAAACTGGCCCGTAATGAACAGTATATCACTTTACACCCATTAACGACCCGCGGTGAAACTGGCCCGTAATGAACAGTGTATCACTTTATACCCATTAACGGCCTGTTATTCCGTTGGGCCGTTTCCAGCCCATGTTATCTTTCGGCATTGTCAGAGCCCATTTATTCTTGGGCTCATTGCCTGCATTCGTTTACTTACGGCCCGTTACTGTCATTTTCTGCTTGTGGGCCAAATTCAGCCCTTGGTTACAGTCGGCCCGTTTGTGGTCCATTAATATGTTGGGCCGTTTTCATAGCGTCATCAAATACGGCCTATTAACGATGGCCCGTTATGGTCGGCCCATGAACAGACGATTCCGACTCTAGCCCGTTTACGGCAATAATGCGGCTTATTATTGGCCCATGTTTGGCCAATCGATCATACGACCCGTATAAGGCCCATTGATGATATGGCCCGTAGAGGGCCCATTGTCGATGTCAAAACCGGCGGATCTCGGGTAGGGGGTCCCGAACTGTGCGTCTAGGCGGATGGTAACAGGAGACAAGGGACACGATGTTTTTACCCAGGTTCGGGCCCTCTCGATGGAGGTAAAACCCTACTCCTGCTTGATTGATATTGATGATATGGGTAGTACAAGAGTGGATCTACCACGAGATCAAGGAGGCTAAACCCTAGAAGCTAGCCTATGGTATGATTGTTGTAATGGATGTCTGTCCTACGGACTAAACCCTCTGGTTTATATAGACACCGGAGAGGGCTAGGGTTACACAGAGTCGGTTACAATGGTAGGAGATCTACATATCCGTATCGCCAAGCTTGCCTTCCACGCCAAGGAAAGTCCCATCCGGACATGATACAAAGTCTTCAATCTTGTATCTTCATAGTCTTGGAGTCCGGCCGATGATGATAGTCCGGCTATCCGGACACCCCCTAGTCCAGGACTCCCTCAGTAGCCCCCGAACCAGGCTTCAATGACGACGAGTCCAACGCGTATATAGTCTTCGGCGTTGCAAGGCGGGTTCTCCTCCAAATTCCATATGTTTGCCGAACAGTGTCTGGCTCCCTCACAAACGTTGCGCTCCTTGGCTTCCACGCCCAATAATGGCCCTCTTCCACGCGTCGCACGAATGCGAAAAGCCAGGGTGTCTTTTATGTTTTACCCCCCAGCTGCGCAAATAATCTGTCTATAAGAGAGATAAGAATCCAGATCCAAATCACACCATCTTCCCTCTGCGAGTACTCATTGGAGCGCTTCTGACCTAAAACCCATTCCATCATGGACCGTCGACGCGGCTCCTCCTCTCGCGCTCCCAGCCCTCCGCCAGGAGATTGGAGGAGATGCTCGGTTCCGCACAACGAGCTGGTGAAGCTTCAGGTGGAGGGATATCTTCCTCCGGCCTTTATGGTCCCGGTTCGAGCCGGGCTGGCCACCTACAAAGGTGGGAAGCAAGCGGAGGCCACCCCTAGCCCCTCTAAAGGAGAGCGGGTGTGCTTCGTCCCCTATATGATAAGGGGGCTCGGATTTCCTGTACATCCGTTCCTTCGCGGGCTCCTGGAGTTCTACGGACTCCAGCTCCATCACCTCACGCTCGCCTCTATTCTGCATATCGCGGGTTGTGTAGCTCTTTGCGAGCTATTTCTGGGCATCGATCCCCATTTTGCGCTGTGGAAGAGGCTATTCTGCCTCGTACCCCGTTCTCATGAGGGGTCAATATATCAAGTGGGCGGTGCCGAAATATGGCGCATCGCCGGGACCGGATACCCATCCGGAACCCCGAAGAAGGCGTCCGAAGACTGGCCTTCGGAATGGTTCTATGTAGAGGACGCTCCACTGCCGGACCCAGTTCGGATCGGCCTCCCGGAGTTTAGTGGGGCTCCTTTGAAGAAGCGCCTAAGATAGCGCCCGCGGAGCCCTCAACTGGAGGAAGACAAGGGCGTCCATTATCTGATGGGCCGGATAAGATTGCTGGCCCATTCCGGATTGACCATGATTGGAGTCATGGCCACGTGCATAATGCGGGGGGTTCAGCCACTGCAATACAGGGGCCACCCATGTGGGATTTCAATGGGGAAAATGATGCCACCCGTCATGGCCGCAAAGGGCCGGAGTCGGCCGAAGATCTGGTGAAGATTCTGTCTGGCCTGTACAAGGGGGAGAAGGAAGACTTCCTCCAGACGAGCCCATTGAATGGGTTCTCAATGAATAACCCTCGGAGCTGGGTAAGCGGACGTTCATTTATCCTACCCGTGCTTTCAAAGGTAAGTACCTTACCTTATGGATTTGACGGAGGAACTGCGCCGGACTGTGAAGAGCATACATAGTCCGGCCCCACAACCCGAGGATCTGGGAAGGTCCCTTGATCCGGCCTCCAAAGAGGATCCGGACATAAAGGTGGAGCTAATTGACGGGGTGTTCCACCAACTCAGCATGGACAATGCTTTAGTCGCCATCACGGCTGACTACCCCGGCCTAACCCCGGCTTCCCAGGTGAATATGACCGAAGTCTGACACCATCATTTCGTCCTTGCGCATTTCTGACCACCGTATATAATGGTGTCTCGCAGGAGGTGCCTTCAAGGCAGGAGGCCGAGCCCACAGCGGCTGACCAAAAAGGGTCAGTCCGGCCCCGCAGGCGGAAGAGGAGTGCGGCGCGAGTCGAAACGTCACCGCAACGGTATAGCCCTCGTCTTGTTATTTAGGAAAATGATTTCCAGGAGGTGTATTAACGCTCATGACCTTTCCAGGAGAAAGAGCACTCGCCGGACGGTGTCCGGAGAGGTTGCCAATCAAGCCTCCGTCCGCTAGGCCCCAACACCTGGTCTGGAGGGGGAGGCGAGCGCAAGGCGCGAGCCGGATTTTCCTCCAGTGGAGGATGCCGACCGGCTGTCCGCCACCAGGTTTGAGGTGGAGAGCGCCATGAATCACAGGCGTCGCCGGACAGTTCTGCATGACGCGTGTTTCTCCCTAGAGGCGTTGAATGCCTTTAACGCGGGAGAAGCGCACCTCCGTGCTGCTCGAGATGGTTTAACCAGAGCCACGGAGCAATATGTAAAAGACATACGGGTAAGAGATTTTAATGGTTATGTATGCCAGTAGCCCCCGAGACTTAAAGTAGTTAAAGTAACTGATTTAAGGATCATATAATTTGCAGGATCTTACAGAGAAGAATGCCCAATTGTCCCAGGAGTTGCAAGAGTGCAAGGCCCAACGTGAGGACGCACTCGCTGCCGCAGGAGGAGACACAGAGACCCCTCCTGGTAACACATTATTTCAAAAAGATAAGCGGTGTGCGGCGTGCGTGTAAGTCTGACTTTGATATTGCAGATGTTGCCGGACTGGATCCGGACAAGCAACACCTACTGCGCCAGCTGAAGGCCGGCGAGAGGGTGCTTATGAAGGTACAACAGGAGAGGAACAAACTCCAGGATGCCCACACCCAGCTTGGGGAAGAGCTGAAAGGTGTTCGGGCCGAGCTGTCTGGCTCCGTGAAGGAGAATCAGCGGCTTCTTCGCGGCATCTATGGTGAGTGCTTAAGCGAATTCTTTTGAAAAGAAGAGTTCGGCGAGGAAGCCTATTGACAGAAATATGCCTTGTAGGTGCGCTCACAGGTCGCCCTGTGGAGGAAATGCCCGTTTCGACGGGTGACCAACTTCCCGAGCTGGTGCAACTGCTTGAACGTATTCGGCAGGCGATGAGTGGCATCGTCCAGACCCTATGGCCATCCATCTCCCTACCCAAGGGCCTTGGAGAGCTTGCGGAGAAGCTTCAGGGAGTATGGCAGCGCTTCCGCATATGGAAGATATCAGCCTGCCGTCAAGGTGCCAGGGAGGCCTGGGCCATGGTGAAGACGCGGTACAAGAAGGCGGATCCAAACCACATGGCCGAGGTCGGACCTGTGGGGCCCGATGGGAAGGAGATCCTTATGAGCTTAGTGTACTGCCAAGTAGAGTTGGCCTCTAAGTATTCCCAACGGGACAGTAAATTAGACAGCCTGTTAGACGGGATTGAGGAGGAGTACAGTCAGTCAATGTGACTATGTATTTAAAATGACATGTAAAATGCCTTCTAGCCAGATTGTAGATCGTTTGTCTTTGCCGACCTTTTCGCTTCGACCTCGGGACCCTAGAGTCCGGAGTGTGTCCGAATACCCTCTCGGTTATGACAAAACCGGGGTATGCATGGAGACCAGGCGTAGGGGCCATTAGTGCTTTATCAGACAAGTGCCCAACTAGTTATGTTATATTACATGGTTAGTAAGAAACATCTTCCAGGGAGAATAGTTCCGTTAAGGGTTCCTTTCCCTGGGAGGCATGCCCTAAAGTGCATGTCCGGACTGCGAAAAAAGCAGAAAAACATCTGGGGCAGATAGATAAATATGTAAAAAATCGTCTTTTAAGTCACCGACCGAATATTCTCTTAAGAACGCTAGCTTTTGGCTTCACCCAGTCTGAGGTACACATCCGGCTGACCCGGCAGTAACAATCGCAGAGGTGCTCCCTTTACCTCCTAGCCGAACAATCGGGAACGTAGGGGTAAGCACAGGAGCCAGGCAACCCAGCTTGGCCAAAACTTAAGTCATATCGATGCATATAATGGTGAATAAAAGGTACATGTGGAAGTTTGACACATGTGCTGGGCATGAAGCCCTGATAAGTAAGCTTCTGGTAAAGAAGCCCCCAGGTATAATGAGTGCGGATAGCACATCAAGTGTGTGCGAACAATGCGCAAATAGGCCTCTAAGGGCTTTTATGAAAAAGGTGAGAGAAAGGAGAGAAATGAAAAGACGACTGAAGTGTAAAAATATGAACGGAGGAAGGAAACAAACTCTTAGTTCGGCGCTAGGCGTAAAATCTTCGGAGGCGGGCCCCGTTCCATGGGTTCGGCTCGAGTCGGTTGTCCGACGCATTTCGCAGACGGTATGCTCCACCGGTCAGGACTTGGTCGATGATGAAGGGACCCTCCCATTTGGGCTTGAGTTTGTCCTTTTTCTTGTCCGGCAGGCGTAGAACTAGTTCGCCAACGTTGTAAGTTTTGGCCCGTACTTCTCTGCTTTGATATCTTCGAGCCTGCTGCTGATAGAATGCGGAATAGGCCTTTGCCACATCGCGTTCTTCCTCCAATGCGTCCAAGCTGTCTTGCCGATCCAGCTCGGCTTCTCTTTCTTCGTACATGCGCACTCGAGGTGAGTCATGAATTATGTCGCAGGGCAAAAGTGCCTCTGCGCCGTATACCATGAAAAATGGTGTGAAACCGGTAGTACGGTTTGGCGTGGTCCGCAGCCCCCAGAGCACAGAGTCGAGCTCCTCTACCCAGTGCGTACTAGATTCCATAAGGGACCGCACTAGTCTGGGCTTGATGCCACTCATTATCAGACCATTTGCTCGCTCAACTTGACCGTTGGTTTGAGGGTGATAGACTGAAGCGTAATTGAGCTTAATGCCCATATTTTTGCACCAGAGTTTGACCTCGTCGGCCGTGAAGTTCGTGCCGTTATCGGTGATGATGCTATGGGGGACGCCATAATGGTGTACTACCCCGGATATGAATTCTATTACTGGTCCGGACTCTACCGTTTTAACTGGCTTGGCCTCTATCCATTTGGTGAATTTGTCCACCATGACCAATAGGTACCTTTGCTTGTGGGTTCCCCCTTTAAGGGGTCCAACCATGTCAAGCCCCCAGACCGCAAACGGCCAGGTAATGGGTATGGTTTTGAGGGCGGTAGGTGGCATATGGCTCTGGTTAGCAAAGAGCTGACAACCAACGCATCTTTGGACTAAGTCCTGAGCATCTGCCCGGGCCGTCGGCCAATAAAATCCTGTACGGAAGGCCTTGCCTACAAGGGCCGGAGCTGCGGCGTGGTGTCCGCCTAGTCCGGCATGAATTTCAGCCAGAAGGTTTCGCCCTTCCTCTTCGGAGATACACCTTTGAAGGACTCCGGTTGTGCTTTTCTTATAAAGTTCTCCCTCGTGGACCTTGTAGGCTTTAGATCGCCGAACTATGCAGCGGGCCTCATTTTGGTCTTAGGGAAGTTCCTGCCTAATTAAGTAGGCTAGGAATGGCTCTATCCATGGGGCAATTACTGCCATTATTTCGTGGGCTGAAGGTGTTATTTCGTCGGCTGAGCCGCCGATTATTCAGATTGTTCTGTGTTGGGTAGTGCGGCTGCTTCTGGGTTGTTATTTCCGGACTCCTATTCCCATAGTACGGATGGCTTAAAGAGCCGTTCCAGGAAGATGTTTGGAGGGACAGCGTCGCGTTTCGCGCCGATGCGTGCCAATACGTCGGCTGCTTGGTTATTATCCCTGGCTACATGGTGGAATTCGAGTCCTTCGAACCGAGCCGACATTTTTAGGACAGCGTTACGATAGGCTGCCATTTTCGGATCCTTGGCATCAAAGTCTCCATTTACTTGGGATATTGCAAGGTTTGAATCCCCGCGCAGCTCTAGGCGTTGAATGCCCATGGAGATTGCCATCCGGAGGCCATGTAGGAGGGCCTCGTATTCGGCTGCGTTGTTGGAGTCCGTGTACATTATCTGGAGTACATATTGGACTGTATCCCCGGTTGGGGACGTCAATACGACGCCAGCCCCCAAACCGGCCAACATTTTGGAGCCGTCAAAATGCATAATCCAATTGGAGTATGCGCCGTACTCTTTAGGGAGTTCGGCTTCAGTCCATTCATCGACAAAGTCAGCCAAGACCTGCGACTTTATGGCTCGCCGAGGTTTGTAAGTTATATCGAATGGTAATAGCTGAATGGCCCATTTTGCGATCCTGCCCGTCGCGTCGCGGATGTTTATAATGTCGTTGAGGGGCACTTCGGAGGCCACTGTTATCGAACACTCTTGAAAGTAGTGTCGGAGCTTCCGGGATGCCATGAACACCGCGTACACTATCTTTTGATAGTGCGGGTAATGGGACTTGCAGGGGGTTAAGACAGTGGATACGTAGTACACTGGTTTTTGAAGAGGGAATTTATGCCCTTCTGTTTCTCGTTCGACGACGAGCACCGCGCTTACAACTTGATGTGTTGCCGCGATATATAACAACATTGGTTCGCCCAGGTTAGGCGCAGCTAGGACCGGATTTGTTGCCAATATGGCTTTTATTTCTTCGAGTCTGGCGGTGGCAGCATCCGTCCATTCAAAATGTTCGGTGCGCCTGAGGAGGCGATAGAGGGGCAGTGCCTTTTCTCCCAAACGGGAGATGAAGCGACTTAAGGCCGCCACGCATCCAGTCAATTTTTGTATTTGTTTGAGGTCTTTTGGAATATCCAGCTGTGACAGAGCTCGGATCTTGGCTGGGTTTGCTTCAATTCCTCTACTGGATACAATGAAGCCCAGGAGCTTCCCGGCTAGTACGCCGAAGACACATTTTTCCGGATTCAGCTTGATGTCATATGCTCGGAGGTTGTCAAATGTGAGCCTCAAATCATCTACTAGAGTTTTGACGTGTTTGGTTTTGACGACTACGTCGTCTACGTATGCCTCTACTGTTTTGCCGATCTGGGTAGCCAGACATGTCTGAATCATGCGCTGATATGTTGCGCCGGCATTTTTGAGTCCGAAGGGCATCATGTTAAAGCAGAATGGTCCATATGGAGTGATGAATGCCGTTGCGGCTTGGTCCTCCTCCGCCATCTTAATTTGATGGTAGCCGGAGTATGCGTCAAGGAAGCACAATGAATCGTGCCCTGCGGCAGCATCGATTATTTGGTCGATGCGGGGAAGGGGGAAGGAATCCTTTGGGCAGGCCTTGTTGAGGTCTTTAAAATCGACACATAGGCACCAGGATTTATCCTTCTTTGGTACCATTACCAGGTTTGCTAGCCAGTCCGGATGTTTGATGTCTCTGATGAATCCGGCTTCCAGTAGTTTGGCTAGCTCCTCTCCTATTGCCTGTCTTTTGGGTTCGCAAAATTGCCGAAGAGCCTGTTTGACTGGCTTGAATCCCTTTAGGATGTTGAGGCTGTGTTCTGCCAATCTGCGTGGGATTCCTGGCATATCTGAAGGGTGCCAGGCAAAGATGTCCCAATTTTCCCGAAGGAATTCTCGTAGTGCAGCGTCTACATCAGGGTTTAACTGTGCCCCGATGGAGGCCGTCTTTGTTGGGTCCGTTGGATGGACCTGGAACTTGACTATTTCGTCAGCTGGTTTAAAGGAGGTGGACTTGGATCTCTTATCGAGTATCACATCATCCCTATTCACCGTAGAGCGCAGCGCAGTGAGTTCCTCTGCAGCTAGGGCTTCGGATAGTGCCTCCAGGGCTAATGCGGCTGTTTTGTTTTCGGCGCGGAGTGCTGTGTTCGGATCACTAACGAGAGTGATTATTCCGCCGGGCCCGGGCATCTTAAGCTTCATGTACCCGTAATGGGGTATGGCTTGAAAAATTGTGAATGCCTCCCATCCTAATATAGCGTGATATCCACTGCTGAACGGGGCCACTTGGAACGTGACCTCTTCGGACCTGTAATTGTCCGGCGAGCCGAACACCACATCAAGTGTGATTTTTCCAGTGCAGCGTGCTTCCCGGCTAGGGATTATTCCTCTAAAGGTTGTGCTGCTTCGCTCAATTTGGCTCCAGTCTATTTCCATTTTTTGAAGAGTTTCCTCGTAGATGAGGTTTAATCCGCTACCGTCATCCATGAGTACCTTGGTAAGGTGAAAGCCGTCCACTATCGAACTGAGGACCAATGCGGCTGGTGCTCGGGCTGTTCGGAATTTAGGTTCATCGCTGGTGTTGAAGGTGATGGCCGTGTCACTCCATGGATTTGTTGTTGCTACTTGGTAGACTTTGGCGATGCTGCGGATTGTTCGTTTTTGCATATTATTTGATGCGAAAGTCTCAAAGACTGTTGACACCGTACTGGTACTGTTGGAGTGGCTCTCCGGGGCTAGAAGCTCTTTGCCACTTTTGGCCACCTGCCGCAGTATCCAACATGCTCAAAGGCTATGTGTTGGAGTGGCGCTTTCTGTACTGTGAATTTTACAGGGTCCGCTGAGCCATCCCTCCAGTACGGTTCCGTGCCCTTTATGGGGTTTTTGCTTTTTGGTTTTTGTACCTGGTGCCTGAGTGTGATGCACCCTTTTGTTTCGGACTAGGGTTGTATTCGGGGCCGGATTGTCACAAAACTTAGTTTCGGTTTTCCGGAAACTCTCCATCGCACAGTACTTTCGTACTATGGACGCCAGATCGGCGAAGCGTGTAATTTCGCGACGACTGATGACGTTCAATATTCCCTCGTCCGTGCATTTGTCGTAGAAAATTGAAATTGCGTTTTCCTCACGGCAGTCCTTTATCCTGTCCATAACCAGGAGGAATCTGGCCCAGTAATGATGTACTGTTTCGGCGGGCTCTTGCCGGATTTGAGATAGATCGCATATGTCTGGGTGGGTGGGTGGAATTAAGTCCGGAACCCAACCCATCTCGAGGCTCAAGGGCCGGAAAGTTTCCGAATTTGGAAGCTTGGATTGCTGGACGTTGTCCAATGAGTCTGGTCCGATGCCTGACTTTAGGTTCAGTGCTTGATCGACGTCCATCCCTCTGCGGAAATCCGGCATGGAGGGTTCGGGAGTCCGGACATGACTAGTTTTCAATATAGAAGAAGATTCACCGCGCCGTTCCTCTACCACCGCAACGTGGTGGGTCACCTGGGGAGAGTTAATCTCTCTCAGATCAGTTTTAAGCCCAATCTGATTGTAGTCTGTAGCGACTCCCAGGGCGGTGATGCGGTCCAAGAGCTCGTTTACGGACAAGAGCTCTATTGGATCCAGTTGCTCGGCGAATTCCGAGTTGACGTGAAGATTGTTTTCGATGACCCGAGAGGTCGTCGTTGAAGCGGTGGCCGAACAGGCGGTCATAAGAAAACCACCTAGCCGGATAGTTTGGCCGGCGGCCAAAGCTCCTTTGGTGATGGTTCCATCTTTAAAGACGGGAAGAGGCATCCTTCCTATCGGCGACAACATAGAGGAACTCTCAATGAAAGCACCAATGTCGGTGTCAAAACCGGCGGATCTCGGGTAGGGGGTCCTGAACTGTGCGTCTAGGCGGATGGTAACAAGAGACAAGGGACACGATGTTTTTACCCAGGTTTGGGCCCTCTCGATGGAGGTAAAACCCTACTCCTGCTTGATTGATATTGATGATATGGGTAGTACAAGAGTGGATCTACCACGAGATCAAGGATGCTAAACCCTAGAAGCTAGCCTATGGTATGATTGTTGTAATGGTTGTCTGTCCTACGGATTAAACCCTCCGGTTTATATAGACACCAGAGAGGGCTAGGGTTACACAGAGTCGGTTACAATGGTAGGAGATCTACATATCCGTATCTCCAAGATTGCCTTCCACGCCAAGCAAAGTCCCATCCGGACACGAGACGAAGTCTTCAATCTTGTATCTTCATAGTCTTGGAGTCTGGCCGATGATGATAGTCCGGCTATCCGGACACCCCCTAGTCCAGGACTCCCTCACCCATTGTTTCTACGGCCCGTAGAAGGCCTTCTGTTTCTATGGCCCGTAGAAGGCCCACTGTTTCTACAGCCTGTAGGAGGCCCAGTGTCACTACAGTAAATATTAGCCCATGGTTATTGTGGCCTAGTTTTAAAAAATAGGTTATTGCAGCCACTAGCAAACCGCGGAAAAAGAACTGCACTGACTACAAGCAAACAAATAAACAAGACAACAAGGAAATAAATAAGCAAGCAACTTATGCTAGGCTATCACGGCTATTACACATATTACATCCACTAGGCATCAAAGTTCGCCACCAGTGCAAATATAGGGAACAAAGCAGCATATAAACGCCACAGCAAAACAAGTCCAGAACTGAAACCACTTCAGAAGAGTTCAAGAAACGATATCCTGGGTACCCATAATGTTGGCAAGATGCTTAGCAAGCTTATTAACTTTCTTTTGTTTGGCGCTTAAATCCTCCAGCGCTTGCTGTTGCACAAGAAAGTACGCATCCGAATTCTGCAGGGACTTCCTCAGTCCTTCGGCTTCTTGCCGCAGCATAGCTGACTGATGCCTTTCAGCTTGTAGCTGAGACTGAAGAAGCCGAAGTGATTCAGGCAGTGAGTTCGAAGAGCTTGTGCCAGCGTTACTGGCCAGTAACTCGAACACTACATCAACGCAGGACTATGGGGTTTTCTCACTGTCTACAAGATCGTTTTTATCACCTTTCTTGGAGACCAACAGGGTTGTCTCACTATCTTGAACCTTATCTGCATTACTTTCTCTACCATTGCATAGTGGGGTGCTCTTCTCCTATATTCTGTTTGCATACTACAAGAGAAACAAGCAGACACATCACAGGTTTAGCTTGTAGTATACGAAACTCATTTTGGTAAACCGGATCAGTAGTAAGGTGGACAAGATAACAACATGAAACAAAAATATATCTATGTACTATGGTCACTGTATTGTCCATATCATTCTAGTTTATGTTCCCTAATCAAGATAGAGACACAATTCAACTCATATATTTTTAAGACACATCAGCATAGACAGAATATAAGTGTGAGAAACTACACAACATTGGCAGCACTTGTAATGTGCATCACATGAGAACATAACTGTTTATACAACTTAAACTGAAATCAACATAGAGCAAGAAGTTAGAACAACAATCCAGTTAAAGAAATAGGTTTAAAACACACCTGTTGCGCCATTCGAGTTTCAATTGGATCCTTCAAATTCGAAAGTAGTTGGTATGAGTAAATACAGTGATGCAACAGCAAAGGAGTATGGACCATAGCTACGGAATCTGACCTGAGAACAGTTGCTCTTCTGCTTTAAACATGGAGTTTGGGTTAGCTGTGGTGGTCTTCGTGCTTTGGGCACTGCAGTAGCTTTACAAACTGCTCGTGTGGGGGTACTCTGTGGTGGACATGGTGCTTTGTCAACTATAAGTGGGTTACTGTCCGCTGGGGTTGCGGTTAGATGGGTTGTAGCTGGTTCTCTGCCCAATGGTGTAAGTGTGCAATCTGGAAGAGTCTCGATTATGTGTGGTGGGGCTAGTTTGTGGGCCAGTACAACCATGGTTCTATCTGCATCGACGGGTAGCACTGTCTTTTGTGAAGAGCGGGTTTTTGCTCCCTTAGATACTGCCATCACCCCCTCCAATTCAAATGGCTGATAAACAAGAAAAGAAATTGAACGTACAAACATTGTATGATAGACAGATGTGGTAATTCACATATATGTTGTCTAACCAAACAAGATAGCATGACACAATTTCACATATATGATGCCTAACTAAACAGGATAGCATGACACAGTTTCAGATATATGATGGATAACTTAACAGGATATAATGGCATAATTCAACATATGATAAGTACCTAAATAGGATGACATGACAAAACTATATGATGTCTTTCTAAAATAGGTTGGGATGAAATAATTCACATACATGTTCTCTAAGTATACAGGATGGCATGATATAATTGACATAATTGATTCATATACTAAGCAGCTGGCACTCGCATGTATGATCTCTAAACTAAGCAGATAGAATTCAGTATTGCGCAAGACACCATATGCATCATATGAGAAATATAAACATTGCAACTTAGAGCATACACCTCAGGTGGGATATAGGACTGGTCATCTGTCTTTGAATCCTCCTCTGAGGAGCTCTCTATTACCATCGAGATATATGCTTCAACAGGTACCATTGCCTGCTCTGAAGACCTTGTTTTCACTCCAGATTTTCCATAACCGGCTCAAATGGCTGATACACATGAAGAGTACTTCAATATACACAGATTGTTGACAAATGGAATACGTAATGAAAAAAAGATGGCATGAGATAATTCACATATATGATGCCTGGCTCCATGGCGGTGCATAATTCACATTTATGATAACTGTCTGAAAAACATGGCATTGCATAATTCACATATCTGATATAGAAAGCAAACAGGAGGCATTCACACAAAGCATGTCTAATGTAAGCAGATGGCATGGCAATGCAAGACACCATATGCATGATATGAGCAATATAACCCAGCCAAGTTAAAGCATGCACCTGGGGGGGGGGGGGGGAATACAACTGGTCATCTCTCTTTGAATCCTCCTCTGAGGACTATCTGTAACCAGGAAGAAATCTGCATCGACAGGTAGCACTCTACTCAAAAGACCTTGTTTTCACTCCAGATTTTCCCATGACCGACTCAAATGGCTGATGCACAGGAAGAGTAGATGAATGTATAAACATTGTTGACAAATGGAATACATTATAGGAAAAGAATATGGCACGATACAATTCACATATACAATGACTGGCTAAACAGGATGACATTGCATGATTCACGTATATGATGCCTGGCTTAAGAAGATGGAATTGCATAATTCCCATATACTCCCTCCATTCCTAAATATTTGTCTTTTTAGAGATTTCAAATGGACTACCACATACGGATGTATATAGACATATTTTAGAGTGTAGATTCACTCATTTTGTTCCGTATGTAGTCACTTGTTGAAATCTCTAAAAAGACAAATATTTAGGAATGGTGGGAGTATGATATAGAAACCAAATAGGTGGCATTCACACAAAGCAAATCTAAACTAAGTTGATGACATATAAGATGTATAATGTAAGCAATGCAAGGCGCCATATGCATGATATGACCAACATCAGCATGCCAAGTTAGAGCAAACACCTCAGGTGGTAAACAGGCGTGGTCGGCTCCTTCTGAATCTCCATCTGAACAGTTATCTTCCTCTGGAACACAATCTGGAAATGCAGGAGAGGGGGGCGGCACTTTGCCCACCATGGAGCGGCGTCTGCATGACATTATATTCGCACGCAACGGTCTTCTCTTTTTATCTACATGTTCAGTACGATTGTGTACAATATCTGACATGCATAATAATAATAAATAGTTAGATTTTGTAAGGCCTAAGGGGTGCATGCAAAAATCAAGACTGATGGTAGCAAAGCAGTGGATGGATCCAAAACTAATGATAGCAGGTAGATTATAGCTTCAGTTTAAAAAGATAGACAAAGGATCATCTATTGTTTGTTGCCCACCCAACATGAACCACATAGAAGACCCCAGATGAACCAGATAGTAGACAGATACTATTCGTTGCTAGCTCGATATGAGACCCATGGGCAATTCAAAACTCAAGATTGAACGATAAAGTAGCAGGTAATAATAACCGATGTATAAACGTAAGCAAACACGAAAGACTGCAACCTCTCTTCCGGAACTGTGTAGTCCTCAGGTTCATCTGCTCAGTCGATGATGGTAATGAGGTTGGCGTGGCTGCTGGCAACGGGGAGGATGATCTAAGGCGGCGAAAGAAAGTCTGCAGGGGGGATCTCTGCTGCAGTGAACACTTCTGTCGATGGTGCACCTCAGGTGGGGTGGATGACGGCACGACAGGAGAAGGACATCACACACAAAGTTTTCTTTGACACCAATCTGAAAATGAAGTAAATCTGTAAGGGCTCCTTAGAATTGGAGGATTCTAAACGCAAGGGATAGGAAAAACACAGGAATAGGATAGGAATGCACGTGCAAAACAGAGCATTTGGAAACATAGGATTTCAGTCAACCTGGGTGTTTGGCTCACATGAATTGGAAGAACAGAGGAATGGAGAAACAAAGTGATGCGACGAGTGTACAACCTTTTTGGCATAGCCTTGTGGAACTCAGCATCATTGGGTTGGACGTGGAGGATGGTGATGATGCTGGTGTGACAGTCGGAGGCGGGGAAGAAGATCTGAGGCCTCTGGAAACGGCCCCGAGGGTACTGCTCCGCTGTGATGGACGGTTCCATTGTTGGAGCAGCTCCGCTAAGGTGTACGGCAACGAGGCTGAAGCATGACAAGACAGACAACGTTAATATGAAGTGGGACCCTAATATCATCTGCAATAGATGATGTAAAATACATCACCAAAAAGTGCTAGATGTAAAACGCATCAGCCGCGCCACGGCCGCTCCGACAGATGCTGTAAGTACTGTTCACTTTGAACTTAACTTAAGAAAATGAACTTCACAGTCGAAACTGAATTTTACTGTCGAAACTGATTGAACTAGTAACAGAGCCTTGCAATAGATGTTTAGGGCGTTCGAGCACTAGTAGCAGAGAAACAGTGATCTAAATCAGCAGACGCTCGAGCAGGGAACGCACTAGCAGAGAGCAAGTCATGCAGTAGCACCGCGAGCGAGTGCTAAAGCAGCAACTCCTGTAGCTGCCGAAGGTCATGCAGCAGCAGTAGCAGCAGTGCAAGCGAGAGCAAGAGCAGAGCAGCAGCACGAACGAAAGCAGGTGCAGTGCAGCAGCGCGACCGACAGCAAGAACAGAGCCGCAGGGCGAGCGAGAGCCAGAGCAGCTGCAGCTAGTGCCGTTGTGGAATTCGCCGCCGAGGAAGCAATGACATGGGGGAGAGACGCCGTGGATGATGTGGCTGGTGACGGCGCCATCGATGGAGACGCCATGTCTGCTCGGTATCGAGCACCGGCAGCCCCGTGAGATCGAATAAAAGATAAAATGCAGCGGTGAGTGTAGAACCTCCTTGGTGGCGCCGAGTTGGCCTCTGCTTCATCGGAGGAATTGGTGAGGGTGCTGCGGTTCTGGTGGGGCAGGTCAAGACGGCGTTGTGGGGATTGAGGTGGCGCGATAGACGAGGCGAACGTCGGGGCAGCTCCTTGGAGGTGGAGGACGGGGCGGCTGATTCGGCGGGACGACGAGATCGACAACGGATCCTCATCCGGTGTGGTGGATGAGGGACGGCGAGCTGTTGCGGTGGACGACGTAGTCGGGGAAGAGTCTCCGGCTGGGCAGCGGTCGGGAGGCCGACGGAGGAGCGTGGCGTTTCGCGGGTTTTGGTGGCCTCGATGTAAGAATGGGGGGGGGGGGGGGGCGAAGGGGGAGGGGGAGCCAAGCTTAGGGACGCGCTTGTCTGAAATGTAGGGTAAGTTACCAGCGTACCCCCACCGGTTTTGACACCGCGATGTGGAGCTTCATTTCCGGTTGAGGGGTAGAAGGGGGATTTCGCGTGTCTGGGCTGCGGGAGAGATTTCGGATGAGGAGGGAGTTCTCGCGCATGTCCAAATTTCGGGATAACAAGGCGCGACTCGGGTTGAAGAAGCGGGAGTTTCAAAGCAGGTGAGACAAAAGGTACTCGAGCTTGAAAATTTCGGGATAACAAGGTGCGGATTCCTTGTTCGGCAGAACAAACTTAACGTGTAGAAAATCAATTCATACAAGACACAAGAGAGCCATGTCCCCTTTTACTACAAGAAAAATGTAAAAAAATCGGGAGAACAAGATTACCCTGCACAGTACCAAATCGATTCGCACTTCCCTCAACAACAACAAAAAACAAATCAATTCCCACCAAAGAAAGAGTAATGTCCCTTTTTATATGATTACAGATGCCATGATCTCGAATTTCAATTCTTGAATCCATGTTATGTTGAATTCGAATATATCATTAGGTGACCTTGTGGTTTATAATTGATGTAGTCGTACATTTTGATCTTCCATCATATATGAACATTTTACTCCACCATGTGAACATATATATTGTCGTCTACCATATGGACTAAATTTGAATCAATTTTCCTTATTTGAATACGATTGTTGTCAAGTTATACAATAATTTAAATATTATCTTTATAATAGAAAGACATGCATATAGCAGCAATCATATTTCACTATGAACTACGTGTACCATATGCTCTCCAATTCAAATATTTGTATCCATGTTATGTTGAATTCAAATCATAGTACATTATTGGTCTAGGTAGCGAGATGTTCGGGATAATCTAAACCCTGTTTTCGTACGTATAATTTTTGGCTGAATTGGGACAAGTTTTGGTATAAGCCTCTTGCAAAACCGGAGATTCTCTCAACAAGGCTCGTGGTTTCGAGAGGGAACGTGTCACCTTTGTGTGCGAAATGATATACGCTGCCTCCCCCTGATTTTATTTACAGAGGCAACATAGAACTATATAAGTGCCCTATTAAATTTTGGAATTATTTTGGGTTCATTTGGCCTTTTTATACATTAATTGAGTTTTTGGACTTTTAATGTGCATAATCTAAATATGAGTTGCATGCACATGCTTCGGTGCACCAAAGTGGGTTGAAAAATCACATGTGTGTCCTTGGTTGAATTTCTAGGTCCCATGGTAGAAATGAGAATGAAATTCAAACATCTGGGCGTCATGACTCTGCCGAGAACATCGAGAAACTTAGATTTTAAATTCATGTAAATCCAAAACTCGGCTGGAAATCATGAAACTTGGCATGGTGTCATGTCATGACACTAACATGTTGTGGTAAAAAATTGGGCTGATTTGGAAGCTCGTGGTTCTAAGAGGGAACGTGCCCCCTTTGAGTGTGAAACGATATACGCTACCCCCCTTGAGTTTCTTAACAAAGGCAACATAGAACTACATTAGTGCCCTGTTAAATTTTGGAATTATTCTGGGTTCCTTTGTCATTTTTTATACATTAATTGAGTTTCTGGTCATTTAATGTGCATAAGTCAAATTTGAACTACAAGCACATGCTCTCGTGCACCAAAGTTGGTTGAAAAATCACATTTGTGCCCTCAGGTGAATTTCTAGGTCCCATGTAAGAAATGAGAATAAAATTAAAACATCTGGGCATCGTGGCTCGGCCGAGAACATTGAGAAACTTGGTATTAAAATTATTGTAAATCCAAAACACGTCTGAAAATCATGAAACTTGGCATGGATGTCATGTCATGGTACTACCATGTTGTTGTAAAAAAATGGCTGAATAGGAACAAATTTTGGTATAAGCTTCTTGCAAACCGAAGCTTCTCTCAAGAAGGCTCGTGGTTCTGAGAGGGAACGTGCCACCTTTGAGTGCGAAACGATATACGTTGTCCCCCTTGAGTTTATTTACAAAGGCAACATAGAACTACATGAGTGCCCTGTTAAATTTTGGAATTGTTCCGGCTTCGTTTGGCCTTATTTACACATTAATTGAGTTTTTGGTCATTTAATGTGCATAATTCAAATTTGAACTACAAGCACATGCTCCCGTGCACCCAAGTTGGTTGAAAAATCACATTTGTTTCCTCGGGTGAATTTCTACTCCCTCCTTCCATCTATATAGGTCCTAATGCGTTTTTCGAGGCTAACTTTGACCAATCGTTAGAGCAATAATATATGACATGCAACTTACACAAAGCATACCTTCAAATTTGTATGTCAAAGGAGCTTCCAATAATATAATTTTCATAGTATACATCTCATGTGCTATTATTCTTGTCAATAGTCAAAGGCTGTCTTGAAAAACACATTAGGCCCTATATATATGGAAGGAGGGAGTAGGTCCCATGCAAAAAATGAGAATAAGATTCAAAGATCTGGGCATCGTGGCTCGGTCGAGAACATTGAGAAACTTGGTTTTAAAATTATGAAACTTGGCATGGTGTCATGTCATGGTAGTACCATGCCGTGGTAAAAAAATTGGCCGATTAGGAACAAATTTTGGTATAAGCTTCTTGCAAATCGGAGCTTCTCTCAAGAAGGCTCGTGGTTCTGGGAGGGAACGTGTCACCTTTGTGTGCATAATTCAAATTTTAAATACAAGCACATGTTCCAGTGTACCAAAGTTGGTTGAAAAATCACATGTGTGTCCTCGGGTAAATTTCTAGGTTCCATGCAATAAATGGGAATGAAATTCAAAATTCTGGGCGTCATGGCTGGGTTGGAAACATTGAGAAACTTAGTTTTTTAATTCCTGTAAATCCAAAACACACATGAAAATAATGAAACTTGGCTTGGTGCCATGACATGGCACCAATATGCTGTGGTAAATTTGCAGTCCGATTTGCGAAGGCGCACACATTAACAATCAACAAAGTCATTTTGGAACAAGTGTTGTCACGTTACAATCGGAAATACAAGTATTATTGAAACCATGGGCGTTCTACTTACTAGTACCATTTACGTGCCGCCACGCGTCCCCATTTTTTATTAGCTAGGAGGCGCCGTGTAGGGTAGCTATTTGAGTACGAGAGGCGTGCGATCAGACCCCTGCGCGTGCTTATCGGGAGGAGAGCCCTTTGACCTCCATCTGCCGTCCACCTCTCTCCCAAGGTCTCCATTAATGGCGCCCGAGCCTCTGTTTAATGGCGTGGCTATGTCTCACTCGACTGAGATTTAAGAGAGAAAAAAGAAAAACTGAAAGCACGGATCTTGATGTAAGATCCGATGGACCTATATAGCATCTACTGCGACTTGACTGATGAATATATAAGGACGATTAAATTTTTTTTTTGATCAAAGAAGGGCTTGCCCTTCCGATTTTCATTACTGAAAGCCACCACAATTCACAAGAAGTTCAGCACAACTCCAACCTAACACGAAGGACTAAAAGCTACCAGATTGAAATCACAACGTCCCAAGAGGCCAACAAAGGCCAAACATCCGCGCTAGAACCCAACATTTCACAACCAACGACACAATCCACATCCTAAACCGATTATTACATCAAAAGATACCAGGAAACTGAAGGAAGCCCAGCAGCAACTAGAAGAACAGCAACGCTAGGGTCGCCACAACAAGACTTTTCTTCATTCCAGCCTCGCAACATTGATCTTCTACAGAAAGATAAGGACGATTAATTGTCTTACATAATTAGAAAGATAATTAAAAAAGCCACATGCGGCTACGCCCGAAATACACAAGGGCAAAAGAAGAAGGAATACAAGGATCTGGCTCGCTGATTCTACTTTCTTGATGTGTTGCTGCAGGCCGCGGGAACTAGTCTCCGCGGCGAGCGGCGATGAGCTCTTTCGTGTCCTCAAGACGCTGCTTGAGAACATCCACAGATTCCTCCACCAGCCTTTGGTGCTCGTTGCAGAGCATGTCATTCTCGTCCATAAGTTTCTTGACGATGACACCAGTCCTCTTCAACAAGGCACTGGTCTCCTCCTGCTGGTCTGCACTTAAGACGATCTTCTCCCTCAGCAGGTCGCGCTCGGCCCGAAGCCTCTCATTGCCCTTCCTTAGTTGCCGGATGACGCCGGTAGCCTATTCAAACGAGGCTTTCACGTCGTCCTGTAACCTCGCCCAGCTGGAGATCTGATCCATCTGGCTATGGACGATCGCATGCATGTGCCTGTAACAATCATCGCCTTCCCTCGAGAAATTTTCCCAGGCCGCCGCGGCGCGGCGGGACATCTCTGATCCATTCATGGCGCAGCGGGACATCTCTGCTGCTTCCGCGGCACAGCCGGACCAGTCTGCTACTTCAGCGGCGCGGCAGGACCTCTGTGCTGCTACTTCCATGCGGCGGGACATGTCGGCTGCTCTCGCAGTGAGGCGGGACATCTCTCGTGCTTCTGCTTCCATGCTCGCCTCTCCCTGGTGGCAATCTCTCGACCCAGAACTCACGCTGGCCATGGCAGACGCAAGGGAAGGATGTTGAATGACTTGTTTGTTTTTGTGGATGAGGAGTTGAGGAGGAATGTGCAGTCATCTTGGCATACTAGTATTTATAACCGAGTACTAATACGCTCCTAAGTGGGAAACCGTTTAGGTTGTGAACAGGTTTGGAATTCAATATAGTGTGGTACTTATACGCTCCTAAGTGGGAAACCGTTTAGGTTGTGATCGGTGTGAACAGGTTTGCAATTCAATATAGCGTGGAGTAATTTGGAACGTGACGAGACGCAAGCTCAAAATTTATTGACGGTTCTAGTTTCGAAGTGCGGCACTATTCCTGGATGGAGTACTTTTTCTACTCCCCCTTTCCGGTTTTATAGGGATTATCTCAAAATTTTAGTTTTTCCATTTTATAAGGCTCAATTTGGTTGTTCCCCAACACATGTTCAGATTCCAAGGTGCATTAAATCATTGCATGCAAGTATTAAGAGAAACTTGACTAATGCATGTACTTTATGCATGTATGCATTGCAATTAATGCATTGATAAACATAATTTTTTGAGAAAAACAAGAGCATTAATTAGGTGCTTTTGCAAACTACAAAAAATATTCCACCACTCACCATCTTGGTTGGTGAGATTTTTGAATTAAGCCCTATAAACCGGAAAGGAGGGAGTACTGCTGTGTACGTGCAATAACTGGCGCCGTCGTATACATATCTTATGGTTAATGGGGCGTTCGACAGGAATAGTCGCGTGGCGAGCTCTAGGCTAGTCCTTTTTTCGGACGCATTAAACCTATCTCTTGGGACTTCTCGCATGCACCATCGTGCCACCCACAAAAACTTGTACTCTGAGTTTAGTAGTACGTTCTACAGGAAGAGAAGAGGTGCACGCACGCACTCGTCCTCTCACACACGCGTCTATTTTTTCTTGAAAAGGAGGATGATGACCCCCGGCCTCTGCATCTGGGAATCACACACGCATCTGTAGCTACGAATTGTAGTGTTCTCAACCATCCGATTGGCTCTATCATGGATGTACCTATATACTAAAACATGTCTAGATACATCTATATTTTGACAAATGGAAGGCATGTATTGTGGAATGGAGGGAGTGCTTGTCATCAAAATGGATAAAAAGGGACGTATCTAGAACTAAAATACGTCTACATATATCTCCTTTTATCCATTTTGATGACAAGTAGTACTTCTTACCCAAAGGAACTTTATATCCAACAGACACAAAATATCCATTCGACTGTTGGAAATTACCGATCTGATGTAGAAGTAATTGCTGCATCGCCACCAAAACCCACCATTTCTTAAGCTAAAGTAGACCAAGGTAATTCCTATATTAGCATATTACTAAGATAAACAGAAGGCACTGTAGAAACATTTAGGACGTGAGGTTGTCAATCCGAATGTGGAGGGATACAAGCTTAGCCCCGGCTAGCAGCTTGGGCGGAACTGTCAAGAAGGTCAGCTCCTGCACGTCGACGTCGCCGGGATCCTTGCTGCTTGTCACCTCCATTTCCACCTTGACGGCGTCGGTCGTGCCTTTGGGCTCCCCCGGCGGGCCGTTCGCCCACAGCTTGGCCAAGTAGTGCGGCAGTGGGGACGCCCCCGCTCTGATGCAGACGACCGACACGGCGATAGGCGCGCCGATGTTGAGCATGCCGCCGACCAAGAAAAACGTGCGGCGGTCCTCCTCCGCGAACAGCAAGAGCCGTGGCTCCAACAGTGGCACTTGCAGCTGGAGCACCTTGCCGTACTGGATCCTGTGCACGGGCATGGGATGCGCGGTGCTGATGTGGTGGTAGAGCGCTGGCGGCGGGCCTTCGTAGCCGCAGACGGGCACGGGGCATTTGTAGGGCGCGAGCGGACACACGCTCTGGTGATCGGCGAGCTTGTGGTAAGTGATGTAGAGCCCACAGCCTTCGTGCGGGCACTCCACCCTCACCAACGAAAGGACGGAGTCCACCGCCGTGTTCCGCACGTCAAAGCCACCACCGCGCTCGCACTTCTGGCACTGCCGCTGGTTCCCGGGGCGCTCGACGCAGCAGTCCGTGCAAGCCAGGTGCCCTCCCTCGCACTACAGAAATCAATCGAACAACACATCAATCTAGAAACCTGCACCTTGCTCAATCAGCCGAACAGACGAGGTGTATTCGAACCTCATACACTGGAGGCGTCAAGGGGCGGAGGCACAAGGGGCAGTGGAGCACGGTGAGGTCCATCGAGACCTTAGAGAGCTCCATCGTCGGGTCATGTTCGGTCTACATGATCTCACCCTCCTCGTGCACAACCATCTCTCGACTTGGGCCGGGTATTATAAAGCTTTACCGTCACATATTTTATACTCCCTCTGTTCCTAAATGTAAGTCTTTATAGAGATTTCACTAGGTGGACTACATACAGAGCAAATTGAATGAATCCACACTTAAAATGCATCTATATACATCCGTATGTAATTCATAATGGAATCCCTACAAAGACTTATATTTAGGAACAGAGGGAGTACTACTTCAAGGTGCATTAAATCAACACATGAAAGTATCAAAAGAAGAGTCACGACATGCATGCATGCATTGTAATTAATGCATCGGTAAACACAAATTATTGAAATATATCGAGTGCAGTGCTTTGATGTGTCGTGTCAACTCGTACATCAACGAGAAGTTTGATTATCCTCTCCCTCGCGGACTTAACTGCACCTGCCTTTGGCTGTATGATAGGTTGGCCACACACCCGTCGGGCCCACCTGTCATACACACAAAGGCAGGAGCGTCCCTCCCTCGCCCATGAGCGTGGTGGCAGGCAAGACTAGGAGAAGCTTTCTCTACACACTCTCCCTCCCGCACGCGGTGGACGTGCAGTAGTTCAGTCAGTGTTAGATGGCCAGAAGTGTACTATAGTACTCCTCCAGTGCAGTAGTACTCCATCATTGTTCGACTTCCCGAAGAGGCGAAGAGCCAAGCGCAGCCCGGACGCTCATGTGGCAGTTTCATGTGTAAAGTAGTCTAGGATAGCGTGTACCATTCCTGTAAGCATAAAATCGTTGGGGTCGGCTCCATGCTATGTGGCCGTCTCGAAGTTTAAAAAAAATAATTAAAATAGTCTTCTGGACCTACCTGTCACCCTGGTGATTGTAGTTTGCACGCTCATCTGGTCAAGACAGGAATATATATTTTAATTTATTTTTTTTGAAAAGGGGGACTCCCCGGCCTCTGCATCAGAATGATGCATACGACCACATATATTTTAATTTGTGGTGGGTAAATGTTAGAGGTTGCAGCAAATATATTGTACACTGCGGGTCTTTCAGCCAAGTTTAGAGGCAAGCATGTGGGGCCAGTGCTATGATGTGTCACGTCAACTCGTACAACGAGAAGAAGCTTGATTTTACTACACGCCTTCTCCCTCGCCCATGCGCGCGGTTGCTCGCAAATGAGGATAGGCTTTTGCTTAGTAGTACTTCTACGACAAGCTATCCGTCCCGCTCGCGGTGGACGGACATGCAACAATGGATTCGACACTGTAGAAGGAGTAGTAGTAACTGTTGGGGAACGTAGTAATTTCAAAATTTTTCCTACGCACACGCAAGATCATGGTGATGGCATAGCAACGAGAGGGGAGAGTGTATGTCCACGTACCCTCGTAGACCATAAGAGGAAGCATTAGCACAACGTGGTTGATGTAGTCGTACGTCTTCACGATCCGACCGATCCAAGCACCGAACGTACGGGGCCTCCGAGTTCAGCACACCTTCAGCTCGATGACGATCTCCGGTCTTCGATCCAGCGAAGCTCCGGAGATGAGTTCCGTCAGCACGACGGCGTGGTGACGATGATGATGTTCTACCGGCGCAGGGCTTCGCATAAACTCCGCGATGATATGACCGAGGTGGAATATGGTGGAGGGGGGCACCGCACACGGCTAAGGAACGATCTGTAGATCAACTTGTGTGTCTATGGGGTGCCCCCCGCCCCTGCATATAAAGGAGGGAGGGGGGAGGTGCGGCCGGCCCCCTAGGGGTGCGCCTGGAGGAGTCCTACTCCCATCGGGAGTAGGACTCCCCCCTCTTGCCTTGGTGGAGAAGGAAAGGGGGAAGGGGAAAGAGGAAAGGGGGGGCGCCCCCCCCCTTCCTTGTCCTATTCGGATTAGGGGGGAGGGGGCGCGCGGCCTACCCTGGCCGACCCTTCTCTTCTCCCTCTTGGCCCACTAAGGCCCATTATCCCCCGGGAGGGTTCCGGTAACCCCCCGGTGTTCCGGTAAAATCCCGATTTCACCCGGAACCATTCCTATGTCCAAACATAGGCTTCCATTATATCAATCTTTATGTCTCGACCATTTCGAGACTCCTCGTCATGTCCGTGGTCACATCCGGGACTCCGAACAAACTTTGGTACATCAAAACTTATAAACTCATAATAAAACTGTCATTGTAACGTTAAGCGTGCGGACCCTACGGGTTCGAGAACTATGTAGACATGACCTAGAACCATTCGCGGTCAATAACCAATAGCGGGACCTGGATGCCCATATTGGTTCCTACATATTCTACGAAGATCTTTATCGGTCAAACCGCATAACAACATACATTGTTCCCTTTGTCATCGGTATGTTACTTGCCCGAGATTTGATCGTCGGTATCCAATACCTAGTTCAATCTCGTTGCCGGCAAGTCTCTTTACTCGTTCTGTAATACATCATCTTATAACTAACTCATTAGTTACAATGCTTGCAAGGCTTTAGGTGATGAGTATTACCGAGAGGGCCCAGAGATACCTCTCCGACAATCGGAGTGACAAAACCTAATCTCGAATTATGCCAACCCAACATGTACCTTCGGAAACACCTGTAGAGCACCTCTATAATCACCCAGTTACGTTGTGACGTTTGGTAGCACACATAGTGTTCTTCCGGTAAACGGGAGTTGCACAATCTCATAGTTGCAGGAACTTTGTATAAGTCATGAAGAAAGCAATAGCAATATACTAAACGATCAAGTGCTATGCTAACGGAATGGGTCATGTCAATCACATCATTCTCCTAATGATGTGATCCCATTGATCAAATGACAACACATGTCTATGGTTAGGAAACATAAGCATCTTTGATTAATGAGCTAGTCAAGTAGAGGCATACTAGTGACTATCTGTTTGTCTATGTATTCACACATGTATCATGTTTCCGGTTAATACAATTCTAGCATGAATAATAAACATTTATCATGATATGAGGAAATAAATAATAACTTTATTATTGCCTCTAGGGCATATTTCCTTCAGTCTCCCACTTGCACTAGAGTCAATAATCTAGATTACATAGTAGTGATTCTAACACCCATGGAGTCTTGGTGCTGATCATGTTTTGCTCGTGAGAGAGGCTTAGTTAACGGGTCTTCAACATTTAGATCCGTATGTATCTTGCAAATCTCTATGTCTCCCACTTGGACTTGGTCCCGAATGGAATTGAAGCATCTCTTGATGTGCTTGGTCCTCTTGTGAAATCTGGATTCCCTTGCCAAGGCAATTGCACCAGTATTATCACAGAAGATTTTCATTGGTCCCGATGCACTAGGTATGACACCGAGATCGGAAATGAACTCCTTCATCCAGACTCCTTCATTTGCTGCTTCCGAAGCAGCTATGTACTCCGCTTCACATGTAGATCCTGCCACGAAGCTTTGTTTAGAACTGCACCAACTTACAGCTCCACCGTTTAATAAAAACATGTATCCGGTTTGCGATTTAGAATCGTCCGGATCAGTGTCAAAGCTTGCATCGACGTAACCATTTACGACTAGCTCTTTGTCACCTCCATATATGAGAAACATATCCTTAGTCCTTTTCAGGTATTTCAGGATGTTCTTGACCGCTGTCCAGTGATCCACTCCTGGATTACTTTGGTACCTTCCTGCCAAGCTTATTGCTAAGCATACGTAAGGTCTGGTACACAGCATTGCATACATGATAGAGCCTATGACTGAAGCATAGGGAACATTTTTCATTTTCTCTCTATCTTCTGCTGTGGTCGGGCATTGAGTTTGACTCAACTTCACACCTTGTAGCACAGGCAAGAATCCTTTCTTTGCCTGATCCATTTTGAACTTTTTCAAAATTTTGTCAAGGTATGTGCTTTGTGAAAGTCCTATTAAGCGTCTTGATCTATCTCTATAGATCTTGATGCCCAATATGTAAGCAGCTTCATCGAGGTCTTTCATTGAAAAAAATTTATTCAAGTATCCTTTTATGCCATCCAGAAATTCTATATCATTTCCAATTAATAATTTGTCATCTACATATAAAATTAGAAATGCTACAGAGCTCCCACTCACTTTCTTGTAAATACAGGCTTCTCCAAAAGTCTGTATAAAACCATATGCTTTGATCACACTATCAAAGTATTTATTCCAACTCCGAGATGCTTGCACCAGTCCATAAATGGAACGCTGGAGCTTGCACACTTTGTTAGTACCTTTTGGATCAACAAAACCTTCTGGCTGCATCATATACAACTCTTCTTCTAGAAATCCATTCAAGAATGTAGTCTTGACATCCATTTGCCAAATTTCATAGTCATGAAATGCAGCAATAGCTAACATGATTCGGACAGACTTAAGCATCGCTACGGGTGAGAAAGTCTCATCGTAGTCAACCCCTTGAACTTGTCGAAAACCTTTTGCAACAAGTCGAGCTTTATAGACAGTTACATTGCCATCAGCGTCAGTCTTTTTCTTAAAAATCCATTTATTCTCAATGGCTTGCCGATCATTGGGCAAGTCAACCAAAGTCCACACTTTGTTTTCATACATAGATCCCATCTCAGATTTCATGGCCTCTAGCCATTTTGCGGAATCTGGGCTCATCATCGCTTCCTCATAGTTCGTAGGTTCATCATGGTCAAGTAACATGACTTCCAGAATAGGATTACCGTACCACTCTGGTGCGGATCTTATTCTGGTAGACTTACGAGGTTCAGTAGAAACTTGATCTGAAGTTTCATGATCATTATCATTAGCTTCCTCACTAATTGGTGTAGTTGTCACAAGAACCGGTTCTCGTGATGAACTACTTTCCAATAAGGGAGTAGATACAGTTATCTCATCAAGTTCTACTTTCCTCCCACTCACTTCTTTCGAGAGAAACTCCTTCTCTAGAAAGGATCCATTCTTAGCAACGAATGTCTTGCCTTCGGATCTGTGATAGAAGGTGTACCCAACAGTCTCTTTTGGGTATCCTATGAAGACACATTTCTCCGATTTAGGTTCGAGCTTATCTGGTTGAAGTTTCTTCACATAAGCATCGCAGCCCCAAACTTTAAGAAACGACAACTTTGGTTTCTTGCCAAACCATAGTTCATAAGGCGTCGTCTCAACGGATTTTGATGGTGCCCTATTTAACGTGAATGCGGCCGTCTCTAAAGCATAACCCCAAAACGATAGCGGTAAATCGGTAAGAGACATCATAGATCGCACCATATCAAGTAAAGTACGATTACGACGTTCGGACACACCATTTCTTTGTGGTGTTCCAGGTGGCGTGAGTTGCGAAACTATTCCGCATTGTTTCAAATGTAAACCAAACTCGTAACTCAAATATTCTCCTCCACGATCAGATTGTAGGAACTTTATTTTCTTGTTATGATGATTTTCCACTTCACTCTGAAATTCTTTGAACTTTTCAAATGTTTCAGACTTGTGCTTCATTAAGTAGATATACCCATATCTGCTCAAATCATCTGTGAAGGTGAGAAAATAACGATATCTGCCACGAGCCTCAATATTCATCGGACCACATACATCTGTATGTATGATTTCCAACAAATCTGTTGCTCTCTCCATAGTACCGGAGAATGGTGTTTTAGTCATCTTGCCCATGAGGCACGGTTCGCAAGTACCAAGTGATTCATAATCAAGTGATTCCAAAAGTCCATCAGTATGGAGTTTCTTCATGCGCTTTACACCGATATGACCTAAACGGCAGTGCCACAAATAAGTTGCACTATCATTATCAACTCTGCATCTTTTGGCTTCAACATTATGAATATGTGTATCACTACTATCGAGATTCAATAAAAATAGACCACTCTTCAAGGGTGCATGACCATAAAAGATATTACTCATATAAATAGAACAACCATTATTCTCTGATTTAAATGAATAACCGTCTCGCATCAAACAAGATCCAGATATAATGTTCATGCTCAACGCTGGCACCAAATAACAATTATTCAGGTCTAAAACTAATCCCGAAGGTAGATGTAGAGGTAGCGTGCCGACCGCGATCATATCGACTTTGGAACCGTTTCCCACGCGCATCGTCACCTCGTCCTTGGCTAGTGCTCGCTTATTCCGTAGTCCCTGTTTCGAGTTGCAAATATTAGCAACAGAACCAGTATCAAATACCCAGGTGCTACTACGAGCTCTAGTTAGGTACACATCAATAACATGTATATCACATATACCTTTGTTCACTTTGCCATCCTTCTTATCCGCCAAATACTTGGGGCAGTTCCGCTTCCAGTGACCAGTCTGCTTGCAGTAGAAGCACTCAGTTTCAGGCTTAGGTCCAGACTTGGGTTTCTTCTCTTGAGCAGCAACTTGCTTGCTGTTCTTCTTGAAGTTCCCCTTCTTCTTCACTTTGCCCTTTTTCTTGAAACTGGTGGTCTTATTGACCATCAACACTTGATGCTCCTTCTTGATTTCTACCTCCGCAGCTTTTAGCATTGCGAAGAGCTCGGGAATAGTCTTGTTCATCCCTTGCATATTATAGTTCATCACAAAGCTCTTGTAGCTTGGTGGCAGTGATTGGAGAATTCTGTCAATGATGCTATCATCAGGAAGATTAACTCCCAGTTGAATCAAGTGATTATTATACCCAGACATTTTGAGTATATGCTCACTGACAGAACTATTTTCCTCCATCTTGCAGCTGTAGAACTTATTGGAGACTTCATATCTCTCAATCCGGGCATTTGCTTGAAATATTAACTTCAACTCCTGGAACATCTCATATGCTCCATGACGTTCAAAACGTTGTTGAAGACCCGGTTCTAAGCCGTAAAGCATGGCACACTGAACTATAGAGTAGTCATCAGCTTTGCTCTGCCAGACGTTCTTAACGTCGTCAGTTGCATCGGCAGCAGGCCTGGCACCCAGCGGTGCTTCCAGGACGTAACTTTTCTGTGCATCAATGAGGATAATCCTCAGGTTACGGACCCAGTCCGTGTAATTGCTAGCATCATCTTTCAACTTTGCTTTCTCAAGGAACGCATTAAAATTCAACGGAACAACAGCACGAGCCATCTATCTACAAACAAACATAGACAAGAAAAATACTATCAGGTACTAAGTTCATGATAAATTTAAGTTCAATTAATCATATTACTTAAGAACTCCCACTTAGACAGACATCTCTCTAGTCATCTAAGTGATCACGTGATCCAAATCAACTAAACCATAACCGATCATCATGTGAGATGGAGTAGTTTTCAATGGTGAACATCACTATGTTGATCATATCTACTATATGATTCACGCTCGACCTTTCGGTCTCTGTGTTCCGAGGCCATATCTGCATATGCTAGGCTCGTCAAGTTTAACCTGAGTATTCCGCGTGTGCAAAACTGGCTTGCACCCGTTGTAGACGGACGTAGAGCTTATCACACCCGATCATCACGTGGTGTCTGGGCACGACGAACTTTGGCAACGGTGCATACTCAGGGAGAACACTTCTTGATAATTTTAATGAGAGATCATCTTAAAATGCTAACGTCAATCAAAGCAAGATAAGATGCATAAAGGATAAACATCACATGCAATCAATATAAGTGATATGATATGGCCATCAACATCTTGTGCTTGTGATCTCCATCTCCGAAGCACCGTCGTGATCACCATCGTTACCGGTGCGACACCTTGATCTCCATCATAGCATCGTTGTCGTTACGCCATCTATTGCTTCTACGACTATCGCTACCGCTTAGTGATAAAGTAAAGCAATTACAGGGCATTTGCATTTCATACAATAAAGCGACAACCATATGGCTCCTGCCAGTTGCCGATAACTTTGGTTACAAAACATGATCATCTCATACAATAATATAGCATCAGGTCTTGACCATATCACATCACAACATGCCCTGCAAAAACAAGTAAGACGTCCTCTACTTTGTTGTTGCAAATTTTACGTGGCTGCTACGGGCTTAGCAAGAACCGTTCTTACCTACGCATCAAAAACCACAACGATAGTTCGTCAAGTTGGTGCTGTTTTAACCTTCACAAGGACCGGGCGTAGCCATACTCGATTCAGCTAAAGTGAGAGAGACAGTCACCCGCCAGCCACCTTTAAGCACGAGTGCTCATAACGGTGAAACCAGTCTCGCGTAAGTGTACGCGTAATGTCGGTCCGGGCCGCTTCATCTCACAATACCGCCGAACCAAAGTATGACATGCTGGTAAGCATTATGACTTGTATCGCCCACAACTCACTTGTCTTCTACTCGTGCATATAACATCAACGCATAAAACCTAGGCTTGGATGCCACTGTTGGGGAACATAGTAATTTCAAAAAATTTCCTACGCACGCGCAAGATCATGGTGATGGCATAGCAACGAGAGGGGAGAGTGTATGTCCACGTACCCTCGTAGACCGTAAGCGGAAGCGTTAGCACAACGCGGTTGATGTAGTCGTACGTCTTCACGATCCGACCGATCCAAGCACCGAATGTACGGGGCCTCCGAGTTCAGCACACGTTCAGCTCGATGACGATCTCCGGCCTCCGATCCAGCGAAGCTCCGGAGATGTGTTCCGTCAGCACGACGGCGTGGTGACGATGATGATGTTCTACCGGCGCAGGGCTTCGCCTAAACTCCGCGACGATATGACCGAGGTGGAATATGGTGGAGGGGGCACCACACACGGCTAAGGAACGATCCGTAGATCAACTTGTGTGTCTATGGGGTGCCCCCCGCCCCCGTATATAAAGGAGGGAGGGGGGAGGTGCGACCGACCCCTTAGGGGTGCGCCTGGAGGAGTCCTACTCCCACCGGGAGTAGGACTCCCCCCTCTTGCCTTGGTGGAGAAGGAAAGGGGGAAGGGGAAAGAGGAAAGGGGGGCGCCGCCCCCCTTCCTTGTCCTATTCGGACTAGGGGGTAGGGGGCGCGCGGCCTACCCTGGCCGGCCCTCCTCTTCTCCCTCTTGGCCCACTAAGGCCCATTATCCCCCGGGAGGGTTCCGGTAACCCCCCGGTGTTCCGGTAAAATCCCGATTTCACCCGGAACCATTCCGATGTCCAAACATAGGCTTCCAATATATCAATCTTTATGTCTCGACCATTTCGAGACTCCTCGTCATGTCCGTGATCACATCCGGGACTCCGAACAAACTTCGGTACATCAAAACTTATAAACTCATAATAAAACTATCATTGTAACATTAAGCGTGCGGACCCTACGGGTTCGAGAACTATGTAGACATGACCTAGAACCATTCTCGGTCAATAACCAATAGCGGGACCTGGATGCCCATATTGGTTCCTACATATTCTACGAAGATCTTTATCGGTCAAACCGCATAACAACATACGTTGTTCCCTTTGTCATCGGTATGTTACTTGCCCGAGATTTGATCGTCGGTATCCAATACCTAGTTCAATCTCGTTGCCGGCAAGTCTCTTTACTCGTTCTGTAATACATCATCTTATAACTAACTCACTAGTTACAATGCTTGCAAGGATTTAGGTGATGAGTATTACCGAGAGGGCCCAGAGATACCTCTCCGACAATCGGAGTGACAAAACCTAATCTCGAATTATGCCAACCCAACATGTACCTTCGGAAACACCTGTAGAGCACCTCTATAATCACCAGTTATGTTGTGACGTTTGGTAGCACACAAAGTGTTCTTCCGGTAAACGGGAGTTGCACAATCTCATAGTTGCAGGAACTTTGTATAAGTCATGAAGAAAGCAATAGCAATATACTAAACGATCAAGTACTATGCTAACGGAATGGGTCATGTCAATCACATAATTCTCCTAATGATGTGATCCCATTAATCAAATGACAACACATGTCTATGGTTTGGAAACATAACCATCTTTGATTAATGAGCTAGTCAAGTAGAGGCATACTAGTGACTATCTGTTTGTCTATGTATTCACACATGTATCATGTTTCCGGTTAATACAATTCTAGCATGAATAACAAACATTTATCATGATATGAGGAAATAAATAATAACTTTATTATTGCCTCTAGGGCATATTTCCTTCAGTAACATCATTGTTCGTCTTCTCGAAGAGGCGAAGAGCCAAGCGCAAACCAAACGTTGTAGTTGCGAACATTGGAGCACGCATATAGCCAGGCTCTTGCATGAGACAAAATTGCTATGTGAGCCCACTATTGTACTAGTATGTACAACTACTTGCTAGTATAGCCCTGTAAACCAGAAAAGAGTATTTGCCCTTCTAGAAATTTCAACAAGTGACTAGACTACACCGAGACGGAGTACATATGGAGCAAAATGAGTGAATCTGCACCGTAAATAAATACGTACTAGTTCTATTGTTTTCCTCTCCGAGGTGCACAATATTGAGTATACTGACTAGTCTCTTTTTGACACGCATTTACGTTTTTTTTGACACAGTACAGACGCAAGCACTCATATACACGCGCATACACTCACCCCTATGTACGCACACACGCACAACACTATCATCTTGAAATTTACGAAGTCACCATAGGCACCTCATCGTCGACGGGTCCATAGGTGCTTGAATGCCAAGGAGGAAGAGGGTAGCGGTTCCCGAGACGTTGAACGGTCAATGATGCATCCTCAATTACATGCAGAGGGAATTAATTGGAGAAGCAGAATAGAGCCAGCACGATGTGAATGCAACAGAGTTTGGACTCTCATATAATAAAGGCACCCCACCACTCCAACCCATCTACTCCCAAGTCTCTGTGCAACACTGCTCACTCCAATCCAATACCAAGTGACTAGAAGCCACAAGCACCTATGGAGGCGATGGACGCGAGCGGCAGTCGGCTGTGCCAAATCATCCGAGGCGCTGGCCTGTGGCCCCGCACCGTGCAGCGTTTCCAGACGGTGCTGGCGACCGCAGGCATCGTAGCCCTCGCCGACACCAGCTTCGCCTCTCGCATGGATGACATGATGGTCAACTCCATCCGCAAGTTCACCGCCGTCAAGAAGCGCGCGGACGACCTTGTCGTACTACTCCAGCCCGCGCGCCCAGGCTCCTCATTGCCTGCCAGCCTCATCGGCCTACATGGTGACGAACTCTTTCAAGCCCTGGTGGCCCTGCAGGTGCCGGAGGTCGCGATGAAGAATGTGCACCTCGAGGCTGTGCTTGCCGCGTAGCGCCTCGCCATGCAAGAAACCATTGACCTGCACATCCACGTCTACGAGGAAATCGTCCACATAGGCCACTACAAGGCAAGCGAGGACAGAAAGACGTTGGCCTTCTTCCAGCGGCTGGAATCTTTGGACGCCATTGTTCAGAAGCACGTCGACCTGGCCACGAAATCTTCTGCTACTTAGGCCCCGTTTGGTGGGCCGGTGCCCTGAGTCGAGGAGGTGGACGTCGTCGATGGATGCATCTCTTCTTCTTGACTCCTGTAACCAGCACTGCATCGCCTCGTGGCCTTAATGTTTTATTAGTATAGTACTCCCTCCGTTCCCAAATATAAGTCTTTCTAAAGATTCCAGCAAGTGACTACTACATACAGAGCAAAATGAGTGAATCTACACTCTAAACTATGTGTACATACATCTCTATGCTGTATTCCATTTGAACTAGTATCTAAAAGGCTTATATTTATGAACGGAGGGAGTATATGGCATTTTTATTCTAGTCGTAACGTTTTCACTGTGAGGTGGGGCCGCAGTTGAGCAAACCCACCCCGCCCATCGGGCATCGGCCGAGTTTAGAATTAGAAGAGAGAAACGCGGGAGGAGAACTAGCTGTAGCACGGACGCTGTTGTCAGATGGGACTCGTGTTTATAGAATAGGAGTACTGAGCACTCGTGCCTCTTTCTTTTGAGGAAAAAATTAGTCGTATGTCTAGTACCACTAGTTGGGTGCGTGCGACCTATAGCTGTCATCACTTTAGGTCTCCTTTTCGAACCGCGGCTACGCTTCACATTACATATTTTTTCACGCATTTATCCTCCTATATGTACTCCTAGGCTATTTCCACGTGCTCCCATTCGCCAACATGTGGGACATAGAGCATCTGGGTCGTAGTGCATGCACGACTCGGAGCATATGCTGGGGTACTTTACATTTCAGACCTCACGAATTACATGCAAACCCCCTGCAGAAGAATAAATAAATAAATGAATTACTACATGAAACCGGATTATTTTCATGGAAACCGGAGCACGTTCATTAAATTCTGGACATAACACGTTTATAAAAAATGACCGGACCTAAACCAGTCTAGGGGCCTCTTTGATTTTTCCCGCAAAAAAAGGGCCTCTTTGATTCGCAGGATACTGAAAACACAGGAATGGGGAAAGTATGATGGCGATGAACCGAGACGAGGAGAACTCTAACTCAGTTAGAGGTTAGAGTTAGATTCTGACCCTGAACTAACTCTAAACCAAAGAAGTGTATGGATGGCAGGGTTAGATTGACAATAAATGCTCTATCTCAATCATTTGACTACTTTGGACCCTATTTTTAGTCAGACTAAAATAAGTCCCTTTGATCCAAGCACCCTCTTGGTGTGGCTGGCTCTTCTGTGGCCTCCTCCCGCTCACAATTGACATAAACGAACCATCTATACAAATCAAGAATGCAAAACATGATAATTTTTACTTTGTCCATACAAATGAGATATCCCACTTAAACATACAAGTCGTCAATCAAGCTTCACAAAATAAAAAACACTTCATGAAACAAAGAATGAGCTAACTCATCACGGAAGTCATTCACGATAGGGAGGGAGCCCAGAGCCCCTCATGCACCGAGGGAGGAGCTCGCCATCGTTGCTCTGGAGGAAGGCTCTGTAGAGCCCAAGCCCCAGGAACCCCTCCGACGCTGGCCCTTGCGAGTTGAGGTCGACACCGGCATGGGTAGCAGGGCCGCTTGCCGCCGACTGGGAAATTAATGTTTGGGCCTCTAGAAATAATGCAAGCCTGTAACTAAAATAGCTAGAAAGGTGAACTGAATCTTTGGGCCTCTAGAAATAATGCAAGCCTGAAACTGAAATACCTAGAAAGGTGAACTGAATCTTTGGGCCTCTAGAAATAATGCAAGCCTGAAACTAAACTACCTAGAAAGGTGAACTGAATCTTTGGGCCTCTAGAAATAATGCAAGCCTGAAACTGAAATACCTAGAAAGGTGAACTGAATCTTTGGGCTCTAGAAATAATGCAAGCCTGAAACTGAAATACCTAGAAAGGTGAACTGAATCTTTGGGCCTCTAGAAATAATGGAAGCCTGAAATTGAAATACCTAGAAAGGTGAACTGAATCTTTGGGCCTCTACAAATAATGCAAGCCTGAAATTGAAATACCTAGAAAGGTGACCTGAATCTTTGGGCCTCTAGAAAGATTTATTACCTCCTCAAGCAGCATCAAATAATTCCATGCGTGTACCACAAATCTATAGCAAGTTTGATCAGGATCTACTTTTCCAAATCAGAATTAGCGCTAGAGCAAGCAAGATCAATGATATGGCCGTGAGATAGAGAAGGAACGAACAAACTCACCCATCTCGTGACCTCCCTGGTAGATGCGCCACCGCCGCGCACGACAGAGGGAGAATAACGACTGGTGAAGGGGGAGCAGGGCGACCTTCGAAGGCCGGAGGGAGAGGGCGGCCGGAGTAGGGCGGCGGAGGCCGGAAGGAGAGGGCGGCCGGAGGAGAGAGAGGGCGAGCGGCCCTATGGGGAGCAGAGAGGATAAGTGCGAGAGGGGGGGAGCGATCTGGTGCGGGCAGGTGAGATTTTTTTAGTTCTCTTTTAGTGGGCCCGAGGATAACTAACCCAATTAGAACCTATCCACCGGGCTAGTTTTTTTAGCTGGGTTAGAGCAAACTAGCTCAAACTAACCCCTCTTGTTTCGATAATTTGAGGCTATTTCAACCCAAACTAGCTCTAACTAAGGGATCCAAACAAAGAGGAGTGTTACTGTACATGCTACAGTGTGGACCGTAGCACATTGTTTTTTATGTCCATATCACCACATTGTTTTCTACTGCTGGTTGTGGGCTACCATGGTTCGCATTGCTGGTTCACTGGGCTGCCGTGGTTCGCACTCCTCCGACCTGAGTAGTACTCCCTCCATTCCTAAATATAAGTCTTCGTAGATATTTCACTGTGGACCACATACGGATGTATATAGATGCATTTTATGTGTAGATTCACTCATTTTTCTCCGTATGTGGTCCATAGTGAAATCTCTCCAAAGACTTATATTTAGGAACGGAGGGAGTAGTATAGTACTAGTATATACTGCATCATTCTTTGCTCCTTCTTACTACTCCGACATGTGGGAGAGCCAGCATCCGAGCCGACATGTCATGCACCAAATTAGAGCGCGGAATGGAAGGGGGGCATCACCCCGGTCGGAGTGCCAGTAATTCATGACTATAGTGAGTGGTCATATCACAAGTCTTTCTAGCAGTAACGTGCCGTCAAATCGCACGGCCCCACTCGCTCACCCTCCTCGCCTCTCTGTCAAACCGCCTACCCGAAAACTGCCGCGCGTACTGCCCGGGAAAAGTCCCGCCCTCAACTTTTAACTACACGAAAATAGTTAGAGCTTGTTCATTCTATATAAATACAGTACTTACTGTATGTTTATTCACCCGTGGGGTTGTTCAATGAACGGAGGGGCGGGGAGCACAAGTGAACAAACTATAGTAGTAAGTAGAAGTCATAGAGTAGTCACCTTAAATAGAGAGTTTCTTTTCTTTAATGCCACGTACACAAATTGAAACTCTTGTTGTGGAAAGAAAAAAGACAATCACTCCACTATATATGGACGCAGGGGCCTGAGCGCTTGCTTTAGTAGGGTTGCTCTCTTCATTCTCTCATCCTCTCCAGATATAAACAAGACAGCGGTAGCGACATTTTCTCTCTGCTCACCGTTGGTCACAGATCTGGCCGAATCCCTTCGGCCGGTGTGTGTAGAGGACTATAAGGTGCATCGTTCACGTGGTCATCACCGCCGAGGGAGGAAACCCACAGCTGCCGGAGGGGCCCGATCCTCTACCCGTGCCTTTCTCTCCGACACAGCGCCGACTCGAGAGGTCCTCCGACCCTTCTTCCTCCCTGCCGTATTGTCTGCAGATCCGACCTGCCGCCGCCGACATCCCGGCGACCCTCAGGTATAAGTTCTTCGAAAGCGGCCTTGCTCTACTGCCCCAGCTCCCCACGTGTCTGCATCTGCATCTTTTTCTACTCCCATCAGCTCTTCCAAAGCCAACTAAATTTTTAGTATTATTAGAGGTAAAGCTACTTCATGCATTTGAATCTAGGGCTTTGTTCAAACAACGAAGAAAGGGGGAAAGTTGTAGCATGAATCTAGGACTTGATTCAAAGAGGAAATAATATGGTGAAAGTAGTAGAGACCGGATACCCAACCGGTCTCTTGGTTGAAAAGGGAAATAATGGGAAAACGCAGTACAAACTGGATAAGGAACAGATCTATTATTGGTTGAAAAAGGATAGAAAGTGGCGGTTGGTGGACAAGTCAATAGAGTATGTCCAGGATTAGATTTGTTGCCATCACATAGTAAAAGGTCTCCAGGATTAGATTTGCTGCCCTCACATAGTAAAAGGTCTCAGGATTAGATTTGCTGCCCTCACATAGTAAAAGGTCTCCGGATTAGATTTGCTGCCCTCACATAGTAAAAGGTCTCCAGGATTAGATTTGCTGCCCTCACATAGTAAAAGGTCTCCAGGATTAGATTTGCTGCCCTCACATAGTAAAAGGTCTCCACGATTAGATTTGCTGCCCTCACATAGTACAAGGTCTCCAGGATTAGGTTTGCTGCCTCACATAGTGTGAACAAGCTCGACATCACCACTTTATGCCTCCTTGTAGGTACATTTTGCTGATGCGTCCACTGTCGCATGTCCTTATACCAACCTTTTGCTGTTGTTAATGTAAGGGCGCATGTAAAATGAAGCGATCACACTGTTACCTTAGGGACATGTCTAACCAGTGTTATTGTTAATCTAATGCCTCCAGTGATAAGATGCAATTAAACTGTGTTACAAATGGCACTCCTGCTGTTTTCCCCGGTATGATAAGTAAGTTTTTCCTTTACGCTGCTGAGTGTCCTGGTGTCCCCACGGTCCCATGCCCTTAAACCAACTCTTTAGCTGCTGTTGATTTACTGTGTCTGGTAAACAAGCAATGCCACCATTAAAGTAATCCTATATTTGAGGAATCTCATTGTCGGTGTCAAAACCGGTGGATCTCGGGTAGGGGGTCCCGAACTGTGCATCTAGGCGGATGGTAACAGGAGACAAGGGACGCGATGTTTTTACCCAGGTTCGGGCCCTCTCGATGGAGGTAAAACCCTACTCCTGCTTGATTAATATTGATGATATGGGTAGTACAAGAGTGGATCTACCACGAGATCAAGGAGGCTAAACCCTAGAAGCTAGCCTATGGTATGATTGTTGTTGTGATTGTTGTCCTACGGACTAAAACCCTCCGGTTTATATAGACACCGGAGAGGGCTAGGGTTACACAGAGTCGGTTACAATGGTAGGAGATCTACATATCCGTATTGCCAAGCTTGCCTTCCATGCCAAGGAAAGTCCTATCCGAACATGGGAAGAAGTCTTCAATCTTGTATCTTCATAGTCTTGGAGTTCGGCCGACGATGATAGTCCGGCTATCTGGACACCCCCTAGTCCAGGACTCCCTCAGTAGCCCCTAAACCAGGCTTCAATGACGACGAGTCCGGCGCGCATATTGTCTTCGGCATTGCAAGGCGGGTTCCTCCTCTGAATAATTCATAGAAGATTGTGAACACCAGGATAGTGTCCGGCTCTGCAAAATAAATTCCACATACCACCGTAGAGAGAATAATATTTACACAAGTCCAATCTGCTGACGTATTTTGTGGCATGATGTCACAGCACTACCAAGCCTTTACTTGAATCGTTATTATTATACCACCTCAGCGCGTTTAGCGAAGCAGTTTCCTTGGCACGTCTTGTCGAAGCAGAGATCGTGTTCCCCTTATTCCGAGATTCCCATCAATACAGACGTGGGTAACCCAACCGCGCCATTGATTTCAGCGCTTGGGAGATAAGCGAGTTTTACTAGGCTAGCAGGGACGCATAGTTTTCGTCCGCCCATATATAAGGGGATAAGGATCCACCTCCTTTACCTACGCCTTCTTCCTCCTTTGCTTATCCATCTCCACGCACTCGAGCTCCTGAGCCCAAGTCCGCACATCTCACCTCAACCTTCTCCAGCCATGTCCAGAGTGGGAGGCAAGTGGATGGCCTTCTCCGTTATGGAGGGGCACATCGAGAAGCTGCGCGGCGCCGGATACCTATCCAACGACATCGCGCACCGGCTGCCCGACGAGGGGCAGCTCATTTCTTTCATAGTTTGACTCTATGTGGGATCTAAACTCCCAATGCCTTTAACAGGACTGGCAGAAGACGTCCGGACAGGTTAACTGTCCGGCTCCCCTTCCAGAAGACCCAGCGGACACCCGTTTGACGGGGCTGCTGGTCCCGGCACTTTACATGGTGCCGGAGAAGAAGGCCAAGAAGAAGGCCACGGGAACCCGAAGGAGTTCTCGGCGTCAGGTGGTATCGGACTCATTGTCCGATGACTCCGAGGGGGACTCCTCCCCTGAGGACGAGGAGGAGAAGAAAGAAGACTCTCCCCCAGCGGGGGGAGAGAAGAAGAGGAAGGCCTCCCCAGCGAGGGAGGCCGAAGTGTCCAAGAAGGGAAGGACCCTTCCCCCGGACTGTTCCGCCAACGTTGGCGATGGCAACGAGGAGTGGCCCTCAAGGGCCAAGCCCCTGGCAAGATCGTAAGTATCCGGACTCCTAGATAGTTTATAATTTTTCACTTTGCCACACGGTGTCTTTCTAATGCCGCATACAACCTGTAGTCCGGCCAAGGACGATCTTCCCGCTTCGTCCAGCGGGTCCTTAGACATGTCGGATATGGATTCCCTTCCGACTGCCTCAACTCCCTATGACGCTGACGACGCCGAGGTAGGATCCCGAGAAGGGACCCGCCAGGAGGAGGAGGCCCCGGAGGTGCCACAAGGCAACCTCCCGGACTCTGCACTGGACTCCTCACCGGAACCTGCAGTGGTTCGGGAGTCCGGCGAGCGGCCCCTTCGTAAGAAGGGCAAGATTGTGACGCCGGCGGCCTCTGTCCAACCAGAGGCGCCGGATAACTTGCTGGAGGCGCTCAACGGCGCTTCCATCGAAGAAGAACACCGCACTATCATGAGTGCGGTGATTCAGAAGGTTCAGCTCGCCAAGAGCGGGCTAACCGAAGCCTGCAGCAGCCTTCTAACAGGCTTTGAGGTTAGAATTTTAAGATATCTAATATAATACCACATAGACAGTGGCCCCGGATGCTCGGTTCGGTGTTTGGATAGAAAAGCCGGACTGAGGATCTAAAAAGATATACGCGGGAGTTCTAAAAAATATGTCAATATGGGATTGCAGGCTGCACTGCTGACCTCTGCCGCACTGACTGCGGAGGTCGATGCTTTGAAGCAGAACCTCGAGCGGTCCGAGCGCGAGCTCGGCCGTGCCAAGAAGCAGCTCGAGGACAGGGAAGGTGAGTAACACCGTATTAAATTTGTACCTTACAGAAAAGGATTTGGTTGCAAGAGAGATAACAAGGATAACATGGGTACTACAGGGGCCACGAACGAGGTGGCAACCCTGAAGGAGGCGGTGTCTGCGGCCGAACGCAATGCGGCCGCAGAGTGAGCCGAGCGGGAGAAGCAGGAGGCGCGGGTGGCGGAGGTGCAGCAAGAGCTCCAGGCTCTCATGGAAAAACATGAGGGTTTGGAGCGCGACTCAAAGACTCGAGAGTCCGAGCTTGCATCGGCTCTTGAGAGCGCCAAAGCCGCTAAGGCCGAAGCCCACAAGGCCCTCCAGGAGATCGAGGATTTGAAGAAAATAGCAGCAGGTAAGGCATTTTTCATGCAAAGCAAGAATTTGAATGTGAATTACCTATTACTTACCCGAATTCGAAGCTCTCCAGGAGCGTTCACGGATCTGCCCCACAGCGTGTCAGATGCTGCCGCTTTCTACCGGGCCGAGGAGGGGAGCTCGACGGAGAAGGTCTTCTGGTCTCAGTATGCTGAGGCCGGACATCCCGTGCCCCTTAGCGACCAGCTGAAGCAGCTGGTCGAGCTCCACAAGGTAGCCGAACAGGCCATGAACGGCCTCATAGTTTGGTTGTGGCCCAAGGAGGCCATGCCTGGGAGCTACTTCGGCCTGGTACGGCGGCTGGTGGACGCGTGTCCCTGGGTTGAGGTCGTCAAGCACTCCGCCTGCATTGAAGGTGCCCGTCGGGCCCTTGCCCGTGCAAAGGTGCACTGGGGCAGGATGGATGCTGAGAAGCTGCTGACGGACGCGCCGCCGGCGGGCAAGGAGTATCGTACGCCCGAAATGTATTATAAGAGTGTCCTGAAGGGTGCCCGCATGATTGCGGGTGAGTGCTCCAAAGATGTAATATTTGAGTAGACTCGCATTTTGTTATCCTGTGCGCTGAAAACTTTGTTCATATGCGCTAAGCAACGCTTGTTAATTTAAAATATTACCTTCTGTGCGGCCGTTTATCAAATCTGAGAGATGGCAAGTCGTCGGCTTCAGCCCCCATGCCACTAGTGCTGGGGTGTTCGGGATAAACTTGAGCACTCTTGTTCCCATGTTTGGGTCCATCTAGGGAGGCGCTCAACACAACGAACAAGGCAACCGGACTTATAATGCTTGAACACTCTCACTTAGCCATAGAATTCTGTAATTTTAAATTTCGGCGAAGCCCCTAGTGTTCGGAAGACCGAGTTCGGGCCGCTATCCACGCCTGGGCCGGACGAAGCCGGTTCCTCGCTCTAAGCGGCATAAGTCTTTAGGGACTCGAAAAAACCTCTCGAACAGCGACCAGCTCTCGCCTTATCATGACGGTCAGTTTTAGCTTTCTCCACTGAGGCGCTCTCCCAGCTCAACCGGGGCGCAATCACAGTGGTTCTCCCAGTGCTACCTTAGCCGATACAACGGAACGTAAGGTACCAAAACATGGGAGCCGGGCAAACCCAACTATTGACCCAAGACATGATTCGGAGCCGATGCATATAATGCTATAAGTTCGGGGTGCCGCACTTGTGAAAGTGTTCGGACTTATCACACCATAATGTGGGGAACTTAAGCCCCTGGTGTATTTAGCCGTACCGAAGTGTACGGATGCAACATGTCATAAATGAACATATATAAGAAAGAAATGCAATTATAAGCAAAAAGCGATGCATTATTTATTCCAGAAATACTGCCATGAATGCAGAACGATACAAATAGTGCGGTAAGCAAGGGATTGGACTATTAAACATGTCCCCCTCGAGGGGTAGGCTGCGGAATGGTGTATTAAATAGATTAATGCTCGTAATGGAGACCACCTGAGTGTTCGTCATAGCCTTTTTTCCTTCCCTGGCTGTTGCATCGTGAGTTCGGCAGGTCTACTGCCGGACAGGGCCTCTGGTGAACGGAGTCCTGTGGGTAAGAAAAAAAGAAAAAAGAAAAAGAGAGACACACTTGGGAGCCCCTGGTGTGGTTGAGCCGCACTCTGGGCCTGTTGTGGTCGTTCCCCCCCCTATGCCCATGGTATCTCCAGAGCGTAATGATGTACGCGAAGGACTAGTCTTTCAATTATGCAAGGGCTGGGGTTGGGGCCGCATTGCTACGCGTGCTCGGAACGTGCCAGGTGGTCTTGTTGTAGGTTACTCCGGGCGCGTTTGGCCGTGTCCGGTCGCTTAACGGCCGGACTTGAAAATTGCCTTAAGAGGCTGCTCTATACTTCTGCCGCGAGAGCCACTGTGTGTTCCTCCATTCGGAGGGAGCGTTCGGTGTTTCCGTTGACCATGATGACTCCTCGAGGGCCTGGCATCTTGAGCTTGAGGTATGCGTAGTGCGGCACCGCGTTGAACTTTGCAAACACGGTTCGTCCGAGCAGAGCATGATAGCCGCTGCGGAACGGGACTATATCGAAGATTAACTCCTCGCTTCGGAAGTTATCCAGGGATCCGAAGACCACTTCCAATGTAACCGAGCCTGTACAATTGGCCTCTACACCTGGTATGACGCCTTTGAAGGTCGTCTTTGTGGGTTTAATCCTTGAGGGGTCTATGCCCATCTTGCGCACTGTATCCTGATAAAGCAGGTTCAGGCTACTGCCGCCGTCCATTAGGACTCTAGTGAGGTGAAATCCATCGACGATTAGGTCTAAAACCAATGCGGCGAATCCGCCATGGCGGATACTGGTGGGGTGGTCCCTTCGATCAAAAGTGATCGGGCAGGAGGACCATGGGTTGAACTTTGGGGCGACTGGCTCCATCGCGTATACGTCCCTAAGTGCATGCTTCCGCTCCCTCTTGGGTATGTGAGTTCGCATATCATGTTCACCGTCCGCACTTGTGGGGGGAAACCTTTCTGTCCTCTATTGTTCGGCGGCCGGGTCTCTTCCTCGTCATCGCTATGCAGCCCCTTGTCATTGTTTTTGGCAATTAACTTGCCCGCCTGCTTAAATACCCAACAATCCCTGTTGGTGTGATTAGCTGGCTTTTCGGGGGTGCCATGTATCTGGCAAGAGCGGTCGAGTATTCGGTCCAAATTGGACGGGCCCGGAGTAGTTCTTTTGAATGGCTTTTTCTGCTGACCGGGTTTAGAGCCTCTGAATCCGGCGTTGACTGCCATATCTTCAGTGTTATCGCCGTTAACGTGGCGTTTGTTTTTGTTTCAACGCGACCTGCCATTGCGGTCCTTGGTATCCGGACTGCCAGAATTTTTGCTGAGGTTGTTACTGCGGGCTAGCCAGCTGTCCTCTCCCGCGCAGAAGCGGGTCATGAGTGATGTGAGGGCTGCCATGGATTTCGGCTTTTCCTGTCCTAGGTGCTAGGCCAGCCACTCATCGCGGATGTTATGTTTGAAGGCTGCGAGGGCCTCTCCATCCGGACAGTCAACGATTTGATTTTTCTTTGTTAAGAACCGTGTCCAGAACTGTCTGGCCGATTCGTCCGGCTGCTGAATTATGTGGCTTAGGTCATCGGCATCTGGTGGTCGCACATATGTGCCCTGGAAGTTGTCAAGGAATGCGGCTTCCAGGTCTTCCCAACACCCAATTGATTCTGCTGGCAAGCTGTTAAGCCAATGCCGAGTTGGTCCTTTAAGCTTGAGTGGGAGATATTTCATGGCGTGAAGATCGTCACCGCGGGCCATGTGGATATGAAGGAGATAGTCTTCGATCCAAACCACGGGGTCTGTTGTGCCATCGTAGGATTCAATGTTCACGGGTTTAAAGCCTTCGGGGATTTGATGCTCCATTACTTCATCTGTGAAGCATAGTGGGTGTGCGACGCCTCTATATTGGGCTATATCACGACGTAGCTCAAACAAGCTTTGTCTACTGTGTTCGGCCCGGCCGGACTTGCTGTGTCCGGCGCGACGGTTGTCGTCGCGTGCCGTGGGGCGCCCATGCGATCCGTAGATCGATCTTGATTGTCTTGCCTTATCCTCCAATATATCTCGCAAGTCCGGAGCGTTCCCTTGTGGCCTTGTTCTTTTCGAGCGATGCCGGGGTACGGTTCTGATGGAGGGCCTAAAGGCCTCTCTGTCGCGGCCACGAGGTGGTCGGTCAGCCGTATTGTGCTCTGGTGATGCAGGTTTATATGCCTCCTCCTCTAATCGGGGGAGCAACTTGCGTTTGGGGTAGCTTTTGGAGTGGCGTTCGAGTTCATACTCTTCGGCCGCAAGGACTTCAGTCCATCTGTCGGCTAGCAGGTTTTGATCAGCTCTAAGTTGTTGCTGCTTTTTCTTTAGGCTGTTCGCCGTGGCCATAAGCCTGTGTTTGAAACGCTCTTGTTCGACGGGATCCTCGGGCACGACGAATTCGTCGTCGTCGAGGCTTGCCTCGTCTCCAGACGGAGGCATGTAATTATCATCCTCTACCTATTTGTCTGCCGCTCTCTCATGAGGGCTGGTTTCTCCGTCCTCCTGTGCTGAATCTTGCTGGAGGGGGTTGTCTTCGGCACTCTCTAGGGTGTTATTATCCCCGGTGCCGGAATCTCCATTCTTGCTGTGGCGGGATTTAGAGCGGCGCCGCCAATGCCGGCGCTTGGGCTGTTTCTTGGAGGAATCTGTCTACGCTGCTTCTTTGCCATTCCCATCCTTTGGGATGTCCACCATGTATATGTCGTATGACAAGGTGGTCTTCCAGTGCCCCGTAGGCGCTGGTTCTTGGTCGTCTCCGGCATCGTCGTCCATACCGTCGATGTCTTCGGAGTCGTAGTCTAGCATGTCGATTAGATCGTTGACAGTGGCTACAAAGTGGGTGGTGGGTGGGCTTTGAATTTCTTCGTCGTCCACATCCGAACCATCCTGACCGCAATTCGGCCAGGGCTCTCCTGATAGCGAGAGATACTTTAGCGAATTCAGGATGTCGCCAAAAGGTGAGTGTTGAAAGATGTCCGCGGCGGTGAACTCCATGATCGGCGCCCAATCGGATTCGATTGGAGGGGGCGTGGGAGGTTCGAAGTCCGGCAAGGAGTCCGACACCTCGGAGTCACGAGTGTCACAAGGGACAAGGTCAGTATTCGGCTCCATCGCCGTAGAGGTTGCAGCCCCCAAGGCGGTGTCTAGCCACCCATCCTCGATCTGCACGGTCGGCTCCGAATTAAGGATCCGAGCGGACTCATGTGCGGCCTCCAGGGCACTGTCCGGCAGCAGAGCTAGATCATGCCCATCTAGACAGCGCGGCGCGCTCGGCTGTGGCTCGAATCCATCGAAGATCAAGTCTCCGTGGATGTCAGCCGTGAAGTTTAGGCTTCCAAATCTGACATGATGGCCAGGGGCGTAGCTTTCGATCTGCTCTAGATGGCCAAGCGAATTAGCCCGCAGTGCAAAGGCGCCGAACACGAAGAAGTCTCACCCTGGACTGCGTCGTTGTTGATGATCGAAGGAGCCATCAAGCCTATCGGTCACGACACAGAGGAACTCTCAATGAAAGCACCAATGCCGGTGTCAAAATCGGCGGATCTCGGGTAGGGGGTCCCGAACTGTGCGTCTAGGCAGATGGTAACAGGAGACAAGGGACGTGATGTTTTTACCCAGGTTCGGGCCCTCTCAATGGAGGTAAAACCCTACTCCTGCTTGATTAATATTGATGATATGGGTAGTACAAGAGTGGATCTACCACGAGATCAAGGAGGCTAAACCCTAGAAGCTAGCCTATGGTATGATTGTTGTTGTGATTGTTGTCCTACGGACTAAAACCCTCTGGTTTATATAGACATCGGAGAGGGCTAGGGTTACACAGAGTCGGTTACAATGGTAGGAGATCTACATATCCGTATTGCCAAGCTTGCCTTCCACGCCAAGGAAAGTCCTATCCGGACACGGGACGAAGTCTTCAATCTTGTATCTTCATAGTCTTGGGGTCCGGCCGACGATGATAGTCCGGCTATCCGGACACCCCCTAGTCCAGGACTCCCTCACTCATTGTTGATCATAATGCTTCTGGTAACATGAAGCATTGCCGACATTTTAAAATTTCTACTGTCCTTGCGTGATTGCCATGAACATAATTAAGATGCTTCTTTTCATTTTGTATATGTTTCGTATATTCTTATTGACCAGCAACTGTTTACTTTCTATCATTTTGTGCAGATAGGGATATCCATTTCACCTTGTTGCTATTGTGACCTTTTGGTGAACTACACAAAACACTTTTTTTTGGAATGAGTGTCTTGTGCAGTTCAACTAAAATGTCACGTGGGCAACATCTCTCAATTTTGGTGGAACTGCACAAAATGGTGATTGGAGTTTCCAAAATCTCCGTCAAGTTCTGCTGGTAATCTCGTGCAACATTTTATTAGCCTTTGCAAGATGGAGCCGTCACTGTCACCACAATGGCACTTTATTTTAGTGGAACCGCACAAAAGGATAAGAAAATTATAGTTGCACCTTACATGAGCCGGACAGCCAACCTTAATGTTCCTCAATTTTAGTGCAACTACTAAAGAAGAACCTGCCAGCTCACAAGAGCAAGTACTTCTTGCTAGCTGAATGATGCAATCTTTGCTTCATTTCAGGTGAACTGCAGAAAAACGCGCATGAATTGAATCATGGAACTCCAGGCAGACCTCATCCAAGTAGAGCTGGAGGTTGAGGTCAAGGAGGCCGCTATTAAAGCGAAATCATGCTCTCATGTCTCCTTGTTTGTGTTGTGCAAACATGCTGTGCAAACAGGAATACTCAATTATAGATGTTGTGACGGTCAAGAGCATTCTCCAAGTTCTTCAATTATATGACATGGCTAGCCAAGATGGATTTAATCCCGATATTCACTTTATCAAAAGGCTCTAATGGGTTGGTTCTGAATCTTGCAACTGGGAATCAGTGAGATGTGTAGGCATCTTTGTTGTACTTATTATTTGAATCTTATTTGTTGGTTCTGAATCTTGCAAGCTAGGAATCAATGAGATGTGTAGGCATCTTTGTTGTACTTATTATTTGGATCTTATTTGTTGGTTCTGAATCTTGCAAGCTGGGAATCAATTAGATGGGTAGGCATCTTTGTTGTACTTATTATTTGGATCTTATTTGTTGGTTTTGAATCTTGCAAGCTGGGAAACATGGCATGATGATGCAGAGGACAACAACCATAACAAACAGTTCAAACTTGGTAGTATTATCTTTGTGAAAGTGCGACAAATGTGTTGATCGTCTGCGTCTTGAGAATAATAATTCTAATTGTTGTGCATGTTGATCCTGTGGCACTGATAGAATGAGCGAATGCATTGCTTGTTTTAAGTATAAATTTTTATTAAATCTAATTAAATTTAAGTAAAGTGACCACTAACTCTTGTTATTACAGTACCAATAGAGACCCGCTCGTGAACCGATGTGTGGCCGGAGTAGGTTTCTTAATGGAGGCGTTTGAATGCACCGAGGGTGCATCTTCTGCCGGGCGTGCAGCGGACGAGGGAGGGGTAGTAACTATTGTCGCCTGTACACACTCAACTTACTGTTGAATCCAGTTCCCCAAGAGCTGAAAAACGAACTGCTGCCGCTGCCTACACACTCGTTCACTCGAAGAGACTCCAATGGCGATCCGAGGGGTGAGCCTGCTGGATATAGACTTCAGCAAGGAGTTAGTTCGCCGTTCAGTCCTATGGGTGCACCATGTTGAATGTGATGTACACCAATGATACAGACACTGTGAAGCTCTGCCTCGCCTCAGTCCTATGGCTGCACCAGGTTCTGGAGCATTCGCCCATTTCATCGACAGCGCTGACTGCACCTTCACTACGGTGGAGAGAAGGAAGAACGCGACGATTCGGCCATCTGGTACGATAAGCTTGTCGACATCCAGAAGCAATACAAGATCATCAGCAACGGGAAGGAGAAGGACTCCGTGGTTGACCTTGCTGAGACCATCATCGACCCCTGATACGCCAACATGAAAGAAGACGACCTGAACACGTGGGAGGTACCTCTGAATCTAGCCTACATAACCTATGCGGCCAAGGATGCATACGCATGCTACGACATGTACAGGAAGATCTTGGACATGAGGGCGTGTCTACTTCCCGTAACCGAAGAGTACACGGACAGCCGCAGCGTCATGATCAAGCATGCCAGGAAGGTCTAGATGTTGTACTTTATCTGTTTATAAGCACCTTTATCATATGAGTGTTTCATGCATTAGCCTATGTGTCGTAATTATCTCTTTTATCCGAAATATTTCTTTTAAGAACCCATTAACCAGATTGCTTTTTTTAGTGGCTATTTGCTTATGTATGTAAACTAGTTCACTTGTCCGTAAAAAAAACTAGTTCACTCGGCTGCCGTGCTTTGAATCTCCCAGCAGGTCTCTGAATTTTCTCCCACTTTCTTTTTCGATGTAAACTGAGTTTTCTCCCAGTACTTTCCCCTAGAACCAACTCAACTGTCCCAAGTCTAGCCTAAAAATTAATAATACCCCACGTACTATTAACTCATCAAATTAAAATGATATTTTATTTCGTAAGTTCAAAGTTCTTACAAAATAATAATAATAATTTTTTATATATAACTTGCCAAGTTAACTCCTAGTTATTGCCTACATAAGCTTACAAAGATTTTACTGACGTGCAATCATGTGTTTATGTTTTTATAACATTTATCCGTCTAGCCCAACATGATATTTTCACCCAGCCCAGCAAGTCCACGGATTTCGAGAAAAATGCAAATGGGATTTAAACGGGCTGCAGAGATGCTACATCATTGTTTCACCCAGCCCACCAAATGGACTAAAAAACAAATGGACTGGCTGACATGTGGGCCAGTAGGTCAAAGCCTAAGAAGGCGTTGGATTTACATCCAATGGCCGGCATTCTTCGTTAATCTCTCGTCTTCTTCCCCCAGCGCTGCCGGAACCGGCTGCTCCAGCCTTCGGCGTCCAGTGGCGTTGTTTTGTGCTCCTCAGCAAAACGCTACCCCGCCGACGGCCAGGCCATCCCTCCACTCCGCACCTCCTATTATTCTCTGCCGAGTGTAGGCCCACCCCGCACCCGAACCAGTCAAGTTTCCCACTCCTCTCCATCTACGACTCCACTGCCGCGTCTTCCCCATCTCCGGGTCATTCCAATCTGGGGCCTCGCCGTCGTCCACCACCTCGGTGCACTCGACACGGTGTGGTCAACATACGATAGTCATCGGAAGAGGACTGTACGTGGAGAGCCTGACGGCTGGGACCCACGAGGTCCATGGTCGCACGCAAGGAAAGTTCCTCCTTATTACGCACTGTACGTGGGAAGGGCTTCTGTATTTCGTGAAAAAACGTTCCCCCCGCTGACAGGTCGGACCCACCAGCTATATCTTCGCACGCAAGGAAGTGCCTCCTTATTACGCACCAAAAAATGAATACCCCCTGCTAGCTGGGACCCACCATAGTGAGTGGCTGACTTGTGGGCCTACTAAGTTGACGAGGACGGAGGGCTTTGTCAACTTAGTCAATATGAACGATTCTAGCTCCAGTGACCGTACGATGTCCATCCAACGGCCATAGTGCTTCTTCAACCTCTGGTCTTCTTGTTCCACCCGCCCAAAGCAGCACCGGTCGTGCCGCGTGCTCCTGCCTCTCGTGGCCGGCTGTGATGCCGCGGAGGCCTCACCGCCGCCTACTACTCCCACCGCTGGCCCAGGGTATCCCTCTACTCACCCACACCCCCTGTTATTCTGTGGCGACGGCAGCCTCATGCCGCAGCTGAACCAGTGAACCCTCGTACTCCTCTCTGCGTGAGCATACACTGCCACGTCTTCCCCGGCTCCGCGTCGTCCCCTTCCTAGGCCTCGAGATCGTCCACCACCTTGGTGCTCTCGGCGCGGCGTGGTCAATGTGGTCAACGACCGACTTCCATCGGAAGAGTACTGTACGTGGAGAGGCTGACAGCTGGGTCCATGGCCACAGCCCAGTTTTTTTGTGATTTGCCAAGTAAGTCGCTTTGTCACGCCTGTTGGGCTGCAAATTTTTCAAGACGAGGAGAGCTTCATTCGGCTGGCCAAGAAAATGGCCTATCAGTAATGAGAAATGGGATGTACATTTTTAAAACACATCAAACCGGCAATTAGTTTCAAATATCTTTTTTTCATTTTGAGATTTTAAATTACATTAATTTTTATGCGTGGAGAATTTGTTGGATTTTATATTGATATACATTTATTTTTAAAATCAGTTTGAATGTGAGTCGAAATTTCGGGATTAAAAACAGCTCGGACCGCACCGAAATATGCAAAATTTCGTATAATTTTTTAACCGCGGCCACAATATGGGCTGTAATGCTAACAAAAAAAATATGGGCTCCAAAAAAAACCTTAAGAATTAGCAAATGGGCTTTAAATTATTAAAAATAATGGCAGATGGGCTGTATGCTGTTTTCCACAGATTTGAGGCTTTCCTAAAAAAAAGGTTGACGCACAAGCAGTGACTGTTGGATGTCCATCCGACGGCCGTCGTGCTTCTTCAATCTCTGCTCTTCCTGCTCCAGCCGCTCAAACAAGCGCCGGCGGGACTGCCTGCTCCCTCCTTCCCGCGACCGGCTGTGCTACCGCGCAGGCCTCACCGCCCCACCATACTCCCATCGCTGGCCTAGCCATCCCTCTACTCACCCATACCTGCTGTATTCTCTGGCGATGGCAGACGAAGCAGTAAACCCTTGTACAGTCGTACTCCCCTCCGCGTGGGAAACAACTGCCGAGTCTTCCCTGCCTCCGTGTCGTTCCCTTCCTAGGCCTCGCCGTCGTCCACCACCCTGGTGCTCTCAGCGCGGCCTGGTCAACGTGGTCAACGACCGACATGCATCTGAAGTGGACATTACGTGGAGAGGCCGACAGCTGGGTCCACGGCCGCACGCAAGGAAATGCCTCCTTATTACGCGCAAAATAATGATTCCTCCACCTGACATCAGGGACCCACCGAAAGGGCCTCTGTATTTCACGAAAAAAAGTTACCGCCGCTGACAGCTCGGACCCACCAGCTATATCTTCGCACGCAAGGAAGTGCCTCCTTATTACGCACAAAAAAATGAATACTCCCCCTGTTAGCTGGGACCCAGTATAGTGGCAGGCTGACTTGTGGGCCTACTAAGTTAACAGGGATGGAGGGCTTTGTCAACTTAGTCAATATGCACGATTCTAGCTCCAGTGACTGTACGATGTCCATCCAACGGCCGTAGTGCTTCTTCAACCTCTGGTCTTCTTGCTCCAGCCGCCCAAACCAGCACCGGTCGTGCCTCGTGCTCCTGCCTCCTGTGGCCGGCTGCGATGCGGCGGAGGCCTCACCACCCCTACTACTCCCACCGTTGGCTAGTCCATCCCTCTACTCACCCACACCCCCTATTATTCTGCGACGACAGTAGCCTCACACCGCAGCGAAACAGTGAACCCTTGTACTCCTCTACGCATGGGCATCCACTGTCGCATCTTCAACGGCTCTGCGTCGTCCCCTTCCTAGGCCTCGCCGTCGTCCACCACCCTGGTGCTCTCGGCGTGGCATGGTCAACGTGGTCAAGGAATGGCTTCCATCGGATGTGGACTATACGTGGAGAGGCTGACAGCTAGGTCCACGGCCGCAGCAAGGAAGTGCCTCCTTATTACGCGCAAAATAATTATTCCTCCACCTGACAGCGGGGACCCACCAGACGGGCAACTGTATTTCGCGAAAAAAACGTTTCCCCCTGACTGCTGAGACCCACCAGCTACATCTTCGCATGCAAGGAAGTGCGTCCGGGCAAAAAAAATGGTTCGCCCCCTGACTGCTGGGACCCACCAGCTACATCTTCGCAGGCAAGGAAGTGCCTGACAATCGGGACCCACTTGGTCGAAGCGTACGTAGTGTTGTCATTCTGGTCGTGAACGTGTACGTACATACTGGTCGTTGTAGAGGCGTGCATGTGTCGTAGTAGAGGCGCGCACATAGCATGTATACGTACGTACAGCGGCGAGGTTGCAAGAAAGAAAATATGGCCACGTACGTACATACGGGCAGGGTCTCAAACGCCTACTCACGCATACGTACGGCCAGGGCTCGTGTACATGGCTGGGATAGAACGGAGAAACAGCATCGTCGTCGTGTTCATGGGAGGCAACGGAATGCGTCGTGTTCATCGGGAGGCAACGGAATGCGTTGTGTTCATCGAGAGGCAACGGAATGCGTCGTGTTCATTGGGAGGCAACAGAACGCATGGGAGCCAACCGGCTTGGATGGAACAGGCGATGGAAACGAGGCCTGGCGTACTGCACAACGGAGGAAACAACCTTGTGTTCGACTGGCCATGTTCGGAACAGGGTCCTGTTGATCGGGAAGGGTCTGGCGTACCGCAAAATGGAGGAAACGCACCTCCTATGGTCGAAACGGGGGTCCTGTTGATCGGGAGGGGTGTGGCATACCGCAAAACGGATGAAAGGGACCTCCTACGGTCGAAACGGGGGTCCTGTTGATCGGGAGGGGTGTGGCGTACCGCAAAACAGACGAAACAGACCCCCTACGATCGAAATGGGGGTCCTGTTCATCGGGAGGGGTGTGCCGTACCGCAAAATGGGACTCCACGGGATACTGTTCATCTCCACCGTCGACCTCCTCCAGCCTCCACGGGCTACCGTCGACCTCCTCCAGCCTCCACGGGCTCCTGTTCATCCAGCCTCCACTGTGCGCTACTCCACCGGCTACTGTTCAACCACCCCTCCACGGGCACCCCTCCACCATCTACTGTTCATCCAGCCCTCCACACTACAGGGTCCTTGTCGGTGTCAAAACCGGCGGATCTTGGGTAGGGGGTCCCGAACTGTGCGTCTAGGCGGATGGTAACAGGAGACAAGGGACACGATGTTTTTACCTAGGTTCGGGCCCTCTCGATGGAGGTAAAACCCTACTCCTGCTTGATTGATATTGATGATATGGGTAGTACAAGAGTGGATCTACCACGAGATCAAGGAGGCTAAACCCTAGAAGCTAGCCTATGGTATGATGTTGTTGTCGTGTCCTACGGACTAAAACCCTCCGGTTTATATAGACATCGGAGAGGGCTAGGGTTACACAGAGTCGGTTACAATGGTAGGAGATCTACATATCCGTATCGCCAAGCTTGCCTTCCACGCCAAGGAAAGTCCCATCCGGACACGGGACGAAGTCTTCAATCTTGTATCTTCATAGTCTTGGAGTCCGGCCGATGATGATAGTTCGGCTATCCGGACACCCTCTAGTCCAGGACTCCCTCAGTAGCCCCTGAACCAAGCTTCAATGACGACGAGTCCGGCGCGCATATTGTCTTCGGCATTGCAAGGCGGGTTCCTCCTCCAAATAATTCATAGAAGATTGTGAACACCAGGATAGTGTCCGGCTCTGCAAAATAAATCCACATACAACCGTAGAGAGAATAATATTTACACAAGTTTCAATCGGCTGACGTATTTTGTGGCATGACGTCACACCACAACCAAGCCTTTACGTTTTTTATTATACCACCTCAGCGTGTTTAGCGAAGCGGTTTCCTTGGCACGTCTTGTCGAAGCAGAGATCGTGTTCCCCTTATTCCGGGATTCCCATCAATACGGACATGGGTAACCCAACCGCGCCATTGATTGCGGCACTTGGGAGATAAGCGAGTTTTACCAGGCCAGTAGGGACGCATAGTTTCATCCTCCCATATATAAGGGGATAAGGATCCACCTTTTTTACCTACGCCTTCTTCCTCCTTTGCTTATCTATCTCCGCGCACTCGAGCTCCAGCGCCCAAGTCCGCACATCTCACCTCGACCTTCTCCAACCATGTCCGGAGTGGGAGGCAAGTGGATGGCCTCCTCCGTTACGGAGGGGCACATCATGTAGCTGCACAGCGCCGGATATCTGTCCAGCGACATCGCGCATCGGCTCCCCAACGAGGGGCAGCTCATCCCCACCCCCATGCCCCATGAGAGGGTGGTATTCCTTCCCCATTTCCTCCGCGGACTGGGCTTCCCACTCCACCCCTTTGTCCGGGGGTTCATGTTCTACTACGGCCTGGATTTCCACGATCTGGCCCCAAATTTCATCCTCAATATCTCGGCGCTTATCGTCGTGTGCGAGGCCTTCCTCTGCATCCAGCCCCACTTTGGCTTGTGGCTAAAGACCTTCAATGTCAAGCCAAAGGTTGTGAAGGGCAGCCAAGCGGAGTGCGGAGGCGCCATGGTGGGCAAAATGCCCAACGTCACTTGGCTCGAGGGTGCCTTCGTGGAATCCATCAAAGGGGGGCAATCGGGGTGGTTCTACATCACCAAGCCGCATGACCCTAAATGGGCAGCGGCCCCCGAATTCAGATCTGGCATCCCCATGTAGCTCACCTCCTAGAAAGAGAAGGGCTTGCTATGGGGTAGTTCGGAAGAGCTGACCGGACTCCAGTCCTGTCTCCAGACCCTGGTGAACAAGAAGCTCAAGCTTGTCAATGTGATCCAGGTCATGCTCGTCTGCCCGATTCTCCCCTGCCAGCAACAGGACTTCAATTTGTGGGAGTTTGATCCGGCACAGCACCGGACTTTGAGCGGGCTCTTCGACACTACGTACGAAGCTGCCTGGAGGGTGCTGTTCAAGGGCGCCGAAGCTCCCGCATCCGCTACCGAAGATCGCGGATTCAGCACGCAGCGTCCGACTGGTGAGGTAAGCCATGTTATCCTTTATGGGACACTTGCTTTTCATAGTTTGACTCTATGCGGGATCTAAACTCCCAATACCTTTAACAGGACTGGCAGAAGATGTCCGGACAGGTTAACTATCCGGCTGCCCTTCTAGAGGACCCAGCGGATGCCCGTTTGACAGGGCTGCTGGTCCCGGCACTTTACGTAGTGCCGGAGAAGAAGGCCAAGAAGAAGGCCACGGGAGCCCGAAGGAGTTCCCGGCGTCAGGTGGTATCGGACTCATCGTCCGATGACTCCGAGGCGGACTCCTCCCATGAGGATGAGGAGGAGAAGAAAGAGGCCTCTCCCCCAGCGGGGGGAGAGAAGAAGAGGAAGGCCTCCCCAACGAGGGAGGCCGAAGGGTCCAAGAAGGGAAGGACCCTTCCCCCGGACTGTTCCGCCAACGTCGGCGACGGCGACGAGGAGTGGCCCTCAAGGGCCAAGCCCCTGGCGAGATCGTAAGTATCCGGACTCCTAGATGATTTATAATTTCTCTTTTTGCCACACGGTGTCTTTCTAATGCCGCATACAACCTGTAGTACGCCCAAGGACGATCTTCTCGCTTCGTCGAGCGGGTGCTTGGCCACGTCAGATATGGATTCTCTTTCGTCCGCCTCCACCCCCCGCGATGCTGACGACGTCGAGGTGGGATCCCAGGAAGGGACCCGCCAGGAGGAGGAGGCCCCGGAGGTGCCGCAGGACAACCTCCCGGACTTTGCACCGGACTCTGCACCGGAACCTGCAGTGGTTCCGGAGTCCGGCGAGCGGCCCCTTCGTAAGAAGGGCAAGACTATGACACCGGCGGCCTCCGTCCAACCGGAGGCGCCGTATAACTTGCTGGAGGCGCTCGACGGCGCTTCCATCGAAGAAGAACACCGCACTGTCATGAGTGCGGTGATTCAGAAGGTTCAGCTCGCCAAGGGCGGGCTGACCGAAGCCTGCAGCAGCCTTCTAATAGGCTTTGAGGTAAGAATTAAAAGATATGTAATATAATACCGCATAGACAGTAGCCCCTGATGCTTGGTTCGGTGTTCGGAAACAAAAGCCGGACTGAGGATCTAAAAAGATATACGCAGGAGTCTGAAAAAAAAGTGTCAATATGGGATTGCAGGCTGCGCTGCTGACCTCTGCCGCACTAACTGCGGAGGTCAATACCTTGAAGCAGAGCCTCGAGCAGTCTGAGAGCGAGCTCGGCCGTGCCAAGAAGCAGCTCGAGGACAAGGAAGGTGAGTAACACCGTATTAAAGTTGTACCTTATAGAAAAGGATTTGGTTGCAAGAGAAATAACAAGGATAACGTGGGTACTACAGGGGCCACGAACGACGTGGTGACCCTGAAGGAGGCGGTGTCCGTGGCTGAACGCAATGCGACCGCGGAACGAGCCGAGCGAGAGAAGCAGGAGGCGCGGGTGGCGGAGGTACAGCAAGAGCTCCAGGCTCTCATGGAAAAGCACGAGAGTTTGGAGTGTGACTCGAAGACTCGAGAGTCCGAGCTTGCGTCGGCTCTTGAGAGTGCCTAAGCCGCTAAGGCCGATGCCCACAAGGCCCTCCAGAAAATCGAGGATTTGAAGAAAATAGCGGCGGGTAAGGCATTCTTCATGCAAAGCAAGCATGTTAAAGTGAATTACCTGTTACTTACCAGGATTCGGAGCTCTCCAGGAACGTTCGCAGATCTGCCCCGCAGCGTGTCCGATGCCGCCGCTTTCTACAGGGCCGAGGAGGGGAGCTCGACGGAGAAGGTCTTCTGGTCTCAGTATGCTGAGGCCGGACATCCGGTGCCCCTTAGCGACCAGCTGAAGCAGCTGGTCGAGCTCCACAAGGTGGCCGAACAGGCCATGAAGGGCCTCATAGTTCGGCTGTGGTCGAAGGAGGCCATGCCTGGGAGCTACTTCGGCCTGGTGCGGCGGCTGGTGGATGCGTGTCCTTGGGTGGAAGTCGTCAAGCACTCCGCCTGTATTGAAGGTGCCCGTCGGGCCCTTGCCCGTGCAAAGGTGCACTGGGGCAGGATGGACGCTGAGAAGCTTGTGACGGACGCGCCACCGACGGGCAAGGAGTATCGTATGCCCGAGATGTATTATAAGAGTGTCCTGAAGGGTGCCCGCATGATTGCGGGTGAGTGCTCCAAAGATGTAATATTTGAGTAGACTCGCATTTTGTTATCCTCTGCGCTGAAAACTTTGTTCATATGCGCTAAGCAATGCTTATTAATTTAAAATATTACCTTCTGTGCGGCCGTTTATCAAATCTGAGAGATGGCAAGTCGTCAGCTTCAGCCCCCATGCCACGAGTGCTGGGGTGTTCGGGATAAACTTGAGCGCTCTTGTTCCCATTTTTGGGTCCATCTAGGGAGGCGCTCAACACAACGAACAAGGCAACTGGACTTATAGTGCTTGAACACTCTCACTTAGCCATAGAATTCTATAATTTTAAATTTCGGCGAAGCCCCTAGTGTTCGGAAGGCTGAATTCGGGGCGCTATCCACGCCTGGGCCGGACAAAGCCGGTTCCTCGCTCTAAGCGGCATAAGTCTTTAGGGACTCGAAAAAACCTCTCGAACAGCGATCGGCTCTTGCCTCATCATGACGGTCAGTTTTAGCTTTCTCCACTGAGGCGCTCGCCCAGCTCAACTGGGGCGCAATCGCAATGGTTCTCCCAGTGCTACCTTAGCCGATACAACGGAACGTAAGGTACCAAAACGTGGGAGCCGGGCAAACCCAACTATTGACCCAAGACATGATTCGGAGCCGATGCATATAGTGCTATAAATTCGGGGTGCCGCACTTGTGAAAGTGTTCGGACTTGTCACACCATAATGTGGGGAACTTAAGCCCCTAGTGTATTTAGCCGTACCAAAGTGTACGGATGCAACATGTCATAAATGAACATATGTATAAAAAAGGAATGCGATTATTAGCAAAAAGCGATGCATTGTTTATTCAAAAGGTACTGCCTTGAATGCAGAACGATACAAATAGTGCAATAAGCAAGGGGTGGAACTATTTAGCATGTCCCCCTCCAGGGGTACGCTGCGGAATGGTGTATAAAACAGGTATAATGCTCAAAATGGAGACCACCTGGATACTCGTCATAGCTTTTCTCCTTCCCTGGCTGTTGCATCATGAGGTCGGCAGGTCTGCTGCCGGACATGGCCTCTAGTAAATGGAGTCCTGTGGATAAGAAAAATAAGGAAAAGAGAAAAAAGGATGACACACTTGGGAGCCCCTGGTGTGGTTGAGCCGCACTCTGGGCCTGTCGTGGTCGTGCCCCTCCCCTATGCCCATGGTATCTCCAGAGCGTAATGATGTACGCGAAGGACCAGTCTTGTAATTTTGTAAGGGATGGGGTTGGGGCCGTATTGCTACGCGTGCTCGGAACGTGCCAGGTGGTCTTGTTGTAGGTTACTCCGGGCGCATTTAGCCGTGTCCGGTCGCTTAACGGCCAGACTCGAGAATTGCCTTAAGAGGCTGCTCTGTACTTCTGCCGTGAGGGCCGCTGTGTGTTCCTCCGTTCGGAGGGAGCGTTCAGTGTTTCCGTTGACCGTGATGACCCCTCGAGGGCCTGGCATCTTGAGCTTGAGGTATGCATAGTGCGGGACCGCGTTGAACTTTGCAAACGCGGTCCGTCCGAGCAGAGCATGATAGCCGCTGCGGAACGGAACTATGTCGAAGATTAACTCCTCGCTTCGGAAGTTATCCGGGGATCCAAAGACCACTTCAAGGGTGACTGAGCCTGTACAATTGGCCTCTACACCTGGTATGACGCCCTTGAAGATCGTCTTTGTGGGTTTAATCCTTGAGGGGTCGATGCCCATCTTGCGCACTGTATCCTGATAAAGCAGGTTTAGGCTGCTGCTGCCGTCCATCAGGACTCTTGTGAGGTGAAATCCATCGATGATTGGGTCTAAAACCAATGCAGCGAATCCGCCGTGGCGGATACTGGTGGGGTGGTCCCTTCGATCAAAAGTGATTGGGCAAGAGGACCATGGGTTGAACTTCGGGGCGACTAGCTCCATCGCGTATACGTCCCTGAGTGCACGCTTCCGCTCCCTCTTGGGTATGTGGGTTGCGTATATCATGTTCACCATCCACACTTGTGGGGGGAAACCTATTTGTCCTCTATTGTTCGGCGGCCGGGTCTCTTCCTCGTCATCGCAATGCAGCCCCTTGTCATTGTTTTCGGCAATTAACTTGCCTGCCTGCTTGAATACCCAACAATCCCTGTTGGTGTGATTAGCTGGCTTTTCGGGGGTGCCGTGTATCTGGCAAGAGCGGTCGAGTATTCGGTCCAAATTGGACGGACCCGGAGTAGTTCTTTTGAATGGCTTTTTCCGCTGACTGGGTTTGGAGCCTCCGAATCCGGTTTTGACTGCCGTATCCTCAGTGTTCTCGCTGTTAACGCGGCATTTGTTTTTGTTGCGACGCGACCTGCCATTGCGGTCCTTGGTATCCGGACTGCCAGAATTTTTGTTGAGGTTGTTACTGCGGGCTAGCCAGCTGTCCTCTCCTGCGCAGAAGTGGGTCATGAGTGATGTCAGGGCTGCCATGGATTTCGGCTTCTCCTGTCCTAGGTGCCGGGCAAGCCACTCGTCGCGGATGTTATGTTTGAAGGCTGCGAGGGCCTCTGCATCCGGACAGTCGACGATTTGATTTTTCTTTGTTAAGAACCGTGTCCAGAATTGTCTGGCCGATTCGTCTGGCTGCTGAATTATGTGGCTTAGGTCATCAGCGTCTGGTGGTCGCACATATGTGCCCTGGAAGTTGTCAAGGAATGCGGCTTCCAGGTCCTCCCAACACCCAATTGATTCTGCTGGTAGGCTGTTAAGCTAATGCCGAGCTGGTCCTTTAAGCTTGAGTGGGAGATATTTGATGGCGTGAAGGTCGTCACCGCGGGCCATGTGGATATGAAGGAGATATTCCTCGATCCAAACCATGGGGTCTATTGTGCCATCATAGGATTCAATATTCATGGGTTTGAACCCTTCGGGGATTTGATGAGCCATTACTTCATCTATGAAGCATAGTGGGTGTGCGGCGCCTCTATATTGGGCTATATCACGACGTAGCTCAAGCGAGCTTTGTCTACTGTGTTCGGCCCGGCCGGAGTTGCTGTGTCCGGTGCAACGGTTGTCGTCGAGTATCATGGGGTGCCCACGCGATCCGTAGATCAATCTTGATTGTCTTGCCTTATCCTCCAATATGTCTTGCAAGTCCGGCGCATTTCCCCGTGGCTTCGTACTTTTCGAGCAGTGCCGGGGTATGGTTCTAGTGGAGGGCCTAGAGGCCTCTCTGTCGCAGCCACGAGGTGGTCGGTCAGCCGTATTGTGCGCTGGTGATGCCGGTTTATATGTCTCCTCCTCCAATCGGGGGAGCAGCTTGTGTTTGGGGTAGCTTTTGGAGGGGCGTTCGAGTTCATGCTCTTCGGCCGTGAGGACTTCAGTCCATCTGTCGGCTAGCAGATCTTGATCAGCTTTAAGCTGCTGCTGCTTTTTCTTGAGGCTGCTTGCCGTGGCCATAAGCCTGCGTTTAAAACGCTCTTGTTCAACGGGATCCTCAGGCACGACGAATTCGTCGTCGTCGAGACTTGCCTCGTCTTCGGAGGGAGGCATGTAATTATCATCCTCTACCTCTTTGTCTGCCGCTCTCTCATGAGGGCTGGCTTCTCCATCCTCCTGTGCTGAATCTTGCTGGAGGGGGTTGTCTTCGGCACTGTCTGGGGTGTTATTATCTCCGGTGCTAGAATCTCCATTCTTGCTGTGGCGGGATTTAGAGCGGCGCCGCTGACGCCGGCGCTTAGGCTGTTTCTTGGAGGGGTCTTCCTCCGCTGCTTCCTCGCCATTCCCATCCTTTGGGATGTCCACCATGTATATGTCATATGACGAGGTGGCCTTCCAGTGCCCCGTAGGCGCTGGTTTTTGGTCGTCTCCGGCATCGTCATCCATACCATCGATGTCTTTGGAGTCGTAGTCTAGCATGTCGGTTAGATCGTCGATAGTGGCTACAAAGTGGGTGGTGGGTGGGCTTTGAATTTCTTCGTCGTCCGCATCCCAACATCCTGACCGTAGTTCGGCCAGGGCTCTCCTGATAACTAGAGATACTTTAGCGAATTCAGGATGTCGCCGAAAGGTGAGTGTTGAAAGATGTCCGCGGCGGTGAACTCCATGATCGGCGCCCAATCGGATTCGATTGGAGGGGGCGCGGGAGGTTCGGAGTCCGGCGAGGAGTCCGGCACCTCGGAGTCACGAGCCTCGCAAGGGACAAGGTTGGTATTTGGCTCCATCGCCATAGATGTAGCAGCCCTCGAGGCGGTGTCTAGCCACCCGTCCTCGATCTGCGCAGCCGGCTCCGAATTGAGGATCGGAACGGACTCGTGTGCGGCCTCCAGGGCACTGTCCGGCAGTAGAGCTAAATCATGCCCATCGTGACAGTGCGGCGCGCTCGGCTGTGGCTCGAATCCGTCGAAGATCAAGTCTCCGCGGATGTCAGCCGTGAAGTTCAGACTTCCAAATTTGACATGATGGCCAGGGGTGTAGCTTTCAATCTGCTCCAGATGGCCAAGCGAATTGGCCCGCAGTGCAAAGCCGCCGAACACGAAGATCTGCCCGGGGAGAAAAGTCTCACCCTGGACCACGTCGTTGTTGATGATCGAAGAGCCATCAAGCCTATCGGTGACGACACAGAGGAACTCTCAATGAAAGCACCAATGTCGGTGTCAAAACCGGCGGATCTCGGGTAGGGGGTCCCGAACTGTGCGTCTAGGCGGATGGTAACAGGAGACAAGGGACACGATGTTTTTACCCAGGTTCGGGCCGTCTCGATGGAGGTAAAACCCTACTCCTGCTTGATTGATATTGATGATATGGGTAGTACAAGAGTGGATCTACCACGAGATCAAGGAGGCTAAACCCTAGAAGCTAGCCTATGGTATGATTGTTGTTGTTGTCGTGTCCTACGGACTAAAACCCTCTGGTTTATATAGACATCGGAGAGGGCTAGGGTTACACAGAGTCGGTTACAATGGTAGGAGATCTACATATCCGTATCGCCAAGCTTGCCTTCCATGCCAAGGAAAGTCCCATCCGGACACGGGACGAAGTCTTCAATCTTGTATCTGCATAGTCTTGGAGTCCGGCCGATGATGATAGTTCGGCTATCCGGACACCCCCTAGTCCAGGACTCCCTCAGTCCTATTCAACCACCCCTCCACGGCCACCCCTCCACCATCTACTATTCATCCAGCCCTCCACACCACGGGGTCATGTTCATCCAGAGGCAACGCCACCGCTAACTGTTCATCCAAACCGCCCCTGCGACGCTCACTGTTCATCCAATCGATCGGCTTCAGTTAGCAGCAGTAGTGAAGGAATCGCTCGATCGGGTTCAGTTAACAGCCATTGATCGATCGCTCGGGTTCAGTAACGCGTAGCCTGCAGTGCAATCGCTCGGGTTTAGTTAGAGCCCAACGCCTTGCTCGGGTTCAGTTAGAGCCAACTCCTCGCACACACGCGTGTACGTGTACGAGAGAAACGCGCATCGCTCGATCCCCGACCTCCCACCGTAACCGGGAACTCCCCGAAATTTTCCTCGCCCTCGTTTCTACCATGGTTTTTTCTGTCATGGACGGCCCAAAGAATTTCATGCAGCTGCGTCTCCGGCCCACCCAGGACGAAAAGCCCATTTTCTATCATGATTTTTTGTCATAGAAGTAGGAGCCCACCACATCTATGATGATACCAGGTTTTGTCACAATTATCGCATAGAAGTGTCATATGTATGACAGAATATTTTTTTGTTCGGCCCAAAATGTCACGGATTTTTCTTTTTTTGTAGTGATGAGTTTGTCACACAATCTACCCCTACTGGTCGGTCATCCGCCATCGGGGTTAACAGTGAAACGTAAACCCAAATCATACTCGAGATGATCGATAGGATCGATCAGATCAGAAAATTCGGCGTGATCGGCATGATCGGGGACCGCTGTGTGCGTAGCTCCGTGTATTTCATACCCGACACACAAACCGGTAGAATGCGATTCTATGCATATTTTGGTTTTGCAGGTTTGACGTGAATAGTATGTCTCATGTGTATGTGATGCATGTGTGTAATTTATACGTGGCCTGCGTGTCATGTTTGTCACCTGGCAGGAGCCAAAGTGCTGTCATTATATTGTATAACGACCTGCGTGTCGTCTTGTGACTCTATGTAAAATTCATTACTAGTTGTAGTAGTTGGATAATAGAGATCAGGTTGGTGGCTTGGCGTCCCGGCGTGACGAACAATATGGAGTTCCTAGATGGTCATCGGAGTTGGATCCAACCTGGAAGAATGTCCATGAAGGAGCCATACTATTTCACAATATGTGTTTATTTGTGATTGCTGTGCTTCTTTGTTTCTATGCATATTAGAATGGTAGAAAGATCCCTCATGAATATCAAGTTAATTGCCATTCCCGATGTTGCACCTCCACACGTCAAGTACGTCTAGTAGTGGGCTCATAAAATTGAGGTGCTACTGGGTGTCCTTGAACTGAAGGGTTCGTGTAGGACACGGACATGCACTGCATCAGGTTAGCTTGACAAGGCTATCAAAACGGTTTTGGGCCTTGTGGCAAAGAAGGTTGGGAGCCGGGGTATGAGATACCTTCCCGACCGACAGGAGTCGTATAGAGATATGATTAGCAAGGAGTTTCTTACCGGATAGGTATGTTGGCTAGCAGTGATGCTAAAGCTCACTAGTCGCATGCGCTAGTCGGATCCTGAATCACTGAGAGTTTGCGGAGGGATGCTGACTTCAGTGGGAGTATTTCTGTTTAGGCTTGAATTACTCTACATAGACGCATTGCTTAGTGATTGCATATTTTCTGTTGTAGATCAATGGCACCACTTGCTCAACCCAACTTTGCATTGCAATCAATTCTAGAAAAGATAAACTGAATGGAACAAACTTTACCACCTGGTATAAAAATCTGAGAATTGTTCTCAAGCATGATAAAAAGGAACATGTTCTAGAGGATCCACTTCCAGAGGAACCTGTCGATAATGCTAATGCCACAACTAAGAATGCCTACCAGAAACTCGTTGATGAATCAAAGGAGATCAGCTGTCTGATGCTGGCTTGTATGGAGCCCAATTTGCAACAGCATTTCGAAAATGTTGAGGCTTACGATATGATCGAGAGTCTCAAGAGCATGTTTCAGACACAGGCTAGGACCGAAAGGTTCAACGTCTGGTGATCCATTATGGATTGCAAGCTGAAGGAAGGTGATCCACTGAGCCCACATGTGATCAAGATGATCGGATATGTGCAAGCTTTGGATCGGTTGGGCTTCCCGCTCTTGGATGAGCTTGCTACAGATGCAGTTCTGGGTTCTCTTCTGCCCAGCTATGGGACGTTCATCTCGAAATATCATATGCATGGCATGGATAAGAAGCTCACTGAATTGCATGGGATGCTCAAGGTGGCAGAGCAAGATATTAAGAAAGGCACGCATCAAGTGTTAGTTGCAGAAATCGCCTAAGTTCAAGAAGAGTTGGTCCAAGAAAAAGGCTAAGGCAATGGGCACGGAGACGGTAACCTCCGCCGCTGCGCCGAAGTCTGGACCGGACTCGAAGACCGTTTGTTATCACTGCAAGGAGACCGGTCACTGGAAGAGGAACTGTAGGAAGTGGCTTGCAGAGCATGGCAAGAAGGCCGGAAATGCTGCTTCAGGCAAAGGTACACTTGTTGCATATGTTATAGACATTTACCTTACTGACATACCTAGTAGCTCTTGGGTATTTTATACCGGATCGGTTGTTCATATTTGCAACTCGATGCAGGGGCTGGTAAGAACTAGGCGTGTGGTACAAGGGGAGATTGACATCAAGGTCGGTAACAAAGCAAGAGTTGCTGCGTTGGAGGTCGGCACGATGCAGCTCCAGCTTCCTTCTAGATTCATTATGGAATTGAATAATTGTTATTACATTCCTGCACTTAGTCGGAACATTATTTCTGCCTCATGATTGATGAGTCAAGGTTGTGAATTCAATTTAAAGGACAATGGTTGTTTGATATTTTTGAATGGTATGTTCCACGGCTATGCACCCATTGTTGATGGGCTATTTATATTGAATCTAGAACAGGAACCGGTCTATAACGTGAATGTCAAGAGGCATAAGCCTAATGAGATAAATCCGACATACTTATGGCATTGCTGGCTTGGACACATTAGTCTGAAACGCATGAAGAAGCTCCATGATGATGGGCTCCTAACTTCGTCCGACTTCGAGTAGTTCGAGACATGTGAATCATGCTTGCTCGGCAAGATGACTAAGTCTCCTTTCGCAAAGAGTTGCGAGAGGGCGTTCGAGCTGTTGGAGCTTATACACAGTGATGTGTGTGGTCCAATGAGCACAACTGCCAGAGGTGGCTATCAGTACTTCGTGACTTTTACCGATGACTTGAGTAGATATGGATATATCTATTTGATGAGGCACAAATCGGAAACTTTTGAAAAGTTGAAAGAGTTTCAGAACGAGGTTGAGAATCAGCTCGACAAGACAATAAAGCTTCTATGATCAGATCATGGAGGTGAGTACATGTGCCAGGAGTTTGATGATCATCTGAAAAGTCGAGGTATAGCACCTCAGCTCACACCTCCAGGTACGCCACAGAGAAACGACGTGTCAGAACGGAGGAATAGGACCTTGTTGGACATGGTCAGGTCAATGATGAGCAAATCGGATTTACCCTTTTCATTCTAGGGATACGCTCTAGAAACTGCAGCTTTCACACTTAACAGGGTACCATCAAAATCCGTAGACAAGACACCACATGAGATGTGGACCGGGAAGAGTCCCAGTTTGTCTTTTCTAAAGATTTGGGGCTGTAAAGCATTTGTCAAGCGACTTATGTCAGACAAGCTTACACCCAAGTTGGATAAATGCATATTCGTGGGATATCCAAGGGAAACCTTGGGATATAGCTTCTACAACTAGGAGGAGAACAAAGTGTTTGTTGCTCGGAACGGGGTTTTCCTTGAGAAAGAGTTTCTCAGTCGGGAGGCCAGTGGGAGGACGGTTTGACTCGAAGAAATTCGAGGACCACTCCGGGACGGCTCGGCTGGTGATGAAATCATACCAGAGTCAGTCAGGGAACCCATAGTGGAAGAGGCACCGGAACCACGGAGGTCAGAAAGATTGCGCAGAGCGCGCGATGTATTGTTGCTAGAAAGCGACGAGCCGACCACATATGCGGAAGCAATGGTGAGCCTAGATTCCAAGGCATGGCCAGAGGCCATGAGATCCGAGTTAAAGTCCATGGATGAGAATCAAGTCTGGGACTTGGTTGATCCGCCACCTGGCGTAATTGCCATTGGTTGCAAATGGGTCTTTAAGAAGAGAACCGATGTGGATGGAAATGTTCAGATGCACAAAGCTCGGCTTGTCGCTAAAGGTTATGGACAAGTTCAAGGAATTGACTATGATAAGACTTACTCACCTGTAGCGATGCCGAAGTCGGTGAGGATCGTACTAGCTATAGCTGCATATTTTGATTATGAGATATGGCAGATGGATGTCAAAACGGCTTTCATTCACGGAAATTTAACCGAGGACGTGTATATGATACAACCCGAGGGTTTTGTTGATCCGACTAGCATTATTAAGGTATGCAAGCTTAAGAGATCCATTTATGGGTTGAGGCAAGCATCTCGGAGTTGGAACATTCGTTTTGATGAGGTCGTCACTGGTCTCGGTTTCATCAAAAGCGAAGAAGACTCTTGTTTATACAAGAAGTTAAGTGGGAGCTCGATTGTGTTTCTGATCTTGTATGTGGATGACATATTGTTGATCGGGAACAATGTTTCGATACTGAAATCGGTCAAGGAATCATTGAATGGCAAGTTTTCGATGAAGGACCTTGGTGAGGCAGTCTATATTTTAGGCATTAAGATCTATAGAGATAGATCGAGGAGGCTGCTCGGCTTAAGCCAGAGCACGTACATAGATAAAGTGTTGAAGCGGTTCAACATGAGTGAGGCAAAGAAAGGGTTCTTGCCACTCTCACATGGTATAAGGCTAAGCGAGACTCAGAGTCCTTCGACATCTGATGAGCGAAGCAGGATGAGTAGGATTCTGTATGCCTCGGCAATTGGATCCATCATGTATTCCATGATATGTACAAGGCCCGATGTTGCTTTTGCAATAAGCCTAACAAGTAGATACCAGGCCAACCCAGGTGAGAGTCACTAGGCAGCGGTAAAGACTATTTTGAAGAACCTGAAAAGTACTGAAGAGATGTTCCTAGTTTATGGAGGTGAGGAAGAGCTCGTCGTAAGGGGTTACGCCGATGCTAGTTTGCAAACCGACAAAGATGATTGTCGATCATAGTCCGGATTCGTGTACGTCCTGAACGGAGGGGCAGTGCACTGGATGAGTTCCAAGCAGGATACAGTGGCCGATTCGACCACAGAAGCCGAATACATTGCGGCTTGTGAAGCTGCAAAGGAAGGTGTTTGGATCCGGCATTTTCTGGATGATCTTGGTATTTTCCCAGCCTCGGTAAAACTGCTGGACCTTTATTGTGATAATTCTGGTGCCATCGCACAAGCCAAGGAACCGAGGAATCACCACAAGGTCAGACACATAGATCGGAAATATCACCTAATACGAAAGATCGTAAAGAATGGTGATGTAGAGTTATGCAAGATTCACACGGATGCAAATGTTGCAGATCCGTTGACTAAGCCGCTTCCACAACCCAAGCATGAGGGGCACGTTAGAGCTATAGGCATTCGATGTCTATTTGATTGACTCTAGTGCAAGTGGGAGACTGTTGGAGATATGCCCTAGAGGCAATCATGTATGATGATATTTCCTATGTGTTTATGAATAAAGATAGTCCTTGGACATTATCAATGATGTGTATCAGCAAGTACGTGATTTGTTTGTGGGACTATGCATTGTATGATGACTACCCTAAAAGGTCCCTAGTCGAAAGGGCTGTGTGGACGTGCAGCCGACTAGACTAGCATATGACACGGTCGATGGCTCGGTCTCACTAGCCATGGAGCATTGGATGCTAACCGGATAATATGTACTTGGAAACATCCGGTCGGATTCGACGTAGTCAGATCCGAGTCAAGATAAGGTTCGAGTCGGACAGACGCAACTATGAGAGTGATATGTCATCTGTGAGTCTCTAGTACAACATACGTTCTATGTCCTAAGACTTGAGCTGACGCATGTACTAGGGATGGTGACAGACTTGCTTTGGGCTGAACAAACGCTACTCCATGACTGGGTAGTTACAAAGGTAGATTTCGGGTTTGTCCTGTCCCATGCTGCGAGACATGGTCGAGCAAGATGGGATTTGCCCCTCCGATCTGGAGAGATATACTCTGGGCCTCTCATGTGATCCGACCAGAATAAGCATGGCCATGCGACAGGGATTATGAGATAATCCGGTTTGTGGTCGGTATCACTGGAACGAGAAAGAGGTCGGGCTAGCACAAGGATGACAGTCTCGCCTTGAGCCCGACAACATATATCGTGTGGCAAAGGGAACAGAAGTGTGACATGTTGTACAGGTTCGCCTAACCAGCTTCATAGTCTACTTGGTGGTCGGCACGCCTTGCTAGAGGCCGCTACCAACCGTGCAGGTCGGAGGTGATCCGAACTGCGACCAAGTCGACTTGAACCTAAGGGGTCGCGCGCTTAAGGGAAGGAACCTACAAGGTTGGCTCAGAGGACACTGGTCGGATGTGATCCGAGCTGGACTTGGAACACGACCGAGTAGACTTTGGGCTTTAGGGTCCATGCGATGCCCAAGTGTTGAGCCTGCGACGGACACCTATATAAAGTGGAGGTGCGGCACACTCATGCGGTTGATCGCTTCGGCGCTGTCGTTAGGGTTTGCATGTGTTGCGAATAGCCACCTCCACTTGCTGCCGACTGTGTGATCGGACCTAGCAGTCCGCCGCACAGTGTTCCTCCTGCACGCACGGATACCGTTAGAGGCGGTGCACCTGCACCGCTCTGGCGAACTTGTACATGGGATCGGACGACCGACTATTCGAGGGAGATCGGATAAAGAGGAGACGATCCACGCGGACGCGCTGCCCCAACTCTTCTTCCGCTGCACGGCACTGTGCATCTACTTGTAATGAACTGTGATCCATCTCCCGTAGCATGTTCTTGGTTGTTCTGTGTATAGGAAATTTTAATTTGCAGTCGACACACCCTACCGTAGAACCCAACAAAACCCTCGCCCAGGGGCCCTCCCCCAGAGGGCGTCCTCACCGCACAGCGCCCGCAAGGGGGCCAGCCCTCCACCGAGCCGTAAGTAAATGAGTACTTTGGTAAATATATCCCGTTTTGTCTCTGAGGATAATAACCAAAACATATTTGTTGCAGTCCAACTCATAGCCCTTTGATACGTCTCCAACGTATCTATAATTTTTGATTGTTCCATGCTATTATATCACCCCTTTTGGATGGTTATTGGCTTTATTTTACACATTTATATCATTTTTGGGACTAACCTACTAACCAGAGGCCCAGCCCGTATTGCTGTTTTTTTGCCTATTTCAGTATTTCGAAGAAAAGGAATATCAAACAGAGTCCAAACGGAATGAAACCTTCGGGAGCGTGATTTTTGGAACGAACGTGATCCGGAGAACTTGGAGTGCAAGTCAAGAAGCTTGCGAGGCGGCCAGGAGACAGGAGGGCGCGCCCACCCCCTCTTGGCGCGCCCCTATCTCCTGGGCCCCACAGGCGGCCACCGACGTACTTCTTCCTCCTATATATACCTCCATACCACGAAAACATCCAGGGAGCCAACGAAACACAATTTCCACCATCGTAACCATCTATATCCGCGAGATCCCATCTTGGAGCCTTTGCCGGCGCTCCGCCGGAGGGGGAATCGACCATGGAGGGCTTCTACATCAACACCATAGCCCCTTCGATGAGTTGTGAGTAGTTTACCACAGACCTTCGGGTCCATAGTTATTAGCTAGATGGCTTCTTCTCTCTTTTCGGATCTCAATACAATGTTCTCCCCCTCTCTTGTGGAGATCTATTCGATGTAAACTCTTTTTGCGGTGTGTTTGTCGAGATCCGATGAATTGTGGGTTTATGATCAAGTTTATCTATGAGAAATATTTGAATCCTCTGAATTCTTTTATGTATAATTGAGTTATCTTTGCAAGTCTCTTCGAATTATCAGTTTTGTTTGGCCTACTAGATTGATCTTTCTTGCCATGGGAGAAGTGCTTAGCTTTGGGTTTAATCTTGCGGTGTCCTTACCTAGTGACAGAAGGGGCAGCAAGGCACGTATTGTATTGTTGCCATCGAGGATAAAAAGATGGGGTTTATATCATATTGCTTGAGTTTATCCCTCTACATCATGTCATCTTTCTTAATGCGTTACTCTGTTCTTATGAACTTAATACTCTAGATGCAGGCAGGAGTCGGTCGATGTGTGGAGTAATAGTAGTAGATGCAGGCAGGAGTCAGTCTACTTGTCGCGGATGTGATGCCTATATACATGATCATGCCTAGATAATCTCATAATTATTCGCTTTTCTATCAATTGCTCGACAGTAATTTGTTCACCCATCGTAATACTTATGCTATCTTGAGGGAAGCCACTAGTGAAACCTATGGCCCCCGAGTCTATCTTTTATCATATAAGCTTTCAATATACTTTTATTTGCATCTTTACTTTTTGCATCTATGAAAGCATCTATATTATAAAATACCAAAAATATATTTATCTTATCATACTATCTCTATCAGATCTCACTTTCGCAAGTGGCCGTGAAGGGATTGACAACCCCTTTACTGTGTTGGTTGCGAGTTCTTTGTTTGTGTAGGTGCGTGGGACTTTTGAGGAGCCTCCTACTGGATTGATACCTTGGTTCTCAAAAACTGAGGAAAATACTTACACTACTATTGCGACATCACCCTTTCCTCTTCAAGGAAAACCAACGCAAGCTCAAGACGTAGCAAGAAGGATTTCTGGCGTCGTTGCCGGGGAGGTCTTCACTCAAGTCAAGACATACCAAGTACCCATCACAAACTCATCTCCCTCGCATTTACATTATTTGCCATTTGCCTCTCGGTTTCCTCTCCCCCACTTCACCCTTGCCATTTTATTCGCCATCTCTTTCCCAATCTTCTCCTCTCTTTTGCTTGCTTTGTTCCCCCTTGCTTTTGTTTGCCGTTATGTCTGAAATTGGGGAGATTATTGTCGATATGGACAATAATGATAACATGGAAAATTCTGAAGCTCCAGCTGAAGAACCCCCTATCTTGCATACTAAAAAGTTTCAAATCGGTAGTGTAACATTATTGGAAAAGGTGTTATTCAAGATTTCTTTACTTGTGCCGGTGCTTTAACTTCTATGGGTGGTTCTATTCTTCATAGAACTAGTAGTCTTGCGGATGCTATCACTATGCTTGTAGCTGAACTTGAAAGACAATTTATGCATATGCATCCTTGCATACAAAGATTTTTTCTAGAATTTTCCAATATTGAGCATTCTTCTGTTAAACATGCTGTTACTATCTTTTTGGCTCATGAGTTTAGATTTATAATAAGAGAGGTCAAAGAAATCTTTGTGCACTATAGGGTGGACGCCGGTCCTCTTTGATCAAGAGAAAATTAGGCGTTTTCAATCTTTGTACTATGTTGCTTTCAATGAGAACATTAGAAAAAAGGTTCCTACCAATGTCTTGGTTGATAGAATTTCCGAACTTAATAATGATTTTGCTCTTTGAAATAATGAGCTAGGATACTCTCTTGAGTATAGGCTCACGAGATTTTGCCAAAAGAATGCTTTTAGTGATGAATTAGTTGTGCATTATGAAGGGCCAAAGGAAGAACCCGTTCCTCCTGAGATTGATCTTGGGGACTTTTGTCCCGCTAAATTTAGCCCTTTTGATTACTTTTGCTTGCCTCAAAGAAAACTTGCTGCCGAACGTAGAGAATATGAGATGATTTTTCAAGATCTATCTTATTATTATGGCACTACTTAGATCTATCTTCGCTTTTATGCCTAGCTAGGGGCGTCAAACGATAGCGCTAGTTGGGAGGCAACCCAATTTTATTTGTGTTTTTTGTTTTTGTTCCTGTTTAGTAATAAATTTTGCATCTACCTTCTGTTTAGATGTGTTTTCATCTTTTAATTAGTGTTTGTGCCAAGTAGAACCTATAGGATAACCTATGATGATAGTTGATTCTGCTGAAAAACAGAAACTTTGCATGCACGAATTTAGTTTTGTTAAATCACAGAAATGTGCTTTTGCTTTGATTCTTTTGGCTTCTGATCAATAGAAAAATTGTCCAGGACTTCCTATTGTGGTAGGATTTTTAGAGTTGCAGAAGTTTGCGTTAGTTACAGATTGCTACAAACTGTTCTGTTTTTGACAGATTCTGTTTTTCGTGTGTTGTTTGCTTATTTTGATGCATCTATGGCTAGTAAAATAGTTTATAAACCATAGAGAAGTTGGAATACAGTAGGTTTAACACCAAAATAAATAAATAATGAGTTCATTACAGTACTTTATGTGGTGGTTTTGTTTTCTTTCACTAACGGAGCTTATAAGATTTCCTGTTGAGTTTTGTGTTGTGAAGTCTTCAAGTTTTGGGTAAAGCTTTGATGGACTATGGAATAAGGAGTGGCAAGAGCCTAAGCTTGGGGATGCCCATGGCACCCCAAGATATTCAAGAATAGCCAAAAGCCTAAGCTTGGGGATGCCCCGGGAAGGCATCCCCTCTTTCGTCTTCGTTCATTGGTAACTTTACTTGGAGCTATATTTTTATTCGCCACATGATATGTGTTTTGCTTGGAGCGTCATGGTTAATCTAAGTCTACAGTATATTCATCATAAACAGTAGACTTGGGGGCTGACAGGATGTGCATAACTCAATAAAGGAAGAGTTCATACCTCAAACTTTTGGTGCATTTGCTTCACCATGTCAACTTCAAGTTCACGGCTGCTATGTACTTGACTGAGATAACTAGAATACACTTCGCCAATGCTTAATTGGGAGTAGTCAGCAACATCAAATCTTACTTTGCATTGTTCAATGTGCTCCTCCTTGGCAGAGTGTTTGGCCAAGACGGTAGGCCTTCCCGGCTCTCTAAAGCTGATATTGGTGATCACCACGTCATCATCTTGTGTATCATCCGTCTTTACAGGGCTTGAGGCTTCAGGATTCAAAGGGTCATTGTTGGCTTGATCAATAGGCGGATCAGGAGTCATTGGTGGAATGTCAAGAACCAGTTCAGATGGTTGAGGAACAGAGGCCTCAGGCGCTGCAGTTTGTTCTTCCGGCTCACTGACTTTCGGGTCCTCGACCAGCTTATTCACCTTTGCCTTCTTGCTGGGCTTGGATTTTCCACTGCATAAGTCATGAAAGGTCAGTATAAGAATCAACAAGCATAATGAGAGAATAAGTAATTGTTATTACCTGGGAGCAGTCTTGAAAGCCGACAGATGCGATTGAGTTGAGTCACCGGAAGAGGAACGAGATGTTTCCTAATAGTTTGAGTCGGAAGAATTGAGTGGTTGCCGGATGAGACCCGCCAAAGGATAAAAAGAGTTTAAGTTGGGGGTGACCTCATTTCGACGCTTCCTCGGAGTGTTCGGTAAAACGAAGGATAATTCTTCATCCCTGCTTGTCCGAGTCCGTCGCCGGCTCTCATCTGCTATTCCTTCAAAAGAAAGTGAGGATCCAGATGAGCTAAGGGGTGTGAAAATCTTACTTTCCAGGTTACTCTTCAGATTTTCTGTCTTGGCAAGGGCTCGGAGTCGGATGAAATGATAGGTACCTCTTCTTCAAGAGCTTGACTGGTCTCCGTGTCATCCTGATGAGAGTCAATGTCAATAAGATGGTTGAAAAATGAGCCAAGAGAGTCAAGGGCTACCTCTGACTCAGATATGTCGTCCAGCTCAAGCAGCTCGGAAGCGCTGGGCTTCTTTCGCTTCTTCTTGGTGGTTCTCTTGGCGGCTTTCTTGGCCTTCTTGGCTCTCTTGGCAGCTTCATGGTCATATTGTTTCTTCCAAAAGTCATCATCAACCTGTGAAAATCATCAAGGTTGAGTTAAAACAAACTATTTAAGGATGAAGGCAAAATAAATTATTTGGCGGCTCACCTTTGGTGCTGGGCTAGATTTGCAGAAAGGGCTCAAGCCCACCTTGCTGCAGTCTGCTGGGCTTTCATGCAGAAGGGACTTCATCATCTCGTTGATGGCTTCATTAGTTAAGTCCATAGAGCTGTGGCACAGTGGATCCTTTTTCTCACCCATGTAGGTACACATTAAGCCGGAGTGGCGACTCAAGGGAATGACCTGCCATGCAACCCAGCACCGGACCTCCTCAACAGAGCTTTGACCTTGGCAATGGTGGGGGCGAGTTTCTTGCGTTCAGCTGCTGTCTACTTGTCAGGAGGATATGTTTTGAGTCCAGGTGCAAGGCGCGAAAGCCGGGCAGTGGGTTCTCATCAGCCGGAGAAGTATCTTTACAATAGAACCATGTTTGATTCCAATCCTTGGGATGACTCGTCAGATGATCATAAGGAAAGATAGCATCTCTCCTTCACTGAATTGAAATTCCACCAAGTTCCAGACTGGGTCCATTGGAATACTCGTTTTGGCGGTTCAAATAAAAATACTCTCTGAATAACTCCACACTGGGCTCCTCTTGAAGATACAACTCACAAAACACTTGGAAATTGCATATATTTGACACGGAATTGGGTCCGATGTCTTGAGGATGAAGGTTGAAAAAGTGCAGAACGTCCCGGAAGAATTTAGAGCCAGGCGGTGAGAAGCCCCTGTTCATATGATCAGCGAAGACAATGACTTCGCCTTCCTTCGGCTGAGGTTTCTCTTCTTCCGGTTTAGGGGCATGATAAGACATGACAGACTTCTTCAGCAAATAACCGGTTTTCACAAAGTCTTGAAGTGTGTTTTCCGTGACGATGGAGGGAACCCAGTTACAAGAAGTGGTTGTTTTGGGCAGCATTATGAAGAAGGAAGCCTAAAAAGAAAAAGAACAAAGTTTGCCAGTTCAAATTAAGCCGGACGGAAAGTACTACAGCACATATTTAGAATGGCGGCTTAAAAAGGGGCCTAATGGTATATGACTAGCTACAGCGGGTTATGTAAGCCGCCATGAACAGATTGATTGGTATCCATAAAAGAGTGAAGTTTGCTAAGGTATTGAAGCTAACTACAACTGGTAGCATAAGCCGCCATGACCAGGTGGATCCATCAAGAAGCAAATTTTTGCTAAGTACCGGACAAACAAGTTTCACAGATTGCAATTATAAATTTGGATTTGGCGCTATTGTGAAAAAAGAAAATAAATCAAACCTAAAATCAGAACCAGGGAGTTCATAGGCTCTGAGGAGATCTTATTTCAAAGGAAAAGGATCCGCTAATATTGAAAGTAGGGGCAAAACTACTACTGCATAAGTTTTATGCTATTTCCAGATCAACGGATGCTAGGGCTGAAGATGAACGATGAACTACGAAGAACACGAAAAGCTCAGAAACCCTAATGCATATCTGGGGTACAGGAGAGTGAGTACTTACAGAGGCAGATGAGCTGCGGAGGAGCGTTACCGTTCTCTGGTCCGTTCAGGTTGATGCAGCGGCCAAGGACGAGGACGAGGTGTGCTTCGTAGCGGCGGCAGAGCTCGAGTACAGGAGACGGGAGAGGAGGAAGACGAAGGAAAGAGGGGAGAATGAGAAGAGGCCATTCGTGACTATTTATAAGGAGAAGATTAATAAGTGGGCGCGAAAAATGAGGAGGCCAAAGCATGGTTATCCAGCTGCTCAGGCACCTCGATTCTTGGGACGGTTATTAAAGATAAAAGATCTGTTGAGATATTTTGGATATTGTGTAAATTGATGACAGGTGACGTCATGGTGGGTTATCGCGATTCTAGGAGATGACGTCATGGCGGGTTATGAATTCCCGCACAAGATAAAGAAGGGAAGATTTTTTCTAAGTGTTAAAGATTGACATGAACCAGTTCAAATCAACCTGGGGCCTAATGTTGGGGATATAACTATTAGGTATGACCCGCCCAGGAGGGGCGGGTTATACCTATGGCGATTCATCATATGAAGCCCACGAGGATACTGAAGATGGCGGTTAGCTAAGGGCCTAAGTCCCAAGGGAGACTTAAAGGTCCGTAGGAGTAAACCGCCATATATGTAGGACTTGTATTGTAAGGCATGTAAAGATAGTCACCGAGCCGGACATGTTGTCTATGAGCTGGTCGGGACTCTGTGAGCCGCTGGGCATCAATGTGTGTATATAAAGGGACGACCCGGCGGCGGTTCAGGACAAGAAACAACAGATCGAAAGCTAGGTCAAGCGGATTCGCTCCCTAGTAATCGAGGCATAAGCAATACCACCTCAAACTGGATTAGGCCTTTACCTTCACCACAAGGGGCCGAACTAGTATAAACTCTTGTGTCCTTTGTCCTGATTAACCCCCGTAAGCTAACCTAGTTGCGATGGCTCCATGACTAAGTTCTTTCACTAGGACATCTGTCGTGACTATTCCACGACATTATGTGTAACTTACTAATAATCGCACACGAGTACTCATAGACGCATGGTGTGCGATACTCCTAGCCACCGCAAGCAAGTAGTTTGCATTTTTCAAAGTTTTTTTTATGAACAGAATGACACATGAACTTACTATAGTAACCGTCTGTGTTATAATTTCTCATCGTAAACAGTTCATCTGAGTGGGCTGTTTGCTATGCATCACATACATCTGGTTTACACACATCGTTTGTGTTCTATTGGCTCATCGCAAATGCCGCATATCACACACATCTTGTTAAGATGAGCCATTTCCGTTCTCTTGCCTAATCAAAAACAGTTTGTCTGAGTGAACCTATGCCGTATATCACACACACCTTGATCTGGTTGACTGTTTCAATTGCATTCCCTAATAGAACACAGTTCATCAGAGCAAACTGTATGCCATATATCGCACACACATTGATAAGGCTGCCTGTTTCTGTTCTTCCTCATCGCAAACAGTTCTGCTGGATCAACTATATGCCCATCATCGCACACGTAACTAAAATCTGAACCGTGCTTGATGTCTCCGCCATCGCAAACGTTTTGCATCTTTTTTGACCTCTTTTTACATCCCTGTTTGCGATTAATGCATCGCACACAGTTTCGTCAAAGGGTCTCTGATCGTAGTGTCGTGTTAGCAGCATCCTGCAATAGTGTGATATGTCTCCAACGTATCTATAATTTTTGATTATTCCATGCTATTTTATTATCAATCCTGGCTGTTTTATAATCATTATATAGTCATTTTATATCATTTTTGTTACTAACCTATTGACATAGTGCCAAGTGCCAGTTGTTGTTTTCTGCATGTTTTTTACATTGCAGGAAATCAATATTAGATGAGGTCCACATGCCACGCCAATTTATGATGATTTTTTATGGGCCAGAAGGAACACAACGGGCCCTGGTTGCACCTGGGGGGAGTCTCGGGGAGGGGGCAACCCACCAGGGCGTGCCAGGAGGCCCGGGCGCACCCAGGTGGGTTGTGCCCACCTCGGGTGCCCCCTGGACCGACTCTTTGCTCTATAAATACCCCAAATTTCCATAAACCCTAGGGGAGTCTATGAAATTTTCATCCAGCCGCCACAGAGTCTAGAACCACAAGATCCAATCTAGACACCATCACAGAGGGGTTCACCACTTCCATTGGTGCCTCTCCGATGATGCATGAGTAGTTCTTTGTAGACCTTCGGGTCCGTAGTTAGTAGCTAGATGGCTTCCTCTCTCTCTCTCTCTCTCTCTTGATTATCAATACAATGATCTCTTGGAGATCCATATGATGTAAGTCTTTTGGCGGTGTGTTTGTTGGGATCTGATGAACTTCGAGTTTATGATCAGTTATATCTTTTTATATCCATGAAAGTTATTTGAGTTCTTTGATCTCTTATATGCGTGATCTCTTATAGCCTCGTATTTCTTCTCCGATATTTGGGTTTTGTTTGACCAACTTTGATCTATTTATCTTGCAATGGGAAGAGGTGGCCGGTAGTGGGTTCGATCTTACGGTGCTTGATCCCAGTGACAGAAAGGGAACCAACACGTATGTATCGTTGCTACTAAGGCTAAAAAGACGGGATCCATATCTGCCGCAATAGATAAACAGATCTTGTCTACATCATGTCATCGTTCTTATTGCATTACTTCGTTTTTCCAAGAACTTAATACACTAGATGCATGCTGGATAGCGGTCGATGTGTGGAGTAATAGTAGTAGATGCAGGCAGGAGTCGGTCTACGAATCTTGGACGTGATGCCTATGTAATGATCATTGCCTGAATATCGTCATGATTATTTTAAGTTCTATCAATTTCCCAACAGTAATTTGTTCACCCACCGTTCGCTATTTTTCTCGAGAGAAGCCACTAGTGAAACCTACGGCCCCCGGGTCTTCTTTCTCACATATTTGCCTTGCAATCTACTTTTTCCTTGCGTTTATTTTCAGATCTGTTAAACAAAAAAATACAAAAATACATTGTTGCAATTTATTTGTTCCGTGATCTATTTATCCTATCTACAAATTTACCTCACGTCCTTTGCCTATCTTGAGGCACCGTACCCCGAAAAGGATTGATAACCCCTTTAACATGTCGGGTTGCGAGGTGTTGTTCTTTGTGTGCAGGGGTTGTTTATGTTGTGTTGCTTGGTTCTCCTACTGGTTCGATAACCTTGGTTTCATATCTGAGGGAAATACCTACCACCGTTGTGCTGCATCATCCCTTCCTCTTTGGGGAAATACCGACGTAGCTTCAAGCGACATCAATAGGAATTTCTGGCGCCGTTGCTGGGGAGGATCTTCAACATAATAAGGTTCCTAATCACAAACCTCATCTCCTTGCAATTTACATTATTCGCCATTTGCCTCTCGTTTTCCTCTCCCCCAATTCACAAAAAAATTGCTGTTTTATTCGCCCTCTTTTTTGTTCGCCATATTCTTGTCAGATCTCTTCTTTGCTTGTGTGCCATGTGTCTTCTATTTGCTTGCATCTTTGCTTGCTAACTATCCCTTGATATGGATCCTCACATACACTAGCTAATATTTTTAAGAGATCCAATTATCATGAACAAATTGCTAGTGATTTGAGTACACTAGATTATCTTAATGAAGCTTTGCTTGGGATTCGTGAATCTAAAAACTGTGATGAAGAAATTTATGAAGAGATTCATGATAGCTCTTTGAATAAAAAGCATGATTGAAATGATTTTACTATAAATTCTATTATTGTCAATTGTGTTAATGATATGTAAAACCCCAAGCTTGGGGATGCAAATGTTGCTATGTCTACTACTTGTTGCAATGATCATGATTGGGGTGATTCTTCTTATGATCTTGAAAATTTATTTAAGCCCCGTGATGAATATGAGATTGATAATAGTGTTTGCAATAATATTGAAAGTGGGTTTGAATAGTGTCAACTTTAGATCCCACTACTTTGGAGAATTTTCAATCTTATGAAATTTTTGATAAAAGTGGGTTTGGAGAGGTCATGACTTTAGTTAATGTTAATCCCACTATTTTGGAAGAGTGTCAAGTTTGCATGCATGTGGATCATGTAGAAAATATGTTATGTGATAGCTATATTGTTGAATTTGAATATGATCCCACATATAATGAGAGAGGGAAATATGGTTGTGGAAATCTTCATGTCACTAAGTTACTTCTCTTCATGTTGAGATTGCTATTGTTTCTTTCTTCTTCCTTGCATATGCTAGATCTTGCTTGTCTTGCTAATTTGTTTTCCTATAAAATTCCTATGCATAGGAAGTATGTTAGACTTAAATTTGTTTGCCATATGCTACATGATGCTCTCTTCGTATTTCAATTACTATCTTTTATGTGAGCATCATTGAAATATTATGCCTAGCTAGGGGCGTAAAACTATAGCGCTTGTTGGGAGGCAACCCAATGAGTGTTAGCACAATTATTTTGCTTTCTGTTCTTGAGTGTTAGCACAATTATTCTACTGTTATGATTGTGTTTTTTGTGTTTTTGTTAGTGTTTGTGCCAAGTAAATCCTTTAGGATCTTTCGGGGTGATAGTCGTTTGATCTTGCTAAAAAAGATAGAAACTTTGTGCTCACGAAAATAATTATAAATCATAGAAAAGAGATTTTGCCCTGATTCTTTTTGCAGAATATACATATACAAATTATTCTGGTCTTCCTAATTTGGTAGAATTTTTGGAGTTTCAGAAGTATTCGAAAGTTCCAGATTACTACAGACTATTCTGTTTTGACAGATTCTGTTTTCTTTGTGTTGTGTGCTTATTTTGATGGATCTATGGTTTTCTTTGATGAGTTTTTGCCATAGAAAAGTTGGAATACAGTAGATATAATACAAAAACAAAATAAGAATTGGTTTGGCACAGAAATTATAGTGGTGGTTTGCTTTCTTTTACTAACGGATCTCACAAGGGTTTTGTTGAGTTTTGTGTGATTGAAGTTTTCAAGTTTTGGGTTATCTTACGATGGATGAAAGAAGGATAGAAGAGACTAATCTTGGGGATGCCCCGGCATCCCAAGCTATTATCTAATAATGAGAAATCAACTAAGCTTGGGGATGCCCCCGAGTGGCATCCCCTCGTTCTTCTAACGACCATCGGTATTTTACTCGAGACTATATTTTTATTCGTCACATGATATGTGTTTTTCTTGGAGCGTCTTGTATGATATGTGTATTTGCTTGTTTTATTTTATGTTTTAAGTCACCGATCCTTGCTGGACACACCTATTTGAGAGAGCCAAAATTATGTCAGGACTTGTTAGAATTGCTCTCTATGCTTCACTTAAAGTCTTATGAGCAATGGACTTGCTCTAGTGCTTCACTTATACCTTTTTGAGCATGGTGTGCTTAGTATTTTTGAAGAAATGCTCTCTTGCTTCACTTAGATTTATTTGAGAGTTAGTAAATTTTTTTAGAAATTCTCTCTTGCTTCACTTAAATTATTTTGAGAGAAAGAAAATATGTTATGCTCATGATCTTCACTTATATTTGTTTGAGCTTATGAAAAACAACATAAGAAAATAAGTCCCAAAGTGATAGATATCCAAGAAGGATAAAGAAAGAATATATCTCATGAAGATCATTGGACAAAATAAACTTGATTCTTAGTAATAGTTTTGAGATATGATGGTGTGATAAGTAATAGTTTTGAGATATGATGGTGTGATATGTGAGTTATGTTGATGAGAATTGTGCTCTAGTAAGAATATTGGTGTTAAGGTTTGTGATTCCCTAGGCATGCACGAAAGTCAATAATCATGCAATGAAAATTATATCCTACTTGTGGTGCATTATTCGATGTTAATTATGCTTAATGCTTGCTTATGAGATTATTCGTTTCTTGGTTGGTCGCTTCTTAATCTTTTTGCTAGCCTTCATTTTGCACCAAGTATGACCTCTACTTATGCATCTAAAATCCTTTAAACCAGTTTTGCCACATGAGTCCACTATATCTACATATATGCGGTATTCTTTTGCCGTTCTAAGCAAATTTGCATGTGCCATCTCTAATTTTCAAAATGAACTTCTCTTTTGTGTGTTTGTTTAGCTCGCGGAATGGTAGCGGGTAGCTAATATTTTCCATGCTAGATGTGTTATTCTCACGATGAGTGTTTATTCACTTGTCATTGCACGAGAGTAAAGCAAAGGTATTAGGGATGCCTAGTCCTAAAATGCAAAAATGAATTTACTTTATGTTGTCAAATAATAAATTCCTTGGAAAGCGTTGGTATGGAGGGCACCCGTGGATACGGCTAGCCATGGAAAGTGAAAGTTATGATGGAAAAAGGAATAAACTTTATTTTCTATTTGGGAACCGCCTATGATATATCTAGCATGGAAAGTGTTGGGATGCTCCAAGTCGTTTTTGTTGGTGGGATGGATACACCTCCCAAAATGTTTTTATCTCTATTTTTTCACTTTGAGCTCTGGCACCTCTACAAATCACTACTTCCCTCCGTGAAGGGCCTTTCTTTTACATTATGCAATTTTTATTTTTGAAATTACGTCTCCATCCTCTCTTATAAAAGCACAAACTAGGGGACAATATGATCGTACTTAAGTATTGGGTGTAGCTAATATTCGAGTGTGTTTCATGAATGGATCAATGTTTGAGCATCATGGGCTAGGGATAACTTGTTTTAGCATTGATATTTTGAAAGACATGGTTGCTTGTTGATATGCTTGAGTATCTAAATTATTATGTCAAAACTAGACAATTGCTTTGAATCACATAAAAGTCCAAATGGCCATGCTATGAAGAAAAGAATATGATATGACATGATAAACAGCATTCCACATCAAAAATTATGTTTTATCACTTAACTACTCGAGGATGAGAAGGAGTTAAACTTGGGGATGCTGATACGTCTCCAACGTATCTATAATTTTTGATTATTCGATGCTGTTTTATTATCAAACTTGGATGTTTTATAATCATTATATGGTCATTTTATATCATTTTTTTGGTACTAACCTATTTATATGGTGCCAAGTGCCAGTTGCTGTTTTCTGCATGTCTTTTACATCGCTGGAACCCATACCAGATGAAGTCCAAATGCCATGCCAATTTACAATGATTTTTTATGGGCCAGAAGGAACACAACGGGCCCTGGTTCCACCTGGGGGGAGTCCCGAGGAGGGGACAACCCACCAGGGTGCGCCTAGGTGGGTTGTGCCTACCTCGGGTGCCCCCTGGACCGACTCTTTGCTCTATAAATACCCCAATATTCCAGAAACCCTAGGGGAGTGGACGAAATTTTCATCCAGCCACCGCAGAGTCCAGAACCACAAGATCCAATCTAGACACCATCACGGAGGGGTTCACCACTTCCATTGGTGTCTCTCCTATGATGCGTGAGTAGTTCTTTGTAGACCTTCGGGTCCGTAGTTAGTATCTAGATGGCTTCCTCTCTCTCTCTCTCTCTTGATTGTCAATACAATGATCTCTTGGAGATGGCGGTGTGTTTGTTGGGATTGGATGAACTTCGAGTTTATGATCAGTTATATCTTTTTATATCCATGAAAATTATTTGAGTTCTTTGATCTCTTATATGCGTGATCTCTTATAGCCTCGTATTTCTTCTCCGATATTTGGGTTTTGTTTGGCCAACTTGATCTATTTATCTTGCAATGGGAAGAGGTGCCTGTCGGTGTCAAAACAGACGGATCTCGGGTAGGGGTCCCGAACTGTGCGTCTAGGCGGATGGTAACAGGAGACAAGGGACACGATGTTTTACCCAGGTTCGGGCCCTCTCGATGGAGGTAAAACCCTACTCCTGCTTGATTGATATTGATGATATGGGTAGTACAAGAGTGGATCTACCACGAGATCAAGGAGGCTAAACCCTAGAAGCTAGCCTATGGTATGATTGTTGTAATGGTTGTGTGTCCTACGGACTAAAACCCTCTGGTTTATATAGACACCGGGGAGGGCTAGGGTTACACAGAGTCGGTTACAATGGTAGGAGATCTACATATCCGTATCGCCAAGCTTGCCTTCCACGCCAAGGAAAGTCCCATCCGGACACGGGACGAAGTCTTCAATCTTGTATCTTCATAGTCTTGGAGTCCGGCTGACGATGATAGTCCGGCTGTCCGGACACCCCCTAGTCCAGGACTCCCTCAGTAGCCCCTGAACCAGGCTTCAATGACGATGAGTCCGGCGCGCATATTGTTCGGCATTGCAACGCAGGTTCCTCCTCCGAATAATTCATAGAAGATTGTGAACACCAAGATAGTATCCAGCTCTGCAAAATAAATTCCACATTCCACCGTAGAGAGAATAATATGTACACAAGTTCAATCTACTGACGTATTTCATGGCATGACGTCATCCCACTACCAAGCCTTTACGTTTTTTATCATACCACCTCAGCGCGTCTAGCGAAGCGGTTTCCTTGGCACGTCTTGTCGAAGCAGAGATCGTGTTCCCCTTATTCCGGGATTCTCATCAATACGGACGTGGGTAACCCAACCGTGCCATTGATGGTGGCGCTTGGGAGATAAGCGAGTTTTACCAGGCCGGTGGGGACGCATAGTCTTTGTCCGCCCATATATAAGGGGATAAGGATCCACCTTTTTACCTACGCCTTCTTCCTCCTTTGCTTATCCATCTCCGCGCACTCGAGCTCCAGCGCCCAAGTCCGCACATCTCGCCTCGACCTTCTCCAGCCATGTCCGGAGCGGGAGGCAAGTGGATGGTCTCCTCCGTTACGGAGGAGCACGTCGAGAAGTTGCGCGGCGCCGGATACCTGTCCAGCGACATCGCGCACCGGCTGCCTGACAAGGGGCAGCTCATCCCCACCCCCATGCCCCATGAGAGGGTCGTATTCCTTCCCCACTTCCTCCGCGGACTGGGCTTCCCACTACATCCCTTCGTCCGGGGGCTCATGTTCTACTACGGCCTGGATTTCCACGATCTGGCGCCAAACTTCATCCTCAACATCTCGGCGTTTATCATCGTGTGCGAGGCCTTCCTCTGCATCCAGCCCCACTTTGGCTTGTGGCTCAAGACCTTCAATGTCAAGCCGAAGGTTGTGAAGGGCGTCCAAGCGGAGTGCGGAGGCGCCATGGTGGGCAAGATGCCCAACGTCCTCTGGATCGAGGGCGCCTTTGTGGAAACCATCAAAGGGTGGCAATCGGGGTGGTTCTATATCACCGAGACACGGGACCCTAAATGGGCAGCGGCCCCCGAGTTCAGATCTGGTGCCCCTATGCAGCTCACCTCCTGGAAAGAGAAGGGCTTGCTATGGGGCAGTTCGGAGGAGCTGACCGGACTCCAGTCCTGTCTCCAGACATTGGTGAACAAGAAGCTCAAGCTTGTCAACGTGATCCAGGTCATGCTCGTCCGCCGGATTCTCCCCTGCCAACAACGGGCCTTCAATTTGTGGGAGTTCCATCTGGCACAGCACCGGACCCTTAGCGGGCTCTTCGACACAATGTACGAAGCTGCCTGGAGGGTGTTGTCGAAGGGGGGAGAAGCCCCCGCATCCGCGACTGAAGATCGCGGATTCAGCACGAAACGCCCGGCCGGCGCGGTAAGTTATCCTTTATGGGACAAGTATTTCTTTCATAGTTTGACTCTATGTGGGCTCTAAAATTCCCAATGCCTTTGACAGGACTGGCAGAGGACGTCCGGACAGGTTAACTGTCCGGCTCCCCTCCCTGAAGAACCAGCGGACGCCCGTTTAACAGGGCTGCTAGTCTCGGCACTTTATGTGGTGCCGGAGAAGAAGGCCAACAAGAAGGTCACGGGAACCCGAAGGAGTTCCCGGCGCCAGGTGGTATCGGACTCATCATCCGATGACTCTGAGGCGGACTCCTCCCCCGAAGGCGAGGAGGAGAAAGAAGACTCTCCCCAGGAGGGGGCAGAGAGGAAAAGGAAGGCTTCCCCAACGGGGGAGGCCGAAGGGTCCAAGAGGGGAAGGACCCTTCCTCCGGACAGCTCCGCCAACGCCAACGTTGGCGACGAAGGGTGGCCCTCAAGGGCCAAGCCTCCGGCAAGATCGTGAGTATCCGGACCCCTGAATGGTTTATTTCTTTTCGTGCCACATGTTGTCCTTCTAATGCCGCACACTACATGTTGTCCTTGCGATCTACTTTTTTCTTGCGTTTATTTTTAAATCTATTAAACCAAAAAATACAAAAATAGCTTGCTTCAATTTATTTGTTCCGCGATCTATTTATCCTATCTACAAGTTTACCTCACGTCCTTTGCCTATCTTGAGGCGCCGTACCCCGAAAGGGATTGACAACCCCTTTAACACGCCGGGTTGCGAGGTGTTGTTCTTTGTGTGCAGGGGTTGTTTACGTTCTGTTGCTTGGTTCTCCTACTGGTTCGATAACCTTGGTTTCATATTTGAGGGAAATACCTACCACCGCCGTGCTGCATCATCCCTTCCTCTTTGGGGAAATACCGACGTAGCTTCAAGCGACATCATAGTGATCCTTGTGTCGTAGAGTTGTGTTGTGATATTGACGTGAGTCACCATTCGTGATCGTGTATGATGCGTGTATGATTGGTGCATGATTATAAAAGGGGGCATCACACCTTTCCCTTGGTACTCAGTGTCTTGGTTGATAATGAAGCCGATAGACACGATCACCGGTTTCTGGAACTTGCCAAAGATGCTACAGGTGTAGTAAGCAGCAGCTTGGCGCTTAATGTAGTACCTGCAACATCATAAGAAATAGGTCGCAAACCTGATCACATAGAGACTCAGCCCAACAACAACATTTTTTTTGTTTTTGTTTCTTGGCAAAGCGCAAAAGTGTATGTACCGAGAGTAGTGGCGGAGCTATTGTTTCACCAGTGAATCCAGCATTGTCCTCATGGTCAAGCATAGTTTCTTTGCACATTTCATATTGCTACACAAACCTCCAAACAGAATTAGCCAAACTAATCAGTGTCTTGAAATATGAATTAAGCCCCTCAGACCTGCCCGTTGTGCCCGTGAACGAGAAGAATTTGTTCTTGAAGTATGCTGGAGCCCGCATGTGCCTTGTTCGCCACATGCTCTTCAGATGTTTGTTCTAGCCACTTCAAAACAGTGCAACATGTGCTACCATGTTTCCTCAAATTCCTCGACAGTTTTTGACTGATTGATATAAGTGTAAAACACATATGAAAATGCCTCATCTCTACTCAACAGCCTTCCCAACTTAGAACGTGCATTGCTAAACACATGAAATTTGCAACACCTATGGCAGGTGTTCATGTTTGGGAACACCTGCTCAATAGATGTTGCCATCGCTTGGTTCTGGTCAGTTATGATGTTGGTAGGATGCTCGTTATCCATCGCAACCATCCACTTCTCAAACACTCACTTAAATGTTTCAATAGTTTCATCCAGCAACTAGGCACACCCGAGTGTAGTGGGTTGGAGGTGGTTGTTGACCCCAACTATAGAAGCAAAAGGCATGTTGTATCTATTGGTGTAGAAGGATGTATCGAAGAACACACAATCTTTATATTCTGGGTACAATGCCCTTGTTCTCCCATCAACCCAAAATAAGGCAGTCACGGAGTTGTTGCGGGACCTTTTTTTGCTTCGCAAAGACAAACTCTAGATTCTCAGCCTTCTTCCTCTAAAAGTACTTGACTATCATATCCATATCTCAGAATGTTATCCCTTTCTAGAGCTTTGCACGTTCATTCGAAACATCTCTCTTCACATATGAGAGTATCCTGGTGTCACCTCCATGGATCCTACCAAGGACGCTCATGCAATCTGAATTTGATAGGTTCACATCATGCAACGTCAACAAGAGTTGGTAATCCTTGACAGTTATACTACGGTGTGAGCGGTAGTACCTAACACGCTCCGGCTGTTCCATCAATGCATGTGTATGCTCCGCAACAAAGCAAGTCATTGTCCATCTCTCTTGCCTTAGCCCAACAACCATATGTGCCTTACAATCATGATGGAGCATCCTATTTTTTGATGTTTTCTTGTTACATCCATTCCTTCATTAGGCTATCTACTAGAGTTATTGTTTTCTGTTGCAATGCTCTTTGAGGTGCTACTCGTTTCCGCTTTGTCGCGCATTCTAGCGTGCACACACCCAAACACCCTCTTGATTAGTATTGCATCCTCTTTCTTCTGGCCTCTCTTCTGGTTGAATTTTGAAGAAGATATATGTGTCCCAAACCCCAACTTGAAGGCATAGTCATTATAGAATTTCCGAGCATCCTCAAGTGTGTCAAACACCATTCCAACATAGGGCGACAGTGGCTGCGATGAAACATCTCCATCGTCTGAATCATTTTGCATTGCATCATCAGCATGCAACAAACCCTCTGAATCTTCACCACCACTAACAGAAAAATTGCCTTGGGCATAGATCTCTTCCCCTTCAGTTCCAGCTTCCTGCAACATTTTGTGCGACAGCTTTTTTATCTCTCCATGGAATCAACATTTTTTTATCTTGTTTCAGAAAATCGGTTATACAAGATATGAAATCAATAGTTTGTCGTTTTTTTCATTGGTCAATTAACATGCAACATTTGTTTGGCCAATATTTGAGGAATTCAGAAACACTATACTCACTGTGGTTTTCTCACAATAGCATACATAGTCAAATCACACCAGAGGCATTTTTCATGAGTGATTTTTCTGTTTTTCATCAATTATGTTGATCAATAACAAGTATAAAAACATGGGAGAATGCAACTAAATATAGAGGAGGATCATGTTTGAGAGATACAACAAGCAGAACAGTGGGATGTGCCTTGTTGTATAACACACACGGAACCAAACGACTTTAGCTCTGTTTTTTACATAGGGTTTCATGTTTCAGAGACAAACAAAGTTCATGTTTCAGAAACAGAATCTCACCCAGGCTTCCTGATGCGATCTGGTCGAAGGAGCTTCAGGAAACACCACCGGGGGGGTGTGAACCAAGATGAAACTCCAGCTCACGGCGGAAGCCCCCCGGCGGCGCTCGAAGCTGAGAACAATGGTCGCGGATGTTCTCGAAGCAGGGCCCCTCGGTGAGCTCGATTTGTGTCAAACCCAACCATCTAACGTGCGATATGGCACACCATGGTGTTGTAGAGAGGTCAATTAGCTGCCCCCCCCCCCCCCCCCCGCGCCGGTGGCAGGTGATTTTGGGGCAGGTTGGGGCGGCGCCGCGCTAGGCGCAGCTCTGTCGAGGCCGGGGGCAAAGTTATTTGTTTCTGCAACTGCGCGCACGTTGCAGGAATTAATAAGGGGACATGCCGGGCGCGGGCACTACATCGGACGGCTAATAGCGCGCGGATCCAATGGTCATCTATGCGGCGGATAAGTTAAAATCATCAGCCGGCGGACGCGTAGCAGCGCCCTAAGGGCTAACATACACTCATTAACACAAGTAAGATTTTTCAACCCATATTTGCTAACTTAATGCACTCGCTGTTCAAATTTGAATTATATCATTTAAATGCACTTGATGGCTTAAATATAGCAACAAAATTTTATCTAAAATATCTCTAATGTTTCCCACACGGAACATTTTACATTGTGTTGCTAATGCCAGATTTGGATTGTTTAGCCATTTGCTAACTTTAAGACAGTGATTGCATTCTAGCTATGTATCAATTACTATTCAATTTGAACTACATGTATATAAAAATGGGCTATAACTTCAAGCAAAATCCATATTTAGGTACTCCAATATATTTCTAGCTCACTTCAAAAAAAGATAGACTCAAAATTCAAAAGTTTACTCTTGAAAATACGAATGAACACATGCGTTTTATTGTTTTTTAATGGTTTGTCAAGTGTCATAAAAAAACACTTGGCAACGTTTGTTTGCCGACTGTCTTAAGAAAAACACCTGACAAAGCACATGTTTATCGAGTGTCCTTTTTTTTTGTTTACGAGTATTGTCCCTGGTACACTCGGCAAAGAGCTTGCTTGCCGAGTACCCAGTAAAGTACACTCAGAACAACCCGAGACTCGGCATACAAGAATTTCCCCGTGACGGTAGATTGTACTATTTGTATGTCGATTCACAAACATGGTGTCTTACTCACAAAAACAAACAGAGAGATGTGTGCGAATCGCGGTGCCCTCGTAACAAAATGGATCATGTATGAAGCAATTGATTAAGCTAAGGTAATTCCAACTACTGGATGTACTATTGTCAGTATACGATATACATGTCCCTATCGAAGGGCCTACACCAAGATCACAAAAGGTGGTGAGCTCCACAGCGCAAAAAAACTACCCTTCGCAAAGCTTGTGGCAAAACTCAAGCTATATGAGTCACCTTAAGCTTGGGCTGCCCACAAGGCATAAAGGCAAATTTCTCTCTTCTCTACATCAACAAATAACGTGGCGTACCTTACTGTAAAATGTGACCGTAATTATAGACTCTGTATTTCTCCAAGCTAGTATGTAATAGTAGATCCCAACTCCCAAGGTTATACACTAAGGATGCCCTGCAGATGTGGTTTGCGACGACGACGACGACATAGTTGGGTTGTGCGAGTCCGAGTTAACGCCGCCCGTGTCGCCGCTCCTCGGGCCTTCCGACTGCCTACTCGACTGCTTTTCTAAGTGTGGCTTCAACCCTGATGGCAACGTCGCCGTCGGAGCGTATACTTGGTTCGCGCTTCCCGATGCAACATTGGTTGCCGCGGCGGCGGCCGCCGCAGCGGCATACTCCTGCTGGGGAACCCAGATGCAGCTGCCCACCACGAAGAACTGCGGCGTGGGCTGAGTTGCGGCGGCGGCGCCGCTCTGGGCCGTGGAGCTCGGCCGCCTTGACGTGTGCAGACGGTACTTCTGAAACCCAACGCAACAAATGTCAGCTCAGAATCTTAAGAGCACTAGGCAAGATGGTGTGCCGGCCTGCCGGGTTAACTAGGGCATGGCTCCTGTCACCAAGAAGCACCGACTGACCTGCAAATGGCTCTTGACCTCGTCGTTGGTGAGGCCGTCGACCTTCATCAGCTCCCGGATCTGCTTCGGTGTCGCCACTGCTTGTGTACGACGGCACCAATTAAATTTTGTTGTTAGGCAACTTTGATTTTTGATGAGGTGTTGTTGAGCTGGTGGGATATCGCAAAATAACGAATCTTGTGATGGAAAGGGAACCAACCGTGGGACCCGCCCAGCTGCTGCAATGCTTCCAGGAACCGGCGGTGGAGCTCCGGCGCCCAGCACCGCCGTGGCTTCCGGTTAGGCTGCGACTGCCCCTCTTTGTCTTTGTCTTTGTCTGTGTCTTTCTCAGTGACATCCTTGCTGTCCTTGTCGTGCACCTCAGTGTCGCTGGTGGCCTTGTCGCCGCTGTCTCCGACCAACGCGGAGCTTGCCGGTGCCGTGGTTGAGGAGGCCGGCAGCTCAGCCTCGGGCTGCTTCTCCTTCTCAAAGGGGTGGAACGCTCCCCCGGTCCTGGTGGCGTTCAGGGCCACCGGTCTGCATGGCAGCACCTGGTAGAGTTCATCGGGAGATGCATCAGCAAATTTATCTTTTGATAAAGTACTAGAAATAAAGAGAAACACAGCAATCTGTATTTAGCTACCTTTTGAAGAGATGATGATTGCTGGGGCTCGCTCCATGTCGAAGAAAGCTGCGCGGACTGGAGCCAGTCCGGCATCGCCTTCTTGGTCTCCGGCGTGGGCGGCGGCGTCTCGGCCTTAGCGTTTGAGACCGGGGCCGCGGCGTGGGTGCTAGTCTCGTCATCGGAAGAGGACAAGGATAGGCTGGGCTTGAGCGGGATGAACTCCTCGAGCACGGGCCCGTCGTGGTCGCTCACCGTCTCCTCGCTGGCGGCGCCGCCCATCTGGCTCTTCATCCCCTCGATTGCTGCAGACATCACACATATGCGCGCGTACGTACTCCTTAATTAGATCGAGCTAGCTAAGGTCGAGCTGAGAGGAGAGCCATGCGATTGCGATGCGTGGGCGGCGAAGGCGGACGTACTCTGGGTGACGAGGTCGAGGCAGAGGGGGAGCTCGCGCTGGAAGACGTGGATCTTGCGGCGCTCCTCCTCGAGCGCGAGCAGGTAGTCGCGGAGCCGGCGCCGGGCCGCCTGCGCCGACGGCGCCTCCACCTCCATCGCCGCAGACGGCAGGTGTCGTCGGATGGAAGGATGGATTGATCCGCACGGAAAGAACCAGGAAGATAGAGGGGGGAACGGGACGGGACGGGGAAGGTGAGGAAGAAGAAGGAGGAAGGAAGGAAAGGAATCGTCGTCGGGGCGTCGCGTATATTCGTACACGGGGAGGGAAGCCGGAGTGATGGGTGGATAGGGACGGGCAGGATATTCGGGAAGGGGATTCCCGTTCCGTTCTGCGGGGCGGGGTGTGGGGCTGCATGCAGGCTTGTTTACTCGAGTGGGTGAGCGAGGATAAGGCCGACGACCGGCGGGGAGGGGACACGGGGGACGCGGCCGGACAGACAGGAGGATGCCGCGGATCCGCTGGGGCGATGCGGAATCTCGATCCCGGAGGGGCCGATGACACGCTGGATCGACGGAGCGGGGCACGGGAAGATTCCCGAGAAATCCCATTCTCTCCCGCTAGGTCTCTCGTCTCCGGTGCATCCTTGTCCTCACACACTCTCTTCCCTGTCTGTCATAAACGAGGAGGAATATCCTGCGCTATTCCATTTTCATAGGTTGGTCAGCTCGGTGCTTCTTCACCCGAGGATCACCAAGGGACTGTTTGGTTGCATGCATCTATTTTCGGTACTTTGCATCTATGGTCCGACCCAGCCAGGCTGAGTGAATACGGTCAAAAATCATGTTTTACACATGGGTTGGTTGACTGGTTATTTCAATCTCATCCGGTCTGGCCGAGCAACAACATAGGCACCGGTATTTGCCTGCCTGCATGCGTCTACTTAGAGCAACTCCAACGCGGCGACCCAAGCGGACGCATGTTTTGTCCGTTTGAATCGGCCAAGCGGACGGGTGTATCCGCTTTTTCATTTGAGTCGGTCAGTGCGTCCAACGAGTGGCCAACACATTTTCTCATCGTCCGAAAAAAACAAATTCGAAAACATGTGGCTGAAATAAACATAATTATACATTGGACGGCCGGTCAACCGCCGGCCAAAGTCCAGAGCGTCCTGGTAGGCCGCCTCCTCATCCTTCTCCTCCGGCTTCCCCTCTGGTGGTGGCGGCCCATAGTCGGGGTTCAGCTGCATGCTGCCGTGTGACGATGCTCCATCGCGAACCAGGCCTCCCAGTTGCGGGAGTCCGACGCATAGGCTAGGAGACGCTGCTGCTCTTGCATAAGGAGGGCGCAGCGCCGACGCACCTACTCTGCATGCACCCGCGATGACCGCGGCAGCGCGGCACGGGGATGTGGTGCGGATCCAGATGCCAGTTGTGGGGCAGGTCGACATCCGGATATGGCAGCGGCTGGCGGTACTACCAGTGCCAGCGTGCCTGCTGCACCGGAATGTACAACATCTCTCGTGGTTCGCCGTGTGGAGGAGGCGCGCGGGAAGATCTTGTGCCGGGGGTGAGCTTCCCCTTGCCCTTGCCAAAGAGACCCATGGCTAGGGTGGCTAGGGTTTTGGTGTCGCCGGCGAGGGAGCAAACTTGGCCAGCTGTGGATAGGGCAGAGGAACTGGATGAGGTCGGACCCCCGCACGCTTGCATAAAAAATGATGACGGGGATGCTTCCACACGTTGCCACATGGGCCCGAGTTAGATGGTCGCATTGCCTACGATCGACGTTGGTGGTTCGGCGGCCGACAGGTGATGCTGTCGCGGACACGCGGTGCGTCTGTCTCGTGTCCGTGTGGATGCAAACCGGGCACAAATTTGGGGCTGAAATGCGTCCGACGGACAGCGAGCGGACACCTTTTGGGTTTGTGTTGGCGCGTTGGGTCATTGTGTTGGTTCGTTCCGACGCAAACTGACATGCGCGAACCATTTGGGTCGCCACGTTGGAGTGCTCTTAGATGCAAAGTGTTGTTGTTTAGTTTACACACAACGGAGGGTGGAGTGGTGAGGTTACCAACACATACGCACAACAACATAATAGTCACAGCATAAACTGTTAACACGGGATAAACCATAACCATACTTTTCCATAGCAGTACTATGTACTAACATAATAGTATCAGAAAGTTTTCAAATAGGACTAAGGACATCTCCAGCGGCAACCCGCAAATTACCTCCCGCGTCCGTCCACGGACTAGGGGACCAGTCCGCGGATACGGATGCAGGAAACCGCCATCCGACCGCAGCCGCATACATTGGAAACACTTTTTCAACAAACCGGTTGAAATTCATGCAAACACGGCCGAATTTCATATAAACATGCCGGATTTCATACAAACCGGATGAAAACGTTTACATTTTGGACATATTTTAACTAAAAAGGTTAAACTATGTGCACGTACGGTCGCGCGGAGCTCCACTTCCACAACGGGGATACATTACACTAGTCTACGGCTAGCCGCGGCGGTTCCCTTTGTCTTCCCGATGTCCGACAGCTCGCTCACTGGACCGCTGGGAGCCCCTTAGGTATATTCTTCCCCTACATCTTCCCTATGTCCAGGTGCGCACTCATGGGAGTGGCAAAGAGGGTGCTTCAGCCGGAGGGGGAAGGGGGCTCCTCTGCTTCTGTGGAGCCCAAGCGGGGGCCGATGATGGTCTAAGATCAAGAACCGGACAGGTCACTGGTTGTACAAGTCGGTGACGCACCGCGGTGGCCTTCCTGGGACCCAAGCAGTGTTGGCCTCCCGTGATTTACTTTCCCTCGATGTCGGCGGTGGACGCGGATGCGCTCGCCATTGGCTCGTTGATCTCCATGCAGTCGACTTCTTTCTCTACTAGCGGGGCGCGGTTACACGCGCGTTGACACTGGATGGCGCTGTCACATGCACAGGAGGCACGGTACGACGCGGCATAGTCCACGATAGCAATGGTGCCAATGCCGCCGTACTCCCCCCACCCTCCCCCCCCCCCCGGTTGGCCTGGAGCAACTCGTGACTCTGCGGTCTGGCTTGGAGGGGCGAGGTGCTGAACCACGCGACGGCTTGGGGCGGCAACTTGCTCCGTCGGGCTAGGCGACGGGGGTGGAGTAGCGACCTGCCTCGCTCATATCTAGCCGGCTAAGCATGCCGCCGGCCCGCTTTTATGCCGGGGAGCTGCTCTTCCTGCTCGTCAAATGCCATTGAAAGGGTGGAGAAAATGGTGGAAGGAGGAGATGGGGAACGGCAGACTTGGTGGTGTGATTCTTGCCCGGCGTCTGGCCTCCTTTAAATAGCAGACGTACAAGAGGAGCTTGCCCGACGTTGTGTTTAATGTTGGACCGCTCGTAAATGGACATGTGGCCGGGGTAGGTTCCTCGACTTCCATGCGGGTTAATGGAGGCGTATGAATGCGTCGAGGAGGTGTGTTCATCCGGGCGTGTAGCGACCGACGCCCTCGGTCGACGCACCACTTCAATGGCGGAGGCATTGAGAGGTTGCGTCCGCTTTGATCCGTCTTCAATGTGGAGCGGTGCGCTCTACAGTGGCATGAATGTGTGTAGTTGGTGCTGGTAAGGAAGTGCGCGCGAGAGGGAGGAGGTGGTTTGGGTGGGTCAGGGCAGTCGAAAGCAGGCATAGCAGCGGTCCAGACTCCCACAAAGACCCCCCCCCTCCCGCCATGTTTGTCTCCGGTTTGTGGGAGAAAGTACATCCGGACCGCGTCGCGGACGGATACGGGACCATATTGGATGGCTTCCGCAATTCGGACATCGCGGTCTAGACAGGATGCGGGAGGTTTGAGGGTCGGCGTTGGGGATGCCCTAACAAAGTAGAAATAAGATAGCAGAGATGACAACCTTAGCATCCATGTAAATGCTTTGTGGTGCGGCTCGCACTTGTACACCACCTCAATGCCTCGTTGTCGAATGCGGTCACCTTCAAGTTCGCGGGTCTCACCAGCTTGAAAGTGATAAGGTACCTGAACCAGATGAAATTAAGTGCAACTAGTCCCCGCGTGGTTTTGGTAATTAATAACAACATATATGTCCTTGAACTAATGTCCATTCAAAGATCATTCGATGTACGCATGGCAAGGACATGTGATTGTAGACCCCTCTAAATACTAAGGACATACATTGCAAAAGCTTCAAGACTCTAAATTTTTGGTTAAGTGATCAAAGATCACATTGAGTCCATAGAAAAGTCAATACTATTAAAATGAGATGAGGTTTTGAGGCCATACTCCTATTATGAACATGATATATTTTATGAATATTGATAACAAAACTAAACACCCATAACACTAACCTAAATGTTGCAAGACTAAAAGCGTATCACATATGTGTGGCACTGCAGTTAGTCACATTGGAGAAACCAGCGTAGAGAAATTCCATAGTGATGGATATTGAAGTCATTTGATTATGAATTATCTGACACTTGCAACTTCTGTCCAAATAGTGCAGTAAACTAAAATACCGTTCACAGGCCATAAAGAACGAGCAAGAAAATTATTGGAACATGCATATTGATGTGTGTAGTTCAATAAGTGATGTTGCAAGCAGTAGATTTATCTATCTTCAAGATTGACTCAAGTAGATATTTATTTATTGAGACATAAATCTATATCTTTTGAGATGTTTCGAAAGGTTTTTCCAGAATGAAGTGGAACTGATTGTAACAAAAAATATGTTTCTACACTTGGATTGCAGAAATAAATATTTGAGTCAGAAATTTAGTGAATGTCTGATGAGCTATGAAAAGAATTTATAGCTTGCACTTCTCAGAACATTACCAAGAGTAGAATGTTTTGAGTAGATGTAATCAAGCTATGTATGACATGGTGAGATTAAAGATGACATTGATTATTTCGCCAATATACTTTCTAATATGATGCTTTAGAGACTGTGCCTTTTACACTAAAAAGATTGCCCTCAAATTTGTTGAAATAAGTGCTACTTTGTTGGTTATACCAAATGATTGAGTATTCCTTTATCAGTATGCCGAGTCAAAGTGTTTTCCCACAGAGTGTAGAAATTTTGAATAAAATATTTTCTGTAAAAGAGTGAGTGGGAGGACTGCAGCTCGACAAGATTGTAGAATATTCGTGATCAGGTCAAAGAAAAGAAATGCCGGAAGTAATTCTAGAATTTCCTACCACGACGGATACGAAAGCCTCTACATGAGATATAGAGACTTCGGTCAAACTTGCAGCTGAACTATATAGGCTGAGAAAATCCGTGCAGACTTTTATGGCATGCAGACAAATTATTGTTGAACAAACAATGAACCTATAATACACAAAGAAGCGTTGATGGGCCATGACTTCAGAAATTAGCTATATGCCAACATAATCTGAGATAGCATCCATTCACATAATTCAATCTTAGAACTTGATGAATCCTTCAAAGTACTTAGAGTCTAAAGAACAGTAATGGATCTATAAACTGACAAAGATAAAAAATGTTTGATAATGCTTGACTTGTTACAAATAGTTTATGACAAGATCAAGGAGTTGACTATGGCAAGATTGTCTCATCGTAGAAATACTTAAAGTCAGTTCGGGTTAAACTAGCAATTACTAAATATTTCAATTATGAGATATAATAGATGGGTGTCAAAATGATTCTTATGAGATGGAAATAGAACCAAGGTTGTATATTTGATACAGTCCAAGTTAATTTTGTCGATCCAGAGGATGCTAATAAGTGTGTAAACTTCAAGTGATCCTATAATGATCTGAAGCAAGCATAGTGGATTAGAATCTTCGTACTGATGAAATTGTCAAATAATTTGATTTGATCGAGGAAAGCGAAGATGCTTGTATTTACAAGAAAGTAAGTGGGAGCATGATAATATTTCTAAACACTATGTGCACGACACATTGTTGATTGGAGGTTATATAAATTTGTTGACACTAATTAAGACTTTATTGAAACTAGTTTTTTAGTAAAGTACTTCGGCAATATATAGTCCTGGTATTAGGCATAATGATCTATGGAGATAGTAATGTGTGATCAGGCTTAGCCAAAAATACATATTGACATAATACTAAAGTAGTTTATTATGGAATACGCAAGAAGAGTTTCTTCCAAAAGTCACACAGAAGGAGTTTTAAGCAAGAAATGGTATTCTAAATACTGATGAGCGAAATATGTGATTCCAATCATATTCGTTTTAAATATGTCCCATGGTATGTAAACAACCAGATATATCCAGTACTCGAAATACGTTGTGAGTAAATTTATCAAAATAACAAATTGTTGATCATAGGACAATAGTGAAAAGCTCCTTAAGCACTAACAACATGTTTCTCTCATACGGAGAAGACGAAGAGATTGTTGTAAGGAGTTACTCCCTCCGTCCCAAATTAAGTGACTCAACTTTGTACTACAAACTTAGTACAAAGTTGAGTCACTTATTTTGGGACGGAGGGAGTACATCAATACAGGCTCGTTGTAAGTAGCACATCGATAAAAATCTACATCAATGCTCCATGTGATTTTTGGTTTTAATTAAGTGATTTATGGTGGCATAATAAGTTGGAATTTGTCCAAGAAATTTACTATGGTGAATTCTGTAATAGAAGGCTGAGTATATTGACGCTTTAGAAGCAACGATAGAGGGTGATGAATCAAAGATTCATTTATGAACTGGATATGGTTTTCTAGATGATTGTGCAAATGGTACACTATTCTCAATAGTAGTTCCATAGCTCAATCTAAGGAATCAAAGATCCTACCAGTAATTCAATATATACAAAGCCTATTTCACATAAATTATGTATTCTTGTGAAAGCAGGATGGATGCACAAATACGCAAATGATACACACAGACCTGAAGTTGTCAAGATATGATAGGACGAAGGTTATACCACGAACAAATGTGCTAACTAGATTATTAACTCTATTGCAAGTGGGAGACTGTTGGAAATATGCCCTAGAGACAATAATATTGTATTATTATATTTCTGTGTTCATAATTAAGAGTTTATATTTCATGTTATAACTGCTATGATCCTAGAATATGCGATTCAGTGGAAAACTAATATGCACGTGTGAAATGATAAACAATAAGAATAGGTTGCCAGTCTTGCCTCTAAGACTGGCTCAAGTGTTGTTGGTAATCATGTTTTCCGGATCTTAGGATATCTTTAAGCGTAATGATAGTCCTAAAACAACATTGAGAGTATGACGTTAGAAGAACGATCATATTGAATCAGCCCAAACTTGTTTGTTATACTTTGAGATAATATTGTATGAAATCAATTGTTATAACACGGAGTGTTAACATGTGTTTTTAGTCCCCTTGAACATGAGAGTATCGTAGTCACTTTCTACCATATTGTGGAATTTTGGGTTGCTCAAACGTCATCTTTAACACGGTGATCATAACGACAACTTATAGGCTCACTAGAAAGTTTGACAAGGGACTAGATAGCTCGAGAGTGGGATTTGCTCCTTCGATGACAGAGAGATATTCTTAGGGCCCTCCCGGTGTGATGGCATCCATCATCGTCTAGCCAAACATAGGTGACTATGTCACGGGGATGCCGGAACACGTTAACAAGAAAGGGCAACAAAATCAGTAACGAGGGCAACGATATAGTGAGCATGTATATGACTCAAGAAGATACTGATGCATCTCTGGTTTTGTAAAGTATCATGAAGCGAAGGGAACATCACATGCTAACAAAAGCTTCACTCGAATGTTATTCGTGTAATCATAGGGATCGATATGGACGTCCACGGTTCCGCTATCGTCCATTAAATGAAGGGGTTTCATTCATGTCTATGTTTTTAATGAATCTACAAGGTCACAAACTTAAGGTAATCACGATCTGCTGAGAGTTAGTAGGACGGGAATAATGAGAATATATTTATGAAATTGTTTCATGAATATTCAAAATAGTTTTCAGAGGAAACGGAAGCGTTCCGAAGTCACCGGAAGTGTTTCGGAGTTTATCGGACAGTACCGGGTATTCTCTATAAATAATATATAGGTGGAAAATACTTCCGCTGACGTTAAATTAATATAAAAGGCTCTAATAATTGTTAGAGGCTTTATATTTAATTTAATATCAACAGGCCTTATAAAAGGCCAAACGGTGGAAGGAGTATTGGCCCACAAGGGCCCAATAGGAAGGCGGGGAAGGATGCTGAATTGGAGGGGAAGGGAAACATTACCCCCTTGTGGCACCCCTCCTCTCCTCCTAACCTATATATACTAGAGGTTTTTGCACCTTTTTGACATACAAGTTTTGGAGCCTCCTCTAGTTCCTCTAGTTCTAGTTCTAGTTGGTCCTAGTTGATCGATTAGAGGTTGACTAGATCCTATAATGCTCATAATTAGAAATACAGTGTGGTTCTAGTCCCCCCCCCTCTAATTTTGCAGCAACAATTAGCTTTGGACGGTGAAGCGCTGCGGGATCATGATGACTGTATGTTTGCAACCAAGTAGAGAGGTCGTGATTTTGGTCTTTCATTCATGGGATCATTCGTGGACGGTTCGCGGTATCGTTCATATACGGTTCGAGGAAGTACGATATAAACCAACTCATCCACTTCCCTTGCACTCCGGAGTCAGTAACGATCATGATCCAAACCTTATGTGCATCTTCATATTGTTCCTGGGTGATCGTAGGGCGAATATTTTTGTTTTCTACTATGTTTCCCAACACTCCCTTGATGTGACAGTACTCTACCTGCAACGGTAATCCTTTTTTTCTTCATAATAGTCAATGTTTCTGTGAAAATTAAGTTCTTCAACTTCTGTTTTGCGACCCCAATTTTCTGTAGTGTTTATCCACCATCATCACACATCGACCATAAATTCACCATATAGGACAACATGGTTGTGTCATCACCCTGATAGCCTCTTTCCTGTGAAAATGTACAACTCACATATTTGATGTCACATCTAAAAATTTATGAACTCGACATCCTCCCAATTGTTGACTATGTGTCAGAACTTGAAGGAATTTTGTGTTGCTCTTTAGCCTTCTTGAATCAAATTCACATTTGTCTCACCATTTTTTCAGGATATTCCTTATACCATAACTATAGCACTTCACCTCCTTCTGCATTTATCATCCACACTTTGCCATGTGCACTGAAAACCGCAAAATGTATGGTCATATACTCTTCAAGATTTTGAAATTTTTGACCTTTCAATAGTTTCTGAGATTCTCCATTGTCACCTCTTATCCATCTGACACATCAAATTCGATATATCTAGTCACCAACTTGAACCTCGTACTCACCAACATTGCTTCAACATCCTCTCTGCACTTTGTCTGGTCACTAGTGTCCTGATTTGTCGCCTTGTCCTGTGATTACCACACGCCTCGTCAGTATCACCGTGTCGACTATCGAGTCACTGTTGTCCTAGATGAGTATACTAGATTCAGAATCCATACCACCTCAAACCCCACTACATAGAACCACCGATCATCATCAACCAATGTCGAGTTTCACGTATCCCTCGGACCACTAAGCTCCAACCCGAACAACATGTCACTCACCTTTCCCGCCGAAATAGGCTTCGACTCTCCATGCACTTAGGTCATAGCCCGTCCACTAGCACAGAGTGAAGTCTTCCATTAGACTCTAGCTCCACGTTCAACATGACTCCATGGTAGATGATCAGTCCATTCCGTGCCCCGTCGACTTCAATCTCTCATGTGTACACCATCTTGTATCAACCCCGCCCACTAGACATGATCAAGCGCACAAGCCCTTGGGCCTCGTATCAACAAACTATCTACAAACAAAGGAAATGAAAAAAAATAAAGTCCCTCGTAGCCTTCATGTGTGTACCAAATGTAGATCAAAGAAAAGATACCGAGCCAAATTCCAATTCACCACACGTAGCATGAGGAATCCATTTTTTTCTTGCATATTTTTTATAATTTTTTTCTCACACTCGATAGAAACATCTATGCTCGGCTCTTGTGTCGGTTTTTTTTTTCTTCAACAAATTTTACGTGCATAGCTCTTTTCGTCCGAACAGTCCCAATTTGGCCATCACGCGCACGTCTCTAGCTCTAACTCAGCCCATCCAAGATGCATACTCCTATTTGAGCCAAACCCTATTCGGCTCCTTCAACGCTCGTTAAAGGCCTTTGGTACGGGCGGACCCCCCCCCCCCCCCCCCCCCAATGCTAGATTTAGTAGCAGACCGGAGGTCATATACTTCGAGTTGGGTTTTCTCTTTAGTTTTTTCTTTGTTTTTCCTTATTCTGTTTTGTTTCTTTCACACTTTACTTATTTTTCTCCTTGTTAGTGAATAATTTCCAAATTCACGAACTTATTTTCAAATACTCATTTTTTATATCAAAATCATGAATTCTTTTAGCCCATGAACTTTTTTCAAATGCACAAACTTTTAGATTTTATTTTTGAAATTTGAGATTTTTTACACTTTGTGAAATTTTACAAATTTGATAAACTTTTTAAATTTCATGCTTTTTTAAAATTCCATGACTTTCTCTTTTTCCAATTTTTTATTTTTACTTTTCATTTTTCTTATTTCTTTGTAGTTTCTATTTTAAAAATTTAAATTCGTCAACTTTACTCACCTTCATGAACTTTTTCCAAATTCATGAATATTTTTTTGAATCCTTGAACTTATTTCAAATTCATGAACATTTATCAAGTTCTCTTTTTTCAAATTTTGTGAACTTTTTTAATTCATAAATTTTTGTCGAATTTGTTAACTTTTCCATTTTGGCAAACTCTTCTCGAAATTGCGTGAACTTCTTTTTTTGAATTAAGATTTTTTAGAAAAAATGATTATTTTTTCCTAAATTTGTTAAAAAGTCAAATTGATGATTTGTTTTAATTTTTTGACTTTTATAAATTCATGAATTGTTTTCAAATTTGCATTGTTTTTGGATCCATGTTTTCATGGAAAGTCATTGGTCTATGCTTTCATGGTCAACGATCCATTGTTTGAAGTCGGCGGTCAAGGTGGGTGAGTCGGCTTGTTCACTTTTTTTTAACGAGGCAACATTTTTCTTTTGAAAAATCTCGCCATTTTTATTCATTCCAAACATAGGTCATATGTACAAGGTTTGGGTCATGGGGATTGACCAACCACACATGTCTACCTATGCCTAGGTTACAAGGAAACTAAGCAAGATTATGAGCCTCAAAGTTAAAATTCCTACACTCATGTATGAAAGAACATGAAATAAAGCTATTACAATGGTTCATTATTTCATGTATAACAGCAGCATTTGGACTTCCAGTCCCCTTGTTTATATCATCCACCACTCCTTGGCAATCGGATGCCACACAGATAGCTCTCACAACTAGGTCATCTGCAAGTACGAGCGCTTCCCGACACACGTATGTCTCCAAGATTCGAGGAACATTGATTCCTTGGAAAACCACCACCGAGGACCCTAGATATAAGCCCGTGTGGTCTCTACAAATAGCAGTCGCTGCTCCTTGATACGTCTCCAATGCATCTATGATTTTGATTGTTCCATGCTATTATATTATCCATCTAGGATGTTTTATATGCATTTATATGCTATTTTATATGATTTTTGGGACTAACCTATTAACCTAGAGCTCAGTGCCAGTTTCTGTTTTTTCCTTGTTTTTGAGTTTAACAGAAAAGGAATATCAAACGGGGTCCAAACGAGCTGAAAATTCCTGGTGATTTTTTATGGACCAGAAGAAGCCCCCGAAGCAAAACAGTTGGGCTAGAAGAGTCCCGAGTCATCCATGAGGGTGGAGGGTGCGCCCTACCCCCTAGGCGCGCCCCACTACCTCGTGGCTGACTCGGAGAACCCCCCTGACGTGAAACCGACGCCAAAAATTCCTATAAATACATAAACCCTCGAAAAGAAACCTAGACCGGGGGTTCCGTCGCCGCAAGCCTCTGTAGGCACGAAAAACCAATCGGGACCCTGTTCTGGCACCCTGCCGGAGGGGGGATCCATCACCGGCGGCCATCTTCATCATCCCGGCACTGTCCATGACGAGGAGGGAGTAGTTCACCCTCGGGGCTGAGGGTATGTACTAGTAGCTATGTGTTTGACCTCTCTCTCTCTCTCTCTCTCTCTCTCTCTCTCTCGTGTTCTTGATATGGCACGATCTTGATGTACCGTGAGCTTTGCTATTATAGTTGGATCTTATGATGTTTCTTCCCCTCTACCTTCTTGTAATGGATTGAGTTTTCCCTTTGAGGTTATCTTATCAGATTGAGTCTTTAAGGATTTGAGAACACTTGATGTATGTTTTGGTGATCAATTGCGGGTTCAGTGACATTGTGAACTTATGCATAGGGTTTGGTACATGTTTTTTGTGTTGGTTTGAATAGATGAATCTGAGATTGTGTGATGCATATCATATAATCATACCCGCGGATACTTGAGGTGACATTGGAGTATCTAGGTGACATTATGGTTTTGGTTGAAGTGTGTCTTAAGGTGTTATTTTACTACGAACTCTAGGGCTGTTTGTGACACTTATAGGAATAGCCCAATGGATTGATCGGAAAGAATAACTTTGAGGTGGTTTCGTACCCTACAATAATCTCTTCGTTTGTTCTCTGCTATTAGTGACTTTGGAGTGACTCTTTGTTGCATGTTGAGGGATTGTTATATGATCTAATTATGTTATCCTTGTTGAGAGAACTTACACTAGTGAAAGTATGAACCCTAGGCCTTGTTTCCTAGCATTGCAATACAATTTTCGCTCACTTTTGTTACTAGTTACCTTGCTGTTTTTATAATTTCAGATTACAAAAACCTATATCTACCATCCATATTGCACTTGTATCACCATCACTTCGCCGAACTAGTGCACCTATACAATTTACCATTGTATTGGGTGTGTTGGGGACATAAGAGACTCTTTGCTATTTGGTTGCAGGGTTGTTTGAGAGAGACCATCTTCATCCTACTCCTCCCACGGATTGATAAACCTTAGCTCATCCACTTGAGGGAAATTTCCTACTGTCCTACAAACCTCTGCACTTGGAGGCCCAACAACGTCTACAAGAAGAAAGTTGTGTAGTAGACACCAAGCTCTTTTCTGGCGTCGTTGCCGGGGAGGTTAGTGCTTGAAGGTATATCTTTAGATCTTGCAATCGAATCTTTTAGTTTCTTATTTTATCACTAGTTTAGTCTATAAAATAAAACCACAAAGAAATGGAATTGAGGTTGCCTCATATGCTTCATTGTTCTAATGTCTTTCATGAAAATAAGGATTCCAATAATTGTGCCAAAGTGTTAGAAGAAGAATGCAATAAATTATTTGGCACTAAATCTTTGTATGATGAGCATGATTGCAATGTTCTTAGTATGAATTCTTTGAATATCCATGATGCTAAAGACATGCAAAGCTACAAGCTTGGGGATGCTATGTTTGATGAATATGATATTTTTAGTTCCCCAAGTTTTGATGAGAATATTTATTATGATGAAAGCATGCCTCCTATTTATGATGATTATATTGATGAAAGTGGGTTTGGAAGAGTTTCAACTTTAGGAAGTAATGATCCCACTATTTTGGAGGGTGCTGAATCTTATTGTGATAATTATGAAAGTGGATTTGGAGAGGTCATGACTTTATTTAGTGATGAATCCACTATTTCGGAAGAGATTCCAATTGATTATGAGAACAAAGTTGCTATCTATGATGATTATTGTGTTGACATGTATGCTATAAATAAGAATGATAACCATGAAACTTGTCTTCTTGATTTTAATTTTCATTGGATTATGCCTCACATGATAGTTATTTTCTTGAGTTTGCTCCCACTACTATTCATGAGAAGAAATTTGCTTATGTGGAGAGTAATAAAAATTCTATGCTTGTAGATCATGAAAAGAATGATTTATGTTATGGTTATATTGTTGAATTCATTCATGGTGCTACTGAAAATTATTATGAGGGAGGAATATATGCTTGTAGGAATTGCAATAATATCAAGTTTCCTCGCTATGTGTTGAAAATCTTGAAGATTTGCTTCTTTCACCTCCATATGCTAGTTGATTCTTGTTCTCTTAACTTGTTTGCTCACAAAATCCCTATGCATAGGAAGTGGGTTAGACTTAAATGTGCTAGTCATATTCTTCATGATGCTCTCTTTGTGTTTCAATTCTTATCTTTCATGTGAGCATCATTGAAATCATCATGCCTAGCTAGAAAGGCATTAAAGAAAAGTGCTTGTTGGGAGACAACCCAACACCATTACCTACTATTTTTGTGTGTTCATATGATTATGATACTGCATTAATCATGTTTTTTAGCTTTTGTTTCAATAAAGTGCCAAGTAAAACCTTTAGGATATCTTATGCTGATAGGTGTGTTGATCGTGCTGAAAATTGCTGAAAATCATAAACTTTTGAGCCCAGTAATTAGTTTTAATAATTGACAGAAACGTGATTTTGATCTAATTCTTTTTGATATGGATTGGTACACAAATTTATCAGGTTTCCTAATTTGTCTGGGTTTTTGGAGTTACATAAGTATTCGAGAGTTACAGATTACTACAGACTGTTCTGTTTTTGACAAATTTCGTTTTCTTTGTGTTGTTTGCTTATTTTGATGAATCTATGAGTAGTATCGGAGGGTATGAACCATAGAGAAGTTGGAAATACAGTAGATATAAGACCAATATGAATTTAGAATGAGTTCACAACAGTACCTAAGTGGTGATTTATTTTCTTATACTAACGGAGCTTACGAGTTTTCTGTTGAGTTTTGTGTTGTGAAGTTTTCAAGTTTTGGGTAAAGATTCGATGGACTATGGAAAAAGGAGTGGCAAGAGCCTAAGCTTGGGGATTCCCAAGGCACCACAAGGTAATATTCCCAAGGCACCTATACAATTTACCATTGTATTGGGTGTGTTGGGGACACAAGAGACTCTTTGCTATTTGGTTGCAGTGTGATAACCCACAAGTGTAGGGGATCGCAACAGCTTTTGAGGGTAGAGTATTCAACCCAAATTTATTGATTCGACACAAGGGGAGCCAAAGAATATTCTTAAGTATTAGCAGTTGAGTTGTCAATTAAACCACACCTAGATAACTTAGTATCTGCAGCAAAGTATTTAGTAGCAAAGTAGTATGATAAGAATGGTAACAGTGGCAAAAGTAAAAATAATAGTTTTGTAGTGATTGTAACAATAGCAATGGAAAAGTAAATAAGCGAAGCACAATATGTGAAAAGCTTGTAGGCATTGGATAATTGATGGATAATTATGTCAGATGCGATTCCTCATGTAATAGCTATAACACAGGGTGACACAGAACTAGCTCCAGCTCATCAATGTAATGTAGGCATGTATTCCGAATATAGTCATACGTGCTTATGGAAAACAACTTGCATGACATCTTTTGTCCTACCCTCCCGTAGCAGCGGGGTCCTAGTGGAAACTAAGGGATATTAAGACCTCCTTTTAATAGAGAACTGTAACAAAGCATTAGCACATAGTGAATACATGAACTCCTCAAACTGCGGTCATCACCGAGACGTATCCCGATTATTGTCACTTCGGGGTTGTCGGATCATAACACATAATAGGTGACTATAGACTTGCAAGATAGGATCAAGAACACACATATATTCATGAAAACATAATAGGTTCAGATCTGAAATCATGGCACTCGGGCCCTAGTGACAAGCATTAAGCATAGCAAAGTCATAGAAACATCAATCTCAGAACATAGTGGATACTAGGGATCAAACCCTAACAAAACTAACTTGATTACATGGTTAATCTCATCCAACCCATCACCGTCCAGCAAGCCTACGATGGAATTACTCACGCACGGCGGTGAGCATCATGAAATTGGTGATGGAGGATGGTTGATGATGACGACGGCGATGAATCCCCCTCTCTGGAGCCCCGAATGGACTCCAGATCAGCCCTCCCGAGAGAGATTAGGGCCTGGCGATGGCTCCATATCGTAAAACGCGATGAAACTTTCTCTCTGATTTTTTCTCTCCACGAAACGGAATATATGGAGTTGGAGTTGAGGTCGATGGAGCGTCAGGGGGCCCACGAGATAGGGGGGGCTCGCCCAGGGGGGAGGGCGCACCCCCCACCCTCGTGGAAAGGGTGTGGGGCCCCTGGCCTTGATTCTTTCGCCAGTATTTTTTATATTTTCCAAAACTTATCTCTATGGATTTTCAGGTCATTCCGAGAACTTTTGTGTTCTGCACAATAAACAACATCATGGCAGTTCTACTGAAAACAACGTCAGTCCGGGTTAGTTTCATTCAAATCATGCAAGTTAGAGTCCAAAACAAGGGCAAAAGTGTTTGGAAAAGTAGATACGTTGGAGACGTATCAACTCCCCCAAGCTTAAACCTTTGCTTGTCCTCAAGCAATTCAGTTGATAAACTGAAAGTGATAAAGAAAAACTTTTACAAACTCTATTTGCTCTTGTTGTTGTAAACATGTAAAGCCAGCATTCAAGTTTCAGCAAGTATTATGAACTAACCATACTCACAATAACACCTAGGTCTCACAATTACTCATATCAATGGCATAATCAGCTAGCGAGCAATAATAATAAAACTCGGATGACAACACTTTCTCAAAACAATCATAATATGATACAACAAAATGGTATCTCGCTAGCCCTTTCTGAGACCGCAAAACATAAATGCAGAGCACCTTTAAAGATCAATGACTGACTAAACATTGTAATTCATGGTAAAAGAGATCCAGTCAAGTCATACCCAATATAAACCAATAGTAATGAATGCAAATGACAGTGTGATCTCCAGCGGGTGCTTTTTAATAAGAAGGTGATGACTCAACATAAAAGTAAATAGATAGGCCCTTCACAGAGGGAAGCAAGGATTTGTAGAGGTGCCAGAGCTCGATTTTAAAATAGAGATGAATAATATTTTGAGCGGCATACTTTCACTGTTAACACAACAACTATGAGATGGCGATATCTTCCATACTACATGCATTATAGGCGGTTCCAAACAGAATGGTAAAAGTTTATACTCCCCCACCAGCAACAAGCATCAATCCATGACTTGCTCGAAACAACGAGTGCCTCCAACTAACAACAACCATAGGGGGTTTTGCTTAATTATATTGATTTGCTTTGATCTTTTTGGATCGTGGGACTGGGCATCCCAGTTTCCAGCCCTTTCTCGTGAATGAGGAGCGGGGTCCACTCCTCTTGAGAATAACACACCTAGCATGGAAGATACGGACAACCCTAGTTGAAACATGAGCTGCTCGAGCATACAAAACAGAATTTCATTTGAAGGTTTGGAGTTTGGCACATACAAATTTACTTGGAGCGGCAGGTAGATACCGCATAAAGGAAGGTATGGTGGACTCATATGGAACAACTTTGGGGTTTAAGGAGTTTGGATGCACAAGCAGTATTCCCGCTTAGTACAGGTGAAGGCTAGCAAAAGACTGGGAAGCGACCAACTGGGAGAGCGACAACAGTCATGAACATGCATTAAAATTAATTCACACCCAGTACAAGCATGAGTAGGATATAATCTACCATGAACATAAATATCATGAAGGCTATGTTGATTTGTTTCAACTACATGCGTGAACATGTGCCAAGTCGAGTCACTCAATTCATTCAAAGGAGGATACCATCCTATCATACCACATCACAATCATTTTAATAGCATGTTGGCACGCAAGGTAAACCATTATAACTCATAGCTAATCAAGCATGGAACAAGCAACTATAATCTCTAAAAGTCATTGCAAATATGTTTACTTCATAATAAGCTGAATCAGGAACGATGAACTCATCATATTTACAAAAAAAAGAGAGGTCGAGTTCATACCAGCTTTTCTCATCTCAATCAGTCCATCATATATCGTCATTATTGCCTTTCACTTGCATGACCGAACGATGTGTATAATAGTAATAGTGCACGTGCATTGGACTAAGCTGGAATCTGCAAGCATTCAACTCAAGAGAGAAGACAAAGTAGTATGGGCTCCAAGTTAAATAAACAATCACGCATATGAGAGCCACTAAACATTTTCAATATGGTCTTCTACTCTCGACCCCCAAAGGAAAGAAAAGAAAATAAAACTATTTACACGGGAAAGCTCCCAACAAGTAAAAAGAAGAACGAGAAATCTTTTTGGGTTTTCATTTTAATTACTACTACAAGCATGGAAATTAAACTAACTAATTTTTTTGGTTTTTCTTAAGGTTTATCAAACACACAAGAAGAAAGCTAGAAAAAGAAAATTAAACTAGCATGGATAATACAATGAAAGAGTATGAACACTGACGACTAGAATAGTGTGTGAACATGAATGTAAAGTCGGTGAGAAATACATACTCCCCCAAGCTTAGGCTTTTGGCCTAAGTTGGTCTACTGCCAAGGACCGCGGCTACTCTCCCCGGTGTACTGAGGAGTGTAATCGGGATACCACTGGCTGGCCATCTCCTCCGGATCCCACTGGTAAGATGATGGACGATAAGGGTCCAGTGAAGGTTCGGCTCAGGCTCAGGCTCAGGCTCTGGAGTGGATGCTTGGCCTCGATGAGTGTACACCACCTCCGGCGTGACAAGATAATTAACTGCAGTCAAATCAAACAACAGAGGCGCAGGCAGAATAATAGTATCATTGTGTTTCTTATTAAATCTCAGGTTATACAGAAGCAGCTTATCTTCGTTGTCAACAATGAACTCATGCGCTACCATGCTCCTGTAATCTAAAATGTAAGGAGGCAATATTGTCTCCTCTTTTTCATGGTGCCTCTAGGTATCTCAAAATGTTTAGCAAGATGTGTAGCATAGATACCTCCAAAGATGGGGCCTTTTGTATGGTTCAGGCTTAGCCGTTTAGCAATGACAGCACCCATACTAAAACTATTATCACCAAACATGGCATGGAATAGAATAATAATATCAGGCACACTGAAGTTTCCACTATTTCCATGACCAATTAAGCATCTACTAGCAAATATGTCAAAGTAGCATAAAACAGGAAATTGTATTCTAGAGATTCTCGCATTGGAACCCTTCTTTGGATCCCCTACAGTGATGGTGTTAACAAAGCCATCCACAACTTTACGATGTGGTTCATCTAATTTTCCCTCAAAGGGTATCCTACATACCGCGCAAAAATTACGTAAAGACATTTCCCTGAATTCATCATATAAATGAAATGATACTGAAGGCGGTGACTTCTTAGGATAATAATAAAAGTTTTGCACAAAAGTATTGGTGAGTAAGAGATACTGTTCGATTCGGTTGTGGAGGAAGTCAGTGAGGCTTGCATTCTCAATTAAAGAATAAAAGTCTTCATAAATTCCGACTTCTCTCAAGAAATTGTCACAGGGCCATTCACAAGGCCGTACTTCCGCTATGTGAGGAAGATTATACTTGGCCTTTTCCTTCTCTTTAGCTTATCTTTCCTGGGAGCCTTGGCTAGAAGAGCCCCTCAAGAATCTCCTTAACATTTTCTGAAAATTTCTGCAATTTTAGTAACTTCAAAATAAGAGTGAATAAAACTAAACAAGATTGGTAGCAACTACTCCTACAAGTGCCTAGAGCCTATATCATGCATTAAAATTACTTGGGACCTCATAAATTTAACATGCAAGCTCAAGAATAGGGTCACCTATGCAGCAAAAATTTGCAATGAATAAAGCACTAGAACAAAAACTAATTGGACCAATGGAGGAGTCACATATCAAGCAACAATCTCCCAAAGCAGTTTTGTGAATGGAGCTTTGAGCAAGGAGATCGAAAATCGCAGCAAAATGAGCTAGAACTCGTGCTTGAGCTGGATGAGGATTTTTTTGGGAAGAAGATGGAGTGTGTGGGTGCAGGAATAAGTGGAGGGGGGCCACCGTGGGCCCACGAGACAGGGGGCGCACCCAGGGGGTGTGGGCGCACCCTCCACCCTCGTGGCCAGGTGCTTGCCCCTCCTGCAGTGTTTTCAGTGCCTAAAATCCTCAAATATTCCATAAAAATCATACTAAATTTGCAGGGCATTTGGAGCACTTTTATTTTCGGGATATTTTTTATTGCATGGATAATTCAGAAAACAGACAGATAATACTATTTTTGCTTTATTTAATCTAAATAACAGAAAGTAAAAAGAGGGTACAGAAGGTTGTGCCTTCTAGTTTCATCCATCTCATGGTCATCAAAATGAATTCACTAACAAGGTTGATCAAGTCTTGTTAACAAACTCATTCCGAATAACACGGAACCGGAGAAATTTCGAATAACACTAAGTTACCTCAATGAGGATATGAACATCCCCAACAATAAGAATATCATACTTTTTCTTGACAGTAGGAAGAGGAAATTCAAAACCTCCAATAATAATAGTTGGAACTTTTCCAATAGAATTGATGCTATGAACTTGAGATTGTTTCCTCGGAAAGTGTATCGTATGCTCATTACCATTAACATGAAAAGTGACATGGCCTTTGTTGCAATCAATAACAGCCCCTGCAGTATTCAAAAAGGGTCTACCAAGGATAATTGACATACTATCATCCTCGGGAATATCAAGAATAACAAAGTCCATTAAGATAGTGACATTTGCAACCACAACAGGCACATCCTCACAAATGCCGACATGTATAGCAGTTGATTTATCAGCCATTTGCAAAGATATTTCAGTAGGTGTCAACTTATTCAATTCAAGTCTACTAGTAGCCACTCTAACAGCAAAGTCATATTTATTATTTAATTCATCAAGCAAATCACTTTGAGCTTTAAATACTTGCTCAGCTTGAGTGGCAACCATAGAAGCATATTTGGTAATGAGTTTAAGTTCACCTTTAACTCTAGCCATATAATCACTCAAGTGTCCTATTTTGAAAGCATTATTCTTTAATTCTCTACCAACATAAGCATTAAAACTTTCTTGTCTAGCCATAAAGTCATCAAATTCATCTAAGCATGAGCTATGAAATTTAGTAGAGGGAATTTCAACTTTATCATATCTATAGAGAGAATTTACCTTTGCTACATGTGTCGGGTTATCAAGACAATGCGGTTCTTCAACAGCCGGTATATTAAGACCATGTATTTCTTCAATAGGTGTTAAATTCTTAACATCTTCAGCTTTAATACCTTTTTCTTTCATTGATTTCATTGCCTCTTGCATATCTTCAGGACTGAGAAATAGAACACCTCTCTTCTTAGGAGTGGGTTTAGGAATAGGCTCAGGAGTTGGTTCAATTGGTTCAGGAAAAATTGCCTCAGGAATTGGCTCAGGAAGAGTCCAATTATTTTCATTAGCCAACATATTATTCAATAGTAATTCAGCTTGGTCAACTGCTCTTTCCCTGAAAACACAACCAGCACAACTATCCAAGTAGTCCTTGGAAGCATCGGTTAGTCCATTATAAAAGATATCAAATATTTCATTTTTCTTAAGAGGATGATCAGGCAAAGCATTAAGTAATCGGAGAAGCCACCCCCAAGCTTGTGGGGGACTCTCTTCTTTGATTTGCACAAAATTATAGATTTCCCGCAAGTCAGCTTGTTTCTTATGAGCAGGGAAATATTTAGCAAAGAAGTAATAAATCATATCCTGGGGACTACGCACAGAACCAGGATAAAGATAATTAAACCAAGTTTTAGCATCACCCTTTAATGAGAATGGAAATGTCTTAAGGATATAAAAATAGTAAGACTTCTCATCATTAGTAAACGGGGTGGCTATATCATTCAACTTGGTAAGATGTGCCACAACAGTTTCAGATTCAAGGCCATAAAAAGGATCAAATTCTACCAAAGTAATAATTTCAGGATCAACAAAGAATTCATAATCCTTATCAATAACACAGATAGGTGAAGTAGCAAAAGCAGGGTCAAGTTTCATTCAAGCATTACGAGATTGCTGCTTCCATTTAGCTAATAACTTCTTAAGATCATATCTATCTCTGCAAGCAAAGATAGCTCTAGCAGCTTCCTCATTCATAACATAACCCTCAGGAACAACAAGCAATTCATAATCAGGGGGAGAACTTTCATCATCACTATCATCAATAATAGCATCTTCAATAATTTCATTCTCTCTAACCCTAGAAAGTTGTTCATCAAGAAATTCACCTAATGGCAAAGTAGTATCACGCATAGAAGTAGTTTCATCATAAGTATCATGCATAGCAGAAGTGGCATCATCAATAACATGCGACATATCAGAATTCATAGTAGTAGTAGGTTTAGGTGTCGCAAGCTTACTAATAGCAGAAGGAGAATCTAGTGCAGAGCTAGATGGTAGCTCCTTACCTCCCCTCGTAGTTGAGGGCAAAATCTTGGTTCTTTCGTCTTTCAAGTTCCTCATAGTGATCAACAGATATAAATCCCAAGTGACTCAAAGAATAGAGCTATGCTCCCTGGCAACGGCGCCAGAAATTAGTCTTGATAACCCACAAGTGTAGGGGATCGCAACAGCTTTCGAGGGCAGAGTATTCAACCCAAATTTATTGATTCGACACAAGGGGAGCCAAAGAATATTCTTAAGTATTAGCAGTTGAGTTGTCAATTCAACCACACCTAGATAACTTAGTATCTGCAGCAAAGTATTTAGTAGAAAAGTAGTATGATAGTAATGGTTACAGTGGCAAAAGTAAAGATAATAGTTTTGTAGTGATTGTAACAATAGCAACGGAAAAGTAAATAAGCGAAGCACAATATGTGAAAAGCTCGTAGGCATTGGATCAGTGATGGATAATTATGTCAGATGCGATTCCTCATGTAACAACTATAACATAGGGTGACACAGAACTAGCTCCAGTTCATCAATGTAATGTAGGCATGTATTCCGAATATAGTCATATGTGCTTATGGAAAAGAACTTGCATGACATCTTTTATCCTACCCTCCCGTGGCAGCGGGTCCTAGTGGAAACTAAGGGATATTAAGGCCTCCTTTTAATAGAGAACTGGAACAAAGCATTAGCACATAGTGAATACATGAACTCCTCAAACTACAGTCATCACCGAGAAGTATCCCGATTATTGGCACTTCGGGGTTGTCGGATCATAACACGTAATAGGTGACTATAGACTTGCAAGATAGGATCAAGAACACACATATATTCATGAAAACATAATAGGTTTAGATCTCAAATCATGGCACTCGGGCCCTAGTGACAAGCATTAAGCATAGCAAAGTCATAGCAACATCAATCTCAGAACATAGTGGATACTAGGGATCAAACCCTGACAAAATTAACTTGATTACATGGTAAATCTCATCCAACCCATCACCGTCCAACAAGCCTACAATGGAATTACTCACGCACAGCGGTGAGCATCATGAATTGGTGATGGAGGATGGTTGATGATGACGACGGTGACGAATCCCCCTCTCCGGAGCCCCGAACGGACTCCAGATCAGCCCTCCCGAGAGAGATTAGGGCTTGGCGGCGGCTCCGTATCGTAAAACACGATGAAACTTTCTCTCTGATTTTTTTCTCTGTGAAACGGAATATATGGAGTTGGAGTTGAGGTCGGTGGAGCGTCAGGGGGCCCACGAGACAGGGGGCGCGCCCAGGGGGGAGGGCGCGCCCCCACCCTCGTGGACAGGGTGTGGGCCCCTGGCCTTGATTCTTTCGCTAGTATTTTTTTATATTTTCCAAAACTTATCTCCGTGGATTTTCAGGTCATTTCGAGAACTTTTGTTTTCTGCAAATAAACAACATCATGGCAGTTCTGCTGAAAACAGCGTCAGTCCGGGTTAGTTTCATTCAAATCATGCAAGTTAGAGTCCAAAACAAGGGCAAAAGTGTTTGGAAAAGTAGATACGTTGGAGACGTATCACAGGGTTGTTTGAGAGAGACCATCTTCATCCTACACCTCCCACGGATTGATAAACCTTAGGTCATCCACTTGAGGGAAATTTGCTACTGTCCTACAAACCTCTGCACTTGGAGGCCCAACAATGTTTACAAGAAGAAGGTTGTGTAGTATACATCACTCCTCCATTGTGCCTTCTGGTGGTGGCTCCATCTGGATTGTTTTCACACTTCCCGCTGGAGGCGGAAGCCAGCATTGTGGTTGTGCCATTGCCCTTGAAGTTGATCATGTACTGTCTTGGGTCACCAACACCTCCCCAATTCTGTCAAATAGTTGTCAACAAAGGAAATTGTTTGTTGTGGGCTTTGAAAGATTGATTCATAGATCGCTTTTCGTCGGGCATACCATATGGACCATAAAGTGACGGCCATCCTCGTGAAGCTCAGCCGATCCATAGTATCACTCAACTCGAACAGCCACAACCTCGCATTGGGCTCCAAATTACCTGTCATATGCAAGACGAGGTCATCATCCGACAATGCCCAAATACACCTGGACATGGTGCATGATACAAGGGCATGTTGCCACGAGTCCTCATATCCACAGAGAGGACACACATCTTGGAGAGACATATTACGTTTCTTCAAAACATCAGTGGTAGGGAGTGAATGATGAGCCAGTCACCACAAAAAGATCATGATCTTTGACGGTACCTTAAGTTTCCAAAGGGAGCACCATGATTCTTCATCTCTCTTGATGTTGGATGGTCGACTTCTACCTTGTTGCCACTGTTCCCGCTAAAGTTTTGTCTGCTCCAGAAATTTATACGCTGATGTTATTGAGAACCTACCCTTCTTATCTGGGTACCACGCCCGGAAATCTTCTGTGTTGCTGTTGCATATAGATATGTTCAGGATTGCATTTGCATCAATCAGCAGAAAAGCGGACCTTACTAGCGCCTCATCCCATGATGTAGTTGTTGGTGACAGGAGTTCAGCAACTAGCCTTGGTGGGTTCGCTACTAGTGATGTAATGGGTCTTGGTGTAGTCTCCTTTGGAATCCAGTTGTTTGCCCGTATATTTGTTGATTGGCCATTACCTATTCGGTGGATGATCCCTTGCTTGAGCATGTAGCGACCATACCTCAAACGCTCAAGTCTCTGTGCATCAGTGTCATCCCTGGATCGGTAATGCTGACACGCACGGTACTCGAGGACTTATAACAGAGTTTCAATCACACACTTATTACATCGAGTCCTCATAAAGAGTATGATTGCACAAAAATATCATGGCTAAAGGCCATCTAAACTAAATAACTGTGGAAGCTTTGAGGGTAAATGAGTCCATCAACTCCAACGGCATAGCTGAGTGCAAAACAACAACCTATTGCACCTTATTCATCGTTTGAGTAGTCTACAACATGAGACGTTGCAGCCGTGTAGGTCAGAACATTGAATATGCTGGCAGAGTTACATTGTAAAGCAATGAAATGCAAGAACTATATCTACATGCAATATTTGGCTGGTGGAGGCTGTAGGTTTGATAGTTTTGCATAAAGCTAGTTTTTCCCTACAACAAAGGAATAAATTTGTTTAACTACTCCCATGTTGCCCATTATTTGAGAAGGTAGCCCCAACCCAAATCCCAATTAAAAGTATCATCATTAACCCAACTCAATTAATTAAAGTAACATGATGAGATCCCATCAATAGATTCAAGTACTAGATACTCAAGAAGTCCATAACCGAGGACACGACTAACTATGATTAGTTTATACACTTTGCAGAGGTTTGCACACTTTTCCCCATAAAACTCGACCATATCCATGATCGGATGATCGAGACATAGCCTTTCTGAAGCATTAACTCTCTACTCTGGGTAGACAGTACCACCTACAACCCTCTACATCTGCTAGTCTACCTCTTCAAGAGCTCATGCAACTTACTCAACTATGCCAGAACCCATAATGGCTTGTGGCTGCACACGGAAGTTTCTAGCATGAATAATCTTATGATCCCTTTGAGCCTAGGTGGCATTCCATAGGATAATCACATGGGTACCCCGGGATTTCCAAAACAGACAACACTGGGTTTCCCAGGTGCCTCAACCAATCCACCCAGATGTATATTAAAGTTGCCACCTTAATGTTATCCATGATTAAATAACTCTCAAACCTCCATGTGTGAATCATGATCCAATCCTCGTCTACAAGTATGGCTAAGAAATAATAAGCCTAACATATATTCCCGGGGTGATCAAAAGGTATTAGGTTCCTACCTCTAGCACTACAACCAAAACTACATGTTCCCAATCCAACTAATGCAAATATTTCTGGGGCAATACTAATGCATAGTAAAAACTGGGTATAAAAAAGTATGATCAAAGTGTAACCTGCCTTGCTCCCGATCTACAAACTCTAGAGATTCATAGTAACAAGCTTCGCACTCCGGGTAATCAAGGGTAGACAAACAATAGCATACATAAGCAATCACTTAAACCAAACACGAGAAAAACCAAACACGAAACAAGCAAACAGCTTAAACTAGCAAGAGTCAAAAGCTAACAGCAATATTAACATGTGAATTAGATCTTAACAGTAGGTACATGTGATTAGCTACGATTCACAAAAAGATTCAACTCAAACGGAGCAACGAAACTCAAAATACGAACGAAATAAGATCGTTTACTAATCTGGACTAAAGTCAAATTTTACAGTACCAAAATCATGTTCAAGTTGATTAACCGGAAAGAATAGAACGAAACAAAGATTTTGGCGCTGGTTACATCTAATTTGGATAAACGAGTAAAAAGTTGTGCTATTTTAAAATCAGGGGCTAAATCGCGATAAAACTATTCGTGGATAAGTCCCTGGCCGAAAATAAACTAAAAAGAAAAAGACTAACGAACGAACGTTCGCTGTCTAAACTAATACGACGAATAACGTTCGTTAAAACAAACGAATGGACGAACGTCCGCTAAATAAAATAAACTGAACGAAAAACCGATCTAATAAAACAAACCGGCTAAACTAAAAAAACCAAGGCGGAGCGTCGGTTTTACCTGTTAACCGGAGCGAACCGATCGGCGACGGCGGCGGCTCTGATCTACGACGGCAGCGGCGAGTGGTGGCGTCGGCGGCGGCGGGCGGGGCGGGGCGGCGATGCGGCGCGAGGCGACGGCGGCGACGTGGCGCGGGGAAAGCGGCGGCGGCGCCGACTGCGGGGCTCGGCTTCGGAGGGCGACGGAGAACTTTTTAAAAAAATAGTTTCGCCCGAAGAAAAATTCCAAATAAAATATAAAAAAATAATTCTAAAAATACCAAAAATAATTTTCGCCGTCTAAATAAAATATTTAGAAGAAAGTGAAAAAAATTTCTTGCCTAAGAATGCAATTTTCAAAAATGCATATTATTCTAATTCAAATAAAATAGCAAATAAAATCATTATTTGATTTTAAAATTCTTTCTCCAATATTTCTCTATATTTGAAGAAGTCATATTATCTTCTCTCATTTAATTTAATATTGGAATAATTGGAGAGAAAAATAATTAAATCAAATTGATCCTTTCTTCAAATTTGAAATAAATTCAAATATGATTTTTGTGAAACCTCCAACTCTCTCCTTGGGTCCTTGAGTTGCTAAAGATTTCTAGGATTTCAACCAAATGCAATAATAAACATGATATGCATATGACAATCTATGTATAACATCCAAATTGAAAATTGGGATGTTCGAAACCTACCCCCTTAAGATGAATCTCGCCCTCGAGATTCGGGTTGGTCAGCAAAAAGGTATGGGTGGTCTCTACGGAGATCTTCTTCTCGCTCCCAGGTGGCTTCCTCCTCGGTATGGTGGCTCCACTGAACTTTGCAAAACTTGATAACCTTGCTGCGAGTAACTCGACTGGAAAACTCAAGAATCTTGACTGGCTTCTCTTCATAGGTCAAATCACTATCTAACTGAATTGCTTCCAATTGCACGATATCTCTCAGAGGAATGTCGGCCATCTCTGTGTGGCACTTCTTCAACTGGGAAACGTGTAACACATCCTGAACTCCTGACAATCCTTCTGTCAATTCCAGCTTGTATGCAACTTCTCCCATGCATTACAAAACTCTGCATGGTCCCACAAAATGTGGTGCTAGCTTTCCCTTGACTTCAAAACACTTAACTCCTCGAAGTGGGGACACACGAAGATATACTCTGTCTTCGACTTCATAAACTATCTCCTTGCGTTTAGAATCTACATAACTCTTCTACCTGGACTGGGCTACCTTGAGCCTGTCGCGAATCAACTTAACCTTCTCTTGAGAGTCTTTGATTAAATCGGGTCCGAACAACTGTCGATTTCCAATTCATCCCACGATAACGGTGTCCTGCACCTCCTTCCGTACAAGGCTTCGAAAGGGGCCATCTTCAAACTGGCTTGATAACTATTGTTATAAGAAAACTCGGCATATGACAAATTGTCATCCCAACTAGATCCATAATCTAGCGCACAAGCCCTAAACATGTCCTCCAGAATCTGATTGACTCTCTCGGTCTGTCCATCTGTCTGTGGATGAAAGGTTGTACTAAACTCTAGCCTAGTACCCAATGTTTCATGCAACTGATTCCAAAACTTTGAAGTGAACTGGGTTCCTCTATCTGATACAATGATCCTCGAAACTCCATGCAGACATACGATCCTGGTCATGTATATCTTTGCCAACTTAGCACTCGTATAGGTGGTCTTCATCGGGATGAAATGAGCTACTTTTGTCAATCGATCAACTACAACCCAGATAGAGTCATAGCCCGAACGAGTCCGGGGCAATCCCGTGATAAAATCCATGCCAAGTTTATCCCACTTCCATTCTGGTATCGGCAATGGCTGTAGCAATCTAGCTGGCTTCTGATGCTCTGCCTTAACTCTCTGACATACATCACATACTACTACATACTCGGCTATATCCTTCTTCATTCCTGTCCACCAGAAACTTTCCTTCAAAATCAGATACATCTTAGTGTTTCCTGGGTGAATTGAATACGGCGAATCATGGGCCTCCTGCAGAATCAACTTCCTGATCTCGGGGTCATTAGGCACATATACGCGATCCTCAAACCATAAAGTGCCGTGCTCATCCTCACAGAATCCTTTAGCCTTTCCTTTACTCATCCTTTCCTTTATCTCAGCAATCTCCTTGTCAGTCTTCTGGGCTTCTCTGATCTTACCCATCAAAGTGGGCTGAATTTCCAATGCTGCAACATAACCTCTCGAAACTATCTCCAAACATAACTCTCGAAGATCATCTGCTAACTCCTTAGGTAATCCTTCGGTTATGAGCGTGTTAACATAAATCTTGCGGCTCAACGCATCTGCTATGACATTGGCCTTTCCGGGATGATAGTGTAATTTCATATCATAATCCTTGATGAGCTCCAACCATCTCCTTTGCCTGAGGTTCAACTCCTTCTGCGTGAAGATATATTTCAAACTCTTATGATCCGTATATACCTCACAATGGTTTCCGATGAGAAAATGCCTCCATGTCTTCAACGCATGTACTACGGCTGCTAACTCCAAGTCATGCGTAGCATAATTCAGCTCATGAGGTTTAAGCTGTCGTGAGGCATATGATACAGCTCTTCCTTCCCGCATAAGTACTGCTCCAAGTCCTCGATGTGAAGCGTCGCAATATACTTGATAATCCTTGCATTGGTCTGGAAGAATCAGCACTGGGGCTGTAATGAAACGTTTCTTCAAATCCTGTACTCTGGGTTCACACTCCTCATTCCATTTAAACTTGGTGTCCTTCTTCAATAACTTCGTCATGGGATTTGCAATCCTGGAGAAATTCTCAATGAACCTCCGATAATAACCTGCGAGTCCAAGAAAACTTCTGATCTCTCCAACTGATGTGGGCGCCACCCATTTAGTCACAGAAGCAACCTTGGTAGGGTCTACTGCTAATCCTTCTCCGGATATAACATGTCCGAGAAACCAAACTTCCTTTAACCAAAACTCACATTTGCTGAACTTGGCATACAACTAATGTTCTCTGAGCTTCTCAAGAACCAAACGCAAATGCTCCTTATGTTCCTCTCCGTTCTTCGAGTAGACCAATATATCATCAATGAACACCACGACAAACTTAGCCAAAAACTCCATAAACACTTTGTTAATCATGTTCATGAAATAGGCTGGCACGTTAGTCAGACCAAATGACATAACAGTATACTCATATAGCCCGTACCTTGTGGTAATGTCTTTGGTATATCCTTCTCTCGGATCTTCAACTGGTGATAATCTGATCGAAGATCAATCTTAGATAAGACTTTAGCTCCTTGCAACTGGTCAAACAAATCATTGATCATCGGCAGAGGGTATTTGTTCTTGATCGTTGTTGGGGAACGTAGAAGAAATTCAAAATTTTCCTATGTGTCACCAAGATCTATCTATGGAGAAACCAGCAACGAGGGGAAGGAGAGTGCATCTACATACCCTTGTAGATCGCTAAGCGGAAGCGTTCAAGAGAACGGGGTTGAAGGAGTCGTACTTGTCGTGATCCAAATCACCGGAGATCCTAGTGCCGAACGGACGGCACCTCCGCGTTCAACACACGTACAGCCCGGTGACGTCTCCCATGCCTTGATCTAGCAAGGAGAGAGGGAGAGGTTGAGGAAGACTCCATCCAGAAGCAGCACAATGGCGTGGTGGTGGTGGAGGAGCGTGGCAATCCTGCAGGGCTTCGCCAAGCACCGCGGGAGAGGAGGAGTACTTGGGAGAGGGGGAGGGCTGCGCCAGAACTTGTGGTGCGGCTGCCCTCCCACCCCCCACATATATATAGGGGCAAGGGAGAGGGGGGCCGGCCCCCTCAGATCCAATCTGAGGAGGGGGCAGCGGCCAAGGGGGGGAGGAGTGCCTCCCAAGTCAAGTGGAGGCCCTCCCCCTTAGGGTTTTCCCTCTCCCATGCGCATGGGCCTTGGGGGGGCTGGTTCCCCTAGCCCATTAAGGCTAGGGCGCCCCCCTTACAGCCCATGCTACTGTATTGTACATGGTGGAACAATTTCCGGACCTCCGGACCCATCCGGAATCCTCCGGAACCTTCTGGAAGCTTCCCGGTACAATACCGAAAAAACCCGAATTTTTTCCGGAACCCAAACAACAACTTTCCATATATAAATCTTTACCTCCAGACCATTCTGGAACTCCTCGTGACATCCGGGATCTCATCCGGGACTCCGAACAACATTCGGTAACCACATACAAACTTCCTTTATAACCCTAGCGTCATCGAACCTTATGTGTGTAGACCCTACGGGTTCGGGAGACATGTAGACATGACCGAGACGTTCTCCGGTCAATAACCAACAGCGGGATCTGGATACCCATGTTGGCTCCCACATGTTCCACGATGATCTCATCGGATGAACCACGATGTCAAGGACTCAATCGATCCCGTATACAATTCCCTTTGTCTAACGGTATTGTACTTGCCCGAGATTCGATCGTCGGTATACCGATACCTTGTTCAATCTCGTTACCGGCAAGTCTCTTTACTCGTTCCGTAACACATCATCCCGTGATCAACCCCTTGGTCACATTGTGCACATTATGATGATGTCCTACCGAGTGGGCCCAGAGATACCTCTCCGTTTACACGGAGTGACAAATCCCAGTCTCGATTCGTGCCAACCCAACAGATACTTTCGGAGATACCTGTAATGCACCTTTATAGCCACTCAGTTACGTTGTGGCGTTTGGTACACCCAAAGCATTCCTACGGTATCCGGGAGTTGCACAATCTCATGGTCTAAGGAAAAGATACTTGACATTGAAAAAACTTTAGCATACGAACTACGATCTTTGTGCTAGGCTTAGGATTGGGTCTTGTCCATCACATCATTCTCCTAATGATGTGATCCCGTTATCAATGACATCCAATGTCCATGGTCAGGAAACCATAACCATCTATTGATCAACGAGCTAGTCAACTTGAGGCTTACTAGGGACATGGTGTTGTCTATGTATCCACACATGTATCTGAGTTTCCTATCAATACAATTATAGCATGGATAATAAACGATTATCATGAACAAGGAATATAATAATAACTAATTTATTATTGCCTCTAGGGCATATTTCCAACAGTCTCCCACTTGCACTAGAGTCAATAATCTAGTTCACATCGCCATGTGATTAACACTCACAGGTCACATCGCCATGTGACCAACATCCAAAGAGTTTACTAGTGTCACTAAACTAGTTCACATCATCATGTGATTAAGACTCAATGATTTCTGGGGTTTGATCATGTTTTGCTTGCAAGAGAGGTTTTTAGTCAACGGGTCTGCAACATTCAGATCCGTATGTACTTCGCAAATCTCTAGGTCATATTGTAAATGCTGCTTCCACGCTCCACTTGGAGCTATTGCAAATGGTTGCTCCACTATACGTATCTGGTTTGCTACTCAGAGTCACTCGGATTGGTGTTAAACCTTGCATCGACGTAACCCTTTACGCCGAACTCTTTATCACCTCCATAATCGAGAAACATGTCCTTATTTACTCCAAGGACAATTTTGACTGCTGTCCAATGATCCATTCCTGGATCATTCTTGTACCCCTTGACTAACTCATGGCAAGGCACACTTCTGGTGCGGTACACAGCATAGCATACTATAGAGCCTACGTCTGAAACATAGGGGACGACCTTCGTCCTTTCTCTATTTTCTGCTGTGGTCGAGCTTTAAGTCTTAACTTCATACCTTACAACTCAGGCAAGAACTCCTTCTTTGACTGATCCATCTTGAACACCTTCAAGATCATGTCAAGGTATGTGCTCATTTGAAAGTACCATTAAGTGTTTTTGATCTATCCTTATAGATCTTGATGCTCAATGTTCAAGTAGCTTAATCCAGGCTTTCCATTGAAAAACACTTTCCAAATAACCCTATATGCTTTCTAGAAATTCTACATCATTTCTGATCAACAATATGTCAACAACATATACTCATCAGAAATTCTATAGTGCTCCCACTCACTTCTTTGGAAATACAAGTTTATCATAAACTTTGTATAAACCCAAAATCTTTGATCATCTTATCAAAGTACATATTCCAACTCCAAGATGCTTACTCCAGTCCTTAGAAGGATCGCTGGAGCCAGCATACCTTTTAGCTTCCTTAGGATCGACAAAAACTTCCTGACTGTATCACATACAACCTTTCCTTACGAAGACTGGTAAGGAAACTCGTTTTGACATCCATCTGCCAGATTTCATAAATGCAGCTAATGCTAACATGATTCCAATGGACTTAAGCATCGCTACGGATGAGAAAATCTCATTGTAGTTAACTCCTTGAACTTGTGAAAAACTCTTCGCCACAAGTCGAGCTTCATAGACGGTGACATCACCGTCCACGTCCGTCTTCTTCTTAAAGATCCATTTATCTCAATGGCTTGCCGATCATCGGGCAAGTCCACCAAAGTCCATGCTTTGTTCTGATACATGGATCCTATCTCGGATTTCATGGCTTCTATCCATTTGTCGGAATTTGGGCCCACCATCGCTTCTCCATAGCTCGTAGGTTCATTGTTGTCTAGTAACATGACCTTCAAGACAGGATTACCATACCACTCTAAAGTAGTACGCATCCTTGTCACCCTACGAGGTACGGTAGTGACTTGATTCGAAGTTTCATGATCACTATCATAAGCTTCTACTTCAATTGGTGTAGGTGCCACAGGAACAACTTCTTGTGCCCTGCTACACACTAGCTGTAGTGATGGTTCAATAACCATAACAAGTCTCCACCATCCTCCCATTCAACTTTTCGAGACAAACTTTTCCTCGAGAAAGGACCCGATTCAAGAAACAATCCCTATTGCTTTCGGATCTGAATTAGGAGGTTTACCCAACTGTTTTGGGTGTCCTATGAAGATGCATTTTATCCGCTTTGGGTTCAAGCTTATCAACCTGAAACTTTTTCACATAAGCGTCGCAGCCCCAAACCTTTAAGAAATGACAGCTTAGGTTTCTCTAAACCATAGTTCATACGGTGTCATCTCAACGGAATTACGTGGTGCCCTATTTAAAGTGAATGTGGTTGTCTCTAATACCTAACCCATAAACGATAGTGGTAGTTCGATAAGAGACATCATGGTACGCACCATATCCAATAGGGTGCAACTATGATGTTCGGACACACCATCAAACTATGGTGTTCCAGGCGGTATTAATTGTGAAACAATTTCCACAATGTCTTAATTGCGTGCCAAAGCTCGTAACTCAGATACTCATCTCTATGATCATATCATAGACATTTTATCCTCTTGTCACGATGATCTTCAACTTCACTCTGAAATTACTTGAACCATTCAATAATTCAGACTTGTGTTTCATCAAGTAAATATACTCAACATCTACTCGAATCATCTGTGAAGTAAGAACATAACGATATTCACTGCATGCCTCAGCACTCATTGGACTGCACACATCAAAATGTGTTACTTCCAACAAGTTGCTATCTTGTTCCATCTTACTGAAAACGAGGCTTTTCAGTCATCTTGCCCATGTGGTATGACTTGCATATCTCAAGTGATTCAAAATCAAGTGAGTACAAACGATCCATCTGCATGGCGTTTCTTCATGCGTATACACCAATAGACATGGTTCACATGTCTCAAACTTTTCAAATAACGAGTGAGTCCAAAGATCCATCAACATGGAGCTTCTTCATGCGTTTTATACCAATATGACTTACATGGCAATGCCACAAGTAAGTGGTACTATCATTACTATCTTATATATTTTGGCATGAAAATGTGTATCACTACGATCGAGATTCAATAAACCATTCTTTTAGGTGCAAGACCATTGATGGTATTATTCAAATAAAGAGAGTAACCATTATTCTCCTTAAATGAATAACCGTATTGCCATAGACATATGCTTAACGCAAACACCAAATCTCGATGGTAGAGGGAGCGTGCGATGCTTGATCACATCAACCTTGGAAACACTTCCAACACATATCGTCAGCTCACCTTTAGCTAGTCTCCCCTTATTCCGTAGCTTTTATTTCGAGTTACTAACACTTAGCAACCGAACCGGTATCTAATACCCTGGTGCTACTAGGAGTACTAGTAAAGTACACATTAACATAATGTATATCCAATATACTTCTATCGACCTTGCCAGCCTTCTCATCTACCAAGTATCTAGGGTAATTCCGCTCCAGTGGTTGTTCCCCTTATTACAGAAGCACTTAGTCTCGGGTTTGGGTTCAACCTTGGGTTTCTTCACTAGAGCAGCAGCTGATTTGCCGTTTCATGAAGTATCCCTTCTTGCCCTTGCCCTTCTTGAAACTAGTGGTTTCACCAACCATCAACAATTGATGCTCCTTCTTGATTTCTACTTTCGCGGTGTCAAACATCGCGAATACCTCAAGGATCATCATATCTATCCCAGATATGTTATAGCTCATCACGAAGCTCTAGCAGCTTGGTGGCAATGACTTTGGAGAAACATCACTATCTCATCTGGAAGATCAACTCCCACTCCATTCAAGTGATTGTTGCACTCAGACAATCTGAGCACAAGCTCAACGATTGAGCTTTTCTCCCTTAGTTTGCAGGCTAAGAAAATCGTCGGAGGTCCCATACCTCTTGACGTGGGCACGAGCCTGAAATCTCAATTTCAGCCCTCGAAACATCTCATATGTTCCGCGACGTTTCGAAAATGTCTTTGGTGCCTCATCTCTAAACCGTTTAACTGAACTATCACGTAGTTATCAAAATGTGTATGTCTGATGTTCGCAACATCCTCAAACGACGTTTGGGGTTCAGCACACTGAGCGGTGCACTAAGGACATAAGCTTTCTACTGTCCGCATAATCGCTATTGTCAACTTTCAACTATATTTTCTCTAGGAACATATCTAAACAGTGGAACAAAAGCGCGAGCTTGCGACATAATTTGCAAAGATCTTTTGACTATGTTCAGGATAATTAAGTTCATCTTATGCACTCCCACTCAGATAGACATCCCTCTAGTCATCCAAGTGATTACATGATCCGAGTCAACTAGGCCGTGTCCGATCATCACGTGAGACGGACTAGTCATCATCGGTGAACATCTTCATGTTGATCGTATCTACTATACGACTCATGCTCGACCTTTCGGTTTCTGTGTTCCGAGGCCATGTCTGTACATGCTAGGCTCATCAAGTTAACCCTAAGTGTTTTGCATGTGTAAAACTGTCTTACACCCGTTGTATGTGAACGTAAGGATCTATCACACCCGATCATCACGTGGTGCTTCGAAATGACGAACTTTAGCAATGGTGCATAGTTAGGGGAGAACACTTCTTGAAATTGTTGTAAGGGATCATCTTATTTACTACCGTCGTTCTAAGTAAACAAGATGCATAAACATGATAAACATCACATGCAATCAAATAGTGACATGATATGGCCAATATCATTTTGCTCCTTTTGATCTCCATCTTCGGGGCTCCATGATCATCATCGTCACCGGCATGACACCATGATCTCCATCATCATGATCTCCATCATCGTGTCTCCATGAAGTTGTCTTGCCAACTTATTACTTCTTGAAAGTGCGTTATATCGACTAGAGGGGGGGTGAATAGGCGATTTTTATGAATTCTTCACTGAGGAATTTGCTGGTGAGGAAATTCCTTAGCGAAGAACTACTTGCAGCGGAATAAGTACTTAGAAGTAAACATAACAGGATACAAACATAGTCATCATGATGAAATGAAGACTAGCACAGAGTACGGAAAGCGTAAACATAGGATAACAGGATGAAGACAAACAGACTAAAGAAATTGAACTGAGGAATTTGTGAAAGTCTTCAGTCAAAGTCTTCAAGCACAGATATGAACAACATTCAACACAGTAATGAGGAAATGAAAGAGTTGAGGAAATAGAACCAGTCAGTTGGTGAAGACAATGATTTGGTAAACCAGTTCCAACTGCTGTCTCAGTTGTACGTCTGGTTGGAGCGTCTGAGTATTTAAACTCGAGGACACACAGTCCCGGACACCCAGTCTCTGAGCCGCAACTCAGGACACCCAGTCCTCACCGTATTCTCCTTGAACTAAGACCACGCAGGCCTCGTCCAATCACTCGTGGCAAGTCTTCAGGTGACTTCCAAACCTTCACAGCCTTGGTCATTCGGCGATCCACAATTCCTCTTGGATGCTCTAGACCTTGACGCCTAACCGTCTGGAAGAAGCACAGTCTTCAAAGGTAACAAGCGTCGGATCCACGCAGGATCAATTTCTTCAGTGATGCTCAATCACTTTGGGTTTGTGGGGGTTTGGTTTTGGATTTTCCTCACTTGATGATTTTCGCTCAAAGTCCTCGGAGGATGGGTTGCTCTCAAATGACAAGTGTCAAGTTCTCTCGGAGCAGCCAACCAACTAGTGGTTGTAGGGGGCAGCTATTTATAGCCTAGGGAGCAGCCCGACATGATAAGACATAAATGCCCTTCAATGATATGACCGTTAGGTGGACAGGATATTTTGGACAGCTGGCGCGCAGCACAGCAACGGTCGGAAATTTGACTCTCAAATTCCTCAGGGCTATCATGTTCCTCACTGTGTAGGCAATTCGCACTGGCGAATTCCTAACTCCTCAGTCAGAGCAAATTCCTCAGTGACCAGAAGAACTGCGTCTCTGTCACTGAAGAATTTGACTGAACTGTATGAGATTTCCAATGGCTTCACTCGAAGGGATTGGTAGGTGTAGGATTTTGAGTTGAGCATCACATGGAAAATTTTCCTTAGTATTTCCTCGACCCCCTTTAACAGTACGGTGTTTCCTATGACTCAAGAAAGAGAAAATGAAACTACGAAAACAAAAGTCTTCACGCTTCATGTTCCTCAAGTGAATACCAAGTCTTTAAGGTCACACCAATTTCTTCACTTTCAAAGTCTTCAGAAAGTCTTCAGAATATCAAAGTCTTCAGTCGAAGAACTTCATTTTTAGGGGTCGACTTTCTCTGTAAATATCAAACTCCTCATAGACTTATAGACCTGTGTACACTCACAAACGCATCAGTTACTTAACCTATAAGTCTTCAATACACCAAAATCACTAAGGGGCACTAGATGCACTTACAATCTCCCCCTTTTTGGTGATTGATGACAACATAGGTTAAGTTTTCAACGGGGATAAACATATGAAGTGTAAATACTGATATTGAGGAATTTGATTGCAAGATATAGAAGAACTCCCCCTGAATATGTGCATAGTGAGGAATTTGCTTTTGAGGCAATGCACTTTTGAAGAATTGAATCATGGAGATCTCCCCCTATATCTTGTAATTCATACACGCATTTGATATATAATATGAAGAATTTGAAATGCATGATGAAATATGGTGCCTGATGAGATTCAGCATGCGTGCAATAATATTAATGAGGAATAAGCATGCAGAATATCACATCAAAAGTTTCAGAGCTCAGTGCATCAAAGCATCAGAGCACGACCAAAAGTATCAAGGCACCATCGGATTTAAGATTACAACTCGATCCAATAAAAGGTTTCGGAAGAACGAGAGTTGTAACTTAACAAAACGCCCATAATATAAACCCGCTTGAAGACTAACTCAGATTTTTCCCCCTTTGTCATCAAATGACCAAAAGGATCGAAACTGAGGACTAACGCCCCTGAAGAATTTCAAGTTGATGGAGGAGCGCCAGCGTTGTCGGGGTTGGTCGTTGAAGTAGGGCCTGCCGCAGTGTCGTTCAAATCTTCATGTTCATCAGTTTCACGCGATGAAGAATAAGAACTGGCCACCAGATCAGGAACTTTGACTCTCTTGAATTTCTTCGGAGGTGGTGCAGACCAGTCAAATGCTTCCTGGAGACCCATATTCTTCAGTTCTTCCGCGGAATATACATGAGTAAGAACAGCCCAGGTGCGGTTGAGGGTTTCATGAAGGTGATACTGATTTTTCTTCACTGCATTATGGGTTGAGGTCATGTTGTGAAGAATTGCAGCAAATTGACGCTTCACCCATTTGTGATTGCGATCAACCTTCTGATGAAGACTGAGGAGTAACTCACGGTCAGTCATCACCCTGGGTGCTGTGGCTTGAGGATTTTGCTTAGCTGAGGTATTTGCGGCAGTGTCATGTGTTGCAGAATCGTCATTGGTGGAGTAAGATGTAGCTAGACGGAATTGACCATCCAATGGACGAGTGCCTTCATCGATCACAGCAGCTGCCTTGTCAAAGAGCACTGAGGAATAGAAGTTGGCTTGAGTAGCAGTCCAGAAACGTCTTTTCCTTATGCGAGCAGAGTCATATGGATTGTAATCAGTGAAGAACACATGCTCAGAAAAGAAGTCTTCAGCCTTGAATTTTTGCTTGCTCGAGAACGGATTCTTCGGTTTGGGCAGAGGGGTGTCAGTGATTTGCAGCACAACCTCAGGAATCGCGATCTCAGGTGCTTCAGGCTGAGGAATTTCTGGTTCCTCTTCTTGTGCAGTTTGAGGATCAGCAGCAGGTTCTTCAGCACTAGCGGCTGGAATTTCTTCATGAACAGATGATGTGGGATGAGTTTCTTCAGAGCCCATTTGAACAGTTGTAGCCGGGGACTGAGGAATTTGTTGAATGGGGGTGAAGAGAGGAGTATTGGGATGCTGACTTTCCCAAAAGTCATCGTTCATCACTGGTGTAGTGCACCCAATATCCACGTCTTCTTCTTCTTTTTCAGTTTCCTCAACACCAGCCTCTTCAGCTGTGAACTGAGGCATAGGTGAGGAAACGACTGGCGTTGAAGGGAATGCTTCCACTTCAATTTCTTTATCAAACTGTTCTGAGGTAGCAACAGAATGATTTTCTTCATCAGATCCGCTTGGGATCTTGTAGTCTTCTCCATAAGGAACAATCTCCTTAGATGACATGGAGGAAATGGGAACGGCATCAATGGGATTTTCAAGCGAGCTGGTCATTGGCTTCATTTTCTTCGCGGCCGAAGAATTTGACGCAGCTGATGCCTTCCTTTTCTTCACTGCAGCTCGCTCTGCAGCCTTGGTCTTCTTCACTTCATAGGCAGAAGGAAGAATTGGAGTTGGTGTTGGCGCAGGAGGAGCTGAGGACTGTGGTGCAGTTTCTTCAGGCGCAACTGGTGCAGTTGCCCTGATCTCTTCAGTTTCTTCAGGCGCACCACTAGTGGATGCCCTGGGAATTTCTTCAGCGGCTGGAATGGAGTCATCAGCCCTGGAACTTGTATTCTCATCAGCAGGCTGAAAGTCATCAGCAGTGCTGGCATGTTCTTCAGCAGGCTGAGCAGAGTCTGTAGCCTGAGGATTTTCTTGGTGCGATGGGGCTGCAACAGTTGTCATTTTCTTCGTCAAATTGACGAATCTCACTTTGGCTCCTTGCCAATCAGCATTGTATGCATCGAAATCCTTGCTGAGGGCTTGGATCTCAGATTGAGCCTTGAGAAGCTCTTCAGGAGTCAGTCTGATGATGTTCTTCTTCAGAAGCTTCTCCTTTCTAGCTTGTGCTCTCTTGATCTCACGAGCCTTTTCAAATTTCCATTTCTCTTCAGCGATGAAATGGGTCAGCATATGACTTTGACCAGGAGCCAGAGGCAGATCAGGCATTGGAGTGTTTGGATCCTGATGCCATAAGTCAATGAAGTCAAGGATCTTCTTCGGATCCAAAAGCAGAGGCACAGGTGTTCCTTTGGCTCTAGCGGCCTTTGCTTGTCTGTCTCTGATGATTTCTGCAAGTTCTTCATCAGATGCCTCGTCATCAGAGGGCACGTGGAAAGCAACATGTTTCTTTCTTGGACTTGGCCGAGGACCGCGTCCAGTTGTTGCTTTTGTCTTCAGCAGAGTGGGGCCTAATGAGGACATTGGTGCAGCTGAGGAACTTGCTGAGACACCAGAAGCAATCGAGAAACCCTGAGTCCTTTGACATGTAGCCAGATGCACAGGAGTTGAGGACTTGAAGGGAGCTGCAGTAGTCTGAGGAATTTGCCGTGAGGGCGCTGATGGTGAAGCACTTGGCTTGCGAGCAGGCTTCTTCGGCATTGATTTCCTCTGCTTGACCGAGGTCTCAGCGGCAGCAGCAGCAGCAGAATCCTCATTGAATTTCCTCACTACCTCCTTGGCTTGTCTTGCCAGTTTTGCTTGACGCCTAGACCATTCTTCAGGAAAGTCCTCACCACGCTTGATGCTGGTGGGATCAGCCACTTGGCCAGGTGCCAATGGAGCTCTTGGGCATGGAGGGTTTAAGGCGAATTTCTTCATGTACTTTGGAGTAACATAGCGATATTCCCTCCATTCTCGTGCCCATCTTCGTTCTATCCTCTGAATGCGCACTTTGCGCTGATTTTTGTTCTCTTTGCCAAACTTGGCTTCATCAGGTGTGCAATAATCTTTGTATATTTCATTAGGATCTCGAAGGCAGTCATGACCTCCGGTTTCTTTCCTCCTTTCTGCGGTCTCTTTCCTTCTGCCATTTTCTTCAGATGAAGAATTTGAACAATTGAACACTCTGAAGAAGTATGCAGTTTTTCTTCGAGGAACGCTGCAAATGAGTTAAGTTGATGAGAGCCTAGTGATTCAGCAGCGGACATGAGTACCTGTGAACAGAGTGTAGGTGCGAGGAATTTGGAGAGGTCATATGCGTTCTCAGAAGGTTTTTTGAAAAGACAAGTTTTGAGGAATTTGACCAATTGAGCCTTGAGGAATTTCACTAAGCGTTCTTGTCTTAGGTTCCAGAGTTGTACAGATCGAAAATCCGCACAATTGAGGAATCTTGAAGAATTGAGTGCTTAGAGATATGGATCAAGAGCATACAGTGTGCGAGGTGTTCATATGTGAAGATTTGAAGAATAAAACACCTTTGAAGATTTTCAGAAAAGTTTGAGAATCAAAGCGAGTAATAAAAGTGACTTTTAATTACCCGAACTGAAGAACACGACGAGCAGAGATGAACCATGGTGAAGTTCTTCAAGTTAGATCTCCCACGCCCTAACTTGGCAGAGGGAGACAGCTACGGCGGCGGCGGAGTGAAGATTTCCGCAGCCGGTGCGAGTACGACGGCGACGAGGTCGAGGCAGTGAAGCTCTTCCTCACCGACGGCGATGGAATAGCGGCGGCGCTAGGGTTTGAGGAGAGCTCGAGCGAGAGACAGCGACCGAGCGGAGTAAATGAAGTAAGGAAGGGAGAGGGGTATTTATAGCCACGGTAAAAACTATTCGCCCGAAGATTTTGGGACGAACATGCCCCTGCCCTTTCTTCTTCACGCGACATGTGTCACCCACGTACTGTGCAGATGAGATCGTGTAAGATCGTGGGTGAATAAAATAATGCATCGTGGGATGCGGAATGGTTTGAGCGGTAAAACCGAAAATCTGGATAAGATTTGTTTTAAAATTTCGTTCGCAGTTTCTTCAGCTGACAAGGACACAGTGAAGATTTTGAACGAGTTTCAATCAGAACGCACATGAAGAATTTGTGAATAGATTGGGTTGAGTATAGCATAGAGGGGGAAGGGGTCCGATCACATTCACTTAGCAGAAATCGCAACTTGAAGAAATAGCAATAAGTGAATGCTGTAGAGGACATAAACTCATATATATATATATATATATATATATATATATATATATATATATATATATATATATATATATATAGCCAATGAAGAAAAACGACGGAACCAGTGAAGATTTTGCAAAGTTGAAGAATTTGAAAAACTGAAGAATTTCAAAAATGAGGAAAAACTCAAATTGAAGATTTTCAACTTTTGTGGTGGCGTGACCCACCGTATAAGAATGATGATTTCAGACACCGTGTACAATTGTCGTAGGGTTCTGAGAATCAAATTATTCATTAATTTCTTCACACTTAGAGTGTTATTCTTCATTGATTGAAGAAAAATGTTTCTTCATGTGTTGCACATCTAAGTCATCAATTCTGGATAAGGGTTAGGATGTGTGTCCTTTTCAAAGAACATTCGAAGATTCTAAGATATTTAGCTCACACTGCAACTTGCTAAATCTCTTCTCATCCAAGGGCTTGGTGAAGATATCAGCTAGCTGTTCTTCAGTCTTCACATGCTCGATGGAGATGTCGCCCTTCAACACATGATCACGAAGAAAATGATGACGAATCTGGATGTGCTTAGTCTTCGAGTGCTGAACTGGGTTGTGAGCAATCTTGATGGCACTCTCATTGTCGCAGAGGAGAGGCGCATTCTTCACGTTGACGCCATAGTCCTTGAAGGTTTGCTTCATCCAAAGCAGTTGAGCACAGCAAGAGCCAGCAGCAATGTATTCAGCTTCAGCAGTAGACAGTGATACGCAGTTCTGTTTCTTCGAGGACCAACAGACCAAAGATCGTCCGAGGAAATGACAAGTACCAGATGTTGACTTGCGGTCCACACGATTACCAGCATAGTCAGAGTCAGAATATCCAATGAGATCAAAAGCAGAGCCCTTGGGGTACCATAATCCTAGTGTTGGTGTGTGAGCTAGATATCGAAGAATATGCTTCACAGCCTTATGGTGTGATTCCTTTGGTGCAGCTTGAAATCGGGCACACATGCAAACACTAAGCATTATATCTGGCCTAGATGCACATAAGTACAATAAAGAACCAATCATGGAGCGGTATACCTTGTGATCGAAGTCAATACCATTTTCATCAGTGCATAGATGGCCATTTGTGGGCATAGGAATTTTGACGCCTTTGCAATCTTGCATGCCGAATTTCCTCGGTACATCTTTGAGGTATTTCTCCTGAGATATGAATATGCCATTGCGCTGCTGACGAATTTGAAGATCTAAGAAGAATTTCAACTCTCCCATCATAGACATTTGATATTCTTCACTCATCATATAGGCAAATTCATCACTATAACGTTGGTTAGTACAGCCAAAGATAATATCATCAACATATATTTGGCACACAAACAGTTCACCATCATATGATTTAGTAAAAAGAGTAGGGTCGAGTGAACCGGGTGTGAAGCCATTCTTCACGAAGAATTCCTTCAATGTATCATACCACGCCCGAGGGGCTTGCTTGAGGCCGTATAGGGCCTTATTGAGTCTGAAGACTTTGTCAGGATTCTTTGGATCTTCAAAACCTGGGGGTTGAGCAACATATACTTCTTCCTCAAGATTACCATTGAGGAATGCACTTTTCACATCCATTTGATATAAGATGATATCATGATGGTTAGCATAGGCAAGTAAAATGCGAATAGCCTCAAGTCTAGCAACAGGTGCAAAAGTTTCATCGAAATCAATTCCTTCAACCTGTGTGTAGCCTTGAGCTACTAGTCGTGCCTTATTCCTCACCACAAGGCCATTTGCATCTCGCTTGTTGCGGTAGATCCACTTTGTGCCAATGATATTATGCTTGCGAGGATCTGGGTGATTGACCAATTCCCAGACATTGTTCAGCTCGAACTGATGTAATTCTTCTTGCATAGCCTGAATCCACTCTGGCTCCAGAAATGCTTCATCTACCTTAGTGGGCTCTGTGATAGAGACAAAAGCATAGTGCCCACAAAAGTTAGATAAATGTGATGCTTTTGAGCGTGTGAGAGGACCTGGTGCGCTAATGTCATCGATGATCTTCTCCACTTGCACTTCTTTTGCAACGCGTGGATGAGTTGGTTGTCGCTGAGGATTTTGATCAGCATTTTCTTCAGCACCATTTTCCTCATCATGTTCTTCAGGTGCATCAGCTCGACGTTCTTCATGAACAGGAATGAATTCTTCAGCAGATTCTTCAGTCGGAATGACATCCTCAGTTGCCTTGAGCTTGATAGCATCTTCAGGTGCTGGTTCATCTAACACAGAAGGTAGGTGCTCTCGTTGCGAGCCATTAGTTTCACCGAACCGCACATCTACAGTGTCAACAATCTTGTGAAGAACAATGTTGAAGACTCTGTAGGTGTGCGAGTCCTTTCCGTAACCAAGCATAAAGCCTTCATGTGCTTTCGGTGCAAATTTAGAGTTGTGGTGAGGATCTCTAATCCAACATTTAGCACCGAAGACTTTGAAATAACTCACATTGGGTTTCTTGTCAGTGAGGAGTTCATAGGCAGTCTTCTTGAAGAATTTGTGAAGATATACTCTGTTGATGATGTGGCAAGTAGTATCAATTGCATCAATCCAAAAACGCTGAGGCGTTTTGTACTCATCAAGCATAGTGCGAGCCATCTCAACAAGAGTTTTGTTCTTGCGCTCCACGACGCCATTCTGCTGAGGAGTATAGGGAGCAGATAACTCATGAGTAATACCAAGTTCATCAAGATATGCATCAAGACCGGAATTCTTGAACTCAGTTCCATTGTCACTTCTGATATGCTTGATCTTCACACCAAAGTTGGTTGAAGCCCTCGAGGAAAATCATTTGAAGACTTCCTGCACTTCATGTTTGTAAGTAACAATGTGTATCCATGTATATCGAGAATAATCATCAACAATGACAAAACCATATAGAGATGCATCATTAGTGACTGATGAATAATGATTAGGTCCGAAGGGGTCCATGTGAAGCAATTTGAATGGACGGGTAGTGGTCATGATAGTCTTCGCTGGATGCTTGGCCTTGGTCATTTTTCCAGCCTCACAGGCTCCGCATAAGTGATCCTTGAGGAATTTGACATTCTCAATGCCAATGACATGCTTCTTCTTTGCAAGCGTGTTCAAATTCCTCATGCCTGCGTGACCAAGTCGTCGATGCCATAGCCAGCCTTCTGAAGCTTTTGCAAGTAGACACACGGCTGGTTGTGGTCCTGTAGAGAAATCAACAATATACAGATCTCCTCTCCTAAAGCCTTCGAAGACTTTGGAATTGTCAGCTTCCATAATCACAACACAGCGATATTTGCCAAAGACAACAACCATATCAAGATCACAAAGCATTGAGACTGATATGAGATTGTATCCTAAGGACTCAACAAGCATGACTTTGTCCATGTGCTTATCCTTAGAGATAGCAACCTTACCAAGACCCAATACCTGACTTTTGACTTTGTCAGCAAAGATGATATGCTTCAGGGGTGACGGTGATAAGGGAGCATCCATCAATAGATTCTTGTCACCAGTCATGTGATTTGTACATCCACTATCAAGGACCCATTCAGTGGTTTTGGGTTGATCATCCTGCAGATGAATTAGTGTAGCTTACAATCTCATATGCTTCATCAGTGAAGAATATGATATCAAGTTCATCAGATGAATTTCATTAAGCAATAAACAGATATAGCAGTATTAGGACGTGTGAAATGAAAGTTCATTTCATCATGATTCGCCTGCGTCCTTTCAGGCATTTTTGTCAGGTCCCCAGCAAATTCTTCAGACGTTAGAGCACGTCTGGAGACCTGACCCTACAGAAGAGATTAGTTCTTTTTCTTCACCACCCACATCTGGAGGGGTGGCAAAGAGTTCATCATCCTGCGAGCACCATGTGAGAAAGGTGGCAAAGATGCCAAACCATTTTGCTTCACATAAGAGGGGTTAGGGTAAGCATATGAATAAGCAGAGTAATTCTTCGAGGACTTATGAACATAATGGTTTGAAGAATAATGCACATATTCATAGCCCTTAGCTCTACCCTGCGAGACAGAGTTGTTAGCACGATGATAATCATATGAGGACTTTGATCCAGTTGAGGAATTTGATCCATATGAAGAATTTGGTCCATATAAAGAATTTGATCTGGGGTTCCGGTTCTTCACAGGTGGTGTCATGAGGACATTCACCTGAAGACTTTCAACACAACTTTTGGGAACCCAGATTTTCTTCATAGGGGAACCGTTCCTGCAGTTAGTGCCAACATATCTAGCAAATACTTCACCATTCTGATTTTTGAACAGTTTATAGTTGGAGTCAAATGACTCATCAGAAGAATGAGGAGATTCACATGTAAAGCCAGATAAGTTAGATGGATCAACTGGAGGTCCCTTTGCAGCAACCCATGAGGTTTTGGGGTACTGCTCAGGCTTCCAATATGTTCCATCAACATTGAGTTTCCTCTCAAAGGCAATACCCTCTTTCCTAGGGTTTCTGTTGAGGATCTGCTTTTTGAGCACATCACAAAGTGTCTGATGCCCTTTGAGGCTTTTGTACATGCCTGTCATGTACAATTCCTTTAGCCCTGCATTGTCAGTGATACTAGCAATGTCCTCAGATGAGGAATTAGTGATAGCAGAGGCAGATGAAGAATTTGTAACATTTGAAGCATTTGAACATTCTGGTGAAGAATTAGCAGATTCACGTTCAATGCACTTTAAGCATGGAGGAACAAATTCTTCCTGAGAAGCGCTGATTTGTTGAGCTAGTAATGAATCGCGCTCCTTCTGATGATCTTCATAACTCACTCTTAGCTTTTCAAGATCTTCCTTTCTTTGAAGAGATTCAAGAGAAAGTTTCTCGTGATCAGTTAAGAGGGTATTATGTTGATCTTGAAGGACGTCAAGCTTGGAGTGAATTCTCTGAAGACATTCACCCAATGCTTTTGACTGATCCATTTCTTTGCGCAACATATTATCACTCTTTTCTAGCATATCTTGAGTTTGTTCTAAAACCGTTTGTTGTTTAGTGGCAACGCAAATAAGTTTGGTATAGCAGGATTCAATATCATCATCAGATTCATCATCGTCAGATTCATCATTATCAGATTCATTATCACAAGACTCGGATGAGGAGCATTCGGTTACCTCAGCACCGTTTGCCATCAGACAAGATACAGAAGATGATGATTCTGGCTCGAAAGTCATCGTTTTGAGAGATTCCTTGAAGTCCTCAAACTAGGGATCATGACGAGTTCGATGACCTTCATAGACATCAGAGATTCGGTCCCAGATGAGCTTCGAATTGCCAAGATGCATAATTCGCCCGAATTGATCTCTGGATAGGCAGGAGCAGATGATATCCTTCGCTATGATATCAAGTCGAGTGTACTTCCGAATATCATCAGCATTCGCCATCTTGCATAGATCAGTAAGACCAATCTCAGTGACGGTCCACAGCTCGCTGTTCTTTGCCATGAGGCGCTTCCTCATCATGGCCTTCCACTTGGGATAGTCATGACCGTCAAAGATAGGGCATGTCACTTTCTTCATACCTGCGGTCGACATAACTAAAAACTCCAGGCGGTTAAACCAAAATCACACAGAACAAGGGAGTACCTTGCTCTGATACCAATTGAAAGTGCGTTATATCGACTAGAGGGGGGTGAATAGGCGATTTTTATGAATTCTTCACTGAGGAATTTGCTGGTGAGGAAATTCCTTAGCGAAGAACTACTTGCAGCGGAATAAGTACTCAGAAGTAAACATAACAGGATACAAACATAGTCATCATGATGAAATGAAGACTAGCACAGAGTACGGAAAGCGTAAACACAGGATAACAGGATGAAGACAAACAGACTGAAGAAATTGAACTGAGGAATTTGTGAAAGTCTTCAGTCAAAGTCTTCAAGCACAGATATGAACAACATTCAACACAGTAATGAGGAAATGAAAGAGTTGAGGAAATAGAACCAGTCAGTTGGTGAAGACAATGATTTGGTAAACCAGTTCCAACTGCTGTCTCAGTTGTACGTCTGGTTGGAGCGTCTGAGTATTTAAACTCGAGGACACACAGTCCCGGACACCCAGTCTCTGAGCCGCAACTCAGGACACCCAGTCCTCACCGTATTCTCCTTGAACTAAGACCACGCAGGCCTCGTCCAATCACTCGTGGTAAGTCTTCAGGTGACTTCCAAACCTTCACAGACTTGGTCATTCGGCGATCCACAATTCCTCTTGGATGCTCTAGACCTTGACGCCTAACCGTCTGGAAGAAGCACAGTCTTCAAAGGTAACAAGCGTCGGATCCATGCAGGATCAATTTCTTCAGTGATGCTCAATCACTTTGGGTTTGTGGGGGTTTGGTTTTGGATTTTCCTCACTTGATGATTTTCGCTCAAAGTCCTCGGAGGATGGGTTGCTCTCAAATGACAAGTGTCAAGTTCTCTCGGAGCAGCCAACCAACTAGTGGTTGTAGGGGGCGGCTATTTATAGCCTAGGGAGCAGCCCGACATGATAAGACATAAATGCCCTTCAATGATATGACCGTTAGGTGGACAGGATATTTTGGACAGCTGGCGCGCAGCACAGCAACGGTCGGAAATTTGACTCTCAAATTCCTCAGGGCTATCATGTTCCTCACTGTGTAGGCAATTCGCACTGGCGAATTCCTAACTCCTCAGTCAGAGCAAAGTTCTCAGTGACCAGAAGAACTGCGTCTCTGTCACTGAAGAATTTGACTGAACTGTATGAGATTTCCAATGGCTTCACTCGAAGGGATTGGTAGGTGTAGGATTTTGAGTTGAGCATCACATGGAAATTTTTCCTTAGTATTTCCTCGACCCCCTTTAACAGTACGGTGTTTCCTATGACTCAAGAAAGAGAAAATGAAACTACGAAAACAAAAGTCTTCACGCTTCATGTTCCTCAAGTGAATACCAAGTCTTCAAGGTCACACCAATTTCTTCACTTTCAAAGTCTTCAGAAAGTCTTCAGAATATCAAAGTCTTCAGTCGAAGAACTTCATTTTTAGGGGTCGACTTTCTCTGTAAATATCAAACTCCTCATAGACTTATAGACCTATGTACACTCACAAACGCATCAGTTACTTAACCTATAAGTCTTCAATACACCAAAATCACTAAGGGGCACTAGATGCACTTACACTTCTACTACTATGGCTACCGGTTAGCAATAAAGTAAAGTAATTACATGGCGTTGTTCAATGACACGCAGGTCATACAATAAATTAAGACAACTCCTATGGCTCCTGCCGGTTGTCATACTCATCGACATGCAAGTCGTGATTCCTATTACAAGAACATGATCAATCTCATACATCACATATCATTCATCACATTCTTCTTGGCCATATCACATCACATAGCATACCCTGCAAAAACAAGTTAGACGTCCTCTAATTGTTGTTGCATGTTTTACGTGGCTGCTATGGGTTTCTAGCAAGAACGTTTCTTACCTACGCAAAACCACAACGTGATATGTCAATTGCTATTTACCCTTCATAAGGAACCTTTTCATCGAATCTGTTCCGACTAAAGTGGGAGAGACTGGCACCCGCTAGCCACCTTATGCACCAAGTGCATGTCAATCGGTGGAACCTGTCTCACGTAAGAGTACGTGTAAGGTCGGTCCGGGCCGCTTCATCCCACAATACCGTCGAAACAAGATTGGACTAGTAATGGTAAGCATATTGAACAAAATCAACGCCCACAACTACTTTGTGTTCTACTCGTGCAAAGAATCTACGCAATGGACCTAGCTCATGATGCCACTGTTGGGAACGTAGCAGAAATTCAAAATTTTCCTACGTGTCACCAAGATCTATCTATGGAGAAACCAGCAACGAGGGGAAGGATAGTGCATCTACATACCCTTGTAGATTGCTAAGCGGAAGCGTTCAAGAGAACGGGGTTGAAGGAGTCGTACTCGTTGTGATCCAAATCACCGGAGATCCTAGTGCCGAACGGACGGCACCTCCGCGTTCAACACACGTACAGCCCGGTGACGTCTCCCATGCCTTGATCCAGCAAGGAGAGAGGGAGAGGTTGAGGAAGACTCCATCCAGCAGCAGCACAATGGCGTGGTGGTGGTGGAGGAGCGTGGCAATCCTGCAGGGCTTCGCCAAGCACCGCGGGAGAGGAGGAGTGCTTGGGAGAGGGGGAGGGCTGCGCCAGAACTTGTGGTGTGGCTGCCCTCCCACCCCCCACATATATATAGGGCCAAGGGAGAGGGGGGCCGGCCCCCTCAGATCCAATCTGAGGAGGGGGCGGCGGCCAAGGGGGGGAGGAGTGCCTCCCAAGTCAAGTTGAGGCCCTCCCCCTTAGGGTTTTCCCTCTCCCATGCGCATGGGCCTTGGGGGGGCTGGTGCCCCTGGCCCATTAAGGCTAGGGCGCCCCCCTTACAGCCCATGCTACTTTATTGGACGTGGTGGAACAATTTCCGGACCTCCGGACCCATCCGGAATCCTCCAGAACCTTCTGGAAGCTTCCCGGTACAATACCGAAAAAAACCCGAACTTTTTCCGGAACCCGAACAACAACTTTCCATATATAAATCTTTACCTCCGGACCATTCTGGAACTCCTTGTGACGTCCGAGATCTCATCCGGGACTCCGAACAACATTCGGTAACCACATACAAACTTCCTTTATAACCCTAGCGTCATCGAACCTTAAGTGTGTAGACCCTACGGGTTCGGGAGACATGTAGACATGACCGAGACATTCTCCGGTCAATAACCAACAGCGGGATCTGGATACCCATGTTGGCTCCCACATGTTCCACGATGATCTCATCGGATGAACCACGATGTCAAGGACTCAATCGATCCCGTATACAATTCCCTTTGTCTAACGGTATTGTACTTGCCCGAGATTCGATCGTCGGTATACCGATACCTTGTTCAATCTCGTTACCGGCAAGTCTCTTTACTCGTTCTGTAACACATCATCCCGTGATCAACCCCTTGGTCACATTGTGCTCATTATGATGATGTCCTACCGAGTGGGCCCAGAGATACCTCTCCGTTTACACGGAGTGACAAATCCCAGTCTCGATTCGTGCCAACCCAACAGATACTTTCGGAGATACCTGTAATGCACCTTTATAGCCACCCAGTTACGTTGTGGCGTTTGGTACACCCAAAGCATTCCTACGGTATCCGGGAGTTGCACAATCTCATGGTCTAAGGAAAAGATACTTGACATTGAAAAAACTTTAGCATACGAACTACGATCTTTGTGCTAGGCTTAGGATTGGGTCTTGTCCATCACATCATTCTCCTAATGATGTGATCCCGTTATCAATGACATCCAATGTCCATGGTCAGGAAACCATAACCATCTATTGATCAACGAGCTAGTCAACTAGAGGCTTACTAGGGACATGGTGTTGTCTATGTATCCACACATGTATCTGAGTTTCCTATCAATACAATTATAGCATGGATAATAAACGATTATCATGAACAAGGAAATATAATAATAACTAATTTATTATTGCCTCTAGGGCATATTTCCAACAATCGTCACCCCATTCAATGCACGGTAACCAACAACCATCCTTAAAGATCCATCCTACTTCTCCACTAGAAGCACTGGGGCTCCCCAAGGTGATGAACTTGGTCAAATGTAACCTTTATCCAGTAACTCCTTAATCTGCTTCTTAATTTCTTCCAAATCTTGTGCGGGCATCCGATACGGTCTCTTTGATATTGGCCCGGTGCCTGGCAATAATTCAATCAAAACTCAATGTCTTGATCCGGTGGCATGCCTGGTAACTCCTCCAGAAATACGTCGGGGTAATCCTTCACCACTGGTACTTCCTCATCTACAACTCCTGATAAGGAATTTACTTGAGTCCTCTTTGGCACATGCCGAGATACATACTTGATCCTCTTTCCCTCTGGGGTGGTGAGGAATATTGACTTACTAGCACAATCAATGTTTCCTCCATACTTTGATAACCAATCCATGCCTAATACTATATCCAACCTTGTGACTCCAAAATTATTAGATCAGGGGGAAACACATGATTAATGGTTAAGGGTAACCGATCACACCATCGGCTGGCCATATACTCTGCTCCTGGCGAGCTTACTAACATGGGTGACCTAAGGTCTAGGGTTGGCAACTTAAACTTGTCCACAAATCCCCTTCATATGTATGAATGCGATGCACTAGTATCAAAAGTGGTAAATGCATTAATCAAAAACTTACCGACAACTTCGTCGGGTTGATCCTCAATCTCCTCCATGCTGATGTGATTCACCTGTCCTTTGGTGAAGGGGTTGGGCTTCTTGGCAGAACCTCCATTGCCATATCCATTCTTTGCTTCGAGACATTCATTGGAATAATGTCCAGTATTCTGGCACTTGAAACGGGTAATGTGGCTCAGATCCCTCTTGGGTGGTGTTGAAGGGTTGGAACAGTTCTGGCTGCTGCTTCCTCCATTCCCATTGCCATTCTTCGGTCCACTGTGGTTGTGCGAACTTGGTCCATTGTGCGTGTGTCCTCCATGGTTATGGACTCCATGGTTGTGGGTATGTCCTCCCGAGTACGGGGAATAGTGGGGCTTCTGCTGAGCTCCTGAGGAGTACCTCCCCTATCCATACTTCCTCTTGCGATTATCAATCTGTTGTTGCTTGCCTTCAATCATAAGAGCCCTATCTACCAACTCCTGGTAGTTGTTGAATGTTGCCACCATCAACTGCATGCTCAACTCATCATTCAGTCCTTCCAGAAACTTTTCCTACTTAGCGGCATCTGTAGCTACGTTATCAGGGGCATAGCGTGCTAACTTGCTAAACTCATCCACATACTGGCCCACTGTACGTCCTCCTTGATGCAAGTTGTGAAACTCGCGCTTCTTCATGCTCATAGCTCCTGCTGAAACATGGGCAGTGCGGAAGGCCTGCTGAAACTGATCCCATGTAACAGTGTCAATGGGGTAAGTGGCTGTGAAATTCTCCCACCATGATGCTGCTGGTCCATCAAGCTGATGCGCGGCAAAACGCACTCTCTCCGCATCTATGCATCCTGCAATGGTTAGCTCTCTTCCAATCTTGCGGAGCCAATCATCTTCAACAATCGGCTCAGTGCTACTAGAGAACACCAGCGGATTCAACCTTAGGAAACGGGCTAAGTGGTCAACAGGGGGTGGGGGTGGTGGGTTGTTGTTGTTGCCTTGGTTCTGATTCTGAACTAATAACTGCATCAAGGTATTCTGCTGCTGGATCAACTGAGTGAGCTCTGGTGGGAAGGCAAATCCATTGTCACGTCTCGGAGGTATCTGATGGGTTTAGAAGGGGTGAGAAATCAGAATAGAATTGGGGTCTAAGAGAGATTCACTACCCATAATGCTCATGAGACAAACACAATCAATTTAACTTCAATCAATAGCACACAAGATCACACAAAGCGGTCTAACCTATGATTAGAAACTCGATCGTTGCTAACTACTTGGAGGGAAATACTACTAATTACAATGGTGGTTGTCTAGAAATTTTCATCAGAGGAAGACTCCATGATATCTGCTCCAGCTTCATCAACGTAGTCGTCATCACTATTAGGGTCGGAGTCGGTGTCGCCGATGATGATGTAGTCTCCTGGGTGGCTGTTCTCCTTCTTTGGCGCAGGGTCTTCCATGAATACTCCTAGCTTCTTCTTCAGGTCTTCATTCTTCTCCAGTAGTACAACAATCTCTTCCTCGTATCCATCACGTGTAGACTTGATCTCCTCCTCCAGCTCGTTGTTTGTCCTCACCAGTTTCTTGATCTTCTTCATGTGGATAATTTGTTGATTCTCCTGTCGATGAATATGATCTACCATATCTTGAATGTAAGTTGCAATGATCCATCCCTCCTGGTGCGAATCATCTCCCATTTGTCATCTCGGTGGCCACATATCTGATAAATGGTATTCTCCAGCTCCTTGTGATACACCTCACATATGCGTCCAAAGGTGATATGTGCGGCCATGCTCTTTCCTATACTCCAGCTTGGTGCATCCAGGTAGAAATGAATAGGCTCCGTTGTTGGCGCAAAGGTCCTCACAGGTATCCAGACTTTGATATTCCACCGCTCCTCTTCCAGTACAAATGTATAGAAAGTCCCTGTGAAGCTTGGTATTCTGATGTTCAAGTACTTAGTGACTTCCTTCAAGTGGCGTCCGAAAGGGGTGTCGTCATCCGGTTGAGTGAACTTGTTCCTAGGATCCGCCATCTATAGAGTAGAAAGAGAGGAGAATTAGAAATGAGTAGAGAAGAGAAATCCTGTGGCTCATTCTAGTGGTTGTGTCCTACAGTCAGCGTGTGCTCTAATACCATCTTGTAGCGACCAGACCTCAAACGGTCAAGTCTCTGTGCATCAGTGTCATCCCTGGATCGGTAATGCTGATAGCACAGTACTTGAGGACTTATAACAGAGTTTCAATCACACACTTATTACATCGAGTCCTCATAAAGAGCATGATTACACAAAAATATCATGGCTAAAGTCCATCTAAACTAAATAAATGCGGAAGCTTCAAAGGTAAATGAGTCCATCAACTCCAAAGGCATAGCTGAGCGCAAAACAACAACCTATCGCACCTTGTTCGTCGTCTGAGTAGTCTGCAACATGAGACGTTGCAGCCGTGTAGGTCAGCACATTGAATATGCTGACAGAGCTACACTGTAAAGCAATGAAATGCAAGAACATCTACATGCAATATTTGGCTGGTGGAGGCTGTAGGTTTCATAGTTTTGCATAAAGCTAGTTTTTCCCTACATCAAAGGAATAAATTTGTTTAACTACTCCTATGTTGCCCATTATTTGAGAAGGTAACCCCAACTCAAATCCCAATTAAAAGTATCATCATTAACCCAACTCAATTAATTAAAGTAACATGATGAGATCACATCAATAGATTCAAGTACTAGATACTCAAGAAGTCCATAACCGAGGACACGGCTAACAATGATTAGTTTATACACTCTGCAGAGGTTTGCGCACTTTTCCCCACAAGACTCGACCATATCCATGATCGGATGATCGAGACATAGCCATTCTAAAGCATTAACTCTCTACTCCGGGTAGACAGTACCACCTACAACCCTCTACATCTGCTAGTCTACCTCTTCAAGAGCTCACGCAACTAACTCAAGTATGCCAGAGCCCATAATGGCTTGTGGCTGCACATGAAAGTTTCTAGCATGAATAATCTTATGATCCCTTTGAGCCTGGGCGGCATTCCATACGATAATCACATGGGTACCCCGGGATTTCCAAAACAGACAACACTGGGTTCCCCAGGTGCCTCAACCAATCCACCCAGATGTATATTAAAGTTGCCACCTTAATGTTATCAATGATTAAATAACTCTCAAACTTCCATGTGTGAATCACGATCCAATCCCCGTCTACGAGCATGGCTAAGCAATAATAAGCATAACGTATATTCCCGGGGTGATCAAAAGGTATTAAGTTCCTACATCTAGCACTACAACCAAAACCACATGTTCCCAATCCTACTAATGCAAATATTTGTGGGGAAATACTAATGCATAGTAAAAACTGGGTATAAAGGAGTATGATCAAAGTGTAACTTGCCTTGCTGACGATCTGCAAACTCTAGAGATTCGTAGTAAGAAGCTTCGCACTCCCGGTAATCTAGCATAGACAAACAATAGCATACATAAGCAATCACTCAAACGAAACACGAGAAAAACCGAGAAAAGATCCAAATCGAACACGAAACAAGCAAACGGATGAAATTAGCAAGAGTCAAAACCTAAAAACAGTATTAACATGTGAATTAGATCTTAACAGTAGGTACATGTGATTATCTATGATTCGCAGAAAGATTCAACTCAAACGGACTCAAAATACGAACGAAACATGATCGTTTACTAATCTAGACTAAAGTCAAATTTTACAGTACCAGAATCATGTTCAAGTTGATTAACAGGAAAGAACAGAACGAAACAAAGATTTTGGCGTTGGTTACATCTAATTTGGATAAACGAGTAAAAAGTTATGCTAGTTTAAAGATCAGGGGCTAAATCACAATAAAATTATTCGTGGATAAGTCCCTGGCCGAAAATAAACTAAAAAGAAAAAGACTAACGAACGAACGTTCGCTGTCTGAACTAATCCGAGGAATAATATTCTTTAAAACGAACGAACGGATGAACGTCCGCTAAATAAAATAAACCGAACGAAAAACTGATCTAATAAAACGAACCGGCTAAACTAAAAAAACCGAGGCGGGTCGTCGGTTTTACCGGTTAACTGGGGCGAACCGGTCTGCGGTGGCTCCGATCTACGGCGGCAGTGGCGAGCGGTGGCGTCGGCGGCAGCGGGCGGGGCGGTGGTGGGGATGCGGGAAGAGGCGGCGGCGACGGCGCGGCGCGGGGAAAGCGGCGGCGGCGCGTCTGGCGGCGGAGAACTTTTTTTAAAGTAATTTTGCCAGAAGAAAAATTCCTAATAAAATATAAAAATAATAATTCTAAAAATTCCAAAAACAATTTTCACCATCTAAATAAAATATTTAGAACAAAGTGAACATTTTTTGGCCTAAGAATGCAATTTTCAAAAATGCATATTTTTCTAATTCAAATAAAATAGCAAATAAAATGCAAATAAAATCATTATTTGATTTTAAATTTCTTTCTCCAATATTTCCCTAAATTTGAAGAAGTCATAATATCTTCTCTCATTTAATTTAATATTGGAATAATTGGAGAGAAAAATAATAAAATCAAATTGATCCTTTCTTCAAATTTGAAATAAATTCAAATATGATTTTTGTGAAACCTCCAACTCTCTCCTTGGGTCCTTGAGTTGCTTAAGATTTCTAGGATCTCAACCAAATGCAAGAATAAACATGATATGCATATGATGATCTATGTATAACATCCAAATTGAAAATTGGGATGTTATAGAGCAAGTCCCGCCCTTCAATTATATATCCATATTTGGGATGGCATGTTTCTGAGCTCTGCCTTGATAATGTTTCTGTCTGGAAAATATGATCCCTTTAGAATTCCCGCGCTCAAAGTGTTTGGCTCTTGCATAATTCTCCAAGCTTGTCTTGCTAGTAGTGCGAGGTTAAAAATCACCAGGTCTTTAAAACTGAGCCCTCCCAAATTTTTGGGTCTAGTCATAATGTCCCACTAGACTCAGGCTGGCTTACGCTCCCCCTATTTACATCCCCAACGAAATTTTCATGTGATGGATTTGATATGATCACATAAACCCCCCGGGAGCTTGAAACATGACATAGAATACACCAGCCACTGATTTAATGAGGACGTCCTTTCCTCCTGCAGAAAGGCATTTACTCATCCATCCTTTCACCTTGTCCCATACTCTATCGCTCAAGTATTTGAACGTTCCCTTCTTCGAGTGCCCGACATCTGTCGGCATTCCCGAGTACCTGTCACTCAAAGATTCATTAGGGACATGAAGGAACACTTTGACAGCATTACAAACTATCTCAGGACAGACCCTGCTGAAAAATATTGAGGACTTCTCTCTGTTAACTCTTTGGCCTGAGGCCATGCAATAAGCATACAATAGGTTTGACACCTCTTCAGCTCCATTAATACTTGCCGTGAAAAACAGCAGGCTGTCATCCGCTAATAGTAGATGGTTCATCGCCGGAGCCGACAGTGCCACCTTAATGCCGCTGAGCTGGGATGACTGGTTCTGAGACTTTAATAGGCATGAAAGGCCCTCGCTGCTAACAAGAAAAGATATGGTGAGATGGGATCTCCCTGTTGAATGCCACGTGTTGGTCTGAACACTTGTGATTTATTACCATTGAACATTACCTAAAAGGAAACTGAGATCACCATATTCATAACCACATTGATCTATGGTGCTACAAAACCCAACTTCTCCATTATCGACCTCAGATAAGACCACTCACTCGGTCATAGGCCTTCATCATGTCAAGTTTTAGTGCACAAAAACTATTGTCTTTGCCATGTTCCTCTTCATGAAATGCAAACATTCATACGCAGAGATTATATTATCTGTTATGAGTCTTCCAGGTACAAACTCCGACTGTTCCTTTGAGATAATATCCGGTAGGTTCTGCTTGAGGCGATTTGAAAGCACCTTCGAGGCAATCTTATAAAACACGTTACACAAACTTATAGGTCGAAACTGAGAGAGTAACGTGGGGTTGGTTACCTTTGGGATAAGCACTAATAAAGTATCATTTAGGCAAGCAGGGCTCTCCTCTCCCTTCACAATACCTAACACAGATTTTGTGATCGCTTCCTCGCAGACATCCCAGAGCCTCTGAAAAAAATGTGCAGGGAAACCATCAGGTCCTAGGGCTTTAGTAGGAAACATTTGGAAAAGCGTCGTCTTGACTTATTTTGCATGATACAGGGCCATTAGAATGATGTTCATAGCGGGGGTGACTTTAACAAGGACGTGATCAAGTACCTCCGCTACCCCTGGACACCCTCTGATGTATACAATTTTTTATAGAATTCTAAAGCTATCTATTGCATCTCAGTCAAGTCATCTGTGAGCTGCCCGTTTGGACGTTGGAGAGCCTTGATCAAGTTCTTCCATTGTTGCATGGACACTCTCATATAAAAAAAGAGGGAGTTCTGGTCACCAGCGGCCAGCCATTCACATCAATTCTTCACACAAATATGATACCTCGAGTAACCCAAATATACCTCTTCACCAGCCTCCACATCAATTCTTCACACAAATATAGCTCAATTAAGCGATCACTGATTTTGATCTCCACATGAGAAGGGCCTGTTCGCGCTACATCACTCCGTAGGCACTCAAGTTCCTTCTTTAAGCTTTGGATCTCCCCTCTGACACTCCCAAAGGTTGACTTGGACCAATCGCCAAGGTTGCTTGCAAGCGCATCAAACTTGGCTCGCAATTCGTAAAGGAGCCCCTAGCAACTCTTTTTTCATATTCCACCTTGTCCCTTTATATCCAAGATCAACCAAACCACACACGTCCACAACGTCCCTGAAGCCTTGGATTTGTGCTTGACTCCTATTGCCGATGCCATCTGTTGGGGAACGTAGTAATTTCAAAAAGTTTCCTACGCACACGCAAGATCATGGTGATGCATAGAAACGAGAGGGGAGAGTGTTGTCCACGTACCCTCGTAGACCGTAAGCGGAAGCGTTATGACAACGCGGTTGATGTAGTCGTACGTCTTCATGATCCGACCGATCCAAGTACCGAACGTACGGCACCTCCGAGTTTAGCACACGTTCAGCTCGATGACGATCCCCGGACTCCGATCCAGCAGGGTGTCGGGGATGAGTTCCGTCAGCACGACGGCGTGGTGACGATGATGATGTTCTACCGACGCAGGGCTTCGCCTAAGCACCGCAACGATATGACCGAGGTGGAATATGGTGGAGGGGGGCACCGCACACGGCTAAGGAACGATCACAAAGATCAACTTGTGTGTCATGGGGTGCCCCCTGCCCCCGTATATAAAGGAGCAAGGGGGAGGGGGCGGCCGGCCAAGGGAGGGCGCGCCAGGCCTTTCCTAGTCCAACTAGGAGAGGGGAAGGAAGGGAAGGAGAAGGAGAAGGAAGGAGAGGGAGGAAAAGTAGGAAAGGGGGGCCGGCCCCCTAGTCCAATTCGGTTTGGGCTAGGGGGCCCGCGCTCCCTGCCTCCTCTCTTCCACCACTTGGCCCATGAGGCCCATTGCTTCTTCCTCGTATTCCCGTAACTCCCCGGTACTCCCGAAAATACCTGAATCACTCGGAACCCTTCCGATGTCCGAATATAGTCGTCCAATATATCGACCTTTACGTCTCGACCATTTCGAGACTCCTCGTCATGTCCCCGATCTCATCCGGGACTCCAAACTCCTTCGGTACATCAAAACTCATAAACTCATAATAAAACTGTCATCGAAACCTTAAGCGTGCAGACCCTACGGGTTCGAGAACTATGTAGACATGACCTAGAACTATTCTCGGTCAATAACCAATAGCGGAACCTGGATGCTCATATTGGCTCCCACATATTCTACGAAGATCTTTATCGGTCAAACCGCATAACAACATACGTTGTTCCCTTTGTCATCGGCATGTTACTTGCCTGAGATTCGATCGTCGGTATCCAATACCTAGTTCAATCTCGTTACCGGCAAGTCCCTTTACTCATTACGTAATGCATCATTCCTTAACTAACTCATTAGCTACATTGCTTGCAAGGCTTATAGTAATGTGCATTACCGAGAGGGCCCAGAGATACCTCTCCGACAATCAGAGTGACAAAACCTAATCTCGAAATACGCCAACCCAACATGTACCTTCGGAGACACCTGTATATCTCCTTTATAATCACCCAGTTACGTTGTGACGTTTGGTAGCACACAAAGTGTTCCTCCGATAAACGGGAGTTGCATAATCTCATAGTTACAGGAACATGTATAAGTCATGAAGAAAGAAATAGCAACATACTAAACAATCAAGTGCTAGGCTAACGGAATGGGTCATGTCAATCACATCATTCTCCTAATGATGTGATCCCGTTAATCAAATGACAACACATGTCTATGGTTAGGAAACATAACCATCTTTGATCAATGAGCTAGTCAAGTAGAGGCATACTAGTGACATTATGTTTGTCTATGTATTCACACATGTATCATGTTTCCGGTTAATACAATTCTAGCATGAATAATAAACATTTATCATGATATGAGGAAATAAATAATAACTTTATTATTGCCTCAAGGGCATATTTCCTTCAGTCTCCCACTTGCACTAGAGTCAATAATCTAGTTCACATCGCCATGTGATTTAACACCAATATTCACATCTGTATGTGATTAATACCCATAGTTCACATCGTCATGACCAACACCCAAAAGTTTTACTAGAGTCAATAATCTAGTTCACATCACTATGTGATTAACACCCAAAGAGTACTAAGGTATGATCATGTTTTGCTCGTGAGAGAAGTTTAGTCAACGGGTCTGTCACATTCAGAGCCGTATGTATTTTGCAAATATTCTATGTCTACAATGCTCTGCACGGAGCTACTCTAGCTAATTGCTCCCACTTTCAATATGTATCCAGATTGAGATTTAGAGTCATCTGGATCGGTGTAAAAAGCTTGCATCGATGTAACTTTTACTACGAGCTGTTTTATTACCTCCATAATCAAGAAATATTTCCTTATTCCACTAAGGATAATTTTGACCAATGTCCAGAGATCTACTCCTAGATCACTATTGTACTCCCTTGCCAAACCAGGGCAGAGTATACAATAGGTCTGGTCCATAGCATGGCATACTTTTATAAAACCTATGACAGATGCATAGGGAATGACTTTCATTCTCTTTCTATTTTCTGCTGTGGTCGGGATTTGAGTCTTACTCAATTTCATACCTTTGCAACACAGGCAAGAACTCTTTCTTTGACTGTTCCATTTTGAACTACTTCAAAATCTTTTCTGTATGTACTCATTGAAAATCTTATCAAGCGTCTTGATCTATCTTAATAGATCTTGATGCTCAATATGTAAGTAGCTTTGACGAGGTATTTCTTTGAAAAAACTCCTTTCAAACACTCCTTTATGCTTTGCAGAATAATTCTACATTATTTCCGATCAACAATATGTCATTCACATATACTTATCAGAAATGTTGTATTGCTCCCACTCACTTGCTTGTAAATACAGGCTTCATCGCAAGTCTGTATAAAACTATATGCTTTGATCAACTTATCAAAGCGTATATTCCAACTCCGAGATGCTTGCACCAGTCCATAGATGGATTGCTGGAGCTTGCATATTTTGTTAGCACCTTTAGGATTGACAAAACCTTCTGGTTGCATCATATACAAGTCTTCTTTAAGAAAACCATTAAGGAATGCAGTTTTGACATCCATTTGCCAGATTTCATAAATTGTGGCAATTGCTAACATGATTCGGACAGACTTTAAGCATCGATACGAGTGAGAAAAAACTCATCGAAGTCAACATCTTGAACTTTGTCAAAAACTTTTTTCGACAAATCTAGCTTTGTAGATAGTAACACTACTATCAACGTCCGTCTTCCTCTTGAAGATCCATTTATTTTTCTATGGTTTGCCGATCATCGGGCAAGTCCACCAAAGTCCACACTTTGTTCTCATACATGGATCCTATCTCAGATTTCATGGCCTCCAGCCATTTTGCGGAATCTGGGCTCATCATCGCTTCCTCATAGTTCGTAGGTTTATCATGGTCTAGTAACATGACTTTCAGAACAGGATTACCGTACCACTCTGGTGCGGACCATACTCTAGAAGACCTACGAGGTTCTGTAGTAACTTGATCAGAAGTTTCATGATCATCATCATTAGCTTCCTCACTAATTGGTGTAGGAATCGCTGGAACTGATTTCAATGATGAACTATTTTCCAATTCGGGAGAAGGGACAGTTACCTCATCAAGTTCTACTTTCCTCCCACTCACTTCTTTCGAGAGAAACTCCTTCTCTAGAAAGGATCCATTTTAAGCAACGAATATCTTGCCTTCGGATCTGTGATAGAAGGTGTACCCAACAATTTACTTTGGGTATTCTATGAAGACGCATTTCTCCGATTTGGGTTTGAGCTTATCAAGATGAAAGTTTTTCACATAAGCATCGCAGCCCCAAACTTTAAGAAACGACAACTTGGGTTTCTTGCTAAACCACAGTTCAAATGGTGTCGTCTCAATGGATTTAGATGGTGCCCTTTTAACGTGAATGCAGCTGTCTCTAATGCATAACCCTAAAGCAATAGTGGTAAATCAGTAAGAGACATCATAGATCGCACCATATCCAATAAAGTGCGGTTACGACGTTCGGACACACCATAATGTTGTGGTGTTCCAGGTGGTGTGAGCTGTGAAACTATTCCACATTGTTTTAATTGAAGACCAAACTCGTAACTCAAATATTCATCTCCGCGCTCAGATCGTAGAAACTTTATTTTCTTGTTATGATGATTTTTCCACTTCACTCTGAAATTCTTTGAACCTTTCAATTATTTCAGACTTATGTTTCATCAAGTATATATACCCATATCTTCTCAAATCATTTTGTGAAGGTCAGAAAATAACGATACTTGCCACGAGCATCAACACTCATTGGATCGCATACATCGGTATGTATTATTTCCAATAAGTCAGTAGCTTGTTCCATTGTTCCGGAGAACGGAGTTTTAGTCATCTTGCCCAAAAGGCACAGTTCGCAAGCATCAAATGATTCATAACCAAGTGATTCCGAAAATCCATCTTTATGGAGTTTCTTCATGCGCTTTACACCGATATGACCCAAACGGCAGTGCCACAAATAAGTTGCACTATCATTATTAACTTTGCATCTTTTGGCTTCAATATTATGAATATGTGTATTACTACGATCGAGATCCAACAAACTATTTTCATTGGGTGTATAACCATCGAAGGTCTTATTCATGTAAAAGAATAACAATTATTCTTTAACTTCAAATGAATAACCGTATCGCAATAAATATGATCAAATCATATTCATGCTCAATGCAAACGCTAAATAACATTTATTTAGTTTTAACACTAATCTCGAAAATATAGGGAGTGTGTGATGATGATCATATCAATCTTGGAACTATTTACAACACTCATCGTCACTTCCCCTCAACTAGTCTCTGTTTATTATGTAACTCCTGTTTTGAGTTACTAATCTTAGCAACCGAACAAGTATCAAATACTCAGGGGCTACTATAAACACTAGTAAGGCACACATCAAACACCTGTGTATCAAATATACCCTTGTTCACTTCGCCATCCTTCTTATCCACCAAATATTTAGGGCATTTCCGCTTCCAGTGATCATTTCCTTTGCAGTGTAAGCACTCAGTTTCAGGCTTTGGTCCAGCTTTGGTCTTCTTCACGGGAGTGACAACTTGTTTGCCATTCTACTTGAAGTTTCCCTTTCTTTCCCTTTGCCCTTTTCTTGAAACTAGTGGTCTTGTCAATCATCAACACTTGATGCTCTTTCTTGATTTCTACCTTCGTCGATTTCAACATCACGAAGAGCTCGGAATCGTTTTCGTCATCCCTTGCATACTATAGTTCATCACGAAGTTCTACTAACTTGGTGATGGTGACTAGAGAACTCTGTAAATCACTATCTTATCTGGAAGATTAACTCCCACTTGATTCAAGCGATTGTAGTACCCAGACAATCTGAGCACTTGCTCACTAGTTGAGCAATTCTCCTCCATCCTTTAGCTATAGAACTTGTTGGAGACTTCATATCTCTCAACTCGGGTATTTGCTTGAAATATTAACTTCAATTCCTGGAACATCTCATATGGTCCATGACGTTCAAAACGTCTTTGAAGTCCCGATTCTAAGCCGTTAAGCATGGTGCACTAAACTATCAAGTAGTCATCATATTGAGCTAGCGAAACGTTCATAACGTCTGCATCTGCTCCTGCAATAGTTTTGTCACCTAGCGGTGCATCAAGGACATAATTCTTCTGCACAGCAATGAGGATAAACCTCAGATCACGGATCCAATCCGCATCATTGCTACTAACATCTTTCAACACAGTTTTCTCTAGGAACATATCAAAATAAATATATGAAAGCAACAACGCGAGCTATTGATCTACAACATAATTTGCAAAATACTACCAGGACTAAGTTCATGATAAATTTAAGTTCAATTAATCATATTACTTAAGAACTCCCACTTAGACAAACATCTCTCTAGTCATCTAAGTGATCATGTGATCCAAATCAACTAAACCATGTCCGATCATCACGTGAGATGGAGTAGTTTTCAATGGTGAACATCACTATGTTGATCATATCTACTATATGATTCACGTTCGACCTTTCGGTCTCCGTGTTCCGAGGCCATATCTGTTATATGCTAGGCTCGTCAAGTTTAACCTGAGTATTCCGCGTGTGCAACTATTTTGCACCCGTTGTATTTGAACGTAGAGCCTATCACACCCGATCATCACGTGGTGTCTCAGCACGAAGAACTTTTGCAACGGTGCATACTCAGGGAGAACACTTCTTGATAATTTTTAGTGAGAGATCATCTTAAAATTCTACCGTCAATCAAAGCAATATAAGATGCATAAAGGATAAACACCACATGCAATCAATATAAGTGATATGATATGGCCATCATCATCTTGTGCTTGTGATCTCCATCTCCGAAGCACCATCGTGATCACCATCTTCACCGGCGCGACACCTTGATCTCCATCGTAGCATCATTGTCGTTACGCCATCTATTGCTTCTACAAATATCGCTACCGCTTAGTGATAAAGTAAAGCAATTACAGGGAGTTTGCATTTCATACAATAAAGCGACAACCATATGGCTCCTGCCAGTTGCCGATAACTTCGGTTACAAAACATGGTCATTTCATACAATAAAATATAGCATCACGTCTTGACCATATCACATCACAACATGCCCTGCGAAAACAAGTTAGACGTCCTCTACTTTGTTGTTGCAAATTTTACGTGGCTGCTACGGGCTGAGCAAGAACCGTTCTTACCTATGCATCAAAACCACAACGATAGTTCGTCAAGTTAGTGCTATTTTAACCTTCACAAGGACCGGTCGTAGCCACACACGGCTCAACTAAAGTTGGAGAAACAGACACCCGCTAGTCACCTATGTGCAAAGCACGGCGGTAAAACCAGTCTCGCGTAAGCGTACGCGTAATGTCGGTCCGGGCCGCTTCATCCAACAATACCGCTGAACCAAAGTATGACATGCTGGTAAGCAGTATGACTTGTATCGTTCACAACTCACTTGTGTTCTACTCGTGCATATAACATCAATGCATCAAACCTAGGCTCGGATGCCACTGTTGGGGAACGTAGTAATTTCAAAAAGTTTCCTACGCACACGCAAGATCATGGTGATGCATAGCAACGAGAGGGGAGCGTGTTGTCCACGTACCCTCGTAGACCGTAAGCCGAAGCATTATGACAACGCGGTTGATGTAGTCGTACGTCTTCATGATCCGACTGATCCAAGTACCGAACGTACGGCACCTCCGAGTTCAGCACACGTTCAGCTCGATGACGATCCCCGGACTCCGATCCAGAGGGTGTCGGGGATGAGTTCCGTCAGCACGACGGCGTGGTGACGATGATGATGTTCTACCGACGCAGGGCTTCGCCTAAGCACCGCAACGATATGACCAAGGTGGAATATGGTGGAGGGGGGCACCGCACACGGCTAAGGAACGATCACGAAGATCAACTTGTGTGTCATGGGGTGCCCCCTGCCCCCGTATATAAAGGAGCAAGGGGGAGGGGGCGGCCGACCAAGGGAGGACGCGCCAGGGAGGAATCCTACTCCCACCGGGAGTAGGACTCCCTCCTTTCCCAGTCCAACTAGGAGAGGGGAAGGAAGGGAAGGAGAAGGAGAAGGAAGGAGAGGGAGGAAAAGTAGGAAAGGGGGGCCGGCCCCCTAGTCCAATTCGGTTTGGGCTAGGAGGCCGCGCGCCCTGCATCCTCTCTTCCACCACTTGGCCCATGAGGCCAATTGCTTCTTCCTCGTATTCCCATAACTCCCCGGTACTCACGAAAATACCCGAATCACTCGGAACCCTTCCGATGTCTGAATATAGTCGTCCAATATATCGATCTTTACGTCATGACCATTTCGAGACTCCTCGTCATGTCCCCGATCTCATCCGGGACTCCGAACTCCTTCGGTACATCAAAACTCATAAACTCATAATAAAACTGTCATCGAAACCTTAAGCGTGCGGACCCTACGGGTTCGAGAACTATGTAGACATGACCTAGAACTATTCTCGGTCAATAACCAATAGCGGAACCTGGATGCTCATATTGGCTCCCACATATTCTACGAAGATCTTTATCGGTCAAACCGCATAACAACATACGTTGTTCCCTTTGTCATCGGCATGTTACTTGCCCGAGATTCGATCGTCGGTATCCAATACCTAGTTCAATCTCGTTACTGGCAAGTCCATTTACTCGTTACGTAATGCATCATTCCGTAACTAACTCATTAGCTACATTGCTTGCAAGGCTTATAGTGATGTGCATTACCGAGAGGGCCCAGAGATACCTCTCCGACAATTGGAGTGACAAAACCTAATCTCGAAATACGCCAACCCAAAATGTACCTTCGGAGACACCTGTAGAGCTCCTTTATAATCACCCAGTTACGTTGTGACGTTTGGTAGCACACAAAGTGTTCCTCCGGTAAACGGGAGTTGCATAATCTCATAGTTACAGGAACATGTATAAGTCATGAAGAAAGCAATAGCAACATACTAAACGATCAAGTGCTAGGCTAACGGAATGGGTCATGTCAATCACATCATTCTCCTAATGATGTGATCCCATTAATAAATGACAACACATGTCTATGGTTAAGAAACATAACCATCTTTGATTAATGAGCTAGTCAAGTAGAGGCATACTAGTGACGTTATGTTTGTCTATGTATTCACACATGTATCATGTTTCCGGTTAATACAATTCTAGCATGAATAATAAACATTTATCATGATATGAGGAAATAAATAATAACTTTATTATTGCCTCTAGGGCATATTTCCTTCACCATCATGTTTGTCATGCCATAGAACTTCATTGAAATCCCCCCCCCCCACACACACACAAGGCATGGTGTGGAGAGTTGAGAGATTCTTCATAGTATTCCAGGTGTTGTGGTGAAGGTGGGTATGTGCCTCCCCATAGAAGCAGGAGAGGCTCCACGGTTCACCACCTGAATCACTAACTTTCACATCAATATGATACCTTGAGTAACCCAAATTCTCTATCTTTATATCATTATTCCAAAACATAGCTAGGCCTCAGCTCTACCGGAGGAATTAGCAGCAGAAGAGTTATCAAAACCTAGAGTACTCTTTCAATTTTTAACTCTAGCACCACTAATTTGAGTTTCAACAATACAAAGTACTCTAGGGGAAAAATTTTGTGTGAGTTCACGAAGCTCTTGAATTGCCGGGGCATTCCCAATCCTGTGACAATTCCAGCACAACACACTCATTGCGCAAGGTAGTCCTCCACTGGGGAGGTCGCTGATACGTCTCAAACGTATCAATAACTTTTGATTGTTCCATGCCATTATATTATCAATTTTGGATGTTTTATATGCATTAATATGCTATTTTATATTATTTTTGGGACTAACTTATTAACCCAGAGCCCAGTGCCAGTTTCTGTTTCTTCCTTGTTTTTGAGTTTTACAGAAAAGGAATATCAAATGGGGTCCAAACGGAATAAAACTTTACGATACTTTTTCTTGGACCAGAAGACACACACGTAGGACTTGGAGATGAAGTCAGAGGAGTCCCGAAGCAGCCACAAGCCTCGGAGGCGCGCCCCGGGGCACGCCCTGAGGGCTTGTGGGCCCCTCGGAGCTCCTCCAACCCTAATTCTTGGCCTATAAATTCATAAATATACTCAAACGACCAGAAGCATCCACCAAAATACTTTTCCTCCGCAGCAGGTCTCTGACCTCATGAGATCCCATCTGGAGGCCTTTTCCGGTACTCTGTCGGAGTGGGATTCAATCACAGAGGGCTTCTATATCAACCCTATTGCCCTTCTGATGAAGCGCGAGTAGTTTGCCACAGGCATATGGGTCCATAGCTAGTAGCTAGATGGCTTCTTCTCTCTCTCTTTGATCTTCAATACAATGTTCTTGGAGTTCTATCCAATGTAACATTCTTTTGCGGTGTGTCTGTCGAGATCTGATGAATTGTGGATTTATTATCAGATTATCTATGAATATTATTTGAATCTTCTCTGAATTCTTATATGCATGAATTGATATCTTTGTATTTCTCTTCGAATTAACGGTTTGGTTTGGCCAACTAGATTTGTATTTCTTGCAATGGGAGAGGTGCTTAGTTTTGGGTTCAATCTTGTGGTGTCCTCTCCCAGTGACAAAAGGGGCAGCGAGGCACATATTGTATTGTTGTCATCAAGGGTAAAAAGACGGGGTTTTCATCATATTGCTTGAGTTTATCCCTCTACATCACGTCATCTTACTTAAAGCGTTACTTTGTTATCTTGAACTTAATACTCTAGATGCAGGCAGGAGTCGGTCGATGTGTGGAGTAATAGTAGTAGATGCAGAATCCTTTTGGTCGATGTGTGGAGTAATAGTAGTAATATTATTTTCTTTCAAGAGAGAAGCCTCTAGTGAAACCTATGGCCCCCGGGTCATTTTTCTATTATATATTTTCAGATCTATAAACCAAAAAATCCAAAAATAGCTCGCTGGGTTTTATTTACTTTTATTTTATTTTACATTTTAGAAATCTTTTATATCTATCTCTATAAGATCTTACCTTTGCAAGTGACTGTGAAAGGATTGACAACCCCTTTATCACGTTGGGTGCAAGTGTTTGATTGTTTGTGCAGGTGCATAGATTGGAGACTTGCTTGTATCTCCTACTGGATTGATACCTTGGTTCTTAACTGAGGGAAATACTTATCTCTACTTTGCTGCATCACTCTTCCCTCTTCAAGGGAAAAACCAACGCAAGCTCAAGAAGTAGCAGGAAGAATTTCTGGTGCCGTTGCCGGGGAGATCTACATCAAGCCTACCAAGCACCCATCATAAACTCTCATCTCTTGCATTAAATTATTTGCCATTTGCCTCTCGTTTTCCTCTCCCCCACTTCTAAAACGATTTTCAGAAAAATACAAAAAGATTTGCCTTTTTATTCACCCTTCTCCCTTTCGTCTTCTCGTTTGCTTTTTGTTTGCTCGTGTGCTAGATTGCTTGCTTTGTCACGATGACTCAAGAGAATACCAAGTTGTGTGATTTTTTCAATACTAGTACTCTGGTTGCTCCCTCCACTAGTGCGGAATCTTATGAAATTAATGCTGCTTTGCTGAATCTCGTTATGAAAGAACAATTTTGTGGCCTTCCTAGTGAAGATGTCGCATCGCATCTAAATACTTTTGTTCAGTTGTGTGATATGCAAAATAAGAAAGATGTGGATAATGATATTGTTAAATTGAAGCTATTTCCGTTCTCACTACGAGATCGTGCTAAAATTTGGTTTTCATATTTGCCTAAAAATAGTATTGATTCATGGAATATGTGTAAAGGTGCTTTTATTTCCAAGTATTTTCCTCCCGCTAAGTGAAGGAAATATGCCCTAGAGGCAATAATAAAGTTATTATTTATTTCCTTATTTCATGATAAATGTTTATTATTCATGCTAGAATTGTATTAACCGGAAACATAATACATGTGTGAATACATAGACAAACATAGTGTCACTAGTATGCCTCTACTTGACTAGCTCGTTTATCAAAGATGGTTATGTTTCCTAGCCATGGACAAAAGAGTTGTCATTTGATTAATGGGATCACATCATTAGGAGAATGATGTGATTGACTTGACCCATTCCGTTAGCCTAGCACTTGATCGTTTAGTATGTTGCTATTGCTTTCTTCATGACTTATACATGTTCCTGTAACTATGAGATTATGCAACTCCCGTTTACCGGAGGAACACTTTGGGTGCTACCAAACGTCACAACGTAACTGGGTGATTATAAAGGAGTACTACAGGTGTCTCCAAAGGTACATGTTGGGTTGGCGTATTTCGAGATTAGGTTTTGTCACTCCGATTGTCAGAGAGGTATCTCTGGGCCCTCTCGGTAATGCACATCACTATAAGCCTTGCAAGCAATGTAAATAATGAGTTAGTTACGGAATGATGCATTACATAACGAGTAAAGAGACTTGCCGGTAACGAGATTGAACTAGGTATTGGATACCGACGATCGAATCTCGGGCAAGTAACATACCAATGACAAAGGGAACAACGTATGTTGTTATGCGGTTTGACCGATAAAGATCTTCGTAGAATATGTAGGAACCAATATGGGCATCTAGGTTCCGCTATTGGTTATTGACCGAGAATAGTTCTAGGTCATGTCTACATAGTTCTCGAACCCGTAGGGTCCGCACGCTTAAGGTTTCGATGACAGTTATATTATGAGTTTATGAGTTTGGATGTACCGAAGGAGTTCGGATTCCCGGATGAGATCGGGGACATGACGAGGAGTCTCGAAATGGTCGAGACGTAAAGATCTATATATTGGACGACTATATTCGGAGTTCGGAAAGGTTCCGAGTGATTCGGGTATTTTCGGGGGTACCGGGGAGTTACGTGAATACGAGGAAGAAGCAATGGGCCTCATGGGCCAAGTGGTGGAAGAGAGGAGGCAGGGCGCGCGGGCCCCCTAGCCCAAACCGAATTGGACTAGGGGGCCGGCCCCCCTTTCCTCCTTTTCCTCCCTCTCCTTCCTTCTCCTTCTCCTTCCCTTCCTTCCCCTCTCCTACTTGGACTAGGAAAGAGGGGGGAATCCTACTTGGAGTAGAATTCTCCCCCTTGGGCGCGCCTCCTCCCCTTGGCCGGCCCCCTCGCCCTTGCTCCTTTATATACGGGGGCAGGGGGGCACCCCATGACACACAAGTTGATCTACGGATCGTTTCTTAGCCGTGTGCGGTGCCCCCCTCCACCATATTCCACCTCGGTCATATCGTCACGGAGTTTAGGCGAAGCCCTGCGCCGGTAGAACATCATCATCGTCACCATGCCGTCGTGCTGACGGAACTCATCTCCGGAGCTCGGCTGGATCGGAGGCCGGAGATCGTCATCGAGCTGAACGTGTGCTGAACTCGGAGGCCCCGTACGTTCGGTGCTTGGATCGGTCGGATCGTGAAGATGTACGACTACATCAACCGCGTTGTGCTAACGCTTCCGCTTACGGTCTACGAGGGTACGTGGATGAACACTCTCCCCTCTCGTTGCTATGTCATCACCATGATCTTGCGTGTGCGTAGGAAATTTTTTTAAATTACTACGTTCCCCAACAGTGGCATCCGAGCCTAGGTTTTATGCGTTGATGTTATATGCACGAGTAGAACACAAGTGAGTTGTGGGCGATACAAGTCATACTGCTTACCAGCATGTCATACTTTGTTTCGGCGGTATTGTTGGATGAAGCGGCCCGGACCGACATTACACGTACGCTTACGCAAGACTGGTTCTACCGACCTGATTTGCACACAGGTGGCTGGCGGGTGTCTGTCTCTCTCACTTTAGCTGAATCGAGTGTGGCTACGCCCGGTCCTTGCGAAGGTTAAAACAGCACCAACTTGACGAACTATCGTTGTAGTTCTGATGCATAGGTAAGAACGGTTCTTGCTAAGCCCGTAGCAGCCACGTAAAACTTGCAACAACAAAGTAGAGGACGTCTAACTTGTTTTTGCAGGGCATGTTGTGATGTGATATGGTCAAGACGTGATGCTATATTTTATTGTATGAGATGATTATGTTTTATAACCGAAGTTATCGGCAACTGGTAGGAGCCATATGGTTGTCGCTTTATTGTATGCAATGCAATCACCTTGTAATGCTTTACTTTATCACTAAGCGGTAGCGATAGTCGTAGAAGCGTAAGATTGGCGAGACGACAACGATGCTACGATGGAGATCAAGGTGTCGGTGACGATGGTGATCATGACGGTGCTTCGAAGATGGAGATCACAAGCACAAGATGATGATGGCCATATCATATCACTTATATTGATTGCATGTGATGTTTATCCTTTATGCATCTTATCTTGCTTTGTTTGACGGTAGCATTTTAAGATGATCTCTCACTAAAATTTTCAAGAAGTGTTCTCCCTGAGTATGCACCGTTGCCAAAGTTCGTCGTGCCCAGACACCACGTGATGATCGGGTGTGATAAGCTCTACGTCCATCTACAACGGGTGCAAGCCAGTTTTTGCACACGCAGAATACTCAGGTTAAACTTGACGAGCCTAGCATATGCAGATATGGCCTCGGAACACGGAGACCGAAAGGTCGAGCGTGAATCATATAGTAGATATGATCAACATAAAGATGTTCACCATTGAAAACTACTCCATCTCACGTGATGATCGGTTATGGTTTAGTTGATTTGGATCACGTGATCACTTAGATGACTAGAGAGATGTCTGTCTAAGTGGGAGTTCTTAAGTAATATCATTAATTGAACTTAAATTTATCATGAACTTAGTCCTGGTAGTATTTTGCAAATTATGTTGTAGATCAATAGCTTGTGTTGTTGCTTTCATATGTTTATTTTGATATGTTCCTAGAGAAAATTGTGTTGAAAGATGTTAGTAGCAATGATGCGGATTGGATCCATGATCTGAGGTTTATCCTCATTGCTGCACAGAAGAATTATGTCCTTAATGCACCGCTAGGCGACAAACCTATTGCAGGAGCAGATGCAGACGTTATGAACGTTTGGCTAGCTCAATATGATGACTACTTAATAGTTTAGTGCACCATGCTTAACGGCTTAGAATCGGGACTTCAAAGACATTTTGAACATCATGGACCATATGAGATGTTCCAGGAATTGAAGTTAATATTTCAAGAAAATACCCGAGTTGAGAGATATGAAGTCTCCAACAAGTTCTATAGCTAAAAGATGGAGGACAATCGCTCAATTAGTGAGCATGTGCTCAGATTGTCTGGGTATTTCAATCGCTTGAATCAAGTGGGAGTTAATCTTCCAGATAAGATAGTGATTGACAGAATTCTCTAGTCACCATCACCAAGTTAGTAGAACTTTGTGATGGACTATAGTATGCAAGGGATGACGAAAATGATTCCCAAGCTCTTCGTGATGTTGAAATCGACGAAGGTAGAAATCAAGAAAGAGCATCAAGTGTTGATGGTTGACAAGATCACTAGTTTCAAGAAAAGGGCAAAGGGAAAGAAAGGGAACTTCAACTAGAATGACAAGCAAGTTGTCACTCCCGCGAAGAAGCCCAAAGCTGGACCAAAGCCTGAAACTGAGTGCTTACACTGCAAAGGAAATGGTCACTAGAAGCGGAGATGCCCTGAATATTTGGTGGATAAAAAGGATGGCAAAGTGAACAAGGGTATATTTGATATACAAGATATTGATGTGTACCTTACTAGTGTTTATAGTAACCCCTGGGTATTTGATACTTGTTCAGTTGCTAAGATTAGTGAACTCGAAACAGGAGGTACAGAATAAACATAAACTAGTTGAGGGTGAAGTGACGATGTGTGTTGGAAGTGGTTCCAAGATTGATATGATCATCATCGCACACTCCCTATATTTTCGAGATTAGTGTTAAACCTAAATAAATGTTATTTGGTGTTTGCGTTGAGCATAAATATGATTTGATCATGTTTATTGCAATACGGTTATTCATTTAAAGTCAAAAAATAATTGTTGTTCTGTTTACATGAATAAAACCTTCGATGGTTATACACCCAATGAAAATAGTTTGTTGGATCTCGATCGTAGTAATACACATATTCATAATATTGAAGCCAAAAGATGCAAAGTTAATAATGATAGTGCAACTTATTTGTGGCACTGCCGTTTGGGTCATATCGGTGTAAAGTGCATGAAGAAACTCCATAAAGATGGATTTTCCGGATCACTTGGTTATGAATCATTTGATGCTTGCGAACCGTGCCTTTTGGGCAAGATGACTAAAACTCCATTCTCCGAAACAATGTAACAAGCTACTGACTTATTGGAAATAATACGTACCGATGTATGCGATCCAATGAGTGTTGATGCTCATGGCAAGTATCGTTATTTTCTGACCTTCACAAGATAATTTGAGCAGATATGAGTATATCTACTTGATGAAACATAAGTCTGAAATAGTTGAAAGGTTCAAAGAATTTCAGAGTGAAGTGGAAAAATCATCGTAACAAGAAAATAAAGTTTCTGCGATCTGATCGCGAAGACGAATATTTGAGTTACGAGTTTGGTCTTCAATTAAAACAATGTGGAATAGTTTCACAGCTCGCGCCACCTGGAACACCACAACGTTATGGTGTGTCCGAACGTCGTAACCGCACTTTATTGGATATGGTGCGATCTATGATGTCTCTTCCTGATTTACCACTATTGTTTTGGGGTTATGCATTAGAGATAGCTGCATTCACGTTAAAAGGGCACCATCTAAATCCATTGAGACGACACCATATGAACTGTGGTTTAGCGAGAAACCCAAGTTGTCGTTTCTTAAAATTTGGGGCTACGATGCTTATGTGAAAAAGTTTCATCCTGATAAGCCCAAACCCAAATCGGAGAAGTGCGTCTTCATAGAATACCCAAAGGAAACTGTTGGGTACACCTTCTATCACAGATCCGAAGGCAAGATATTCGTTGCTAAAAATTGGATCCTTTCTAGAGAAGATGTTTCTCTCAAAAGAAGTGAGTGGGAGGAAAGTAGAGCTTGATAAGGTAATTTGTACGTTCTCCCGAATTGGAAAGTAGTTCATCACAGAAATCAGTTCCAGTGATTCCTACACCAATTAGTGAGGAAGCTAATGATGATGATCATAAAGCTTCAGATCAAGTTACTACCGAACTTTGTAGATCTTCCAGATTAAGATCCGCACCAGAGTGGTACGATAATCATATTCTGGAAGTCATGTTACTAGACCATGATGAACCTACGAACTATGAGGAAGCGATGATGAGCCCAGATTCCGCAAAATGGTTTGAGGCCATGAAATCTGAGGTGGGATCCATGTATGAGAACAAAGTGTGGACTTTGCTGGACTTGCCCAATGATCGGCAAGCCATAGAAAATAAATGGATCTTCAAGAGGAAGACGGACGCTGATAGTAGTGTTACTATCTACAAAGCTAGACTTGTCGAAAAAGGTTTTTGATAAAGTTCAAGGTGTTGAATACAATGAGATTTTCTCACTTGTATTGATGCTTAAAAGTCTGTCCGAATCATGTTAGCAATTGCTACATTTTATGAAATTTGGCAAATGGATGTCAAAACTACATTCCTTAATGGGTTTATTAAAGAAGAGTTGTATATGATACAACCAGAAGGTTTTGTCAATCCTAAAGGTGCTAACGAAATGTGCAAGCTCCAGCGATCCATCTATGGACTGGTGCAAGCATCTCAGAGTTGGAATATACGCTTTGATAAGTTGATCGAAGCATATAGTATTATACAGACTTGCGGTGAAGCCTGTATTTACAAGAAAGTGAGTGGGAGCTCTATAGCATTTCTGATACTACATGTAGATGACATATTGTTGATCAGAAATGATATAGAATTTCTGGATAGCATAAAGGGATACTTGAATAAAAGTTTTTCAATGAAAGACCTTGGTGAAGTTGCTTACACATTGAGCGTCAAGATCTATATAGACAGATCAAGATGCTTGATAAAAATTTTCAATGAGTACATACCTTGATAAATTTTTGAAATAGTTCAAAATAGAACAGTCAAAGAAGGAGTTCTTGCCTGTGATGCAAAGGTGTGAAGTTGAGTAAGACTCAAGACCCGACCATGGCAGAAAATAGAAAGAGAATGAAAAGTCATTCCCTATGCCTCAGTCATAGGTTCTATAAAGTATGATATGCTATGTACCAGACCTATTGTATACCTTGCTCTTTATTTGGCAAGAGAGTACAATAGTGATCTAGGAGTAGATCACTGGACATTGGTCAAGAATATCCTTAGTGAGGACTAAGGAAATATTTCTCGATTATGGAGGTGATAAAAGAGCTCGTCGTAAAGAGTTACATCGGTGTAAGTTTTCACACCGATCCAGATGACTCTAAGTCTCAATCTGGATACATACTGAAAGTGGGAGCAATTAGCTAGAGTAGCTCCGTGTAGAGCATTGTAGACATAGAATATTTGCAAAATACATGCAGCTCTGAATGTGACAGAACCGTTGACTAAGCTTCTCTCACGAGCAAAACATGATCACACCTTAGTAAACCCTTTGGGTGTTGGTCACATGACGATGTGAACTCTGGGTGTTAATCATATACAGATATGAATATTGATGTTAAATCACATGGTGATGTGAACTAGATTATTGACTCTAGTGCAAGTGGGAGACTGAAGGAAATATGCCCTAGAGGCAATAATAAAGTAATTATTTATTTCCTTATTTCATGATAAATGTTTATCATTCATGCTAGAATTGTATTAACCGGAAACATAATACATGTGTGAATACATAGACAAACATAGTGTCACTAGTATGCCTCTACTTGACTAGCTCGTTTATCAAAGATGGTTATGTTTCCTAGCCATGGACAAAAGAGTTGTCATTTGATTAACGGGATCACATCATTAGGAGAATGATGTGATTGACTTGACCCATTCCGTTAGCCTAGCACTTGATCGTTTAGTATGTTGCTATTGCTTTCTTCATGACTTATACATATTCCTGTAACTATGAGATTATGCAACTCCCGTTTACCGGAGGAACACTTTGGGTGCTACCAAACGTCACAACGTAACTGGGTGATTATAAAGGAGTACTACAGGTGTCTCCAAAGGTACATGTTGGGTTGGCGTATTTCGAGATTAGGTTTTGTCACTCCGATTGTCGGAGAGGTATCTCTGGGCCCTCTCGGTAATGCACATCACTATAAGCCTTGCAAGCAATGTAACTAATGAGTTAGTTACGGGATGATGCATTACATAACGAGTAAAGAGACTTGCCGGTAACGAGATTGAACTAGGTATTGGATACCGATGATCGAATCTCGGGCAAGTAACATACCAATGACAAAGGAAAAACGTATGTTGTTATGCGGTTTGACCGATTAAGATATTCGTAGAATATGTAGGAACCAATATGGGCATCCAGGTTCCGCTATTGGTTATTGACCGAGAATAGTTCTAGGTCATGTCTACATAGTTCTCGAACCCGTAGGGTCCGCACGCTTAAGGTTTCGATGACAGTTATATTATGAGTTTATGAGTTTTGATGTACCGAAGGAGTTCGGAGTCCCGGATGAGATCGGGGACATGACGAGGAGTCTCGAAATGGTCGAGACGTAAATATCGATATATTGGACGACTATATTCGGAGTTCGGAAAGGTTCCGAGTGATTCGGGTATTTTCGGGGGTACCGGGGAGTTACGGGAATACGAGGAAGAAGCAATGGGCCTCATGGGCCAAGTGGTGGAAGAGAGGAGGCAGGGCGCGCGGCCCCCCTAGCCCAAACCGAATTGGACTAGGGGGCCGGGCCCCCCTTTCCTCCTTTTCCTCCCTCTCCTTCCTTCTCCTTCTCCTTCCCTTCCTTCCCCTCTCCTACTTGGACTAGGAAAGAGGGGGGAATCCTACTTGGAGTAGGATTCTCCCCCTTGGGCGCGCCTCCTCCCCTTGGCCGGCCCCCTCCCCCTTGCTCCTTTATATACGGGGGCAGGGGGGCACCCCATGACACACAAGTTGATCTACGGATCGTTTCTTAGCCGTGTGTGGTGCCCCCCTCCACCATATTCCACCTCGGTCATATCGTCGCGGAGTTTAGGCGAAGCCCTGCGCCGGTAGAATATCATCATCGTCACCACGCCGTCGTGCTGACGGAACTCATCTCCGGAGCTCGGCTGGATCGGAGGCCGGAGATCGTCATCGAGCTGAACGTGTGCTGAACTCGGAGGCCCCGTACGTTCGGTGCTTGGATCGGTCGGATCGTGAAGACGTACGACTACATCAACCGCGTTGTGCTAACGCTTCCGCTTACGGTCTACGAGGGTACATGGACGAAGACTCTCCCCTCTCGTTGCTATGTCATCACCATGATCTTGCGTGTGCGTAGGAAATTTTTTGAAATTACTACGTTCCCCAACACTAAGATCATCTCTCTTAAGAATGATATAATGAATTTTAAGAAACTTGATCATGAACATGTTGCACAATCTTGGAAGAGGATGAAATTGATGATAAGAAATTGCCCTACTCATGGTTTAAGTTTACGGATGATCATACAAAAAAATTATGCCAGATTGAATTTTGCATCTAGAAATCTTTTAGATTCGGCCACGGGTGGTACGTTCATGGAAATAACATTAGGATAAGCTACTAAAATCCTAGATAATATCATGGCTAATTACTCTCGATGGCATACCGAAAGATCCTCTACTAGTAAAGAAGTGCCATGCCATTGAAGAAATTAATGTTTTGAGTGGAAGGATGAATGAACTTATGAAGTTGTTTGCTAGTAAGAGTGATCCTATTGATCCTAATGATATGCCTTTTGTCTACTTTGATTGAGAACAATAATGAATCTATGGATGTGAATTTTGTTGGTATGAACAATTTTGGTAATAACGCGTATAGAGGTAATTTCAACCCTAGGCCATTTCCTAGTAATTCCTCTAATAATTACGGTAATTCCTACAACAATTCTTCTGGAAATTATAATAAGATGCCCTCTGATCTTGAGAACAATATTAAAGAATTTATTAGTTCTCAAAAGAATTTCAATGCTATGGTTGAAGAAAAATTGCTTAAGATTGATGATTTGGCTAGGAACATGGATATAATTTCTCTTCACATTGATTCTTTGAAAATTAGATATATTCCTCCCAAGCATGATATTAATGACTCTCTGAAAGCGTCTAAAATTTCTATTGATGAATGCAAAGAAAGAACCGCTAGGATGCGTGCTAAGCGAGATTGGTTTGTAAAAGCATGTTCTTCTATTTCTTGTGAAAATAATGATGAAGATCTTAAAGTGATTGATGTTATTCCTGTTGAATTTCTTTTTGCTAATATAAATCTTTATAAAGATGGGACTGGAGATGAGTCAACATTAGCTAAAAGGTGTCCCAATGATTCGGAGTTTATAGATCTTGATGCGAAAATTGATAAAAGTGGGATTGGAGAGGTCAAAACTTTAAGTAGCAATGAACCCACTCTTTTGGATTTCAATAATTTTAATTATGATAATTGTTCTTTGATAGATTATATTTCCTTGTTGTAATCCATGTTGAATTCTCCTCATGCTTATAATCAAAATAAAGCTTTTACTAAACATATCATTGATGCTATGATGAAATCTTTTGAAGAAAAACTTGAGTTGGAAGTTTCTATCCCTAGAAAGCTTTATGATGAGTGGGAACCTACAATTAAGATTAAAATTAATTATTATGAGTGCCATGCTTTGTTTGATTTGGGTGCTAGCGTTTCCACGATTTCAAAAACTTTATGTGATGTGCTAGGTTTCCGTGAAGTTGATGATTGTTCTTTAAATTTGCATCTTGTGGATTCCACTATTAAAAAACCTATGGGAAGGATTAATGATGTTCTGATTGTTGCAAATAGGAATTATGTTCCCATAGATTTTATTGTGCTTGATATAGATTGCAATCCTACATGTCCTATTATTCTTGGTAGACCTTTCCTTAGAACGATTGGTGCAATTATTGATATGAAAGAAGGAAACATTAGATTTCAATTTCTGTTAAGGAAGGGCATGGAACACCTTCCTAGAAAAAAATTAAGTTTCCGTATGAATCTATTATGAGATCTACTTATGGATTGCATACCAAAGATGACAATACCTAGATCTATGCTTTATGCCTAGCTAGGGGGGTTAACAATAGTGCTTGTTGGGAGGCAACTCAATTTTATATTTGTTATTTCTTTTTTGTTCCTGTTTTTGAATAAATACATCATCTAGCCTCTGGTTAGATGTGTTTCCATGTCTTAATTAGTGTTTGAACCAAGTAATGCCTTTGGGATGGCTTATGGTGGTAGTTGATTTGATCTAGCTGAAAAACAGAAAATTCTGCGCCCAGTAAAATAATTTTCAAAAATCACAAAAGAGTGCTTTTGATCTGATTTTTTTTACACAATATTGATATACAAACTATCCAGTTTGTCCTAACTTTTCAGAATTTGTGGAGTTACCAAAGTATACGAAGTTTCCTGGTTACTATAGATTATTTTGTTTTAGACAGATTCTGTTTTCTATGTGTTGTTTGCTTATTTTGATGAATCTATGGGTAGTATCGGGGGGTATGAACCATGGAGAAGTTGGAATACAATAGATATTACACTAATATAAATAAAGAATGAGTTCACAACAGTACCAAAAAGTGGTGATTTATTTTCTTATACTAACGGATCTCATGAGTTTTCTATTGAGTTTTGTGTTGTGAAGTTTTCAAGTTTTGGGTAAAGATTTGATGGACTATGGAATAAGGAGTGGCAAGAGCCTAAGCTTGGGGATGCCCAAGGCACCACAAGGTAATATTCAAGGACAACCAAGCATCTAAGCTTGGGGATGCCCCAGATGGCATCCCCTCTTTCGTCTTCAATCCATCGGTAAATTTACTGAGGCTATATTTTTATTCACCCCATGATATGTGTTTTGCTTGGAGCGTCTTGTATGATATGAGTCTTTGATTTCTAGTTTTCCACAACCATCGTTGTTGTACACACCTTTTGAGAGGGACACTCATGAATCATGAATTTATTAGAATACTCTATGTGGTTCACTTATATCTTTTGAGTTGGGCAGTTTTTGCTCTAGTGCTTCACTTATATCTTTTTAGAGCACGGCGGTGGCTTTATTTTTATAGAAATTGATGAACTCTCATGCTTCACTTATATTATTTTGAGAGTCTCTAAACAGCATGGTAATTTTCTTAGGTTGTGAATTTACACCTAATATGATGGGCATCCAAAGGAGATACAATAAAAACTTTCATAAAGAGCATATATATGAAAATTTTGATTCCTTGAGATATGAAGATGGTAATATTAGAGTCATGCTAGTAGTAAATCGTGGAGCCAAAGAAATAATTGTGTTAAGGTTTGTGATTCCCGTAGCATGCACGTATGGTCTTCTAGTTATGTGATGAAGTTGGAGCGCAATTTATTCTTGATTGTCTTCCTTTGTGTGAAAGTCAGGAGGGCGCGATGGTTAATTCCTACCAACCTCTCCCCCAGGAGCATGCATAGTAGTACTTTGCTTTGAGGGCTAATATTTTTTTTGCAATAAGTATGTGAGTTATTTATGACTAATGTTGAGTCCATGGATTATACGCACTCTCACCCTTCCACCTTTGCTAGCCACTCTAGTACCGCACAACTTTCACCGGTGCATTAAGCCCACCTTATACCCTTCCTCAAAACAGCCACCATACCTACCTATTATGGCATTTTCATGGCCATTCCAAGATATATTGCCATGTAACTTCCATCGTTCTGTTTATTATGACACATACCATCATTGTCTTATTGCTTTGCATGACCCTGTAGATGGCATAGTATTTTTGGCTTGGCCACCGTTCATATTTTTTATATATGTCACTCTTGATCATTGCACATCCCGGTAAACCGCCGGAGGCATTCATATAGAGTTATATCTTTGTTCTAGTATCGAGTTGTAAGTAAATAAAAATGTGATGATCATCATTATTAGAACATTGTCCCGTGTGAGGTTATAAATAAAAGAGTCCAAAGAGCCCAAATAAAAGAGGCCAAAGAGCCCAAAATAAAAAAAGAAGGGGGGAAAAGAGGCTAGCCCAAAATAAAAAAAATGAGAGAAAAAGAGAGAAGGGGCAATGTTACTATCCTTTCCACACTTGTGCTTCAAAGTAGCACCATGTTCTTCATGATAGAGAGTCGCCTATTTTGTCATTTTCATATATTACTAGTGGGAATTTTTCATTATAGAACTTGGTTTGTATATTCCAACGATGGGCTTCCTCAAATGCCCTATGTCTTTATGAGCAAGCGAGTTGATGCACACCCACTAGTTTGCTTTTGAGATTTCATACACTTATAGATCTAGTGCATCCGTTACATGGCAATCCCTACTCACTCAAATTGATACCAATTGATGGAAATCTCCATAGTCCATTGATTCGCCTAGTTGATGTGAGACTCTCTCCCTTATTTTGTCTGCTACCACTTTCTATTCCATCCATAGTGCTATATCCATGGCTCATGCTCATGTATTGCGTGAAGAGGTGAAAAAGTTGAAGCGCGTTAGAAAGTATGAAACAATTGCTTGGCTGACACCAGGGTGGGCATGACCTATACTTTGTGCTGAGAAGAGGGATCATAACAAGACTATATGATTTTGTAGGGATAACTTTCTTTAGCCATGTTATTTTTGAAGCTCAATGATTTTACTTTCTAGTATGGTTGAAGTATTATTGTTTTTATGTCAATGAACTTTTGTTTTGAATCATACGGATCTGAATATTCACGCCAAATAAAAGAGATTACATTGCTAAATGTGTTGGGTAGCATTCCACATCAAAAATTCTGTTTTTATCATTTACCTACTCAAGGACGAGCATGAATTAAGCTTGGGGATGCTTGATACGTCTCCAACGTATCTATAATTTTTTATTGTTCCATGCTATTATATTATCTATTTTGGATGTTTTATATGCGTTAATATGCTATTTTATAGTATTTTGGGACTAACTTATTAACCCAGAGCCCAGTGCCAGTTTCTATTTTTTCCTTGTTTTTGAGTTCTACGGAAAAGGAATATCAAACGGAGTCCAAACGGAATAAAACTTTACGACGATTTTTCTTGGACAAGAAGACACACGTAGGACTTGGAGATGAACTCAGAGGAGTCTCGAGCAGCCACAACCCTAATTCTTTGCCTATAAATTCAGAAATATACCCAAACGACCAGAAGCGTCCACCAAAATACTTTTCTACCGCAGCAGGTCTCTGACCTCGTGAGATCCCATCTGGAGGCCTTTTCTGATACTCTACTGGAGGGGGATTCGATCACAGAGGGCTTCTACATCAACCCTATTGCCCTTCTGATGAAGCGTGAGTAGTTTACCATAGACCTACGGGTCCATAGCTAGTAGCTAGATGGCTTCTTCTCTCTCTTTGATCTTCAATACAATGTTCTCCTCAATGTTCTTGGAGTTCTATCCAATGTAATATTCTTTTGCGGTGTGTTTGTCGAGATCCAATGAATTGTGGATTTATGCATGATTTGATATCTTTGTATTTCTCTTCGAATTATTGGTTTGGTTTGGCCAAATAGATTGGTATTTCTTGCAATGGGAGAGGTGCTTAGTTTTGGGTTCAATCTTGCGATGTCCTCTCCCAGTGACAGAAGGGGCAGCGAGGCACGTATTGTACTGTTGTCATCAAGGGTAAAAAGATGGGTTTCTCATCATATTACTTGAGTTTATCCCTCTACATCATGTCATCTTACTTAAAGTGTTACTCTATTCTCTTGAACTTAATACTCTAGATGCAGGCAGGAGTTGGTCGATGTGTGGAGTAATAGTAGTAGATGCAGAATCGTTTCGGTCTACTTGACACAGACGTGATGCCTATATTCATAATCATTGCCTTGGATGTCATCATAACTTTGCACTTTTCTATCAATTGCTCGACAGTAATTTGTTCACCCACCGTATTATTTTCTTTCAAGAGAGAAGCCTTTAGTGAAACATATGGCCCCCGGGTCTATTTTCTATCATATATTTTCAGATCTATAAACCAAAAATACCTTGCTGAGTTTTATTTACTTTCATTTTATTTTACGTTTTAGAAATCTTTTATATCTATCTCTATCAGATCTCACATTTGCAAGTGACCATGAAGGGATTGACAACCCCTTTATCGTGTTGGGTGCAAGTGTTTGATTGTTTGTGTAAGTGCATAGATTGGAGACTTGCTTGTATCTCCTACTGGATTGATACCTTGGTTCTTAACTGAGGGAAATACTTATCTCTACTTTGCTGCATCACCCTTTTCTCTTCAAGGGAAAAACCAAAGCAAGCTCAAGAAGTAGCAGACGCCGATCTTGCATCATTATTTTTGCCCCCTGAAGGGGTCTTCTTCAGTCCACCGTTGTTGTTTTTCTCGCTCTGAAGTGTAGTCTTGGACCTCTTGGGGTCTTGTTTCGATGGTGGGCTTGGAGGAACAACACTTCCTGTCGTTCTTGGAACTAGGGCAAGCTCCATGCTCTTGCAAGCTATGTGGTTGAGCGTCCCTACCACATCATCAGAAGTACGCTTGTGATCCAAGTCGACCGCCTCCATATCAGTGTTAGCATGCTCGCTAGGTGCGACTTCTTGGTCCTCATGTCCTTTCGCTACAGTAGCCTCCCCTTCCTATGAATCCTGTTTCTTAGCCTTCTGGCTATTGTTACGTCGCCGGATCCCCCAGGCAGTGGTTGCCGGAGCTCGCAGATTTTTATAGATTAACGCAGTTTGAGTATGCACTCCGCCACCGTGCTCTTTGAATTCATGCCCCATCATTCCACAAACTTGGCACCAATACGGTAAACGTTCATACTTCACCACGAAGATTTCCCTCTCTCTAGCATGGATCAAGGATGTTGCTTTCTTCGGAGGTTTCCGGACGTCCAGCCTAATTCTGACCCTGTAAAAATTTCCTTCAAAATCAAAGGAAGACGACTCTGAGTCGATGAACTCGCCTAACTTGGAGGCCAATGCTTTAACCATCCCATGGTACGCAATCGGGAGGTCTATGATGCGCACCCAGATCTCAAAAGTGAAGAGCTCAATGGTTATCGGATTAGTATATCCATCGTACGGTGAGATAATCACCGGATTGCCCCGAAAGTGCCAAGGTCCACCCTGGGTGACCCTCTCCCAATCACCAAAACAATCAAATTGCATCACGAATAGGTTCTCTTCAAGGGTTGTGATCTTGACCTTTCTTGCTAAGTCCAAGCAGATCGCATATTGCGGAAGAACCAATAGGTGTTCAATCCCTTGTCCATATGCACACAGACCAAAATCATCCACCGGAGATCCTCAACCGCCGGTGCATCCTTTTCATCAAAAATCACATCGTATAGGTATTCCACGTTAGGGCGAGTTCCTTCATGAGGTCCTCAACCTTTCCTTTACCCTTTCCTCCAGACGCAGATGATTCCCCGTTGCGAGCCATGGACGAGATAAAAAACAACAGAACCAGATCGATCTCCTTTACCTTTCGACTTCGTCAATGGATACGAAAACCCTAACCCCTCCTTTATCCCAGGAACCGTGCCATGGTCGGGCGGCAGTCCAGGACCGCCCTGTAATCATCCCGGGCGAGGTATATCGGAGCTAGAGGAGGAGAGGGACGAGAAAAATCAACGTCGCCGACGGCGAACGAGAGGACGGAAACCCTAGCTAGAGGGAAAAAATGGCAGCATTTTTATCCAAACACAGGAACGAGGCAGCTAGCGAGAGCCATGAAGGGAGTTTTCATGGGCCATGGCCCAGGATGTTTGTCTGTAGGCGCCAAAGACGGAAACGGACGCTTAAGGTGCTGCTTAGGACCACACCACATATTTGACGCGGCAAACCACCAGCCCAAGCTGGCGATCTCATTTCAGCAGGTTTCCTTTGTTTTTTTTTTCTCTGTGCTTGTCTTCCTAAAAACTAATTATTGGATTTTTACAGAGCTAAATCGTTAAAACCCAATATATAAAAATAGAAAATATATTAAAAATTCAGTGTGTTAAACAACAATTTATATTAAAGAACAAGGTTTGAAAAAAGTTCACCGTGTACGAAATAAAATGTTTAGTGTGTATTTAAAATATATTCAGTGTGTATTAGAAAAAAGTTCACCCTATACTAAATAAATGTTCATTGTGTAATACACATTGTTCACCATATGTTAGTAAAAAAGTTCACCATACTAAATAAATGCTTACTGTTTATTTAAAAATGTTCATTGCATATTTTAAAAATAAAAAAGTGCAAAAGAGAACAAACCAGGAAAACCCTAAGAAAAAATCAAACCCATAAAAAAAGGAAAAGCAAACGAAAATAAAAAAAGGAAAACCAAAAAAATGAAAGAGAAAAAACCACAAACAAACACCAGAAAAAATTAACAACGAACCGAACAAAACATATGTGCATGTAGCGGAGCCCTGAACTAGGGAAAACCCTATTCGCCGCTCGCTGCGGCGAATTGTCGGGCATTCGCACAAGGCAACCATGCTAGGGACAGGAGATGGGCCCGCCCAGTTCCGGTTTACACAGTGCGCCCAACTCTGAACTCAGTTTTTTCGTGTGTATTCTGTTTTTTCCGTTTCCTTTTTCCTTTCTTCTTCTTCTTTTTCTGTTTCTCCTTTTCCTTTCTATTCTAGTTTTCTTTTTTTTTGAGGGATATTCTAGTTTTCTTTTTGGTTTCTTCTTCTTCTTTTCATATTTAGTTATTTATGTTCCTTTTTTCTTTTCTTCTGTTTTCGATTTTTCTGTTTGTTTTCTTTCTCTGGTTTTTTATTTCTTTGTCCTTTTCTTTTCTTCTCTTTTTCTCAAAAGAATTTCAAAATATTCAAATTTTGTTCGTGTTTCCTTAAAATGTTCAGGTTTCAAAAAATGTTCTCAAGATTCAAAAATTGTTCTCGTTACACAAAAAGCAGAAAACTTTCGGAATGCAGAAAATGTACCGGATTTCAAAAAAAAATTCATGTTTTCATAAAATGTTCATGCTTCCGAATTTGTTCGGAATTTTTCAAAATTGTTCTCCATTTCTAAATTTGTTCCCAAGATTCAAAAAATGTTCGTGCTTTAAAAAATTGTTCGCACTTACAAATATGTTCGGGATTTTTCTAAATTGTTCTCTGTTTCAAAATTAGTTCTCAACATTCAAAAGTGTATGTGCTTTAAAAAAAAATTCGCACTGCCAAATTTATTATCCATTTCAAAATTTGTTCTCAAGATTTAAAAAATGTTCATGCTTCCAAATTTCTTCTCTGTTTCAAAATTTGTTCTCAAGATTCAAAAAATGTTCCTGCTTGAAAAATTGTTTATAAATTCTAAAAAAATATTTGCGGAATTCAAAATTTTGTCATGTTTTAAAAAGTGTTGGTGGTTTCAACATTTTATTTTTAATTTCACCAAAGGTCATGTTTCAAATTTGTTCGTATTTTAAAAAATGTTCTGTTTAAACATTTTTATCTGAACTGAAAAAATGTTCCTGTTTTCCATTTTTGTTCAAAACTTTAAAAAGGTTCGTGGTATCAAAAAATATTCCGAAAATTAAAAAAAATTGTGTTTTTCATAATATGTTCGTAATTTTTGAAAAATTGTTCGCATTTTAGAAAACTTTTCAAGATTTGCAAAATTTGTTCACGTTTCTTTTTTGAATCGAAATTACAAAATATCTTTACTGCATCAAAAAAATGTTGGAACATATAAAAATTGTGATATTTAGGAATTTCCAAAAACAAAGGAAATAAAAAATCACCTATTCGAAAACTGTTTGTAATATAAAAAATAATTGCGGCATTTCAAAACTGTTTGCAACTTTGAGGGAATGTTTTTCAAATCTCAACCTTCCTGTGTATTCTTATAGCGTTTTGCCCCTAATTTGTACAGCTGCCATTCTTTGGTGTAGTGGTTGATGGGTCGCAGTTATGACTCTGGTTTGTGCGAGTTCTGGGGATCGAACCCTGTCGTTCTTGTTTGTTTCGCATCTATTTTTTGCGTCGCGTAGGAAAACAACGAACGGGCGCGTTGGTGGGCCGGCCCAGTCGCGCGTCGACCCTGTGCGTCGACTTTCTGCATGACGCAAAATGCGTCGTATAGGGACTCTCGCAGACTTATGCTCGCATGCTACTCGCCACTACAATGGAAGAGCGCAGTTGGCCAATGTACAGCGGAAAATTAAATGAACTAAAGAAAGTATAAGACTTTACACTGTTTGAAAAATATCCTTTACAATTTTCCAAATTTTTGAACGTAAGATTTTGTTTTGACAAAAGCAAACAATTTTATGATATCACAAACAAATTTTGAATTGTGAACATTTTCAGAATTTCTGAACAATTTTCTAAAGCACCAACATTTTTCTAAATTTGAGAACAAATTTTGAAACGGAGAACAATTTCGGAAATACTGAACAAATTTTGACGCATAAACATTTTTGAATACATGAACAAAAATTTGAAATCCATACCATTTTTTGAAATCTTTGAACAAATTTTGTAAAACAAGAACATTTTTTACAAAAAACGCAGCCTTTTATTTGAAAATATCCTAGCATTTGTTGGAAAGGCAAACAATTTTAAAATATTTTGAACATTTATTGCAAAAGCGCGAACATTTTTTAGTTTTGAGAATAATTTTTTAAACTGCCGAACAACTTTTGGAAATGCGAACAAATTTTAAAGCAGGACAAATGAACAAAGAAATAGAGAAACAAAAAAAGGAAAACAGGAAAACGAACAAAAGGAAGAAAAGGAAACAGAACAAGGAAAAAAGGAAAAAACAGGAAAAGGGAATAAAAGGAAAAATAACAGAACAAGGGAAAAAACCGGTTTAGGAACCTTCTAGAAGTTTCCCAAAACCAGAAAAAATCGGTTGGAAACGTCTAGAAGGTTCCCAAAACCATGAACGATCGCTGGATGTTCCCTGTGTGAAACCTGGACAGCTTGACGCAGAGTGCGTCCAGTAGGAAATTCCCCTCTTGATTGCCTCGACGTCGCTTGACGCACCCTAGCATGTGTTGTTGCGTCCGCCAATCTGCCTGCGCTCCCATTGTAAATCGATCTCACCGACTCCATCATGTTGCACGCACACTTAGGGCCTATTTTGAAGGCTACATAACATCTAACCAGGTCCTGAGGATATGAGGTCGGCCCATTTGGTTGCCCGCAAATACTTTTGGACCTACATGGCGCGATACTTAATTGCACCTCTTATCCTAACTCTGGCAGAACGATCGTTTCCAGCGAGCCAGGCCTGAGTGGGCTAGCGTGATCGCATGTGGTGGTTATATCAATGTGAGGTTGTGCGGCATGTATTTAGGGTTTGCACATGTTATGTCCTCCTCACCACCCTAATCTCCTTTACATAATCTCTTCTAATCCACATAATGATGCTTCGATCCAAAATAAGCTCTAGACGAAAAAGATGTGCATCGATGTTATGGTTCCCTTCTAGCGATCGGTTCCTAATTTCATGGAACGTAAATCTTTACTTTTGTGTTCATGTTTGGATTTTTTAGACCAATTTCGGTAAATTCTTCGCACATGGTCGGCATTTGAAAATTCCGTTGACCAGTAGCTTCATCTTGTTGTTTCACGACTTTTGTGGTGTACGTTTTCTGTTTTGACGGTCGTAGACAAGTAGATTTACATCTCCCTATGGGACCGCACAAATGTGTTCATGTCTGCACGTTATTTTGGACAAATTTCGCAAATTCTTCTTACGCGGTCGACCGTTTGAAATTTCTTTGACCACTAAATTCATCTCGTTGTTTCACGCGACTTTCATGTTGTAAGTTCTATTTCGACGATCGTGAGTAGATCTACGTCTCCTTACTGGACTGTACAAATGTGTTCATGTGTGCACGTTATTTTTGGCGAATTTCATCAAATTCATTGCATATGGTTGGTCGTTTGAAATTTGACCATTAGCTTCTTCCTTTTGTTATTTTGACGAATTTCATCAAATTCATCGCACATGGTTGCTCGTTTGAAATTTCCTTTTACACATGGAATTGTCATGTTGTAAGTTTTTTATTTGGCGCTCAAAGACAAAATTCTTCAGGTGTGGTGGTGTGAGGTAAATTCACCACGGGGACACGGGATGAGATTAATCATCTATGTGCACATAACCAAACAACAGTATGTTGCATATGAAGAGCAAATGCTTGTAATCAAACAACAATGAGTGTGTTTCTTTCCAACCAAGCTGAGGGGTGCCGGAAACCAAACTAAGGGCTTGTTTGGTTTCAAATAAGTCACCAACTTATAAGTTGAAAAGTGAAAAAAGTGACTTATTTTGCCAAACGGACCCGACTTATAAGTCACCCCAACTTATAAGTCATAAGTTGCTCCACCCCAACTTATAACTTATAAGTCACCCCCTTTTACGTGGGTCCCACCACCTGCATGATATGGATTGGTGTGGGAAGGTGTGTCAGGTGACTTATAAGTCAGGTAACAACCAAACAGACGTGACTTATAAGTCAGGTGACTTATTGGAACCAAATAGGCCCTAGATGCAGGACATGATTTTTTTTTGCCAGCATTACCTTAGCCAGGATCTACTCAGCCATAAATGTAGGAAGACCAAAATCAATGTAGGTAATCAAACAGGCCCCTATTGTATTTTGATTCTCCATGCCGCTTGTGCAATACACGTTGACATAATTTTGTTCTGGGCCACCCGCACGATCAGAACGACAAACCTTTCTTTGATCCTCCCATCCTATCTTCTAGTTTCCACAACCAAAAAAATGTCGGCTCCCGTGTATGCAAATCGGTACCAGATCCATCCTCTAGACCAAACACCCGCAACCTTCAATCATGGCAACCTTGCTCATGATACCACTTGTTAGAATAAGTTAAGGCACACGTCAATCCATCGAGCACAAGTAATCACACAAACACGAGCAACGACACCGAGATTTGTTAATGAGGTTCATCGGCATGGTTGTGAGCGCTCCTCCCAATGTACTAAAACGACATAGTTTAAGCGACGAAAAAAATAAGGTCATCAAAACAACGCTCCATTCATCGCGCCACCACCGGTCTGGCTCCCCCTGTCACAGGCACCAGACTGTCTCTCATGATATCTTTCTAGCCTACCATCTTATATCTAGACTATTTGGCTACCCTGGGGTGTCTTTATATAATAAGACCGGGCTACACGTGTCCAGACTCAAATATGTGACCCCTCACTAATTACAAATCCAATTGTAGCCTGATCATGTACACATATATTCGACACATATTTTCTCTTTTAACGTCATTGCAAGGCCTTGGGTAAACAAATGCCCCTATCTTAGACTAGCCACAATGGGCAATAACATAGACTAGTAACATGCCTATTATTAGTCTATGTTACTACCTTTAGACTAGCCACAATAGAGAGTAACATACACTAGTAACATACACATATCTCTAGACTATGTTACTACCTTCATAGTGGGTAGTAACATAAGTGTAGTAACATGCAAAACTTCATTTATTAGGTTATAGACTCATATTGCATTGGGACATGTGATGTTACAGTAACTAGCTAAGTTACTCAAAGTCTCTCTCTCCTCATTAACTCATTGCCACATAAGCAAATTTGCTGAGTTGGACTCGATGTTACTGCCGAAGTTACTCCCATTGTGGCTAGTCTTATAGTGGGGAGTAACATATGTGTGGTAACATACAAACACTTCATTTATTAGGCTATATACTCATCTTGTCTTGATATGTGTGATGTTACTCATCTTACTAGTAACTAGCTATGTTAGGTTAGTCATAGTGGGGAGTAACTTAGACTAGTAACATGCATATGTTACTAGTCTATGTTACTACCACCATAGTGGGTAGTGTTAGTAACTTCAGCAGTAACATCGAGTCCAACTCAGCAAATTTGCTTATGTGGCAATGAGTTAATGAGGAGAAAGGTAGTTATAATAACTTAGCTAGTTATTGTAACATCACATGTCCCAATGCAATATGAGTCTATAACCTAATAAATGAAGCTTTGCATGTTATCACACTTATGTTACTACCCACTATGAAGATAGTAACATAGTCTAGGGATTTGTGTATGTTACGAGTGTATGTTACTATGCATTGTTGCTAGTCTTATAGATGTGATAACATAGAGTGCTTCATTTATTACTTTGTAGACTCATTTTACATCGGAAACCGCTATGTGATGGTAACATATTATGTTACTCCATTTACATCTCTCCTCATTAATTACTTGCCACATCATATTTTTTGCTTATGTGCCATGCATGTTACTACCTATGTTACTCTCACTATGAGCAGCCTTACCATTTTCCTCAATTTCTTCATTTATTGCTTGCCACACCATTTATTTTATCTAGATATGTGTGATGTTACTACCTATGTTACCCCCACTGTGGTTGTCTTATGATTAGGCTTGAATTAACAACAAATACACTTGGTCCTAGAAATTCGATGGCAACCTCTCCAATAAATGCATCTACATTTGAGGTGGCTGTTAAATGTTCAAACACAAATGTCTTAAACAGATCATCCGCACCGAAAGAAAGCATATACAAAAAATATGCACACGTGAATAAAATTCCCCCACATGGTTTGAGTGGTAGGAACCCTTGACACACATGAAAACAGTTCCACTGATTGAGAACACAAAAATGAGTCCCGACTGTGAGCCATGTGGATTTACATGTACAAAAGTGGACAATGTTTTCTTTTTTGATTATTTACTGTAGAGCAACAGCCCCACGGTCTTTTTTATTCTAGAAATTTTTGTCATTTAAATCCGTTCCCACCGGGAGTCAAACCCAAGACCTGGGTACTACTAGGATCGATGCTAGGCTACAGGCCCGTTTGCAGTGGATAATGTTTTCTCACGCAAGACTTACACTGACAAGACATGTACGTGATGAAATAAATGTTTTCAAACTCGAGACATTATTGTCGCGGCTTTCCACTGTGTGCCAAAGTATAGACCAAGTCAGGTGACGGAACCATAATTACAAAATCATTTTTTTCATTTTGGATGTGTATAGAATGGGAAAACATAGCCACAAACAAAAATATTTGAATGAAAGAAAGTTGAATCATTTGCAGTGGACTACCGATACATGTTACAAAGTAGTAGCACTGCTTTGATTACTCGTACTTATCTAGTTAAGCTTTAGCATGGAATCCAGCATGAGTGTTACACTAGCTAGCAATAATATATCGTTGCTCCTTTCTTTCTTCTAGTAAGAAAAATAGGGACCGGCGAGAGACGAGTTGATTGAAAACAAAATTTGGGTCAGTTGACTGACCATAAATTTGTTTCGTCAAATTGCTACTAGATAACATGTCTCAAATGTATTGATATTTTCACATATATGCTATAATGTTGTCACTTTAAACACTTTGAGCATGAATTTTATTGGACTAACATATTAATCCGGTGTCTACTACTAGTTTCTGGTTTTGGTGTTCTTGCTTTCAGAAAAATATCACCGAAAAAATTGTTCGCAAAGTTTAAACATGGAAGAAGACCAGTGGGCCTAGGCACCACCCCAGAGACCACCCCCAGGCCACAGATGCGTCCTAGGTGCCCTGGGGCTGGAGGCGCCTAGAGGGGGCGCTCAGGGACCGTGGGCTCCCCTCGCGGGCCTCAAATACTGGAGGGTCCATTAATACCTTCATTTGTTCACCCTAATTATCACAAAAATTTTCATCACCGCCACATCGTGTTTTTGAGGTGATCTTTGTTTTCTCTCTGATCTGACACTCTGCAGCGGGGGAAATCTTCATATTCAACCTCTACATCAACCCTTGTTGCTCCCATGGCGATCCGGGAGTAGCCCCCTTCGAGGCTGAGAGTTTTTGGCAGTAGCCATGTGTCAAGCATCACCCATTTCTTGATCTTATGAATTGTTATGATGATTATGATATTGAGCATGATGATTATGATCTTATGAATTTGTATGATGTAGCCCTTGTGATGACTACCTTTATATGGACCGAATCTTGTTCATGTTATATTCTTGAACTTAAGGAGTTAATGAGATTATGTGATTCATATCTAGTATAATCCCTAGAGGCACCCATAGTGATATTGGAGTGACTCATTAGACAAACATTGAACCATGTAGATCATGTGGTGATTGTTAGTATACTTTTGGGGGCTATCTATGGTGTTACTGGGGCTTGACCTATAGATTAGAAGAACAAACTTAAAGGTATACAGAATCAATCCAACAAAAATGACTTTTTGAGGTTGTATCATGTATTTTAGTGAAGTTGTCATGTTTGAGAGTTGACACTAGTGAAACTGATGACCCTAGGCCTTGTTTTCAAGCATCAATACACCAGTTTTGGTCACATTTAATACTTGCTTCTTTGAAAAAAATACGCATCAACCTGTATACCATCAAATTTGTCGATCTCTTCACCGATCTAGTGCACATATACAATTGACAATTGTGTTTAGTGTGTCGGACACAAGAGATTACTTGTATCTTATTGCAGGGTTTCTTAGACTCTACACCTTCGTGAATTAATAAACCTTAGATCATCCTTTAGGAGAAAAGTGTTGTTGTTATACAAACTCTGCGCTTAGAGGTCCAACAGAGTCTGCAAGAACAGAAGTTGTGTCGTAGACATCACTAGATTGCTAGTACATGCTTAGGGACAGACACACATAGAGCCAGCCGAATAAGCACAGAGCACGGGCTTGACCCATATAACAAGAACCCTAGCGATGCCACTAATTCAGATAGCGACGCAAGGCAGGCCCAGGCTACATGATTGCATCGTCGATGTGATAGACATATCGATAGGCTCTGCTCTGTCTGTATGCTATTGTTTTCTTTAGATAAAGGTACACTAGTTATTCTACTATACATGCGCCATGTATAGGGATAGTGCTTTTAACTTCATGTCTCGCCAGAAACTAAATTATTGGAATAGCCACTCACGAAGAAAAACTTGATGATACCCCACACGTTGCAGCGGGAATCGTTTGCAATATATTCCGATGAGATTTGATTGTGTGGAATATAAATATTTAGATTAGTAACACGTGAACCAAAATAAAAATGTATACGACTTAATTGTAAAATAGTTGTAAAATATTTATTGAATATAATTAGAATAATAGAATGAAAAATATTTTCCCATGTATGGTTGCATGTAGTGGTTGGTCTTTTCCCATTCATGTTGCATGTTGAGGTGGGTCTTATCTCATCATAATTGTATGGTGATGTGGCATGCTTGCATGTTGAAATAAATAAGTTAATGCGGATGAATCTCTTAGGTATATAGGATACCATATAATTTTTGCCAATTTTATGGTAATTCACCTTTTACTATTGATTTTTCAAGTATTTTTAGACAATCATAGTTTTTTAATAACCACGGTATATCTTACTATGAGTTGCTAACCTAATAACCAAAATAAGAAAAATGATTAGTCACCTGAAATTCTAATACTTGTGGTGGTTGTCACCTAAAAGAATAAATGAACAAAAATAAAAATAAATTAAAAGGAAAAAGAAATTTTCCAAGTATGAATAAATTAGTGATATTGATATTCCCCTTTAGTAAAAAATGAACAACATCGAAACAAATATTGAATTTTATTGCACGGAGTTTAAACAGAAATACATTTTTTTGTAATATATAAAAAGAAGTATATGTTAGTGGAATTTTGCCAAAAAGAAGTTTCCTAAGAAGTGTTGAATTAGATGCATTGACATTAGGCTTGAAGAAACAACTAATGAACAAAATTTGCACATAATTTACATAGAAATTGTGTTTTTCATAATATGCAAAAAAACATATAATAGTGGAATTTCAGCAAAAAAAAAGTTTCCTATGAAGGAAAAATTAGTGGTATTGGTATTTCCCTTAAAATAAATTAAATTTGAAAACAAAATAACAAAGATTTCTAAGGAATAATGATTAATGGCATTGGTATTACCCTTACGAAGAAAGGAAATAAGAAATGAAACTTTTGCATAGAATTTACACAACAATTGCACTTTCTTATAATATGCAATAATAAGCAGATAATATTAGAATTTAGAAAAAAGAATCTAAGAAGGAATGAATCTAGTGGCATTTGTATTACCCTTAAAGAAGATAGAAAGTAAAATAATGCAGCTAGCGATGCAAGGCAGGCATCGATGTGATAGATAATTCGATCGGGTCTGCTCTGTTTGTATGCTAGCTATTGTTTTCTTTAGATAAAGGTATGCTAGTTATCATACTGTACAAGCGCCACGCATAGGGATAGGGCTTTTAACTTCATGTCTCACCAGAAACTAAATTATTGGAATAGCCACTCATGAAGAAAATACCATATTATGTTCCTTAATTATTATGGCAATTCACATTTTACTATTGATTTTCCAAGTATTCTTTGAATATCATAGTTTTTTCATAACCATGGTATAAATTACTATGAGTTCCCAACCTAATAACCAAAATAAGAAAAATGAATAGTCGCCTGAAATTCTAATACTTGTGGTGGAGTCACCTAAAAGATTAAATGAACAAAAATGAAAATAAATAAAAACAAAAAAAATGAAATTTTCCATGTAAGAATGAATTAGTGATATTGTATTCCCCTTTAATAAAAATGAATAAATTTGAAACAAATATTGACAAATTTTGCACAGAGTTTAAACAGAAATTAAATTTTTGTAATATGTAAGAATAAGTATATGCTAGTGGAATTTCCGCAAAAAGATGTTTCCTAAGAATTGTTGAATTAGTGGCACTAATATTAATCTTTAAGGAAAAAATGAAGTCAAAATTAGAACATGAGTCACATACAAAATGTGCTTTTTTATATATGCAACAATAAACATATAATAGTGGAATTCCAGGAAAAATGTTTCCTAAGAAGGAACAAATTATTGGTTTTTGGTATTTCCCTTAAAAAAGAAAGTAAATTTAAAAATAACGAAGTTTTATGAAGAATAATGGATTAGTGGAATTGGTATTACCCTTACGAAGAAAGAAAATAATAAATGATTTTTTGCATAGAATTTACACAGAAATTGCACTTTCACATAATATGCAAGAATAGGCAGATAATAGTGGAATTTAGAAAAATAATCTGAGAAGGAATTAATTCAGTGGCATTTATATTACCCTTTAAGAAGATTGAAAAATAAAATAATGAAGTGTCCATGGAAAAAATAAATTAGTGATATTGTTATTATCCTTCGAGAAGAAAGAAAATGAAACAAAATTAAGAGAAAATTTGCGCATAATTTACACATAAATTGCTTTTTTTGAATTTGTAAGAATAAGCATATAATAGTGGAATTTGAAAAAAAATGAAGTTTCTTAAGCAGGAATGAATGTGGCATTGATATTACCCATAAAGAAGAAAGAAAAATGAAACAAAAACAAAAATTAAAACAAAAATAATGAAGTTTTATAAGGAAGAATGAATTAGTGACATCGGTATTACCTTTTAAAAAGGAAAAAAGAAAAATAAATTTAAAGAAAATAATAACAAAATTGCACATAAATTATGCTTTTTATAATATGCAAGAATAGTATATTTTGGAAAAAGGAAGTTTTTATAAAAAGGAATGGCTTAGTGGCATTGGTATCACCTTAAAGAAGAAGAAAAATGAAATAAAAACTAAAACATAACCAAAATAAGAAATTTTTCTAAGGTGAATGGATCATTGGTGTTCATATTACCCTTTAGGAAGAAAGAAAACAAAAAAAAAATTAAAAATTTGCATACAACTTTGCACTTTTTTAATATGTAAGAAATAAACATATAATAGTATGATTTTCACACTCTAATATAATTTACACACATGTTATATATTGCTTGATGTTGGAAATATGCCCTAGAGGCAATAATAAATTGGTTATTATTATATTTCTTTGTTCATGATAATAGTCTTTTATTCATGCTATAACTGTATTATCCGGAAATCGTAATACACGTGTGAATACATAGACCATAATATGTCCCTAGTAAGTCTCTAGTTGACTAGCTCGTTGATCAATAGATGGTTACGGTTTCCTGACCATGGACATTGGATGTCGTTGATAACGGGATCACATCATTAGGAGAATGATGTGATGGACAAGACCCAATCCTAAGCCTAGCACAAAGATCGTAGTTCGTATGCTAAAGCTTTTCTAATGTCAAGTATCTTTTCCTTAGACCATGAGATTGTGCAACTCCCGGATACCGTAGGAATGCTTTGGGTGTACCAAACGTCACAACGTAACTGGGTGGCTATAAAGGTGCATTACAGGTATCTCCGAAAGTGTCTGTTGGGTTGGCATGAATCGAGACTGGGATTTGTCACTCCGTGTAAACGGAGAGGTATCTCTGGGCCCACTCGGTAAGACATCATCATAATGTGCACAATGTGACCAAGGGGTTGATCACGGGATGATGTGTTACGGAACGAGTAAAGAGACTTGCCTGTAACGAGATTGAACAAGGTATCGGGATACCGACGATCGAATCTCGGGCAAGTACCATACCGCTAGACAAAGGGAATTGTATATGGGATCGATTGAGTCCTTGACATCGTGGTTCATCCGATGAGATCATCGTGGAACATGTGGGAGCCAACATGGGTATCCAGATCCCGCTGTTGGTTATTGACCGGAGAACATCTCGGTCATGTCTGCATGTCTCCCGAACCCGTAGGGTCTACACACTTAAGGTTCGATGACGCTAGGGTTATAAAGGAAGCTTGTATGTGGTTACCGAATGTTGTTCGGAGTCCCAGATGAGATCTCGGACGTCACGAGGAGTTCCGGAATGGTCCGGAGGTAAAGATTTATATATAGGAAGTCCTGTTTCGGCCATCGGGACAAGTTTCGGGGTCATCGGTATTGTACCGGGACCACCGGAAGGGTCCCGGGGGCCCACCGGGTGGGGCCACCTGCCCCGGGGGCCACATGGGCTGTAGGGGGTGCGCCTTGGCCTACATGGGCCAAGGGCACCAGCCCCTAGAGGCCCATGCGCCAAGAGTGGAGGAAAAGGGGAGAGTCCTAAAGGGGGAAGGCACCTCCGAGGTGCCTTGGGGAGGATGGACTCCTCCCCCCCTCTTGGCCGCACCCCTTCCTTGGAGGAAGGGGCAAGGCTGCGCCTCCCCCCTCTCCCTTGCCCCTATATATAGTGGAGGGGAGGGAGGGCATCCATACCTGAGCCCCTGGCGCCTCCCTCCCTCCCGTGACACCTCCTCCTCTCCCGTAGGTGCTTGGAGAAGCCCTGCAGGATTGCCACGCTCCTCCATCACCACCATGCCGTTGTGCTGCTGCTGGATGGAGTCTTCCTCAACCTCTCCCTCTCTCCTTGCTGGATCAAGGCATGGGAGACATCGTCGAGCTGTACGTGTGTTGAACGCGGAGGTGCTGTCCGTTCGGCACTAGATCATCGGTGATTTGAATCACGACGAGTACGACTCCATCAACCCCGTTCACTTGAACGCTTCCGCTTAGCGATCTACAAGGGTATGTAGATGCACTCTCCTTCCCCTCGTTGCTGGTCTCTCCATAGATAGATCTTGGTGACACGTAGGAAAATTTTGAATTTCTGCTACGTTCCCCAACAGTGGCATCATGAGCTAGGTCTATGCGTAGTTTCTATGCACGAGTAGAACACAAAGTAGTTGTGGGTGTTGATTTTGTTCAATATGCTTGCCGTTACTAGTCTTATCTTGATTCGACGGCATTGTGGGATGAAGCGGCCCGGACCAACCTTACACGTACGCTTACGTGAGACCGGTTCCACCGACAAACATGCACTAGTTGCATAAGGTGGCTAGCGGGTGTCTGTCTCTCCCACTTTAGTCGGATCGGATTCGATGAAAAGGGTCCTTATGAAGGGTAAATAGCAATTGGCATATCACATTGTGGTTCTTGCGTAGGTAAGAAACGTTCTTGCTAGAAACCCATAGCAGCCACGTAAAACATGCAAACAACAATTAGAGGACGTCTAACTTGTTTTTGCAGGGTATACTATGTGATGTGATATGGCCAAAAAAGGATGTGATGAATGATATATGTGATGTATGAGATTGATCATGTTCTTGTAATAGGAATCACGACTTGCATGTCGATGAGTATGACAACCGGCAGGAGCCATAGGAGTTGTCTTTATTTATTTATGACATGCGTGTCAACATAAACGTCATGTAATTACTTTACTTTATTGCTAACCGTTAGCTGTAGTAGTAGAAGTAATAGATGACGTGACAACTTCATGGAGACACGATGATGGAGATCATGATGATGGAGATTATGGTGTCATGCCGGTGACGATGATGATCATGGAGCCCCGAAGATGGAGATCAAAAGGAGCAAAATGATATTGGCCATATCATGTCACTATTTGATTGCATGTGATGTTTATCATGTTTATGCATCTTGTTTACTTAGAACGACGGTAGTAAATAAGATGATCCCTTACAACAATTTCAAGAAGTGTTCTCCCCTAACTGTGCACCGTTGCTACAGTTCGTCGTTTCGAAGCACCACGTGATGATCGGGTGTGATAGATCCTTACGTTCACATACAACGGGTGTAAGACAGATTTACACATGCAATACACTTAGGGTTAACTTGACGAGCCTAGCATGTACAGACATGGCCTCGGAACACGGAGACCGAAAGGTCGAGCATGAGTCGTATAGAAGATACGATCAACATGAAGATGTTCACCGATGATGACTAGTCCGTCTCACGTGATGATCGGACACGGCCTAGTTTGACTCGGATCATGTGATCACTTAGATGACCAGAGGGATGTCTATCTGAGTGGGAGTTCATAAGATGAACTTAATTATCCTGAACATAGTCAAAAGGATTTTGCAAATTATGTCGTAGCTCACGCTATAGTTCTACTGTTTAGATATGTTCCTAGAGAAAAATTAGTTGAAAGTTGATAGTAGCAATTATGCGGACTAGGTCCATAAACTGAGGATTGTCCTCATTGCTTCATAGAAGGCTTATGTCCTTAATGCACCGCTCAGTGTGCTGAACCTCGAACGTTGTCTGTGGTTGTTGCGAACATCTGACATACACGTTTTGATAACTACATGATAGTTCAGTTAAACGGTTTAGAGTTGAGGCACCGAAGACGGTTTTTTGAAACGTCGCGAAACATATGAGATGTTTTGAGGGCTGAAATTGGGATTTCAGGCTCGTGCCCACGTCAAGAGGTATAAGACCTCCGACGATTTTCTTAACCTGCAAACTAACGGAGAAAAGCTCAATCATTGAGCTTGTGCTCAGATTGTCTAAGTACAACAATCACTTGAATCGAGTGGGAGTTGATCTTCCAAATGGATAGTGATGTTTCTCCAAAGTCATTGCCACCAAGCTGCTAGAGCTTCGTGATGAACTATAACATATCAGGGATAGATATGATGATCCTTGAGGTATTCGTGATGTTTGACACCGCGAAAGTAGAAATCAAGAAGGAGCATCAATTGTTGATGGTTGGTGAAACCACTAGTTTCAAGAAGGGCAAGGGCAAGAAGGGATACTTCATGAAACAGCAAATCAGCTGCTGCTCTAATGAAGAAACCCAAGGTTGAACCCAAAACCCGAGACTAAGTGCTTCTGTAATAAGGGGAACAACCACTGGAGCAGAATTACCCTAGATACTTGGTAGATGAGAAGGCTGGCAAGGTCGATAGAAGTATATTGGATATAGATTGTGTTAATGTGTACTTTACTAGTACTCCTAGTAGCACCAGGGTATTAGATACCGGTTCAGTTGCTAAGTGTTAGTAACTCGAAACAAAAGGCTACGGAATAAACGGAGACTAGCTAAAGGTGAGCTGACGATATGTGTTGGAAGTGTTTCCAATATTGATATGATCATGCATCGCACGCTCCCTCTACCATCAAGATTGGTGTTTGCGTTGAACATAGACATGACTGGATTATGTCTATCGCAATACGGTTATTCATTTAAGGAGAATAATGGTTACTCTGTTTATTTGAATAATACCTTCAATGGTCTTGCACCTAAAATGAATGGTTCATTGAATCTCGATCGTAGTGATACACATGTTCATGCCAAAGATAGTAATGATAGTACCACCTACTTGTGGCACTGCCACGTAAGTCATATCGGTATAAAACGCATGAAGAAGCTCCATGTTGATGGATCTTTGGGCTCACTCGTTTTTGAAAGGATTGAGACATGCGTACCATGTCTATTGGTGTATATGCATGAAGAAACTCCATGCAAATGGACCGTTTTGACTCATTTGATTTTGAATCACTTGAGACATGCAAATCATACCACATGGGCAAGATGACTGAAAGCCTCGGTTTCAGTAAAATGGAACCAGAAAGCAACTTGTTGGAAGTAATACATTTTGATGTGTGCAGTCCAATGAGTGATGAGGCATGTAGTGGATATCGTTATGTTCTTACTTCACAGATGATTTGAGTAGATGTTGAGTACATTTACTTGATAAATCACGAGTCTGAATTATTGAAAGGTTCAAGTAATTTCAGGGTGAAGTTGAAAGATCGTCGTGACAAGAGGATAAAAGATCTATGATATGATCATAGAGATGAATATCTGAATTACGAGTTTGGCACAGAATTAAGACATTGTGGAAATTGTTTCACAACTAATACAGCCTGGAACACCATAGTGGGATGGTGTGTCCGAACATCATAGTTGCACCCTATCGGATATGGTGCATACCATGATGTCTCTTATCGAATTACCACTATCGTTCATGGGTTAGGCATTAGAGACAACCGCATTCACTTTAAAAGGGCACCACGAAACTCCGTTGAGACGACACCGTATGAACTATGGTTTGGAGAAACCTAAGCTGTCGTTCCTTAAAAGTTTGGGGCTGCGACGCTTATGTGAAAAAGTTTCAGGCTGATAAGCTCAAACCCAAAGCGGATAAATGCATCTTCATAGGACACCCAAAACAGTTGGGTATACCTCCTATCTCAGATCCGAAAGCAATATGGATTGTTTCTTGAATCGGGTCCTTTCTCGAGGAAAGGTTTCTCTCGAAAGAATTGAGTGGGAGGATGGTGGAGACTTGATAAGGTTATTGAACCGTCACTTCAACTAATGTATAGCAGGGCACAAAGAGTTGTTCCTGTGGCACCTACACCAATTGAAGTGGAAGCTTATGATAGTGATCATGAAACTTCAGATCAAGTCACTCCCAAACCTCGTGGGATGACAAGGATGCGTACTACTTCAGAGTGGTACGTAATCCTGTCTTGGAGGTCATGTTGCTAGACAACAATGAACCTACGAGCTATGGAGAAGCGATGGTGGGCCCGGATTCCAACGAATGGCTCAAAGCCATATAATCCGAGAAAGGATCCATATATGAAAACAAAGTGTAGACTTTGGCGGAACAGCTCGATGGTCGTAAGGCTGTTGAGTACAGATGGATTTTAAAAGGAAGACGGACAATTATGGTAAGTATCACCATTAAGAAAGCTCGACTTGTCGTTAAGATGTTTTCCGACAAGTTCAAGGAGTTGACTACGATGAGACTTTCTCACTCGTAGCGATGCTAAGAGTCTGTTGGAATTATATTAGCAATTACTGCATCATTTATGAAATCTTGCAGATAGGATGTCAAAACATTGTTTCCTCGACGATTTTCTTGAGGAAAGGTTGTATGTGATACAACCGAAAGGTTTTGTCAATCCTGAAAGATGCTAATAAGTATGCAAAGCTCCAGTAATCCTTCTAAGGACTGGAGTAAGCATCTCGGAGTTGGAATGTACGCTTTGATGAGATGATCAAAGATTTTGGGTTTATACAAAGTTTATGAGAAACTTGTATTTCCAAAGAAGTGAGTGGGAGCACTATAGAATTTCTGATGAGTATATGTTGTTGACATATTAATGATCAGAAATGATGTAGAATTTCTAGAAAGCATATAGGGTTATTTGAAAGGTGTTTTTCAATAGAAAGCCTGGATTAAGCTACTTGAGCATTGAGCATCAAGATCTATAAGGATAGATCAAAACGCTTAATGGTACTTTCAAATGAGCACATACCTTGACATGATCTTGAAAGTGTTCAAGATGGATCAGTCAAAGAAGGAGTTCTTGCCTGAGTGGTAAGGTATGAAGTTAAGACTTAAAGCTCGACCACGGCAGAATAGAGAGAAAGGACGAAGGTCATCCCCTATGCTTAAGACATAGGCTCTACAGTATGCTATGCTGTGTACCGCACCTGAAGTGTGCCTTGCCATGAGTCAGTCAAGGGGTACAAGAGTGATCCAAGAATGGATCATAGTACAACGGTCAAAGTTATCCTTAGTAACTAGTGGACTAAGGAATTTTCTCGATTATGGAGGTGGTAAAAGAGTTCGTCGTAAAGGGTTACGTCGATGCAAGCTTAACACCTATCCGGATAGCTCTGAGTAGAGATACCGGATACGTATAATGGAGCAACAATTTAGAATAGCTCCAAGTAGAACAGTTATTTGGAATAGCTCCAAATAGAACGTGGTAGCTGCATCTAGGAGATGACATAGAGATTTGTAAAGCACACACGGATCTGAAAGATTCAGACCCGTTGACTATAACATCTCTCACAAGCATAACATGATCAAACCCAGAACTCATCGAGTGTTAATCACATGGTAATGTGAACTAGATTATTGACTCTAGTAAACTCTTTGGGTGTTAGTCACATAGGGATGTGACCTTGAGTGTTAATCACATATCGATGTGAACTAGATTATTGACTCTAGTGCAAGTGGGAGACTGTTGGAAATATGCCCTAGAGGCAATAATAAATTGGTTATTATTATATTTCTTTGTTCATGCTAATAGTCTTTTATTCATGCTATAACTGTATTATCCGGAAATCGTAATACACGTGTGAATACATAGACCACAATATGTCCCTAGTAAGCCTCTAGTTGACTAGCTCGTTGATCAATAGATGGTTACGGTTTCCTGACCATGGACATTGGATGTCGTTGATAACGGGATCACATCATTAGGAGAATGATGTGATGGACAAGACCCAATCCTAAGCCTAGCACAAAGATCGTAGTTCGTATGCTAAAGCTTTTCTAATGTCAAGTATCTTTTCCTTAGACCATGAGATTGTGCAACTCCCGGATACCGTAGGAATGCTTTGGGTGTACCAAACGTCACAACGTAACTGGGTGGCTATAAAGGTGCATTACAGGTATCTCCGAAAGTGTCTGTTGGGTTGGCACGAATCAAGACTGGGATTTGTCACTCCGTGTAAACGGAGAGGTATCTCTGGGCCCACTCGGTAGGACATCATCATAATGTGCACAATGTGACCAAGGGGTTGATCACGGGATGATGTGTTACGGAACGAGTAAAGAGACTTGCCTGTAACGAGATTGAACAAGGTATCGGGATACCGACGATCGAATCTCGGGCAAGTACCATACCGCTGTTGGGGAACGTTGCAGAAAATTAAAAAATTTCCTACGGTTTCACCAAGATCCATCTATGAGTTCATCTAAGCAACGAGTCAAGGGAGTGAGTTAGCATCTACATACCACTTGTAGATCGCGTGCGGAAGCTTGCAAGGGGATGGTGATGATGGAGTCGTACTCGACGTGATTCGGATCACCGATGACCAAGTACTGAACGGACAGCACCTCCGCGTTCAACACACGTACGGGACGGGAGACGTCTCCTCCTTCTTGATCCAGCAAGGGGGGAGGAGAGGTTGAGGAAGATCGCTCCAACGGCAGCACGACGGCGTGGTGTAGTTGGTGCAGCAGTACTCCGACAGAGCTTCGCCAAGCACGTATGGAGGAGGAGAGATGTTGGGGAGGGGAGGGGCTGCGCCTTGGCTTGTGTTAAGCTCCCATGCGCCTCCCCACTATATATAGGGGTGGAGGGGCTGGTTTCTTGCCCTCCAAGTCCATTGGGGCGTTGGCCAAGGTGGGAGGAAAGAAATCCCATCATTTCCTTCCCCACCGATTGTTATCCCCCCTTTTTAGGGATCTTGATCTTATCCCTTCGGGATATGATCTTATTCCTTCTAAGGGGGGATCTTGGTGCGCCTTGACCAGGGGTGTGGGGTTCATGTGGGTCCCCCCATGCAGGTGGGCCCCACTCCGGAACCTTCTAGAACCTTCCCGGTACAATACCGAAAAATCCCGAACATTTTCCGGTGGCCAAAATAGGACTTCCCATATATAAATCTTTACCTCCGGACCATTCCGGAACTCCTCGTGACGTCCGGGATCTCATCCGGGACTCCGAACAACATTCGGTAACCACATACAAACTTCCTTTATAACCCTAGCGTCATCGAACCTTAAGTGTGTAGACCCTACGGGTTCGGGAGACATGTAGACATGACCGAGACGTTCTCCGGTCAATAACCAACAGCGGGATCTGGATACCCATGTTGGCTCCCACATGCTTCTCGATGTTGTCATCGGATGAACCACGATGTCGAGGATTCGATCAAACCCTGTATACAATTCCCTTTGTCAATCGGTACGTTACTTGCCCGAGACTCGATCGTCGGTATCCCAATACCTTGTTCAGTCTCGTTACCGGCAAGTCACTTTACTCGTACCGTAATGCATGATCCCGTGGCCAACACTTTGGTCACCTTGAGCTCATTATGATGATGCATTACCGAGTGGGCCCAGAGATACCTCTCCGTCATACGGAGTGACAAATCCCAGTCTCGATCCGTGTCAACCCAACAGCTACTTTCGGAGATACCTGTAATGCACCTTTATAGTCACCCAGTTACGTTGTGACGTTTGATACACCCAAGGCACTCCTACGGTATCCGAGAGTTACACGATCTCATGGTCTAAGGAAGAGATACTTGACATTGGCAAAGCTCTAGCAAACGAACTAAACGACCTTTGTGCTATGCTTAGGATTGGGTCTTGTCCATCACATCATTCTCCTAATGATGTGATCCCGTTATCAACGACATCCAATGTCCATAGCCAGGAAATCATGACTATCTGTTGATCACAACGAGCTAGTCAACTAGAGGCTCACTAGGGACATATTGAGGTCTATGTATTCACACGTGTATTACGATTTCCGGATAATACAATTATAGCATGAATAAAAGACAATTATCATGAACAATGAAATATAATAATACTTTTATTATTGCCTCTAGGGCATATTTCCAACAGTCTCCCACTTGCACTAGAGTCACCAATCTAGTTACATTGTGATGAATCGAACACCCATAGAGTTCTGGTGTTGATCATGTTTAGCTCGCGAGAGAGGTTTAGTCAACGGATCTGCGACATTCAGATCCGTATGTACTTTGCAAATTTCTATGTCTCCATCTTGAACATTTTCACGGATGGAGTTGAAATGACGCTTGATGTGCCTGGTCTTCTTGTGAAACCTGGGCTCCTTGGCAAGGGCAATAGCTCCAGTGTTGTCACAGAAGAGTTTGATTGGCCCCGACGCATTGGGTATGACTCCTAGGTCGGTGATGAACTCCTTCACCCAAATCGCTTCATGCGCTGCCTCCGAGGCTGCCATGTACTCCGCTTCACACGTAGATCCCGTCACGACGCTCTGCTTGCAGCTGCACCAGCTTACTGCTCCACCATTCAACATATACACGTATCCGGTTTGTGACTTAGAGTCATCCGGATCTGAGTCGAAGCTAGCGTCGACATAACCCTTTACGACAAGCTCTTCGTCTCCTCCATAAACGAGAAACATGTCCTTTGTCCTTTTCAGGTACTTCAGGATATTCTTGACCGCTGTCCAGTGTTCCTTGCCGGGATTACTTTGGTATCTAGCTACCAAACTCACGGCAAGGTTTACATCAGGTCTGGTACACAGCATGGCATACATAATAGATCCTATGGCTGAAGCATAGGGGGTGACACTCATCTCTTCTTTATCTTTTGCCGTGGTCGGTGACTGAGCCGAGCTCAATCTCACACCTTGTAACATAGGCAAGAACCCCTTCTTGGACTGATCCATTTTGAACCTCTTCAAAATCTTATCAAGGTATGTGCTTTGTGAAAGACCTATGAGGCGTCTCGATCTATCTCTATAGATCTTGATGCCTAATATATAAGCAGCTTCTCCAAGGTCCTTCATTGAAAAACACTTATTCAAGTAGGCCTTAATGCTGTCCAGAAATTCTATATTATTTCTCATCAAGAGTATGTCATCTACATATAATATGAGAAATGCTACAGAGCTCCCACTCACTTTCTTGTAAACGCAGGCTTCTCCATAAGTCTGCATAAACCCAAACGCTTTGATCATCTCATCAAAGCGAATATTCCAACTCCGAGATGCTTGCACCAGCCCATAAATGGATCGCTGGAGCTTGCATACTTTGTTAGCGTTCTTAGGATCGACAAAACCTTCCGGCTGCATCATATACAGTTCTTCCTTAAGATGCCCGTTAAGGAATGCCGTTTTGACGTCCATCTGCCATATCTCATAATCATAGTATGCGGCAATTGCTAACATGATTCGGACGGACTTTAGCTTCGCTACGGGAGAGAATGTCTCATCGTAGTCAATCTCTTGAACCTGTCGATAACCCTTAGCGACAAGTCGAGCTTTATAGATGGTAACATTTCCATCCGCGTCCGTCTTCTTCTTAAAGATCCATTTGTTTTCTATTGCTCGCCGATCATCGGGCAAGTCTGTCAAAGTCCATACTTTGTTTTCATACATGGATTCTATCTCGGATTTCATGGCTTCAAGCCATTTGTTGGAATCTGGGCCCGCCATCGCTTCTTCATAGTTCGAAGGTTCACCGTTGTCTAACAACATGATTTCCAGGACGGGGTTGCCGTACCACTCTGGTGCGGAACGTGTCCTTGTGGACCTACGAAGTTCAGTAGCAACTTGATCCGAAGTACCTTGATCATCATCATTGGTTTCCTCTTCAGTTGGTGTGGGCATCACAGGAATATTATCCTGAGCTGCACCACTTTCCCGTTCGAGAGGTAGTACTTCATCGAGTTCTACTTTCCTCCCACTTACTTCTTTCGAGAGAAACTCTTTTTCCAGAAAGCATCCGTTCTTGGCAACAAAGATCTTGCCCTCGGATCTTAAGTAGAAGGTATACCCGACAGTTTCCTTAGGGTATCCTATGAAGACGCATTTTTCCGACTTGGGTTCGAGCTTTTCAGGTTGAAGTTTCTTGACATAAGCATCGCATCCCCAAACTTTTAGAAACGACAGCTTAGGTTTCTTCCCAAACCATAATTCATACGGTGTCGTCTCAACTGATTTAGACGGTGCCCTATTTAAAGTGAATGTAGCTGTCTCTAGAGCGTATCCCCAAAATGATAGTGGTAAATCGGTAAGAGACATCATAGACCGCACCATATCTAATAGAGTGCGATTACGACGTTCAGACACACCGTTTCGCTGAGGTGTTCCAGGCGGCGTGAGTTGTGAAACGATTCCACATTTCTTTAAGTGTGTACCAAATTCGTGACTTAAGTATTCTCCTCCACGATCTGATCGAAGGAACTTTATCTTTCGGTCACGTTGATTCTCCACCTCATTCTGAAATTCCTTGAACTTTTCAAAGGTTTCAGACTTGTGTTTCATTAAGTAAACATACCCATATCTACTCAAGTCATCAGTGAGAGTGAGAACATAACGATATCCTCCGCGAGCCTCAACGCTCATTGGACCGCATACATCGGTATGTATGATTTCCAACAAGTTGGTTGCTCGCTCCATTGTTCCGAAGAACGGAGTCTTGGTCATTTTGCCCATGAGGCATGGTTCGCATGTGTCAAACGATTCATAATCAAGAGACTCCAAAAGTCCATCAGCATGGAGCTTCTTCATGCGCTTGACACCAATGTGACCAAGGCGGCAGTGCCACAAGTATGTGGGACTATCGTTATCAACTTTACATCTTTTGGCATCCACACTATGAACATGTGTAATATTACGCTCGAGATTCATTAAGAATAAACCATTGACCATCGGAGCATGACCATAAAACATATCTCTCATATAAATCGAACAACCATTATTCTCAGACTTAAATGAGTAGCCATCTCGTATTAAACGAGATCCAGATACAATGTTCATGCTCAAACTTGGCACTAAATAACAATTATTAAGGTTCAAAACTAATCCCGTGGGTAAATGTAGAGGCAGCGTGCCGACGGCAATCACATCGACTCTGGAACCATTCCCGACGCGCATCGTCACCTCGTCCTTCGCCAGTCTCCGTTTATTCCGTAGCTCCTGCTGTGAGTTACAAATATGAGCAACGGCACCGGTATCAAATACCCAGGAGTTACTACGAGTACTAGTAAGGTACACATCAATTACATGTATATCAAATATACCTTTGGTGTTGCCGGCCTTCTTATCCGCTAAGTATTTGGGGCAGTTCCGCTTCCAGTGACCCTTCCCCTTGCAATAAAAGCACTCAGTCTCAGGCTTGGGTCCATTCTTTGACTTCTTCCCGGTAACTGGCTTACCAGGCGCGGCAACCTCCTTGTCGTCCTTCTTGAAGTTCTTCTTACCCTTGCCCTTCTTGAACTTAGTGGTCTTATTGACCATCAACACTTGATGTTCTTTCTTGATTTCAGCCTCTGCTGACCTCAGCATCGAGAACACTTCAGGAATGGTCTTTTCCATCCCCTGCATGTTGTAGTTCATCACAAAGCTCTTGTAGCTTGGTGGGAGCGACTGGAGGATTCTGTCAATGACCGCCTCATCTGGGAGGTTAATATTCAGCTGGGTCATACGGTTGTGCAACCCAGACATCTTGAGTATGTGTTCACTGACAGAACTGTTTTCCTCCATCTTACAACTATAGAACTTGTCGGAGACATCATATCTCTCGACCCGGGCATGAGCTTAGAAAACAAGTTTCAGCTCTTCGAACATCTCATATGCTCCGTGATGCTCAAAACGCTTTTGGAGCCCCGGTTCTAAGTTGTAAAGCATGCCGCACTGAACGAGGGAGTAATCATCAGCACGAGTTTGCCAAGCATTCATAATGTCTTGGTTCTCTGGGACGGGAGCGTCACCTAGCGGTCCTTCTAGGACATATTGTTTCCTGGCAGCTATGAGGATGATCCTCAGGTTCCGGACCCAGTCCGTATAGTTGCTGCCGTCATCTTTCAGCTTGGTTTTCTCTAGGAACGCGTTGAAGTTCATGTTGACATGAGCGTTGGCCATATGATCTACAAGACATATTTGCAAAGGTTTTAGACTAAGTTTATGATAATTAAGTTCTAATCAAATTATGAACTCCCACTCAGATTAGACATCCCTTTGGTCATCTAAGTGTTACATGATCCGAGTCGACTAGCCCGTGTCCGATCATCACGTGAGACGGACTAGTCATCGTCGGTGAACATCTTCATGTTGATCGTATCTTCCATACGATTCGTGTTCGACCTTTCGGTCTCCGTGTTCCGAGGCCATGTCTGCACATGCTAGGCTCATCAAGTTAACCCTAAGTGTTTTCGCTGTGTAAAACTGTCTTACACCTGTTGTATGTGAACGTAAGAATCCATCACACCCGATCATCACGTGGTGCTTAGAAGCGACGAACTGTAGCAACGGTGCACAGTTAGGGGAGAACACTTCTTGATATTTTGTAAGGGATCATCTTATTTACTACCGTCGTCCTAAGTAAACAAGATGCATAAACATAATAAACATCACATGCAATTATATAGTTGTGACATGATATGGCCAATATCATATAGCTCCATTGATCTCCATCTTCGGGGCTCCATGATCATCTTGTCACCGGCTTGACACCATGATCTCCATCATCATGATCTCCATCATCATGATCTCCATCATTGTGTCTTCATGAAGTTGTCACGCCAACGACTACTTCTACTTCTATAGCTAACGCGTTTAGCAATAAAGTAAAGTAAGTTACATGGCGTTCTTCAATGACACGCAGGTCATACAAAAATAAAGACAACTCCTATGGCTCCTGCCGGTTATCATACTCATTGACATGCAAGTCGTGAATCCTATTACAAGAACATGATCTCATACATCACACTTCATCATTCATCACAACTTCTGGCCATATCACATCACATGATCAATCGCTGCAAAAACAAGTTAGACGTCCTCTAATTGTTGTTGCATCTTTTACGTGGCTGCAATTGGGTTCTAGCAAGAACGTTTTCTTACCTACGAATAACCACAACGTGATTTTGTCAACTTCTATTTACCCTTCATAAGGGCCCTTTTCATCGAATCCGCTCCAACTAAAGTGGGAGAGACAGACACCCGCCAGCCACCTTATGCAACTAGTGCATGTCAGTCGGTGGAACCGCTCTCACGTAAGGGTACGTGTAAGGTTGGTCCGGGCCGCTTCATCCCACAATGCCGTTGAAGCAAGAAAAGACTAGTAGAGGCAAGTAAGTTGACAAGATCCACGCCCACAACAAAATTGTGTTCTACTCGTGCAAAGAGAACTACGCATAAACCTGGCTCTGATACCACTGTTGGGGAACGTTGTAGAAAATTAAAAATTTTCCTACGGTTTCACCAAGATCCATCTATGAGTTCATCTAAGCAACGAGTCAAGGGAGTGAGTTAGCATCTACATACCACTTGTAGATCGCGTGCGGAAGCTTGCAAGGGGATGGTGATGATGGAGTCGTACTCGACGTGATTCGGATCACCGATGACCAAGTACTGAACGGACAGCACCTCCGCGTTCAACACACGTACGGGACGGGAGACGTCTCCTCCTTCTTGATCGAGCAAGGGGGGAGGAGAGGTTGAGGAAGATCGCTCCAACGGCAGCACGACGGCGTGGTGTAGTTGGTGCAGCAGTACTCCGACAGAGCTTCGCCAAGCACGTATGGAGGAGGAGAGATGTTGGGGAGGGGAGGGGCTGCGCCTTGGCTTGTGTTAAGCTCCCATGCGCCTCCCCACTATATATAGGGGTGGAGGGGCTGGTTTCTTGCCCTCCAAGTCCATTGGGACGTTGGCCAAGGTGGGAGGAAAGAAATCCCATCATTTCCTTCCCCACCGATTGTTATCCCCCCTTTTTAGGAATCTTGATCTTATCCCTTCGGGATATGATCTTATTCCTTCTAAGGGGGGATCTTGGTGCGCCTTGACCAGGGGTGTGGGGCCTTTCCCCCACTACTCACGTTCATGTGGGTCCCCCCATGCAGGTGGGCCCCACTCCGGAACCTTCTAGAACCTTCCCGGTACAATACCGAAAAATCCCGAACATTTTTCGGTGGCCAAAATAGGACTTCCCATATATAAATATTTACCTCCGGACCATTCCGGAACTCCTCGTGACGTCCGGGATCTCATCCGGGACTCCGAACAACATTCGGTAACCACATACAAACTTCCTTTATAACCCTAGCGTCATCGAACCTTAAGTGTGTAGACCCTACGGGTTCGGGAGACATGTAGACATGACCGAGACGTTCTCCGGTCAATAACCAACAGCGGGATCTGGATACCCATGTTGGCTCCCACATGCTTCTCGATGTTGTCATCGGATGAACCACGATGTCGAGGATTCGATCAAACCCTGTATACAATTCCCTTTGTCAATCGGTACGTTACTTGCCCGAGACTCGATCGTCGGTATCCCAATACCTTGTTCAGTCTCGTTACCGGCAAGTCACTTTACTCGTACCGTAATGCATGATCCCGTGGCCAACACTTTGGTCACCTTGAGCTCATTATGATGATGCATTACCGAGTGGGCCCAGAGATACCTCTCCGTCATACGGAGTGACAAATCCCAGTCTCGATCCGTGTCAACCCAACAGCTACTTTCGGAGATACCTGTAATGCACCTTTATAGTCACCCAGTTACGTTGTGACGTTTGATACACCCAAGGCACTCCTACGGTATCCGGGAGTTACACGATCTCATGGTCTAAGGAAGAGATACTTGACATTGGCAAAGCTCTAGCAAACGAACTAAACGACCTTTGTGCTATGCTTGGGTCTTGTCCATCACATCATTCTCCTATGATGTGATCCCGTTATCAACGACATCCAATGTCCATAGCCAGGAAATCATGACTATCTGTTGATCACAACGAGCTAGTCAACTAGAGGCTCACTAGGGACATATTGAGGTCTATGTATTCACACGTGTATTACGATTTCCGGATAATACAGTTATAGCATGAATAAAAGACAATTATCATGAACAATGAAATATAATAATACTTTTATTATTGCCTCTAGGGCATATTTCCAACAACCGCTAGACAAAGGGAATTGTATACGGGATCGATTGAGTCCTTGACATCGTGGTTCATCCGATGAGATCATCGTGGAACATGTGGGAGCCAACATGGGTATCCAGATCCCGCTGTTGGTTATTGACCGGAGAACATCTCGGTCATGTCTGCATGTCTCCCGAACCCGTAGGGTCTACACACTTAAGGTTCGATGACGCTAGGGTTATAAAGGAAGCTTGTATGTGGTTACCGAATGTTGTTCGGAGTCCCGGATGAGATCCCGGACGCCACGAGGAGTTCCGGAATGGTCCGGAGGTAAAGATTTATATATAGGAAGTCCTGTTTCGGCCATCGGGACAAGTTTCGGGGTCATCGGTATTGTACCGGGACCACCGGAAGGGTCCCGGGGGCCCACCGGGTGGGGCCACCTGCCCCGGGGGCCACATGGGCTGTAGGGGGTGCGCCTTGGCCTACATGGGCCAAGGGCACCAGCCCCTAGAGGCCCATGCGCCAAGAGTGGAGGAAAAGGGGAGAGTCCTAAAGGGGGAAGGCACCTCCGAGGTGCCTTGGGGAGGATGGACTCCTCCCCCCCTCTTGGCCGCACCCCTTCCTTGGAGGAAGGGGCAAGGCTGCGCCTCCCCCCTCTCCCTTGCCCCTATATATAGTGGAGGGGAGGGAGGGCATCCATACCTGAGCCCCTGGCGCCTCCCTCCCTCCCGTGACACCTCCCCCTCTCCCGTAGGTGCTTGGCGAAGCCGTGCAGGATTGCCACGCTCCTCCATCACCACCATGCCGTTGTGCTGCTGCTGGATGGAGTCTTCCTCAACCTCTCCCTCTCTCCTTGCTGGATCAAGGCGTGGGAGACATCGTCGAGCTGTACGTGTGTTGAACGCGGAGGTGCTGTCCGTTCGGCACTAGATCATCGGTGATTTGAATCACGACGAGTACGACTCCATCAACCCCGTTCACTTGAACGCTTCCGCTTAGCGATCTACAAGGGTATGTAGATGCACTCTCCTTCCCCTCGTTGCTGGTCTCTCCATAGATAGATCTTGGTGACACGTAGGAAAATTTTGAATTTCTGCTACGTTCCCCAATAGTTGCGTGTATACAATTTACACTCAGCCAACATCACAAAAATACCCATGAAAAACGACTAAGAAAAAGAAAAAGGAAAAGCTAAAAAGGCATAAAACATAAGAACAAGACGAAGCATCGTCGGCCTATAAACAGTCAACAGAAGGAAACACGAGTGCGCTTCAGCCCAGTAAGGAATCTACTGACCCAAACCAGTGGCCAGTCCGAAAATTTTGGCCCCAAACATGACAGCAGACACAACAGAAAGAAAAAAGAGCAAGAATCTTGAAGCGGAAATTCAATGGCTCAAAAATCGACTTAGCCAAATTCATTTTTCTGGCTCAAAAATTCTCACTGCACCAGATCTGGAAATTAAAACATGTCACTGCTCGCAACTACCAGCTGGTCCCTGACGTGCTCTAGGCCTCCACGCTCATTATTGTTTTTTGTCGCGAGGGCAATGAATCGGTGGAGGTTGCTGCGTGCCATCAAGATGGGGCGTGTGTCGACCTCACTCAGTTACACTTGGAACATGCAAGTCCAACTTGCGGCCAGGAAGCGCCGAGCCAGGTGGATAACATCACTCATCACACCCTGCGATTGACCATCCTTAATTTGGTTCTTCTTCAATCAACCAACTTCTTTCATCGTCGCATTCTTCATGTCGCCAAGCAATCTCTCTAATTACCTTTGGCTGCTTCTTAATTAGGCTGAGTGGAGCTTTTCCCTAATCTCGCAAGAAACTTTTGGCTTTGTTCTTTCTCATGAGATGGCCTGCAAACCAGACTGCTCTAAACACCTTTTGTGGTTAGTGTTTTTTGGCAGGAGTAATGTTTGTGTTTAATCACGTGTCAAGTGATGTCCAGCTTCAGATTCTTGCGCCCCCAGATACAAGCCAAACAGAACGGGCCTCCACAGGCCTCGTGCACAAAGGTCGATCATGGCCACAGCGGCGGCGAGGTTAATCATCGCCTGCCTCAACGTCGCCTTCTTGCTTCTGGTCGCCTTCTTCTGCGTCTCGCGCCTCGCCGTGTCGCGGGATTCGGGGACGTCCATGAACGGCTGGAGCGTCCTCCTCCTCGAGCGCGAGGGCTGCGACGGTGCTCACCGGCGGCTGGAGGCTGACAAGGACAGGTGCGGCTACGACACCGCTGCATCGTCAGTTGCCGGCCGGTGCTACCCGCGGGGACGGGGGTACGTCGATTACCTGTACCTCTTCTACTGCGTCTGCGGCGACGAGCACCGGGCCCTTGGGTACGCCGCGATGGCCGCGTGGCTCGCCGTGCTCTTCTACGTCCTGGGCGACACCGCGGCGGTCTACTTCTGCTCCAGCCTCGAGGGCCTCTCGCGGCTGCTTCGCCTGTCCCCGGCGGTGGCCGGCGTGACGCTCCTGTCGCTGGGCAACGGCGCGCCGGACGCGCTCTCCACCGTCGCCTCCTTCGCGTCAGGGGGCAGCGGGAAGGGGGCGAGCACCGCCGTGGGGCTCAACGGCTTGCTCGGCGGCGCGCTGTTCGTGTCCTCCGCCGTGCTCGGCGTCATCTGCCTCCGCATCGGCGGCCGTGGCGTCGCCATCGACAGAGGCAGCTTCTTCCGGGACGCGTGCTTCCTCCTCGTCGCCCTCGCCGCCGTGGCCGTTGTCCTCGCCGCGGGCGAGGTCAACATATGGGGCTCCCTCGCCTTCACCTCCCTCTACCTCGTGTACGTCCTCGTCGTCGTCTTTATCCACGGCATATCGCACGACGGAGAGGCAGAGGCGGCGTGGGTCGACAACACCACCGCCTCGTCGGAGCTCTGCAACGTCGTGGAGACGGACTTTTACCCGGACCAAGAGCCACTGCTCCCCGAAACGGCACCCCTCCTGCAGTACTACGCCGGCGACGCAACGAAGGAGAAGAGGAGCGTGTTCTGGTCGGTGGTGCGCGTGCTGCAGTTACCTCTGTACCTCCCGCGGCGGCTGACCATACCGGACGCGAGCGAGGAGCGCTGGAGCAAGCCGGCCGCGGTGGCCGCGGCGACCCTTTCCCCACTCTTCCTCTCTTGCCTCTGGAGCCACGCAACCGGGAGCCCGCTTCTCGTCGTCTTCCTCGGCAGCATCGCCGGCTTATCCCTGGGCCTCCTCGCCTTCCTCAGCACGGACGCTGATGCACCGCCGACGAAATTCCTCTCGGCCTGGCTCGCCGGTGGGTTCATCATGAGCGTGGCGTGGGAGTATGTCATCGCGAACGAGCTCCTCTCCCTTCTCGTGTCCGCCGGGCTGGTGCTGGGCGTGGATCCGGCGACGCTGGGGATGACGGTTCTGGCATGGGGCAACTCGCTGGGCGACCTCATCGCGAACGTGGCCGTGGCCGTGGCGGGGCGCCGCGGTGGAGCCCAGGTGGCCGTAGCTGGTTGCTACGGCGGGCCGGTCTTCAACGTCCTCGTGGGGCTGGGCCTGTCTCTGTTGCTGTCTTGCTGGGCCGGGTACCCGAAGCCCGTAACGATACCCTGGGAGCCCAGGCTTTATCAGACGCTAGGCTGGGCAGCGGCTGGGCTTTTGTGGGCCTTCGTCATGCTCCCGAGAAGGGGCATGAAGGTGGATAGGACGCTGGGCTTTGGGCTCCTGGCCATATACTTGTGTTTCTTGTGTACTACTCCCTCCGTTTTTGCTTAATTTAAAGGGTCCAACTCAAAAAAAAAAGTATGAGCGGTAGAACAAATTTTGTACATTGCAAAACTGCCCAATTAGCATGTTTTTTTCTCAAAAAAGGTGTGTTTCTTGGTGCTTTATTCTGCATTAACTGCAGTGCATGCATATGTGGCCACTAAATGAGCGGGAACAGCCACATGCAGTGGTCAATTTTATTTTATTTTAATGCATCTTAGAATCCAAGGGGGTGTTTGGTTTAGAAGTCCTAGAACTTTTTCTAGTCCCAGAGACTAATCAAAAAAGACTCTCCAGTAGAGTCTTTTTCTAGTCCCTGTAGAAAAAGTCCCTCCCGTTTGGTTCCTAGGGACTTTTTAGGGACTTTTTCTAGTCTCTGGGACTAAAAAGTCCCTGAACCAAACACCCCCTAAAAGGGGGATAAAAAGGAATGAAAATGGACTAGGCACATTACTTGGTTTCATCAAATTTGCCAACTCAAGCACTACAATGACCAAATGATGGTGTGAGGCAGCTCAACGTATATCGTTAGTTCACGCAATAATAGATCCATATAGAGAAGTAGTATATTCAGAACTACAACTCCTGCGAAGGCCATGATGACATACACACAAATAGAGCAAAAAAAGCTTTAGCGGCAGAAATAGTGGTCTACTTTATTGACGATGTAACTAAATAACATGCAAGAAGAACGGGAAATGTTGTTGACATCATATCAAACAACCACACCGAAATGATCAACATACAAAGAAAAATGAAGTTGTCTCTGGTGGTTAACTGAGCTGAATTTACCAAAGCAAAATGATGCACAATTACAAACTTGATGCCTAAAATAATTACCTTGGACCATCTTAGGGAATATTCCAACAAAGAAGACATTGGCTTTCCCTTCTCAACCATAGTATTAATCCCTTCAACTTCGAACTGTCTGATATCATGGACTCTGTATATATGGATATAATTTACCAATTAGCCACAGAAAGCATGGGCACTGATAACAAATCAGAAGGAAAACCAGAGAATTATTCTAATGCTTGCATCAAAGCATGGGCACATATAACACACTTGTTCATCTGCTGGTACTTTATTATCTATGAAGAAACTACTGATCAAATGTAAAGAACATGATAAAGCATTGTTATTGGTCTGAAACAATTCATCAAACTTGAGATGGTAAATATACCAAGCTAGAATAAAAGTCTGAAGTTAGGATATAAGTAGTCATTCAAATACATCATATGCAGATCAGTTAGAGGTCATAGGCCATGACTTGGCCAACACCATGAGGGCGCAACATGATAACACCGATAAAAAGATTGTAAATGAAGGTAAAAGGGACCGTTATGAAACCATACAACGGCCAAGAACCATAATCAGATGAAACATGTTGGGAGGCTGAGTAGCCCAGCACCCTTTATATGTACAATTTTGTATTACACCGTTGAGATAAGCAGAAGGAAAGGCAAAAGCATGCCAAATAAACACAAATTAGACAAGAGCGGTCAAATAAGCACTAAGTTATACAAAAGAGGGTGGGAAAAAAGAATAACATTTATTTTTGATATTTCTCGGTAGAAAATTTCTAAGTAGCACTGAAACTGAAAATGTACATTTTGCTACAATAATATTGCTAGAAAATTTCACATGTTGTTTGATGGTACTCTACACGTTGCGCTTAGAATTGGTTGCAATATACTCTCATGACATTTGATGATTTTAAACATGAATATTTGGATGAATAGTATTTGAGAACTAAAACTAAAAATAGGTATGACTTATTGTATGCAGTTATTGAGATGTACCTTTTTTCCATGCCTGTTGAGATGGTTCTTTTTCTACGCATGCTTGCATAATGAGGTGACATGTGTATTTAATTTTGTTGGACATGTGGTGAGCGGCCACTGTAGAGAGCTTGGGAGCGGCATCTAATGGGTACTAGGTTATACCTCGTGCGTTGCATGCATAGAGAGATATAGTTTAGCCGAGGCTGATTGTCTAGATATAGAAGATTTGTAAATGTTTCCTACCGGTCGAACGCCTTTCCGGTCGCTCTCGCGCGCTCCACGTGGATAGACAAGTTCACAGGGCTAGAACACATCTCCCCTTAGCCTTATCTTCAATGAATTGGTTTTCGTCATTCGTTCCACACAACCCATCTCTTTCCTCGCGCTTATTTGATTACAACCATGGGTTTCCCCATCGATCTCACCATGTCCCTTCCCTCTCGCCATGGCCGCCACCCACAACCTCCTCCCTCCCCATCGTGGATGCGACGTGGAGCTGAAGCCCCCATTCCTTGATGATGCGACGACCGGCATCTTAGCGAGCTAGAACCGTGACCATGGGGATGATGTGACGTGTCGGGGGAGGGGGGAGATGGAACCTTGCCCGCGCGGTTTGCTGCAATGGCTACATCGACGAGCTGGAACCTATGTGGCATGCTGCAATCGCCGATGGGTGAGCTGCAACTATCTGTGCGGCGTGCTACAATCTAGTACGACGAGAAGACCTACGATGGGCGTGTGACTGACGATCTTTTTTTGCTGGAACCATCTTGTTCGAGAGGTGTGACGACCGACCAATTTTTTTGCTGGGACGGCGAGATGTGTGTTGCGACCGACGATCCATTTTGTTGGAACCTGAGATTTTTTTGCTAGAACCGCGACTAGCAATTGTTGCAACCCGCGGATACGAGCGCAACTTCCTTGGTGACCATGACGACAGTTTCGCTACAACAGGACGAAGCCCGAGCTGGAACCAATAACTAGTTTGTTGTAGCCGACTTGAGTGGTTTTCTATGGCGACGACGGGGTGGAGTCTTCATTGTTGCTACCGGCGACCCTATTTTTACTGGAATCGGAGCCCTATTTTGTTGGGACTGGTGCCCTGGCTTGCTACGACGTCCGCCCTGAGAGCTGCAAACATGGCGAGTTGGAACCATCATCTCGGTGGCTGCTGGGACCGACGTCTCTAGCATGCCGGGGATCAGCATTGCGACATGCTGACCAGGTGATTTGGGCAACAAATATAATCGCAATATTTCAGAGCCGCGCCGTGTTGGAATCGGCCAACTTCCACACTGCAACTATCGGCGAGCACCCATGCTGGGGACAGGGGTGATGGACCGGTTCTGCGAGGGCGGCGACAAGAGGGCAAGCGATGGCGAACTAGCGGTGCTTCGAGAGTCGGTCGGCATGTGAAAGAACATGCGGTGCCCCCATGTTTGGTTTTGGTAATTGATGACAATCTCTATGGACTAATGGTCGTCTTGAGTTATATTTGAAGGGTTTGTCCATAGGCTTTTCTTGGAGTCCATTTGTTGGTTTCAAGGAGAGTTTGTGATGACCAAGGTGCTATTAAGGAATTATCCAAAGATTGGTCATATGAGTGTTGTGCTTATAGCAAGCATGTCTTGAAGAAGAAGAGTGTGTGATCATTCATGTTTACCTTCAAAACATCATCCAAATGAAGAGAGTTGGAAAGATTAAAGGCTGATCAAGACTAAGTCAAAGAGTGAATCAAGTTGATCAACACACAAAGCATAGAAGATGTACCGAGAGGGATCAAGCGATCCCATGGTATGGTAAGCAGTGGCGGAGCCAGCACCCGGCGAGCCGGGGCGGCTGCCCGGGCTCCCATGCTCCATGTGCATGTAACTCTAGTATAAAATAATGGTTTGATTAACAGTTTGTTTGGGCAAAAGCTAATTAAACTTGCAGTAGTTAGAACTTGCCCAGGCTCTAAGCTTGAGCTGGCTCCGCCACTGATGGTAAGCATTGTCAATTATGCTTTGTGTACTAACCCATGATCTTCGTGAGAGTTCTTTGTGGGGTTAGGTTGTGGTGTGCAAGTTCTAGTGAAGCATCACGAAGAGATCAAATGCTTGAAGCTTGTCGTCCATTGTGGTGACAATGGACTTGTGAAGTATGCGGAAGAGAAGCTCACCCATAGTGAAGTATGGGGGAGCAATCAACTAGTCTTCATCGAGCCAACGCAATCAAGAAAGGTGGTCCAACTTGAGGGAGTCAAGATCGTCATCATCTAGCTCAAATGGACCATGTGCAAGGCAAAGGTTTGACCTTGATAGGTTTTCTATTTTACCGGTCTCATGGTAGTTGTGGGAGACCGGGTTATAGGATCGATTGCCGTACTATCAAGGGGGGCTCTCGATGAGTTGCTTGATCGTATCGTTCATAGAGAGCTCAAACCATTGCATCCTTGCATCTTCTTGTTGGTTCTTGTTTGGTTCTTCTCCTTGTGAGTTTTGGAGCTTATGGTCATTTTCTTGACAAGCTCGAGTTCATCGAAAACGGAGTTCACATGCTTCTTCTATGATGTTTTCGATGTTGGAGGTCATGCCCGTTCTTCTCTGTTGGAGGTTTCACTCTTCTATTTGTCAAGAATTCGGCCAAGATTGTTTTCTTCAAGTGCAAAGTAGAAGGGCATCATGTTAGATCTTGCCCATTGAAGAAGAAGGCCATTAGTGTCAAGAAACAAGGGAAGAGGGCACAAGTTCGATCTCATGCTCAACCTCAAGTTGAAGAAAGGCCACTTCCCAAGAAGACTCAAGTTAATGCTTCTCTTGTTGAGAAATCAAGTGAGAAGAAAGTGAAGAGTAGAAGTTGCTACTTATGTCGTGAGAAAGGCCACGTCGCTTCTTCATGCACTAGTGGTAACTTATCCAACCCAGTTATTATTGATGATATCTATTCTCTTGGGAAGGATAAGGTTGGCAATGTGTTTGCCAAGTTTGTTGGTACTCAAAGTGGTGTCAAGAAAAGAACCATTTGGGTTGCCAAGCCTATTGTGACTAACCTCTTAGGACCCAACTCGGTTGGGGACCACCAAGCTCAAACTTGATCAATAGGTGTTGTTGGAGGGCATTGGAGACTTGGCTACATTATGAAGAATTAAGGGGACTTCATCATTCTTATTGTCTCAAACCAAGTCAATTGGATTATCAAGTTTCTGTCTTATGTCCAATGTGCCTCCTTGCGGTAACTTGTACTTAAATTGTTTACATTGAAAGTTACTTGCCCCCTTGCATGTTTTGGTCTTGTTCCTTGCATGTGTTTGTATATGTTGTGCTTCCAACTTGCCCCCTTACATTGAAAGTTACTTGATGCTACTCGTCGTCTTGTTTCCAACAAGCTTGAGTTTGCTCAATTCGGAGCTCTTTTGCAGAAGTTATGGCAGTTCTGGTTTTTCGTGGAGTTTACTTGTTTTCGTGGAAGTGGCATTAGGATGGTGCCAGCGGTAGTACCGCTGGGCCGGAGCGGCAATACCGCTTATCGCCACAAGCGGTAGTACCAATGTTCCTTAGCGGTAGTACCGCCCATGGCCATAAGCGGTAGTACGGCTCTGGTTCCGCGCGGGTACCGCCTCAACTCGAGACGTGTTTTCTCGTGTCGGGTTCAGCGGCAGTAGGAGCGGCAGTAGGAGCAGTAGTACCGCTCATGTGCGGTAGTACCGCGGCTACCACCGCCCCTAGTACCGCTCAATGGCCCTCCTCTCTGTTCCTTCTCCATGGGCTCGTGGTAGGCGCTGTGCGCAGTCCCAGCGGTAGTACGCTGGGCCAAGCAACAGTACCGCTGGCTCCAGCGGTAGTACCGCTCATACGGCTCTGCTTTGCACTCTGTTTCGCTCCGCTCTTTGTGTTCTACCGCCCGGGCGGTAGTACCGCTCCCCTGAGCGGTAGTACCGCTCGTGTGCGGGCTGAGCACATAACGGTTGGATTTTCCCCCTCCTATAAAAGGGGGTCTTCTTCCCCAATGAACCTTATCCTTTGAGCTCGTGTTCTTCCCCCATTGTTGACCTTCTTCGAGCTTGCTAACTCTCAATCCCTCCATGGATTCTTGCTAGTTTTTGAGGGAAAAGAGAGAGGAGATCTAGATCCACATTTCCACCAATCACTTTCTCCTCTATGTGAGGGGAACCCATTGGATCTAGATCTTGGAGTTCTTGGTGTTCTCCTTGTTCTTCCTCTCATCTTCCTCCCTAGCATTAGTTGCTTCGGTGGGATTTGAGAGAGAAGGACTTGGGCACTCTGAGTGCCCTTGCCATTGCATTTGATGCATCGGTTTGAGTTCTCCACCGTGATACGTGGAAGTTACAAGTTGAGAAGCTTATTACTCTTGGGTGCTTGGTGCCCTTGAACTTGTTCCTCTTGGGTGCTTGGGCGCCCTAGATGGTTGGTGGTGTTCGGAGCTTAATCATTGTGGTGTAAAGCTCTGAGTAAGCGTCGGGGTCTCCAATTAGGTTGTGGAGATCGCCTCGAGCAATTTGACGGGTTCCGGTGACCGCCCCCAAGGGTTGCAAAGTGTACGGGTTCGATGACCGCCCCCAAGGGTTGCCATTTGTACGGGTTCGGTGACCGCCCTCAAGGGTCCCTTAGTGGAATCATGGCATCTTGCATTGTGCGAGGGCATGAGGATATTACGGTGGCCCTAGTGGCTTCTTGGGGAGCATTGTGCCTCCACACCACTCCAAACGGAGATTAGCATCCGCAAGGGTGTGAACTTCGGATACATCATCGTCTCCGCGTGCCTAGGTTATCTCTTACCCGAGCCCTTTACTTATGCTATTTACTTTGTGATAGCCATATTGTTCTTTGTCATATATCTTGCTATCACATAGTTGCTTATCTTGCTTAGCATAAGTTGTTGGTGCACATAGGTGAGCCTTGTTTTCGTAGATCTTGTGCTTGACAAATTAATCATTAGGTTTATTCCGCATTTGTTCAAGCCTCTACCGTAATTATTTTAAAGCGCCTATTCACCCCCCCCCCCTCTAGGCGACATCCACGATCTTTCAATTGGTATCAGAGCCTCGTCTCTCTTTATTGGGCTTAACCGCCTAGAGAGTAAAAGATGTCGACTAGGGGATTAGGATTCTCTCACACTCTTATTTTCGATGGCACAAATTCTGATCTTTGGGTAATTCGCATGCTTAATCTCTTTAGGGTCATGGACCCAAATTTAGAGCGAATGGTAGATATGGGTTTTTCTCCTCCAAAGTATCCCCAAAGATTATCTTTAGAGGATGAGAAAAACTCTTATCTCAATGCTCAAGCTTCTAATGTGCTTTTCGATACTTTGAGCAATGTAGTCATATTTCAACTCATGCCATTCCGGGATGCCCATGAGTTGTGGACGAAGCTTCAAGATAAATATGGTGTGTCCAAGTTTTGTAGAGATGATTGTTCTCCCTCCACCTCCGGCCGTATAGTCTTCTCAACTTCTTCTACTTCACCTACATGTGGTTTGCCACAAGGTAATGATATGGTGAGTAGTGTTGGTCATTGCAATGATGATAGTATGTTTATTGTGGATGATCATTCATCACTATATTATTACAATGCTTCATCTTTGGACTCTAGCACTTCGAGCACTCCAAATGTTTCACATGCTTGTGTTGATAGTCCTTGCATATCATGTACAATTTTTTTGACTAAATCTCATGATGATATGCTTGTTATGTCTTGTTGCCATGATAAAAATGCACGTATTTCCTCGAGTTGTTGTGCTAACAATGTAGAGGAAACCCAACACTCCATGGAACAAGATGTGGTCTTGAATGGTGCTTCAAGGGATCCTACATCATCATCTATTGCTTTTTGCCTTATGGCTAAGGCGTCAAAGGTATCTCCTACTTTGTACCCCAATATGTCTCTTGATGATGATGTTGATGCTAATGATGATGAGGATAATGATGAAGAGAATGATAATGTTGCCTCCTTAAAAACTAAGGGGGAAATGGTCTTTAAAGCTCTTCATAGAAATAAAATTGTTCATTCCAACTTCATGGAAATAATGTCCATTGCCATTGATGGCAAGAAATACATTGAGGAGTTGGAATCTCATCTAGAGGAGCATGAGGTCACCATTGAGAAAATGGAAGCTCATGGGCGTGATTACGCAAATGAGATCGCGGAGCTATCTCAAGCTCTTGAACATGAACAAACCACCTCCGAATCTCTTGAGGAGACTTTTGCTTTAGAATTATCTAGAGTTAGTGAATCTCATGATAGAGCTCTTGAGGTGGCCAATGATTTCAAAACTAAAAATTCTAAGCTTGAAGTTTATCATGCTAGACTCCTTGAGGATTTTGAGCACTTCAAAAATGGCTCAAGGGTCATCAAGGGTGAGCTCATTAAACTCACCGAGTCTCATGCCCAACTTGAAGCTTCTTATTTAAAAGAGCTTGCCAAGTTGTCCTCTCCTATTGTTGTAAATGATGATCCTTGTGCTACTAACTCTATTACTTGTGAAGCATCCATTTTGAAGGAGAATGTTGAGCTACGGGCTCAATTTGAGTTGCTATCTAGCAATTATGGGAAATTGGAAGAAAACCGTGAAAAGCTCTCAAGCTCTCATGATGATCTTCTAGTATCCCATAATGTGCTAAAGGTAGCTCATGAGGCCATGATTGCTAAGGTAACATCAAGTGAGCCTCATGTGGATACTATCACTACTTCTAGTCAAAATACTATATTGCCATGTGCTAGTCCTTGTAATTCATCTACTCACAATGTTGGTACATCTTGTGATGAATTGCTTTCCTTGCCTCGATGAAGCTTATACTTCCTCTAGTACTTGTGTTGAGACTAACCATGTAGAGGAAATCAAAGAGCTCAAGGCCCAAGTCACTTCTTTGAAGAAAGACTTGAAAAAGAGTCATGAAGGGAAATCCACACTCAACAATATCTTGAGTGTGCAAAAATCCCCCAATGACAAAGGTGGACTTGGATTCAACTCCAATAAGAAGAAGAAGTCCAAGATGAACAAAAAGAAGGGCCAATAACAAGTCAAGAATTCGGCCAAGATTGTTTGCTTCAAGTGCAAAGTAGAAGGGCATCATGTTAGATCTTGCCCATTGAAGAAGAAGGCCATTAGTGTCAAGCAACAAGGGAAGAGGGCACAAGTTCAATCTCATGCTCAACCTCAAGTTGAAGAAAGGCCACTTCCCAAGAAGACTCAAGTTAATGCTTCTCTTGTTGAGAAATCAAGTGAGAAGAAAGTGAAGAGTAGAAGTTGCTACTTATGTCGTGAGAAAGGCCACGTCGCTTCTTCATGCACTAGTGGTAACTTATCCAACCCAATTATTATTGATGATATCTATTCTCTTGGGAAGGATAAGGTTGGCAATGTGTTTGCCAAGTTTGTTGGTACTCAAAGTGGTGTCAAGAAAAGAACCATTTGGGTTGCCAAGCCTATTGTGACTAACCTCTTAGGACCCAACTTGGTTGGGGACCACCAAGCTCAAACTTGATCAATAGGTATTGTTGGAGGGCATTGGAGACTTGGCTACATTATGAAGAATTAAGGGGACTTCATCATTCTTATTGTCTCAAGCTAAGTGAATTGGATTATCAAGTTTCTATCTTTGTCCAATGTGCCTCCTTGCGGTAACTTGTACTTAAATTGTTTACATTGAAAGTTACTTGCCCCCTTGCATGTTTTGGTTTTGTTCCTTGCATGTGTTTGTATATGTTGTGCTTCCAACTTGCCCCCTTACATTGAAAGTTACTTGATGCTACTCGTCGTCTTGTTTCCAACAAGCTTGAGTTTGCTCAATTCGGAGCTCTTTTGCAGAAGTTATGGCAGTTCTGGTTTTTCCTGGAGTTTACTTGTTTTCGTGGAAGTGGCATTAGGATGGCGCCAGCGGTAGAACCGCTGGGCCGGAGCGGCGGTATCGCTTATCGCCACAAGCGGTAGTACCGCTGTTCCTCAGCGGTAGTACCGCCCATGGCCATAAGCGGTAGTACGGCTCCGGTTCTGCGCGGGTACCGCCTCGACTTGAGACGTGTTTCCTCGTGTCGGGTTCAGCGGCAGTAGGAGCAGCAGTAGGAGCGGTAGTACCACGGCTAACACCGCCCCTAGTACTGCTCAATGGCCCTCCTCTCTGTTCCTTCTCTATGGGCTCGTGGTAGGCGCTGTGCGCGGTCCCAGCGGTAGTATCGCTGGGCCAAGCGGCAGTACCGCTGGCTCCAGCGGTAGTACCGCTCATACGGCTCTGCTTTGCACTCTGTTTCGCTCCGCTCTTCGTGTTCTACCGCCCGGGCGGTAGTACCGCTCCCCTGAGCGGTAGTACCGCTCGTGTGCGGGCTGAGCACATAATGGTTGGATTTTCCCCCTCCTATAAAAGGGGGTCTTCTTCCCCAATGAACCTTATCCTTTGAGCTCGTGTTCTTCCCCCATTGTTGACCTTCTTCGAGCTTGCTAACTCTCAATCCCTCCATGGATTCTTGCTAGTTTTTGAGGGAAAAGAGAGAGGAGATCTAGATCCACATTTCCACCAATCACTTTCTCCTCTATGTGAGGGGAACCCATTGGATCTAGATCTTGGAGTTCTTGGTGTTCTCCTTCTTGTTCTTCCTCTCATCTTCCTCCCTAGCATTAGTTGCTTCGGTGGGATTTGAGAGAGAAGGACTTGGGCACTCCGTGTGCCCTTGCCATTGCATTTGGTGCATCGGTTTGAGTTCTCCATCGTGATACGTGGAAGTTACAAGTTGAGAAGCTTATTACTCTTGGGTGCTTGGTGCCCTTGAGCTTGTTCCTCTTGGGTGCTTGGGCGCCCTAGACGGTTGGTGGTGTTTGGAGCTCAATCATTGTGTTGTAAATCTCCGAGCAAGCGTCGAGGTGTCCAATTAGGTTGTGGAGATCGCCCCGAGCAATTTGACGGGTTCCGGTGACCGCCCCAAGGGTTGCCAAAGTGTACGGGTTCGGTGACCGCCCCCAAGGGTTGCCATTTGTACGGGTTCGGTGACCACCCTCAAGGGTCCCTTAGTGGAATCACGGCATCTTGCATTGTGCGAGGGCGTGAGGAGATTACGGTGGCCCTAGTGGCTTCTTGGGAAGCATTGTGCCTCCACACCACTCCAAACGGAGATTAGCATCCGCAAGGGTGTGAACTTCGGGATACATAGTCGTCTCCACGTGCCTCGGTTATCTCTTACCCGAGCCCTTTACTTATGCTCTTTACTTTGTGATAGCCATATTGTTCTTTGTCATATATCTTGCTATCACATAGTTGCTTATCTTGCTTAGCATAAGTTGTTGGTGCACATAGGTGAGCCTAGTTGTCATAGGTCTTGTACTTGACAAATTAACCGTTAGGTTTATTCCGCATTTGTTCAAGCCTCTACCGTAATTATTTTAAAGCGCCTATTCACACCCCTCTAGGCGACATCCACCATCTTTCAATTGGTATCAGAGCCTCGTCTCTCTTTGTTGGGCTTAAGCGCCTAGAGAGTAAAAGATGTCGACTTGGGGATTACGATTCTCTGACACTCTTAGTTTCGATGGCACAAATTTTGATGTTTGGGTAATTCGCATGCTTAATCTCTTTAGGGTCATGGACCCGAATTTAGAGCGAATGGTAGATATGTGTTTTTCTCCTCCAAAGGATCCCCAAAGATTATATTTAGAGGATGAGAAAAACTCTTATCTCAATGCTCAAGCTTCTAATGTGCTTTTCGATGCTTTGAGCAATGTAGTCATATTTCAACTCATGCCATTCCGGGATGCCCATGAGTTGTGGACGAAGCTTCAAGATAAATATGGTGTGTCCAAGTTTTGTAGAGATGATTGTTCTCCCTCCACCTCCGGCCGTATAGTCTTCTCAACTTCTTCTACTTCACCTACATGTGGTTTGCCACAAGGTAATGATATGGTGAGTAGTGTTGGTCATTGCAATGATGATAGTATGCTTATTGTGGATGATCATTCATCACAGTATTATTACAATGCTTCATATATGGACTCTAGCACTTCGAGAACTCCAAATGTTTCACATGCTTGTGTTGATAGTCCTTGCATATCATGTACAAATTTCTTGACTAAATCTCATGATGATATGCTTGCTATGTCTTGTTGCCATGATAAAAATGCATGTATTTCCTCAAGTTGTTGTGCTAACAATGTAGAGGAAACCCAACACTCCATGGAACAAGATGTGGTCTTGAATGGTGCTTCAAGGGATCCTACATCATCATCTATTGCTTTTTGCCTTATGGCTAAGGCGTCATAGGTATCTCCTACTTTGTACCCCAATATGTCTCTTGATGATGTTGATGCTAATGATGATGAGGATAATGATGAAGAGAATGATAATGTTGCCTCCTTAAAAACTAAGGGGGAAATGATTTTTAAAGCTCTTCATAAAAATAAAATTGCTCGTTCCAACTTCATGGAAATAATGTCCATTGCCATTGATGGCAAGAAATACATTGAGGAGTTGGAATCTCATCTAGAGGAGCATGAGGTCACCATTGAGAAAATGGATGCTCATGGGCGTGATTACGCAAATGAGATCGCGGAGCTATCTCAAGCTCTTGAACATGAACAAACCACCTCCGAATCTCTTGAGGAGACTTTTGCTTTACAATTATCTAGAGTTAGGGAATCTCATGATAGAGCTCTTGAGGTGGCAAATGATTTCAAAACTAAAAATTCTAAGCTTGTAGTTTCTCATGCTAGACTTCTTGAGGATTTTGAGCACCTCGAAAATGGCTCAAGGGTCATCAAGGGTGAGCTCATCAAACTCACCGAGTCTCATGCCCAACTTGAAGCTTCTTATTTAAAAGAGCTTGCCAAGTTGTCCTCTCCCATTGTTGTAAATGATGATGCTTGTGCTACTAACTCTATTACTTGTGAAGCATCCATTTTGAAGGAGAATGTTGAGCTACGGGCTCAATTTGAGTTGCTATCTAGCAATTATGGGAAATTGGAAGAAAACCATGAAAAGCTCTCAAGCTCTCATGATGATCTTCTAGTATCCCATAATGTGCTAAAGGTAGCTCATGAGGCCATGATTGCTAAGGTAACATCAAGTGAGCCTCATGTGGATACTATCACTACTTCTAGTCAAAATACTATATTGCCATGCGTTAGTCCTTGTAATTCATCTACTCACAATGTTGGTACATCTTGTGATGAATTGCTTTCCTTGCCTTGTTGCTCTAACGATGAAGCTTATACTTCCTCTAGTACTTGTGTTGAGACTAACCATGTAGAGGAAATCAAAGAGCTCAAGGCCCAAGTCACTTCTTTGAAGAAAGACTTGAAAAAGAGTCATGAAGGGAAATCCACACTCAACAATATCTTGAGTGTGCAAAAATCCCCCAATGACAAAGGTGGACTTGGATTCAACTCCAATAAGAAGAAGAAGTCCAAGATGAACAAAAAGAATGGCCAAGAACAAGTCAAGAATTCGGCCAAGATTGTTTGCTTCAAGTGCAAAGTAGAAGGGCATCATGTTAGATCTTGCCCATTGAATAAGAAGGCCATTAGTGTCAAGCAACAAGGGAAGAGGGCACAAGTTCAATCTCATGCTCAACCTCAAGTTGAAGAAAGGCCACTTCCCAAGAAGACTCAAGTTAATGCTTCTCTTGTTGAGAAATCAAGTGAGAAGAAAGTGAAGAGTAGAAGTTGCTACTTATGTCGTGAGAAAGGCCACGTCGCTTCTTCATGCACTAGTGGTAACTTACCCAACCCAATTATTATTGATGATATCTATTCTCTTGGGAAGGATAAGGTTGGCAATGTGTTTGCCAAGTTTGTTGGTACTCAAAGTGGTGTCAAGAAAAGAACCATTTGGGTTGCCAAGCCTATTGTGACTAACCTCTTAGGACCCAACTTGGTTGGGGACCACCAAGCTCAAACTTGATCAATAGGTGTTGTTGGAGGGCATTGGAGACTTGGCTACATTATGAAGAATTAAGGGGACTTCATCATTCTTATTGTATCAAGCCAAGTCAATTGGATTATCAAGTTTCTATCTTATGTCCAATGTGCCTCCTTGCGGTAACTTGTACTTAAATTGTTTACATTGAAAGTTACTTGCCCCCTTGCATGTTTTGGTTTTGTTCCTTGCATGTGTTTGTATATGTTGTGCTTCCAACTTGCCCCCTTACATTGAAAGTTACTTGATGCTACTCATCGTCTTGTTTCCAACAAGCTTGAGTTTGCTCAATTCGGAGCTCTTTTGCAGAAGTTATGGCAGTTCTGGTTTTTCGAGGAGTTTACTTGTTTTCGTGGAAGTGGCATTAGGATGGTGCCAGCGGTAGTACCGCTGGGCCGGAGCGGCAGTACCGCTTATCGCCACAAGCGGTAGTACCGCCCAGGGCCATAAGCGGTAGTACGGCTCCGGTTCCGCGCAGGTACCGCCTCGACTCGAGACGTGTTTTCTCGTGTCGGTTTCAGTGGCAGTAGGAGCGGCAGCACCGCCCATGTGCGGTAGTACCGCGGCTACCACCGCCCCTAGTACCGCTCAATGGCCCTCCTCTCTGTTCCTTCTCCATGGGCTCGTGGTAGGCGCTGTGCGCGGTCCTAGCGGTAGTACCGCTGGGCCAAGCGGCAGTACCGCTGGCTCCAGCGGTAGTACCGCTCATACGGCTCTGCTTTGCACTCTGTTTCGCTCCGCTCTTTGTGTTCTACCGCCCGGGCGGTAGAACCGCTCCCCTGAGCGGTAGTACCGCTCGTGTGCGGGCTGAGCACATAACGGTTAGATTTTCCCCCTCCTATAAAAGGGGGTCTTCTTCCGCAATGAACCTTATCCTTTGAGCTCGTGTTCTTCCCCCATTGTTGACCTTCTTCGAGCTTGCTAACTCTCAATCCCTCCATGGATTCTTGCTAGTTTTTGAGGGAAAAGAGAGAGGAGATCTAGATCCACATTTCCACCAATCACTTTCTCCTCTATGTGAGGGGAACCCATTGGATCTAGATCTTGGAGTTCTTGGTGTTCTCCTTCTTGTTCTTCCACTCATCTTCCTCCCTAGCATTAGTCGCTTCGGTGGGATTTGAGAGAGAAGGACTTGAGCACTCCGTGTGCCCTTGCCATTGCATTTGGTGCATCGGTTTGAGTTATCCAGCGTGATACGTGGAAGTTACAAGTTGAGAAGCTTATTACTCTTGGGTGCTTGGTGCCCTTGAGCTTGTTCCTCTTGGGTGCTTGGGCGCCCTAGACGGTTGGTGGTGTTCGGAGCTCAATCATTGTGGTGTAAAGCTCCGAGCAAGCGTCGGGGTCTCCAATTAGGTTGTGGAGATTGCCCCGAGCAATTTGACGGGTTCCGGTGACCGCCCCCAAGGGTTGCCAAAGTGTACGGGTTCGGTGACCGCCCCCAAGGGTTGCCATTTGTACGGGTTCGGTGACCGCCCTCAAGGGTCCCTTAGTGGAATCACGACATCTTGCATTGTGCGAGGGCGTGAGGAGATTACGGTGGCCCTAGTGGCTTCTTGGGGAGCATTGTGCCTCCACACCGCTCCAAACGGAGATTAGCATCCGTAAGGGTGTGAACTTCGGGATACATCATCGTCTCCGCGTGCCTCGGTTATCTCTTACCCGAGCCCTTTACTTATGCTCTTTACTTTGTGATAGCCATATTGTTCTTTGTCATATATCTTGCTATCACATAGTTGCTTATCTTGCTTAGCATAAGTTGTTGGTGCACATAGGTGAGCCTAGTTGTCGTAGGTCTTGTGCTTGACAAATTAACCGTTAGATTTATTCCGCATTTGTTCAAGCCTCTACCGTAATTATTTTAAAGCGCCTATTCATCCCCCTCTAGGAGACATCCACGATCTTTCAGCATGCATCCATGGCAGGGTCAACAGCGCTCGCTATCGATATCTTCCTCATGTGACCGTGCGTGTCGACGTGATTTTTTGAGCAAAGTGAAACGATACGAGGGAAGATGGAGCTGGGGCTCATTCGACGGCTGGGGATCGAGGCATCTGACGGCTCATGCACGGCTTTCGGCCGTCGACCGCCGCCCTAAAAGATTACTACTCTCTCCATTCCAAAATAGATGACTCAACTTTGTACTAACTTTAGTACGAAACTAGTATAAAGTTGGGTCATCTATTTTGAAACGGAGGGAGTATTACTTAAGGATAAAAGAGTTATGTAAGTAGCTTACTCAGGCTAGTCGATCCACACAGAGTGCCGCCCAAAAAAACTAATACTTATTTCGTCCGAAATTACTTGTCATACAATCTAGATGTATCTTAGTTCAATACATTTATTTCTTTTTGTTTCTGTAAAAAGTAATTCATGCAGACGAGTATTACTTCTCTTTTTTTCTTTTTTTTGAGGGAATGCCATCATGGCTAACTTTATTAAAATTAAATCACGCTTACATCGTCGATCAACAGCGGCAAAATAAAACTAGGTGGATCATCAACCCACACGCAACTATCTAGCATACATTCATGTGCAAGTGTATGCGCTACCCGATTTGCTTCCCTTGGACAGTGCATAAATAAGATTCTGCCAAAGAGCTCGCCTAAATATGAATGTCTTCGAATATTGGAGCAGCAACTGTCGCAGAGAAACCGCCTTCCAGAAGAGTATCAATAACTCCTGTACAATCAGACTGAATAACTAATTTTTGACAGCCTATTTGATCTGCAAGATGAATACCATCTAGAACTGCTTGAGCTTCAGCTGTTGCCGCGTCAAGCGCAAAAGGAATGAGCTTGGATCCCGCGCCTACAAATCTTCCTTTATCATCTCTGATTACCACACCTGTAGCTCCTGACCTCATTAAGGACAGTATAACCGAGCTAAACCAAGCTCTCTCACGCCCGCAGTATTTATGACCGTTTGATTTCGTGTATTGAACGTTTTTGATCGTTCGATCTTCCTCAGAGCATCGTGTCACGCCGAGTGGGCCGATTGTCCGAGAAGAGCGCTAGTCTGGAAGAAAAATTGATGCATTCCTGTTGATCGGGCCTCTGCACCACGGCCCAATTATATGTGACACGACACAAGAAAATGAAGCCGATCCGTTCCAGGTCTTCTCTCTCTCTCTCTCTCAGAACGCCTCATCCTCTCCTCGACCTCGCCGCCGCCGCTCAGCACTTCAGCAGTCGTTTAGTCGCTCCCCTCCCCTTCCTTCTCCCTCTCTCTTACCAGCAGTGGCTACAGCGCGGTACTTGCGGCCAGCCCTCCAGCGATCTGGCCTTCTTCCCGCACGTAGGCGCCGTCGTCACCGATCGGGGCCTCCAGCCCGACGCCGGCGACGGCAACGCGATTCTGGAGGTCAACGACGCCCGCAACGGCAACGTGATACTGGTAGTCACCCTCCGTTGAACATCCTTTCTCCTTTGTCCTCACCCTGTTTGTTATCGCGGGCATGATGGTCAGCATTTTTTTTGAGATCATGGTCAGCAATCTCCAATCGAGAAACACCGGCTACATTGAGCCGATGCCATGTCTCATGTGTGTCGTACTCGAGGGTAAAAAGGGGGCGTAGCATAGCACCACAATCTATTTCTTTGTTTCTATTCTTCTCAAGTTATAGGAATTTCTAGATCTTAAGATACACATAGATGATTCTTTGATGGTTATTCAGGTCAGGTGTTTGACAAATTGTTCGTTTGGCATACAGGTTGTCGTTGTATGCTTATATACTTTCGATCCTTCCCGTACACAATTATACCCGATCAACTAATATATGTCTATTTTCATACAGTCTCGCGTTCTATGCCATAATAGATTGTCTGTTGCAGACGGCGGCAAGACAGCTAGCGGCATGTACACAGTACACCCTCCTTTCCATCCGCGTGTGCCTTGGCCTTCCCCAGCCCACCAAACTTTCTGAGTGGATCTTCAGGAGCAGATGACGTCGTGTAGGCCCAATGGCCGGCGGCTAAGTTACTGGTGGCTTCGATGACAGTGATGACTCTTGTATGTCGAGCTTCTCCCTGGCCCCTCAGCTGCTCGCTCGGGATTCTCAACACCACCAACGTGTCGGCCAACACCACTTGAGTCAATGACCACATCCAACGGCACACGTCCAACAACGACAACCCCGGCTGCCTCTTTCCCGTATGACTTTCTCCTTATTGTAGGATGGATTGACACTATTATTTTGCTACATCTATGGAAGTAAAGTTATGCCATACTCGTGTGAGGATCACTGGAATCAAATTGCTATATATTGTATTTACGTATCACTGAATTTATAGGTTGAGCAAGGTCATACACTCGGAAAGATAAAAGCCTACTCCTGATGCATGATAGCAGTTTGTACTGTAGTCTGCAGAACAGTAGTAGTACCTTGGCATATGTTCTATCTCTAGCCCAATTGGTCAATATGCTTTCTAGCTATTCCATCTCAGATTTGTCTATTTTCTCAAATAATTTATCTGCTACGAGTAATATTTTTTTAATATGCAGACATGCTGAGTTGCTGACAAGATATGTTGTATTTGACTCTTTGTAGGCATAGTTATTTCAATGTGATCTTTAGCATTGCAAGCTAAACTTTATATTTATATCTTTTATTTGCAGTGCATTGTGTTACAACCGAGTGTCTCAACAACCTGAATGCGATGTGGACTGCACATTCTTCTCTCGTTGTGGTGAATTGAGGGCTCTGCTTTCTTGTGGTGGGAGACGATAGCAGGGTTTTGTGCTCCTCTTGAGACTTTTTACTCCATCTACCACGTCAATACTGGCAACCTGCTCTTGCTTGGTGGTGAATTCCAGGTCAGCATGTTTGTTACCCTATACAGTGCTCCGTTCCGATTCTTATTCTCTTCTTTTTTCCGATCAAAGGGGAGCTCCCCCGGGTCCTGGCTCCATTTCGTAGAAACGAAACCACGACAAACCATACAAAATGTCTGCACTAAAACCAGGTTCAATTTTCATACATACTCCATCTGTCCCGAATTATTTGTTGCAGAAATAGATGTATCTAGACGTATTTTTAGTTCTAGATACATCCATTTCTATCCATTTTTGCGACAAGTAATTCGGGACGGAGGGAGTATTAGATTTTATGCAACAGCTAATAGTATGGATTGTCTGTGGCTGAATCGGTCGCCCTTTCTACCTTCTGGCTCTGATATTGATGTATTGAGAGGATGCCCAGTTTTCAGGTTGTGATGCATAAGCTACAGCTTAATTGAAGTAACAATGGAAATTTTTATTGGCATCCTTATAAAAGACCCTCTCTATATCTTTTTTCTAGGGTCATGAATGAGCACACATGCGGACATCTATTTTATGCAATGCAATTGACGCTTTTGGTCAGCCAGCTAGAGGGCATTTAGGGAATGGACAAGGGTGTTGTGCAAAGAAAACTCCAAGGAGATCACATCCACCTGCTTGTGGTTGCTTGCGGTTGTTTCTCTCATCTGCTTTGTTAAGATCCAGGTGCAGTCCTCTCTTCTCTGGTGCATCATCCCGTCCGTCAGGGCTCTGCATCCCCTGCGAACGGGTAGCCCTGAGCTCTCTAAGGTAACACCTATTGCTCACTCCACAATCTAATAGTACAACATTTTGCGGATACCAACTAAAACTCCATGTTCAGTTGTAGTTGTACAGTAGTAGTGCGTGGCTGAACTGTATTGCCATTTGCTGCTGGATATGGAACTATAGGTCACATTAACCTTTCCATGGAAGCAAGCAAGCTTTTTTGACTTGTGATGTATAACCTGCCATTTCTCTTTAAAATTTAAAAACATTACCAAGCGCACAAGTTAATGTAGGAGTCTTAATAAGAATTGTGCAAATGCACCCAAAGTTCATTTCAAACTTATTAAATGTTTTTTACCGTTGATATCTGATGTACTATACTGTTGTGGTTTTTCTCTAAGATGGCTTTTTTTTGGTCAAACAAAAAGCTTAGATATGTTAGTTTGCTCTACTCTTTTCCTTCCATAAAAAATTCCATGATATGTGCTATGCAGATCTCCTTGCAGGTACTGCTCGCCCCTCTCTTTTTACATCACACTTGACCAGAGACTGGCTCACACCCTCTTCTGGTGATTGGCGAAGGATGAGCGACCACTTGAAGGTGCTCTGAGATAGTACTCCTTCGTTTTTTCAATGAAATATTACATTGACTTTTGATGGCCTTGAAAAAAGAGAGCAGTTCAATTCTATGAATTGGATAGTAACTACGAAGGTGATGTCATTTGGTAGGTTGTAGTTTTGTATGTTGATTTATAATTTTTATGTGGGGTTTACAAATTGTTCATGTATTATTTTCTGAGGCACACATGATGTGGATTATTGATCTATTCGATAACTGTCCAACACATATGTATCAGTGTACAGAAATTAAACTTTATTTTTCAAGAGTCCATGATTTATAGAAATTCCTATCATCCTATTGGAAAAATAGATGGGCGCAGCAACGCGCGCCGTCAATGATCTAGTATTAATATCGTACTTCGCATCAACATTTACAGAGACAAAGCTCTCCGACGCCGGATGCCAAGTACTTGATCTTGGCTGAATCTCTTTCCCTTGTGCTTTCGAGAAACTAGATACCAAGACTTGAACTGACATCGCTGCTTGTGATAAAGATTGCACAGTTTCTGCATGGATTGTCTGTCTTTGTCTCCACCAAATGTACCAAGTGGCCGTTATGATTGTTTCTCTCAAAAATTTTACTGATGCATCAACTGGGACCTGAACTTTCCAGCCATCAGATAATCAAGCACTGCACTACTTGTCCTGACCGATCTATCTGACATGCTTCAGAATAAATGCCTTCTTAGCAAGTGGCTGTGGAAGCTCTCTTCGGAGGATGATGCTATGTGGGCTCAAATCCTCCGCGGCAAGTACCTTCAGACAAAAACCTTGTCCCAGGTCACTGTACGGCCGACCGACTCGCCCTTCTGGAAAGGTCTCATGAAGGTCAAGCAGGCATTGTTTAATAGGACAAAGTTTGTTATTGGAAACGACACGAGTACACGTTTCTGGGAGGATACTTGGCTCGGTGACACACCCTTAGCCATCCAATACCCTTCTCTGTACCGCATTGTTTAACGACGTGAGGTGTTCGTTGCATCGGTCTTTCAATCTACCCCCCTTAATATCTAGTTCCGACGAGCGCTAGCGGGCAATCGTTGGGAAGAATGGCTCCGTCTAGTTAGGAGACTGATGGAAGTCCAGCTTTCTCAACAACCCGATGAATTACGCTGGAAGTTGACTAAGTCTGGAGCATTCACGGTTAAATCAATGTATATTGATGTTATTAATTCGAACTCCATTCCTACGTCCAAGCATGTTTGGGATGTCAAAGTTCCTTTGAAAATAAAAGTGTTTATGTGGTTTGTCCATAAACAAGTTATTTTAACTAAGGACAACTTGATAAAACGTAATTGGACAGGACCTACTAGGTGTAGTTTCTGTGATCGGGACGAGACTATCAAACACCTTTTTTTTGATTGCCCGCTGGCCAAGGTACTTTGGCAGACGGTCCACATTGCTTTCAATATCAAGCCCCCGAATTCTGTTAATGCGTTATTTGGGACATGGCTTAATGGGATTGAGCCTGACTTAGCGAGACATATTCGGGTTGGAGTTTGTGCTTTGCTGTGGACTATCTGGAATTGCAGAAACGATTTGGTCTTTAACAGAATATCATGTATACATTTTTTTGCAGGTATTATTCCAAACTACGGCACTGATCCGTTCGTGGTCGCCACTCACCCAGACGGAGGCCAGAGGGCATTTGGTTACTGGGTCTTTCCGCTGGGAGATGGTAGCTCGGGATATCTTCAACCGGTTTGGATGGCGGTCATGTAATAAGATAGGCATTTAGTATCCCTATCTAGTTTTAGCCAGCCGGTTGTGGCATCTTGATTTGGCTAGTTGATGTTCCTAGCCTTTTTTGGCTCTGTGTGAGCTTTATGTACTTTTCTTTGATTTTTGGAGACCTTTGAAACCATGTTGGTACTATTTTATTTTGATAATAAGATGGCCATATGCATCGTTCTGATGCAGAGGCCAGGGAATCCCCCCTTTTCGAAAAAAATCAGGCCAATTTTCTGCCAAATACCTTATTCTTCAGGATAAAAAGAGTTGCGACACTAACTTATTCTTCTACACCCCGCAAAAAAAAAAAAAAACTTACTCTTCTGCTCTGTCTTGCGTGTTTTCCCCTCCCCGGCGCTCTTGGCGCAAACCCTTGGGAGGCAGAGTCCAGCCATGGCGTGCGCGCTGCTGCCTGCAGGTGTGGCCGCGGTCCTACCGTCTCCTCGCCGGAGCGCCGCCGCCTCGAAGGTAATTCGTCAACCACACTTTCTTCTGCCCCCGTTTCATGGAGCAGGCATTCAGTCGAACAAGTTGTGGGCTCCGCCCCTAGATGGTTGACATAAACTGATTTGATGCTTGCGAGACTGCAATAGAGTTGGGCAACAAATATAATCGCAATATTTCAGAGCCTGCTAGTCAAAATTTCGTTTATTGGCTTGTATCCATGGCTGCCCCAAGATTTTCACCCCTTTCTATTGTTGAAATCTGAAGGTTGTAATAATAGTCCTGCTGGAACTTGAGCCACTCAAATTTTATCTCAGGAACGCCGGAGTACCGCATTCCTCATTAGTTGCTACATTCTACTCCCGTTTCCCAAAATACTCTCCTGTTAAGGAAGAAGCTGAATGCTATACATGTGTTAATTTTCCTTTACTCTGCATAAGAACATGATAGATCCCGGCATCTTTTTTTAGAGAAAAGGATCCCGGCATCTTTTTCAACCAGGTGTCTGAATAATTCACATTATGGTTAATAACCATTTAAAACTCAATGGGTTTCCGCTACTGCTTTTCTTAACCACCTGAATCTGAACTTCTGAAACATCTTTGCTCACAGGGACAGGCGAACCAAGTCGCGTGCACGAACCAGCTTCACTGGAAGCTGCCTTTAAGTGGTAAGTGCTGCATCCATTACAACTTGCAAGAATTTCAATGGCAACAGAGAAGTTACAATCCTACATCTGATTTCATTTGGTCTGAGATTTTTGTACTAATAAATATCTGACTGCATCTGCAGAGCCCCACAGATCCTGGAGCCTTGTTGGCTGCTGCACATGTTCAGGTTCGTCGACAGGAGCAGCTATGTCAAGGAGATCTGCAGATGCTGTAAGTTTTCATACCGATGTATCTCTGCGAGACTCTGTGGCTGCTGTTCTAGGTGCGCAGATAGTTATCTCTGGCTACTGGATTGGCCCCGATGTGGAAGATGGTAGTGGTCATGTTCAGGCCATTCTACAAAGAATTCACTGATGATGCGTCATTGTTAACAAGGTGATTCCCTGGTAGTTGAACATAATCTAGGCTGTACCACCCAAAGAATCCGGATTGTAATGTTTCTTTTGGTATGGATTTATCTCTGGTGGTCAAATCTTCCATTTTGTTTGTTCTCGATGCCCCTGAAATAACATGGGGATGGAAATTAGACTGAATTTTGTCTGCGACTTCTTTTTTCCGAGAGTGAAGTAGCTCTTTGTGATTTTGCTTTTATAGGAAGCACATAGATTCTCAAAAGATTAGCGGCATCCAAGAATGCATTCACCCATATGGTGCATGTTCACCTGTGTTTGAAATGCATTTTTTCTACTCTGCTGGAACTAGAAAACATCGGGATGATGTTTGCATTATTGTAGGAAACACTAGAAGTGAACGGAATATGCACCAACAGTTAGCTGACAAGGCGACGACGTGGTTGGTACAGCACCAACTTATGTGAGCTCAGAGCAAAATCTTACCTAGAAATTGTAGGCACTACTTGTTTGTTTGCACGAATTTGGCTTATTGGAAGAAAAGCAACAAAATACATCAAATACTCCCTCCATTCCTAAATATAAGTCTTTTTAGAGATTCTAATATGGATTACATATGAAGCAAAATGAGTGAATCTACACTCTAAAATACGTCTATATTCATCCCTATGTAGTCCATATTCAAATATCTAAAAAGATTTTATATTCAGAAACTGAGGGAGTAGAACACATATAAATTAGCTACTCACTCTGACTCATAACAACGACAAATTTTAAGACGAATTAGTCCTTGATGCCACCCTCGATGCCCATGCGGCAGATGAGATACTCTTGGAGGTACAGGGGTGGGCAAAGGGCACAAGCTTCGGATGTTGTTCAGACGCTTCACTCGTCACAACCTCTGGATAAACTCAAATGGAGGATTGATACTTTTGCATGCCCATGAAACAGGGGCAAAAGTACACCACGTTCCCGGCCGCAGAGGGGAACCTCTTGGTGGAGAGGGACAGAAATGCCCCATCCCCAACGAACACAGCGCGGCATCGGCCGGTGTCCTCTTACCATGTGAATTTTTAAAATTTGTGAACCTTTTCAAATCCTTGAAATTTTTCAAATTCGTAGACTTTTTTTCAAATGGATGAACATTTTTATAATCCGTAAGCTTTTCCCAAATCCATGAACTTTTTTCAAATTCATGAACATATCTTAAATTCATGAATATTCTTTCGAATTCGTGAGCATTTTAATAAAATTCGTCCATAGCTTGTGGGCTGTGAGCGCCATAGCGTCTTTCTGGCACCTGAAGTGCCAATTAGGAGCTCTCACAATTATCGACATTTAATATTTTTTACGGAAGGTTCCCTTGGTCGCAGCGTTTTGGTCGTTGGTTTCAGTAAACCCAAAAGGAGGGAGTACTACTGATAAAACCCATTAACAAGGTTGTTGGAGGAATTAGGGAGCTTTTGTATCATTTCAACCATCGACATGTTGAGTTTTCTCCTCATCAATGCATGTATATCCAACTAGAGATACTTCAGAGTGGATTGATTAATTAGCCACCCTGTATCTTCGCTGCACTAAGTAATCGGAGTCACCAATGCATGCATATCCATCTAGAGATACTCCAGAGATGGGTTGATTAATTAGCCACCCTGTATCTTCGCTGCACTAAGTAATCGGAGTCACCAATGCATGCATATCCATCTAGAGATATAGATACTCCAGAGATGGATTCATCTGAGTCTATTTAAGACACGACCTCCAAATGAAGGACGCACGCTCAACCGTCTTTCTCCTTGCTCACCTCCAAATCAATCATGTCTATTTTATATGCCTACAAGCTTTGCTTCCTCCTTGCTCTGCTGAATTCGGCCAGCCACGCCGTCGCCGGCAATGTGGCACCACCGACACCGAGCGGTGGATTCAGTCTGCCTATCGTGTCCAACCACGACACAGCCGGCGGGCTCGGGCAGTTTGACGCGAACCTCACGAGCATAGGTCCGCACATAGCCCCTGTGGGGTGGCCCTTATACGGCGTCCTTGTCGGCGTCGGCTCCGGCCAAACCCGGCACTTCTACAAGCTCGGGCTGAACCTCGTTGGCAATCTGACTTGGATGCAGTGCCAGCCCTCCGTGCCCGAGGTTCGGCAGGAGGGCGCCGTCTTCGACTCTGCTAAGTCCCCTCGCTACAAGCACATGAAGCCCACGGACCCCAAGTGTACGCCCCCCTACACCCCCTCCGTCCGGAACCGGTGCAGCTTCTACTCCACCTCCTGGAACGTCGCCGCACACGGCTACCTCGGCAGCGACACGTTTGCCTTCGCTGGCAGCCCCGGCGCAGGAGGACACAACAGGGACGTTGACAACCTCATCTTGGGTTGCGCACACACGACGAACGGGTTCGAGCACCTGAACCACAACATTCTCGCCGGGGTCCTGAGCTTGAGCAGGCACCCGACGTCGTTCATGAGCCAGCTCAACGCACGCGGGCTGACGGACTCGCGGTTCTCATATTGCCTCTTCCCCGGACAGAGCCACCCCAACGCCAGGCACGGGTTCCTCTGCTTTGGCCGCGACATCCCGAGGCACGACCACGCGCAGAGCACGTCGCTGCTGTTCACTGGACTGGGCTACAGCCAAAGTAGCATGTACTACATCCGCGTCGTCGGCATCAGCTTGAACAGGAAAAAGCTTAATGGGGTAAAGACGGCGATGTTTAGGCGGGATCTACAAACCCGTCGCGGGGGGTCCGTCATTGACCCTGGGACTCCCCTGACCAGGCTGGTTCGCGCGGCGTATGATGTCGTGGAGGCCGAGGTCGCGGCGGACATGCACAAGCAGGGGGCGTGCCGCTCGCCGGTGCCGGTGCAGGGGTACCACCTCTGCTTTGGCTCGTGGGGCCACGCGCACTTTCCGAGCTTGACCTTCAACCTGCACGAAGAGGCGACCAGGCTTTTTATCAAGCCGGAACTGCTGTTCGTGAGGGTGAACCAGCACCTGTGCTTCACCGTCGTGCCAGACGAGGAGATGACGGTGCTTGGCGCGGCGCAGCAGGTGGACACGCGGTTCACATTTGACCTCCCGGGCAATCACCTCTACTTTGCCCAGGAGCATTGTAGTGCTGACACTCGCACAACTGTCTAGATCCTAGAGAGTCCTATATGTATCTGCGCGGAATGCATTCATCATTAGTTGGTGCATAAACCGTCTGGGAACAATTTGAGAATAATGAGTTACATTCCTAATTATAATGCTGAATTTAATGATGATGATTGGTGCATTCTTACCCTCCTAACCCTCTTTGGAAACATTTTGCAGGATATTTAAGTATGAAAGATTCGCTGTTTTTTCTTTCCTTTTAGTATTCACTATTTACTATGGTTTACTTTTTATACTCCCTCCGATGCAAGTTATCTGGAGGAAAGCCATGTATGCCAAAATGTGAATTTAGATTATTATTACCCTCCTGGAGATATAATAGCAAGTTGGGGAGACTGTTTGATTTCTACTGCTGCATGCTCTACATAGTTTTTGTGCAATATGCCTCTAGTTTCTGCGGCAGCAAGTAATAAACATTACTGTGCGCTAGATCAGTTTCTGTGTATATGAATCGTGGACCGACTACTTGCTTGCTCGTAGACTGGTTTAGTAATAAATTTCTCGCTAAATGTCAAAACATCCCTGAACTTGGCATGAGTGCTAGCAGATGATTTTCAGTTGTAGGCTACCAGTGTCAGGCTATAGTTGTTGTTTGCACTGTTGCACATTTAGTAATTATTTGGTATTAAAAGCAGCATTGGTGCTATTTTTGTTGAGAAACTGAGCTTTATCTGCTGATTTATGATCAGATGCGTTCTCAGGCCGCTTATAGTGAGCCATGCGGCTTGGGCGCTGGTAATTATAGCCTCCTGTGGGTTGGGGTTAAGAAAGTCTAGACAGTTTCTTTGAATCGATTGACGCATGAGCTTGCCTTCTACCAGATCTACAAGTATTTTGTTGCGTGTGCGACTTGTTTTACATATTTGCTTTCTACATTCTAGGGTGTGTGATGTGTCAAGCTGTTGTTGACTTGATGCGTGTGTTGTGTACTTGTGTTTCAGATGCAGGCATTGTTTGGTGTTGGTGCCATTGAGATTGATGGTGACGATGTTGTTACTCCAAAAGGTCGTAAGATTGTCGTAAAATGGCAAGACGAGCCGGATCATGCAACTTGTGCTTGGCTTGTTGGCTGGCGAGTGAACTAGTGTTGACATTGATGCCAATTACTCCTTGTTTATGTGTTTTCGCCAACTGTGGACTTCAATGCAATGGAATCTTTCAACGAAAGTAACATGGTGAAGATGACTTTCTTGTGTTGCCCATTGTCTATGTATGTTTAATTTCCTGGTTGGTTCATTTTGAAAATGATGGATTTTTACTGCCACAAGCATCCTCTTGTTCAACCATCAATGGTTGCACCAGGCCCCCTAGTTCATTATATATTTTTTGCGTGCCCACCCTGAGCAGAGTTTTAGATATGGTTTATGTTGATGATTGGTACTCCTTATAACTAGTGTCGAAATTGACGTCAATTGCTCCTTTGGAATTCTTCAACGACATGAATTTAATGAACCACTAGTTATATTATATGATTTCAACCAGAAAAAATTGGTTGACTCGCCTTAGTAGAATTAATGATTTAACCCAAACGAAATATAAATCTCTGATTTATCACGAAAAGCATGCTTGAACATACACATGTGGCATGTGTGTATGAGTTGCGCTTACGACCAAGCAAGTAAAATTCATAAAATTATTTCTATGGAAAGAAAAACTCAAAAAAAAATAGAAAATGAGGGGAGTACTGATTTCTACTCCCTCTGTTCCGAAATGTAAGACGTTTTTTAGGCTTGGACTAAGTCTCGAAAACGTCTTACAGTTTGAGATGGAGGGAGTATTTGATTTCAAATCTTTTTTAGGATTAATTATACTAATTTTGAGATTTTTTCCTAGATTGACTACTGAAGAAACTTCGTAGTAAGAACAATACATCACACATCACATGTTTCCAAGTTTCTTAAAAGCTTCAGATTTTCCAAACTTATCTGGAAATTTATATTATTTTTTTTCAATTTTATATTTTTCTATGCAGGTTATTAATATAGCAATGGTGGTCACATGTATAAGTTATGCCAAGTGTGGTCTCATAAAATGTACTCTCTCCGTCCCAAAATTCTTGTCTTAGATTTGTCTAAATACGGATGTATCAAGTCACGTTTTAGTACTAGATACATCCGTATCTAGGCAAATCTAAGACAAGAATTTTGGGACGGAGGGAGTATAACTTACTCCACGTGTTGTCACACGTGCAAGTGCATACCCATTCGTGTACTAGATGTTAATTGCCGTGCCAACAAACCTTTTGAATCCTGGCCATGGCAAAGGCCCAACCAAGCCCACAAGTTGATCAAGGCACTAGCCAATTATTAGGCATACGGAGCCACACATGTCTAGCTTCTACCTAAAAATGATCCAGATTTAGGTAAAAAATGACCAAGCTTGTCAAATCCTACAATCCGTCCATGTAGGTCAGAATCCATCAATTTAGGCGACAATTTGGTAGTTTGTCTGGCTTTTAGGCAAGGTTTTAGGCCGGCCGCCTGTACGTGCCTAGCGTCGACCCAGCCTTTCAGCCTCCATGTATGTATGGGCCAACCATAGTGGCCCAACAACCTTAGCGTCTTCTGTTATTTTCACAAGGTACGTGGGAAGTCTGGACTTACTACTTCCTCCGTTCCGAATTACTTGTCGCACGTATAGATGTATCTAGATGTATTTTAGTTCTAGATACATCCATTTCAGAGACGAGCAATTTGAAACGGAGGGAGTAGGTTTTAACTTTCTAATAATTTTTTGAGGGATCTCATCCTTATTAATTTGGTTATTGTTCCAAATTAACTTTCACATTTGACCTCCTGGGGAATCGTCTTTACTTTGCCTAGGAGCATTGTAGTGCTGACACTCGCGACACTGTCTAGATCCTAGAGAGTACTCCCTCCGTTCGGAATTACTTGTCTCGAAAATGGATGTATCTAGAACTAAAATACGTCTAGATACATTCATTTTCACGACAAGTAATTCCGAACGGAGGGAGTACTATATGTATCTGCGCCGAATGCATTCATCATTAGTTGGTGCATAAACCACGTGGGAAAAATTTAAGAATAAGGGGTTACATTCCTAATTATAATGCTGAATTTAATGATGATGATTGGTGCATTCATACCCTCCTAACCCTCTTTGGAAGCATGTTGCAGGATATTTAAGTATGAAATATTCGTTTTTTCCCTTTTAGCATTCACTATTCCCTCCGTTTCAAAATATAGTGCGTCCGCGCTTTCTGAGGTTCAACTTTGACCATAAATTTAACCAACGAGACCGACTGCGACGGGAGCAAAAATTATATAATTGAAAACTTCTTTGAATACGAACTCACTGGTATAACTTTTCCTCCCGCCGCAGTCGGTCTCGTTAGTTAAGTTTATGGTCAAAGTTGAAGCACGGGAACCGAGAACGCACTATATTTTGGAACGGAGGGACTATTTACTACGGTTTGCTTTTTATACTCCCTCTGATCAAAAAAAGTGTCATGACTGAGTTCTTTGGTCAAGAAATATCTTCAATTTCTTTGTTTGGCCTCAGTGAATTTAAGTGGATGCAGTAAAAAAATTGAATTGGATCCAAGCCAAGCTAGCGGTTTGGGCTTTAATGGTGCCACGAGCCGATCCCAGGCTCCCAGCTCGCCTCTTACATGGAGGACATCGAGTTCATGCGGAACAAAACTACAAGCAAACATGCAATAACACCATCAACACCGAGGCCGAGGCATTGGTTGCCTCCGCCCAAAGATCATGTCAAAGCTAATATTGATACAGCGGTGTCTCGCAATGGCTTGCTTGGTGCTGTTGGTGCATCTGTAGGGATGGAACATGTGCTTTCTTGGGAGCATCAACAGTTGTAATTAGGAACATCAATGATACTCAAGAACTTGAAACACTAGCTATCAGGGAGGCGCAGCCCCTATCAGAATACATAAACCGAATTTTTGTTGCATCCAATTGCAAGGTGGCCATTGATGCAATTGAGGAGGGAAGCTCAGCAAGTTTCAGTGCTATAGTTCAAGAAATAGTAGCTAGATCTAGTAATTTTTCTTCATATGTTTTTAGTTATGAGTATAGAACCTCCAATATGGAGGTCATAATCTCGCAAAGTTTGCTTTGTCGTTAGGGTATGGCCGTCATGTCTGGTTAGGACATCTCGGTGATCTTGTATTCGGCCCTGTAAACATCGTGACGTACGGACTAATAAAGCTTTGTGAGATTCAAAAAAAAAAGCTTGATCGGTGTCTTTGAGTTTGATTATTCAACATTCGATTTGAATGTTGTTAACAACTAAAAAATTATCGTACCTTGTTTTTGACATGAGGACTACGAGTTTTTGTTTCATTATCATTTGTAAGTTCAATTTGAGAAATGATTTTTTTCTTAGGTGCTCATTTTTTTCTGTCCTTCAGTTTAATGTTTTTATCCAGCGTTTTAATTCACAAGGTTAATCAATTAACTTTGTTACCTACTAGTTATTACCTAAATAAGAATATTTATTTGTAAGTTCTTTCTGTCAGTTCTTCATGGGCAATTGGGCATGCAGCTGGTCCACAGTTATGATTGTGAATTCTATTCCATCTAGTGGAAAAGATCATGCACCTTGCACTCTTCCAGTAGTTTGGAAAATTATATGTCGCATCAGTGGAAAAAGTAGATCAATCTTTCATCAGAAGCAACCAAATTGCAGTCTTTTCTCGCAAAAAAAAAACTAATTGCAGTCTTATACAATCCACTGATTCACAACCATAGTCCATAGGTGTTCTAGAAGATGGTGAGATCTTTAGGGTTTAAAATTTAGAAATGTGTATACCAAATGTCATCAGTAACAAGCTATCTGTTGTGCCCACATTCTTTCTGTTGAAATTTCCCTTGGCATCGGATGCGTGCACATCCATGCAGGCGTAGTGTAGCCCGCGCGCCAAACTTGGAGCAGCCGATCGACTCGTACGTCGCTGGCAGCGGGCCCATCCCGACCCCTATACATACCCCTGCGCGCCATGGCCGCAATAAGCCCGTACAACAAAGCTCGCAGGTCGCCACGTAGTTTCCCATTCTCCGACAGTGCTGGGGCGGTTAGCAATGGCGCACAGGGTGCTGGAGCTAACTCTGGTGTCGGGTCACAACCTGAAGGATGTCAACGTTTTCAGCCGCATGGAAGTGTACGCCATCACGTCCGTGTTCGGCGACCCTGGGACGCGGCGGTGCAGCCAGACCGACCGCGACGGCGCCAGGCACCCGTCGTGGGACGAAACGTTCCGGTTCACCGTCCCGCCCACGGCCGCCATGGCCGCCGCCGCGGGCGCCTACCTCCACGTGCTCCTCCGCACGGAGCGCCTCTTCGGCTTGGACGACCGCGACGTCGGCGAGGTGTTCATCCCTGTGGCCGACCTTCTGGCCTGCGCCTGCGTGGGCGGCCCGCCGCGGTGCGCGTCGTACCCGGTCCGGAAGGTGCACTGCACCGAGCACCGGGGCATGCTCACCGTAGCGTACCGCTTCGGCCCCGTGATGGCGCCGCTGGCGGCCCAGGGCGAAGGGTTGTGCTGGGACCACGCCGCGGTGGTGGGGTACGAGCTGCCGCCGTGGCAGTACTGTCCTCCGACGTACGTCTACGCGCCGGAGGCGGCGGTGCCGCGCTACCCCCAGGCGTGTGCTCGCATGCCGCCGGCACCCAAGCCAGCTGCCGGCTGTGGCGCGGCCGCTGCGTCGCCAGCGCAGAAGAATTATAACGTGAGGAACGGCAGCTTCGCGCTGGGGCTCGGCGCCGGGCTGCTCGGCGGAGGCTTCGGTGGAATGGTGTTCGGCGACATGCCGCCGTCGGGCAAGGCGGCTCATGACTCCGGGTACAAGCCCACAGCCGACGGTGCAGGAGTTGCCTTCTGAAAACTTCGCATATTCATCAGGATGTATAACTACAGTATATAAGTACGTTGTCCGTCAAACATGAATAAAGTTTCACATATTCATCAGGATCGTGAGATGCACGCGGTTCAGATAGCTTGGTCCATTCCGTCACTCGTAGTCTACTTGTCTGTGCTGTGTTGTCACTTTACGCGCTGTCTGTTGCTGTCCATTGCAGTGTACTCCCTTAGTTTTTATTTACTCTGCATATTAAAGTTGACTGAAGTTAAATATCATAAAGTCTGACCAAGTTTATAAAATTAGTATAAACATTTATCATAACAAATCCATATGATGTGAAAGTACGTTCAATAATAAATTTAATTTTATTGATTTGTTATTACTTATGTTAATATATATTTTTATAAATGTGGTCAAAGTTTATAAAACTTCAAAGTTCAATTCGGTTACAAATTGAGAAGAGCAGGATGCATATGTGATCCAAAGTGCAGCTGTGGAAGCGAAGTGTTAGAGCATTGATCCACAACAATGTTTATTGGAGGCGGCGTTTGTGATGCAATGCATGTACATCTGACAATCATGGTCGTCAGATCAAACTCAAGATGCATAACGATATGTTTTTCGAATTGGGCACCACGCAAGAGAATCCACATATGAATTCCTTTCAAAAGGAGCGAAGGATAACAATGGTGAGCGTGGCCGTACCCAAGATGTACTCAAACTTCGAGTCCATGGCTACTATAAGGGTGCCAAACCATATCATGAGACTACTAATGATGTTGATTAGGGTTGCATTTGTCAGTTGGTCGATGTCATGGAACAGTTGTGCATTCCAGGAATAACAAACAAATATTCATGTGATTGCGAGGATCAAAGGGTGCCAAACGCGCCCAAACCTCTTGGGGAGGTTGCAAGAACATGAGTTGAAGAGAAGGTTGTTGGTAGGTTGACCAACTGCAAGGATGCATAGCTGATCCCGGACCTCATGGACATGGCAGCAGTCAAAGAAGAGGTGGAAACAATATCCAAATGGATGGGGGAACCATTGCGAGTCAGGTTAGTCTACAATGACTTATCATAGGAAGTTCAACTTCATGTTGAGATGATCATGCAGCCGCGGCCAGGCTAGAGGACCACATTGGTGCAACCGAGGTGTTATTGGCCTAGCAGAAGTAGTGGTATGCACCTCAATTTGAGAACCATGCTTCATCGATGACGAAGAGCTTGTCCTGGCCACCCAACATATCAAGATCCTACAACAGAGAATGAATACGAACAACTTCGGTGAAAGATCAAGATGTATTGACTGTAGAGAGGGGGGGGGGGGGGGGGTGAATAGGAGATCATAAAATTTCCAGCAGAAAAATCAGAGTAAACAACATATATGAAGAACTAGAACCAGATCTGAGAATATAACTAGAGAAACAGAAACATATCTAGACAAGAACAAGAGTGGAAAAAAAAATCAAAAGGTTGGAACAAGTATGAAGTCACATGAACAAGTATAAACTAGCATGAACAGAGCAAAGAACAAGTGATACTTGAATAACTAAAGGATTGCAGAGAAGACATCTGATGTAGTTTCCGAAGTTCAAGTTGTTGGCAACAACTCTACATTTTTGTTTGGAGAGGTTGAGCACTATGCACCAAAGTCACTTAGACTTCGCCTTGTTCTCCTTGAGTTAAGTTGCTCAGAACTCACAGAATTACTCATGGTAGATCATGTGATGATATCTGAACCGTTATAAATTGGTTTTTGGATGATCCACAATCTGGATGCTAACAAATCGACACCTAATTGTTGTGGAAAACTATTTCACTTTAAATAACCTAGTACCTATTGAAACTTCAAGGACCGAGTTTCCTAACTCACAATAACGAATCTAAGAATAGTGACACACATTTGACTTGAAGAACTACGATCAAGACTACACAACCACGCTGAATACTTAGACATATTCAACATATGTCACCAAACGTTGATGTTTCCTCTCGAAGAGAATTCAAAGGATTTTCAATAAGTTTCGCCGTCTATCCATGATATACAATCCCTCTTAATAGGATGATTTTTGCTATACTCAAGAATAACTTAAAGAAGAACTAGGAACAAAATGCTCCACTAAGTCCTCTCGCAACAAACCAAGTCTTCAATGCCTTTAATATTTTTAGGGGACGATACCCGTCAGTTAAACCAATATCCTCTGGGACTATGCACCTGTTTATACTCAATAAACACATTATCCCTTCATTGTTTGTCTCTAATCATGCATTGAAACACACTAGGGGGCACTAGATATTCTTTCACGCGGTGCTAGTCATGTCAGTTAGTCGACTACACAAACCTATATCCATCCGATCTTGCATAATTATAGAAAGAAAGGAATTTGATTGATGTACTTGGAGAAGGGGCAGGGAAAATAGCGGTTCAAGAGCCACCCAATGAGCAGGCCATATTAAGGTGTTGCATGATAGTCAACTCTACAACCGATTTTGAGGAGAAGTTGTGTTGTAGCTCTCTTAAGATGAATGATGAGAGGCAGCATGGTTATTGCATGGAGGAATAGATAAGTGACGAGTGGAGCAACCATTTTCCATGTCAGGCTAGTGAAGTGGAGTAATTTAAATGCAAATATTGACAAAAAAATTGGCAGATGTGCAAGTTTTAATACTCGGACCACCTGATTCTCTTGGAAATAGACATTGTCCCAAGCGACTAGGTATTGAGATCTCGTCTCTAGTCCAAAAGAAAGAAAGCATGATCTTGTCAAATTGTTATATGACTAGATAGGTGATTAGGGAGGAGGATATCTAGTAACAAATACAATGGTAACTAGAATTGGCCTCCCATCTTTGGATAGCATGTTACCCTTTGATCCAAGACATATTGGTCACACTTAATAATGATAGGCCAGAAAGCTGAAGCCGGTAGTTTGAATGGAGAGAGAGAGAGAGAGAGAGAGAGAGAGAGAGAGAGAGAGAGAGAGAGATTTAAACTAAGGTAGGTCAGGGGGAAACGAGATGGATGTGCCAAGAAGTTCAACAAGTAAATACGCTTGCTTATCATAGAGGCTGATGGGGACAAAGAGGATTTTGCAAAAGTTGATACATAGCTAGGCGGGCCACACTGTTTAAGTCATCTTGGGGGTGCTTGAAGTGGAGGGATGTGTCAGTATCCATTTTGGTGAGCATGAAGGTCTAATATGTCTACTGCAGCATAGTGCATGGTAAATCAATGTAGGTTGGGTAGCATGTCAATCCCAAGTTATATGTAAGGCGATAGGCCGCAACAAGATACCAGCTAATGATATGAATATGTAGGAAAATAGAGGATTGCCTCGATGAATCCCATTTTTATGTTCTATCCATGGACATGTGGATCCCATTAAGAAAGATTGATGTTTTGCTAGTTCCCAAGATATCCTAAACACATGCACACAATTGTGAAGCCCATGTTGGTACTAGGAGTGAGTAGTGAATCCCAACTAAAAGGTCAAAAAAGCCTTTCTAAAGTCGAGCTTGATTATGGTTTTCTTAGCCTTCATCCTATGGAAGCACTTAAGGTGATTGATAGCGTAAACAAAATTCATAAACCTCCTAGAGAGGAATTTAGTTTCATCACCTCGGAACTTTAGCCACCACCTTATGATGTCAATTGTTGAGGAAAATGGTCTGAAGACCTCAAGTGATCTAGAGTAGTATTTTTTGGGAAGTGGGATGACGTGAGTGCGATTGATAAATGTGGTTCAGCCGAACGGAGGTAAGACCTGTTGAAAAAGGTGGGAACAATGTTCATACCATCAAGTGCATGAGAATATCCTGATCAAAGAAGGTCTCGTCAAGAAACCTAATTTGCGGAATTATCAGTGTAAAGATCGAAAAGGGAGGAGTTCTAGGCTGGAGAAGGTGTTAAATAAAACATCAACTCGGCTTGTTTAATTAACAACTCAAAACCCTAAGTCAGCTTGACTTGCTAAGTACTCGAGTTGGATTGGTAAGCTTGGTGAAACATTTATGAAACTGAATGGTAAAGTTGATTCATTGTGGAGGAACAGTAGAGGAAGAGTGGAGACATGAAGCAGCAGCCAGAGACAGCGAGACGTTGTCTCAGAGACACTCGTCCTTTGCTGCCGTACGTGTTGCCGCAACAATACTATGTACCTGCTCAATAGATGGGGTGGTTGGTTCCTCATGGATACGTGATATGGCATCGTATTTGGATACTTGGACGTTAGTGATCAAATGATTTTTTTCTCAATTATTTTACATATCTTATGATTTGTTAATTGACTAATCTATCGGCGAGATATAAGTTGTAGTCGTAAATAACAATAACATGATGCTAAGTGTTAACTAAAGGAAATATGCCCTAGAGGCAATAATAAAGTTGTTATTTTATATTTCCTTATTCATGATAAATATTTAGTATTCATGCTAGAATTGTATTAACCGAAAACTTGATACATGTGTGAATACATAGATAAAACACCGTGTCCCTAGTATGCCTCTACTTGAGTAGCTCGTTGATCAAAGATGGTTAAGTTTCCTAGACATAAACATGTGTTGTTATTTGATGAATGAGATCACATCATTAGGAGAATGATGTGATGGACAAGACCCATCCGTTAGCTTAGCATAATGATCGTTCAGTTTTATTGCTACTGCTTTCTTCATGTCAAATACATATTCCTCCGACTATGAGATTATGTAACTCCCGAATACCGGAGGAATGTCTTGTGTGCTATCAAACATCACAACGTAACTGGGTGATTATAAAGATGTTGTACAGGTATCTCTGAAGGTGTTTGTTGGGTTGGCATAGATCGAGATTAGGATTTGTCACTCCGAGTATCGGAGAGGTATTTCTGGGCCCTCTCGGTAATGCACATCATAAGAAGCCTTGCAAGCAATGTGACTAATGAATTATTTGCGGGATGATGCATTACGGAATGAGTAAATAGACTTGCTGATAACGAGATTGAACTAGGTATGAAGATACCAACGATCGAATCTCGGGCAAGTAACATACTGATGACAAAGGGAATAACGTATGTTGTCCGGTTCGACCGATAAAGATCTTCGTAGAATATATGGGAGCCAATATGAGCATCTAGGTTCCGCTATTGGTTATTGACCGGAGAGGTGTCTCAGTCATGTCTACATAGTTCTCGAACCCGTAGGGTCCGCACGCTTAACGTTGGATGACAATTTGTATTGTATGAGTTATGTGATTTGGTGACCGAATGTTGTTCGGAGTCCCGGATGAGATCATGGACATGACGAGGAGTCTTGATATGGTCGAGAGGTAAAGGTTGATATATCGGATGACAGTATTCAGACACCGGAAGTGTTCCAGAATGTATCGGGTACATATCGGAGTACCGGGGGGGGGGGGGGCGGTTACCGGAACCCCTCGGGGGAAGATATGGGCCATATGGGCCTTAGGAGGGAGCACACCAGCCCACAAAGGGGTGCTGAGGGAGTCATGGACTAGGGGGTGTCCGGATAGCCGAACTATCATCTTTGGCCGGACTCCAAGACTATGAAGATACAAGATTGAAGACTTCGTCCCGTGTCCGGATGGGACTTTCCTTGGCGTGGAAGGCAAGCTTGGCGATACGGATATGTAGATCTCCTACCATTGTAACCGACTCTGTGTAACCCTAGCCCTCTCCGTGTCTATATAAACCGAAGGGTTTTAGTCCGTAGGACGGACAACAATCATACCATAGGCTAGCTTCTAGGGTTTAGCCTCCTTGATCTCGTGGTAGATCTACTCTTGTACTACCCATATCATCAATATTAATCAAGCAGGAGTAGGGTTTTACCTCCACCGAGAGGGCCCAAACCTGGGTGAAAACATCGTGTCCCTTGTCTCCTGTTACCATCCGCCTAGACGCACAGTTCGGGACCCCCTACCCGCACTACTAGGAAAAGGGCTATAGATAGGATGGACACTAATGGCGCACTGTACATGTGGTGCGCCATTACTAAATACTAATGGCGCACCATGTGTTGGTGCGCCATTAGTGTGCAAATACTAATGGCGCACCACATCCCACGGTGCGCCATTAGTAATTTTTTTTTAATTTTTTCAAAACTACTAATGGCGCACCATGGGGGTGGTGCGCCATTACTAGTTTGACATAGTAATGGTGCACCACACCCACGGTGCGCCATTAGTAGTTTTGAAAAAAAAAATTGTTAGTAATGGCGCACCAGCGGACAGTGCGCCGTTACTAGTTTTAACTAGTAATGGCGCATTGTCCACTGATGCGCCATTACTAAGTTTTTTTCAAAAAAAATTAAAAAAAAATTCAATTTTTTTTATTTTTTTCTAAACTAGTAATGGCGCACCATGAGTGTGGTGCGCCATTACTAGTTAAACTAGTAATAGCGCACCACCCCACGGTGCGCCATTACTAACTTGGCCCAACACCGAATGCACCCCCCTGGACCGCCTTTTCAGTTTTAAAAAAATAAAAGAAAATGATGGAAATGTCAAAAAATAAAAGAAAATAAGTTTCCCATGTAATATGTGGTCTAGTTGTTGGGAAAATTTACAAATATGAATTTCGTCTTTATTTGCAAAATCTCTCTGGAAATTTGTAAAATGGGCATAACTTTTGCATACGAACTCGGATTAAAAAGTTTTATATATAAAAAAGCATCTACTCAAAAAGTTACATCCGAATTTAACAGGGGGGAACCCCGTTAAACATTTTCAAAATCCCAAAAACCTAACAGAAAAAAGTTACGGGGCTTTCAAGATCTAGAGGCAAAAAAATTCAAAAAAAAATTGGTTTTGAAATTTTTTTGAATTGTTTTTCGAAAAATGATACGTAATATGACCGGGAAGTATTTTTCAAAATTTCATCATAGTCATGAACATGAACAAAGTCCTAGACATCAACAAGGTATAATAGGATTGATATGCTAGATATATCAACAAGTGCCTGTGAAGTGAGCTGTTGCTGGGGTAGGATAGAACTTTGAAGTTAAGCGTGCTTGGGCTGGAATAGTGTGAGGATGGGTGACCTTTTGGGAAGTTTGACCACGGAGTGCGATTTGACCTGAGATTAAGCATATTGACCCGCGATTAAGCCATAGTGACCTGAGATTAAGAAAAAAACGAAAAAAATTGAAAAAAAATTAAAAAAATTCTTAAAAAAATATTTGAAAAAAAATTGTTACTAATGGCGCATTTCTATGTGGTGCGCCATTAGTATACCAGATACTAATGGCGCATCGTGGGCTATTCTAATGGCGCAGCAGCGGTGTGCACCATTAGTATATCAGATACTAATGGCGCACCACAGGTGCACCATTAGAAAAAAAATCTAATGGCGTGGTGCTAGTGGCGCACCTGTAGTGCGCCATTAGTAGCGAAAACAGGTGCGCCACTAGCAGCCCTTTTTCTAGTAGTGCCGAGATCCGGCAGTTTTGACACCGACATTGGTGCTTTCATTGAGAGTTCCTCTGTGTCGTCACCTATAGGCTCGATGGCTCCTTCGATCATCAACAACAACACGGTCCAGGGTGGGACTTTTCTTCCCGGACAGATCTTCATATTCGGCGGCTTTGCACTACGGGCCAATTCACTTGGCCATCTGGAGCAGATCGAAAGCTACGCCCCTGGCCATCAGGTCAGATTTGGAAGTTTGAACTATACGGCTGACGTCCGCGGAGACTTGATCTTCGACGGATTCGAGCCACAGCCGAGCGCGCCGCACTGTCACGATGGGCATGATCTAGTTCTGCCGCCGGACAGTGCCTTGGAGGACGCACAAGTGCCCGCTCCGACCCTTAGCTCGGAGCCGACTGCGCCGATCGAGGATGGGTGGCTGGACACTGCCTCGGGGGCTGCTACCTCTACGGCGATAGAGCAGAATACCGACCCTATCCCTTGTGAAGCTCGTGACTCCAAGGTGCCGGACTCCTCTCCGGACCCCGAACCTTCCGCGCCCCTGCCAATCGAATCCGATTGGGCGCCGATCATGGAGTTCACCGCTGCGGACATCTTTCAGCACTCGGCTTTTGGCGACATCCTGAATTTGCTAAAGTGTCTCTCTTTATCAGGAGAGCCCTGGCCGGATTATGATCAGGACGGTTGGGATGCGGACGACGAAGAAATTCAAAACCCACCCACCACCCACTTCGTAGCCACTGTCAATGACTTAACCGACATGCTAGACTTCGACTCCGAAGACATCGACGGTATGGATGACGATGCAGGAGACGACCAAGACCCAGCGCCTACAGGGCACTGGAAGGCCACCTCGTCATACGACATATACATGGTGGACATCCCAAAGGATGGGAATGGCGATGGAACAACGGAGGATGACCCCTCCAAGAAACAGCCCAAACGCCGGCGTCAGCGGCGCCGCTCTAAATCCCGCCACAACAAGAATGGAGATTCCGGCATCGGAGACAATAACACCCCGGACAGTGCCGAAGACAACCCCCTCCAGCAAGATTCAGCACAGGAGGATGGAGAAACCAGCCCTCGTGAGAGAGCGGTAGACAGAGAGGTAGAGGACGATAATTATATGCCTCCCTCCGGAGACGAGGCAAGCCTCGACGATGACGAATTTGTCGTGCCTAAGGATCCCGTCGAACAAGAGCGTTTCAAACACAGGCTTATGGCCACGGCAAGCAGCCTCAAAAAAAGCAGCAACAGCTTAGAGCTGACCAAGACCTGCTAGCCGACAGATGGACTGAAGTCCTTGCGGCCGAAGAGCATGAACTCGAACGCCCCTCCAAAAGCTACCCAAAATGCAAGCTGCTACCCCGATTAGAGGAGGAAGCACATAAACCTACATCACCAGCGCACAATACGGCCGACCGGCCACCTCGTGGCCGCGACAGAGAGGCCTCTAGGCCCTCCACTAAAGCCGCACCCCGGCGTCGCTCGAAAAGTACAAAGCCATGAGGGAATGCGCCGGACTTACAAGACATATTGGAGGATAAGGCAAGACAAACAAGATCGATCTACGGATCGCGTGGGCGCCCTACGATACGTGACGACAACCGTCACGCTGGATACAGCAATTCCGGCCGGGCCGAACACAGTAGACAAAGCTCGTTTGAGCTGCGTCGTGTTATAGCCCAATACAGAGGCGCCGCACACCCACTATGCTTCACAGACGAAGTAATGGATCATCAAATCCCCGAGGGTTTCAAACCCGTAAACATTGAATCATACGACGGCACAACAGATCCTGCGGTTTGGATCGAAGACTATCTCCTTCATATCCATATGGCCCGCGGTGATGATCTACACGCCATCAAATACCTCCAACTCAAGCTTAAAGGACCAGCTCGGCATTGGCTCAACAGCTTGCCAGCAGAATCAACTGGGTGTTGGGAGGACCTGGAAGCTGCATTCCTTGATAACTTCCAGGGCACATATGTGCGACCACCAGACGTCGATGACCTAAGCCACATAATTCAGCAGCCAGACAAATCGGCCAGACAATTCTGGACATGGTTCTTAACCAAGAAAAATCAAATTGTCGACTATCCGGATGCAGAGGCCCTTGCAGCCTTCAAACACAACATCCGCGACGAGTGGCTTGCCCGGCACCTAGGACAGGAAAAGCCGAAATCTATGGCAGCCCTCACATCACTCATGACCCGCTTCTGTGCAGGAGAGGACAGCTGGCTAGCTCGCAGTAACAACCTGACCAAAAACTTTGGTAGTTCGGATACCAAGGACAGCAATGGCAGGTCACGTCGCAATAAGCACAAGCGCCGCATCAACATCGATAATGCTGAAGATACGACAGTCAACGTCGGATTCAGAGGCTCTAAACCCAGTCAGCGGAAAAAGCCATTCAAAAGAACTACTCCGGGCCCGTCCAATTTGGACCGGATACTCGATCGCTTGTGTCAGATACACGGCACCCCCGAAAAACCAGCCAATCACACAACAGGGATTGTTGTGTGTTCAAGCAGGCAGGCAAGTTAATTGCCAAAAACAATGACAAGGGGTTGCATAGCGATGACGAGGAGGAGACCCGGTCACCGAACAATAGAGGACAGAAGGGTTTCCCCCCACAAGTGCGGACGGTGAACATGATATACGCAACCCACATACCCAAAAGGGAGCGGAAGCATGCGCTCAGGGACGTATACGCGATGGAGCCAGTCGCCCCAAAGTTTAACCCGTGGTCCTCCTGCCTGATCACTTTTGATCGCAGGGACCACCCCACTAGTATCCGCCATGGCGGATTCGCCGCATTGGTTTTAGACCCAATCGTCGACGGATTTCACCTCACTAGAGTCCTGATGGACGGCGGCAGCAGCCTGAACCTGCTTTATCAGGATACAGTGCGCAAGATGGGCCCAGACCCCTCAAGGATTAAACCCACAAGGACGACCTTCAAAGGCGTCATACCAGGTGTAGAGGCCAACTGTACAGGCTCAGTTACACTTGAAGTGGTCTTCGGATCGCCGGATAACTTCCGAAGCGAGGAGTTAATCTTCGACATAGTCCCGTTCCGCAACGGCTATCATGCACTGCTCAGACGAACCGCATTTGCAAAGTTAAATGCGGTGCCGCACTACGCATACCTCAAGCTCAAGATGCCAGGCCCTCGAGGAGTCATTACGGTCAATGGAAACACCGAACGCTCTCTCCGAACGGAGGAGCATACAGCGGCTCTCGCGGTGGAAGTACAAAGCAGCCTCTTAAGGCAATTCTCGAGCCCGGCTGTTAAGCGGCCGGACACCGTCAAGTGCGCCCGGAGTAAACTACAACAAGACCTACTGGCACGTTCCGAGCACGTGTAGCAATGCGGCCCCAACCCCAGCCCTCACGAAACCGCGAAACCAGTACCACGCGTACATAACCATGCTCTGGAGATACCATGGGCACAGGGGGAGGGGCACGACCACAGAATGCCCAGAGTGCGGCTCAACCACACCAGGGGCTCCCAATTGTGTCATTTTTTCTTTCTTCATTATTTTCAGGACTCCGTTTTCCAGAAGCCCTGTCCGGCAGTAGACTTGCCGAACTCACGATGCAACAGCCAGGGAAGCAGAAAAGCGACATCGAGTATCCAGGTGGTCTCCATTACGAGCATTATACCTGTTTTGCATACCATTCCGCAGCCTACCCCTGGAGGGGGACATGTTAAATAGTCCCATCCCCTCACTTATCGCACTATTTGTATCGTTCTGCTTTCATTGCAGTATTTTTTGAATAAACAATGCATTGCCTTTTGCCTATCATTGCATTCCTTTTTCTATATATATATGTTCATTTATGACATGTTGCACCTGTACACTTTGGTACGGCCAAATACACCAGGGGCTTAAGTTCCCCAAAGTATGGTGTGACAAGTCCGAACACTTTCACAAGTGCGGCACCCCGAACTTATAGCATTATATGCATCGGCTCCGAATCATGTATTGGGTCAATAGTTGGGTCTGCCCGGTGTCGGTGTCAAAACCGGCGGATCTCGGGTAGGGAGTCCCGAACTGTGCGTCTCGGCGGATGGTAACAGGAGACAAGGGACACGATGTTTTTACCCAGGTTCGGGCCCTCTCGATGGAGGTAAAACCCTACTCCTGCTTGATTGATATTGATGATATGGGTAGTACAAGAGTGGATCTACCACGAGATCAAGGAGGCTAAACCCTAGAAGCTAGCCTATGGTATGATTGTTGTTCGTCCTACGGACTAAAACCCTCCGGTTTATATAGACACCGGAGGGGGCTAGGGTTACACAGAGTCGGTTACAATGGTAGGAGATCTACATATCCATATCGCCACGCTTGCCTTCCACGCCAAGGAAACTCCCATCCGGACACGGGACGAAGTCTTCAATCTTGTATCTTCATAGTCTTGGAGTCCGGCCAATGATGATAGTTCGGCTATCCGGACACCCCCTAGTCCAGGACTCCCTCAGTAGCCCCTGGACCAGGCTTCAATGACGACGAGTCCGGCGCGCATATTGTCTTCGGCATTGCAAGGCGGGTTCCTCCTCCAAATAATTCATAGAAGATTGTGAACACCAGGATAGTGTCCGGCTCTGCAAAATAAATTCCACATACCACCATAGAGAGAATAATATTTACACAAGTTCAATCTGCTGACATATTTTGTGGCGTGACGTCACACCACGGCCAAGCCTTTACTCGAATCGTTTTTACTATACCACCTCAGCGCGTTTAGCGAAGCGGTTTCCTTCGCACGTCTTGTCGAAGCAGAGATCGTGTCCCCTTATTCCGGGATTCTCATCAATACGGACGTGGGTAAACCAACCGCGCCATTGATTGCGGCGCTTGGGAGATAAGCGAGTTTTACCGGGCTGGTGGGGACGCATAGTTTCGTCCGCCCATATATAAGGGGATAAGGATCCACCTTTTTACCTACGCCTTCTTCCTCCTTTGCTTATCCATCTTCGCGCACTCGAGCTCCAGCGCCCAAGTCCGCACATCTCACCTCAACCTTCTCCAACCATGTCCAGAGCGGGAGGCAAGTGGATGGCCTCCTCCGTCACGGAGGGGCACATCAAGAAGCTGTGCAAGGCCAGATATTTGTCCAGCGATATCGCGCATCGGCTCCCCGACGAGGGGCAGCTCATCCCCACCCCCGGGCCCCATGAGAGGGTGGTTTTCCTTCCCCATTTCCTCCGCGGACTGGGCTTCCCACTCCACCCTTTTGTTCGGGGGCTCATGTTCTACTATGGCCTGGATTTCCATGATCTGGCCCCGAATTTCATCCTCAACATTTCGGCGTTTATCGTTGTGTGCGAGGCCTTCCTCTGCATCCAGCCCCACTTCGGCTTATGGCTAAAGACTTTTAATGTCAAGCCGAAGGTAGTGGGGGGCAGCCAGGCGGAGTGCGGAGGCGCCATGGTGGGCAAGATGCCCAACGTCACCTGGCTCGAGGGCTCCTTCGTGGAAACCATCAAAGGGTGGCAATCGGGGTGGTTCTACATCACTGAGCCGCGTGACCCCGAATGGGTAGCGGCCCCCGAATTCAGATCTGGCATCCCCACGCGACTCACCTCCTGGAAAGAGAAGGGCCTGCTGTGGGGCGATTTGGAAGAGCTGACCGGACTCCAATCCTGTCTCCAAACCCTGGTGAACAAGAAGCTCAAGCTTGTCAATGTAATCCAGGTCATGCTCATCCACCGTATTCTCCCCTGCCAACAGCGGGACTTCAACTTGTGGGAGTTCGATCCAGCACAACACCAGACTTTGAGCGGGCTCTTCGACACTACGTACGAAGAGGCCTGGAGGGTGCTGTTCAAGGGCGCCAAGGCTCCTGCATCCGCTACCGAAGATCGTGGATTCAGCTCGCAGCGTCCGGCTGGCGAGGTAAGCTATATTATCCTTTATGGGACACTTGCTTTTCATAGTTTGACTCTATGCGGGATCTAAACTCCCAATACCTTTAACAGGCCTGGCAGAAGACGTTCGGACAGGTTAACTGTCCGGCTCCCCTTCCAGAAGACCCAGCGGATGCCCGTTTGACAGGGCTGCTGGTCCTGGCGCCTTACGTGGTGCTGGAGAAGAAGGCCAAGAAGAAGGCCACGAGAACCCGGAGGAGTTCCCGACGCCAGGTGTTATCGGATTCATTGTCCAATGACTTCGAGGCGGACTCCTCCCACAAAGACGAGGAGGAGAAGAAAGAGGCCTCTCCCCCAGCGGGGGGAGAGTAGAAGAGGAAGGCTTCCCCAACGGGGGAGGCCGAAGGGTCCAAGAAGGGAAGGACCCTTCCCCCGGACTGCTCCACCAACGCCGATGACGGTGACGAGGAGTGGCCCTCAAGGGCCAAACCCCTGGCGAGATCATAAGTGTCCAGACTCCTGAATAACTCATAATTTTTCTTTTCGTCGCATAGCGTCTTCTAACACCGCATACAACCCTGTAGTCCGCCCAACGACGATCTTTTTGCTTCATCGAGCGGGTCCTTGGGTTCGTCGGATGTGAATAGCACTTCACTTCCGACTGCCTCCTCCCCCCGTGATGCAGACGACGCCGAGGTAGGGTCCCAGAAGGGGACCCGCCAGGAGGAGGAGGCCCCGGAGGTGTCGCAAGGCAACCTCTCGGACTTTGGACCGGACTCCGCACCGGAACCTTCAGTGGTTCCGGAGTCCGGCGGGCGGCCCCTTCGTAAGAAGGGCAAGACTATGATGTTGGCGGCCTCCGTCCAACCGGAGGCACCGGATAGCTTGCTGGAGGCGCTCAACGGTGCTTCCATCGACTAGGAACACCGCACTGTCATGAGTGCGGTGATTCAGAAGGTTCAGCTCGCCAAAAGCGGGCTGACCGAAGCCTACAGCAGCCTTCTAACAGGCTTTGAGGTAAGAATTTTTAAGATGTGTAAAATAGTACCGCATAGACAGTAGCCCCTGATGCTCGGTTCGGTGTTTGGAAAGAAAAGCCGGACTGAGGATCTAAAAAGGTATACGCAGGAGTCTAAAAAATATGTCAATGTGGGAATGCAGGCTGCGCTGCTGACCTCTGCCGCACTGACTGCGGAGGTCAATTCCTTGAAGCAGAGCCTCAAGCTGTCCGAGATCGAGCTCGGCCGTGCCAAGAAGAAGCTCGAGGACAAGGAAGGTGAGTAACACCTAATTAAAGTTGTACCTTATAGAAAAGGATTTGGTTGCAAGAAAAAATGACAAGGATAACGTGGGTACTCCAGGGGCTACGAATGAGGTGGCGACCCTGAAGGAGGCAGTGTCCGCGGCCGAACGCAATGCGGCCGCGGAACGCGCCGAGCGACAGAAGCAGGAGGCATGGGTGGCGGAGGTACGGCAAGAGCTCCAGGCTCTCATGGAAAAAACACGAGAGTTTGGAGCGTGACTCGAAGAGTCGAGAGTCCGAGCTTGCGTCGGCTCTTGAGAGTGCCAAAGCCGCTGAGGCCGAAGCCCAAAAGGACCTCCAGGAAATCGAGGCGGCAAAGAAGATAGCGGCGGGTAAGGCATTCTTCATGCAAAGAAAGCATGTAAAAGTGAATTACCTGTTACTTACCCGGATTCGGAGCTCTCCAGGAGCGTTCACAGATCTGCCCCGTAGCGTGTCCGATGCTGCTACGTTCTACAGAGCCGAGGAGGGGAGCTCGACGGAGAAGGTGTTCTGGTCCCAGTATGCTGAGGCCGGACATCCGGTGCCCCTAAGCGACCAGCTGAAGCAGATGGTCGAGCTCCACAAGGTGGCCGGACAAGCCATGAAGGGCCTCATAGTTCGGCTGTGGCCCAAAGAAGCCATGCCTGGGAGCTACTTCGGTCTGGTGCGGCGGCTGGTGGACGCCTGTCCATGGGTGGACGTCATCAAGCACTCCGCCTGCATTGAAGGTGCCCGTCGGGCCCTTGCCCGCGCTAAGGTGCACTGGGGCAGGATGGACGCCGAGAAGCTTGTGACGGACGCGCCAACGCCGAGCAAGGAGTATCGCATGCTCGAGATGTATTATAATGGTGTCTTGAAGGGTGCCGGCACTATTGCAGGTGAATGCTCCAAAGATGTAATTTTTGAGTAGACTCACATTTTCTTATCCTGTGCACTGCAAACTTTGTTCATATGCGCTAAGCAACGCTTGTTAATTTAAAATATTACCTTCTATGCGGCCGTTTATCAAATCTGAGAGATGGCAAGTCATTGGCTTCAGCCCCCATGCCACGAGTGCTGGGGTGTTCGGGATAAACTTGAGCGCTCTTGTTCCCATTTTTGGGTCCTTCTAGGGAGGCGCTCAACACAGCGAACGAGGCAACTGGACTTATAATGCTTGAACACTCTCACTTTGCCATAGAATTCTATAATTCTAAATTTCAGCGAAGCCCCTAGTGTTCGGAAGGCCGAATTCGGGGCGCTATCCACGCCTGGCCGGACAAAGCTGGTTCTTCGCTCTAAGCGTCATAAGTCTTTAGGGACTCAAAAAAACCTCTCGAATAGCGACCGGCTCTCGCCTTATAATGACGGTCAGTTTTAGCTTTCTCCACTGAGGTGCTCACCCAGCTCAACTGGGGCACAATCGCAGTGGTTCTCCCAGCGCTACCTTAGCCGATATAACGGAACGTAAGGTACCAAAACATGGGAGCCGGGAAAACCCAACTATTGACCCAAGACATGATTCGGAGCCGATGCATATAATGCTATAAGTTCGGGGTGCCGCACTTGTGAAAGTGGTCGGACTTATCACACCATAATATGGGGAACTTGAGCCCCTGGTGTATTTAGCCATACCAAAGTGTACGGGTGCAACATGTCATAAGTGAACATATGTATAAAAAAGGAATGCAATGGTAGGCAAAAAGCGATGCATTGTTTATTCAAAAAATACTGCCATGAATGCAGAACGATACAAATAGTGCGATAAGCAAAGGGTGGGACTATTTAACATGTCCCCCTCCAGGGGTAGGCTGCGGAATGGTGTATAAAACAGGTATAATGCTCGTAATGGAGACCACCTGGATACTCGTCGTAGCTTTTCTGCTTCCCTGGCTGTTGTATCGTGAGTTCGGCGGGTCTACTGCCGGACAGGGCTTCTGGTAAACGGAGTCCTGAGGATAAGAAAAAAAAGAAGAAAAAAGGGGGACACATTTGGGAGCCCTTGGTGTGGTTGAGCCGCACTCTGGGCCTGCCGTGGTCGTGCCCCTCCCCCTATGCCCATGGTATCTCCAGAGCGTAGTGATCTACGCGTAGTACTAGTCTTGCAATTTTGCGAGGGCTGGGGTTGGGGCCGCATTGCTACGCGTGCTCGGAACGTGCCAGGTGGTCCTGTTGTAGGTTACTCCGGGCGCGCTTGACGGTGTCCGGTCGCTTAACGGCCGGACTCGAGAATTGCCTTAAGAGGCTGCTCTGCACTTCCGCCACGAGAGCCGCCGTATGCTCCTCCGTTCGGAGAGAGCGTTCAGTGTTTCCGTTGACCGTGATGACTCCTCGAGGGCCTGGCATCTTGAGCTTGAGGTATGCGTAGTGCGGCACCGCATTGAACTTTGCGAATGCGGTTCGTCTGAGCAGTGCATGATAGCCGCTGCGGAACGGGACTATGTCGAAGATTAACTCCTCGCTTCGGAAGTTATCCGGGGATCCGAAGACCACTTCAAGTGTAACTGAGCCTGTACAGTTGGCCTCTACACCTGGTATGACGCCTTTGAAGGTCATCTTTGTGGGTTTAATCCTTGAGGGGTCTATGCCCATCTTGCGCACTGTATCCTGATAAAGCAGGTTCAGGCTGCTGCCACCGTCCATCAGCACTCTAGTGAGGTGAAATCTGTCGACGATTGGGTCTAGAACCAATGTGGCGAATCCGGCGTGGCGGATGTTGGTGGGGTGGTCCGTTCGATCAAAAGTGATCGGGCAGGAAGACCATGGATTGAACTTTGGGGCGACTGGCTCCATCGCATATACGTCCCTAAGCGCACGCTTCCGCTCCCTTTTGGGTATGTGGGTTGCGTATATCATGTTCACCGTCCGCACTTGTGGGGGGAAACCCTTCTGTCCTCTATTGTTCGGCGGCCGGGTCTCTTCCTCGTCATCGCTATGCAGCCCCTTGTCATTGTTTTTGACAATTAACTTGCCTGCCTGCTTGAATACCCAACAATCCCTGTTGGTGTGATTGGCTGGCTTTTTGGGGGTGCCGTGTATCTGGCACGAGCGGTCGAGTATTCGGTCCAAATTGGACGGACCCGGGGTAGTTCTTTTGAATGGCTTTTTCCACTGACCGGGTTTGGAGCCTCTGAATCCGGCGTTGACTGCTGTATCATCAGTATTATCGCTGTTAACGTGGCGCTTGTGCTTATTGCGACATGACCTGCCATTGCTGTCCTTGATATCCGGACTACTAGACTTTTTGGTGAGGTTGTTACTGCAGGCTAGCCAGCTATCCTCTCCCGCACAGAAGCGAGTCATGAGTGATGTGAGGGCTGCCATTGATTTCGGCTTTTCCTGTCCTAGGTGCCGGGCAAGCCACTCGTCGTGGATATTGTGTTTAAAGCCTGCAAGGGCCTCTGCATTCGGACAGTCGACAATTTTATTTTTCTTGGTTAAGAACCGTGTCCAGAATTGTTTGGCCGATTCGTCTGGCTGCTGAATTATGTGGCTTAGGTCATCAGCGTTTGGTGGTCGCACATATGTGCCCTAGAAGTTATCAAGGAATGCGGCTTCCAGGTCCTCCCAACACCCAATTGATTCTGCTGGCAAGCTGTTAAGCCAATGCCGAGCTGGGCCTTTAAGCTTGAGTGGGAGGTATTTGATGGCGTGAAGATCATCCCCGCGGGCCATGTGGATATGAAGGAGATAGTCTTCGATCCAAACCGCGGGGTCTGTTGTGCCATCGTATGATTCAATGTTCACGGGTTTGAACCCTTCGGGGATTTGGTGATCCATTACTTCATCTGTGAAGCATAGTGGGTGTGCGGCGCCTCTGTATTGGGCTATATCACGACGTAACTCAAGCGAGCTTTGTCTACTGTGTTCGGCCCCGCCGGAATTGCTATATCCGGCGCGACGGTCGTCGCGTATTGTGGGGCGCCCACGTGATCCGTAGATCGATCTTGATTGTCTTTCCTTATCCTCCAATATGTCTTGCAAGTCCGGCGCATTCCCCCGTGGCTTTGTACTTTTCGAGCGATGTCGGGGTACGGCTTTAGTGGAGGGCCTAGAGGCCTCTCTGTTGCGGCCACGAGGTGGCTGGTCGGCCGTATTGTGCGCTGGTGATGTAGGTTTATATGCTTCCTCCTCTAATCGGGGCAGCAGCTTGCGTTTGGGGTAGCTTTTGGAGGGGCGTTCGAGTTCGTACTCTTCGGCCACAAGGACTTCGGTCCATCTGTCGGCTAGCAAATCTTGATCAGCTCTAAGCTGTTGCTGCTTTTTCTTGAGGCTGCTTGCTGTGGCCATGAGCCTGCGTTTAAAAGGCTCTTGTTCGACGGGATCCTCAGGCACGATGAATTCGTCGTCGTCGAGGCTTGCCTTGTCTCCGGAGGGAGTCATATAATTATCATCCTCTACCTCTTTATCTGCCGCTCTCTCATGAGGGCTGGCTTCTCCATCCTCCTGTGCTGAATCTTGCTGGAGGGGGTTGTCTTCGGCACTGTCCGGGGTGTTATTGTCTCCGGTGCCGGAATCTCCATTCTTGCTTTGGCGGGATTTAGATCGGCGCCGCTGACGCTGGCGCTTAGGCTGTTTCTTGGAGGGGTCATCCTCCGCTGTTCCATCGCCGTTCCCATCCTTTGGGATGTCCACCATGTATATGTCGTATGACGAGGTGGCTTTGCAGTGTCCTGTAGGCGCTGGTTCTTGGTCATTTTCGGCATCGTCGTCCATACCGTCGATGTCTTCGGAGTCGAAATCTAGCATGTCGGTTAAGTCATCGACAGTGGCTACGAAGTGGGTGGTGGGTGGGCTTTGAATTTCTCCATCGTCCGCATCCCAACCATCCTGATCGTAATTCGGCCAGGGCTCTCCTGATAAAGAGAGGTACCTTAGCGAATTCAGGATGTCGCCAAAAGTAGAGTGCTGAAAGATGTCCGCAGCGGTGAACTCCATGATCGGCGCCCAATCGGATTCGATTGGTAGGGGCGCAGGTGGTTTGGAGTCCGGCGAGGAGTCCGACACCTCGGAGTCACAAGCTTCGCAAGGGACAGGGTCGGTATTCGGCTCTATCACCGTAGAGGTGGCAGCCCCCGAGGCGGTGTCTAGCCACCCATCCTCGATCGGTGCAGTCGGCTCCGAGTTAAGGATCAGAGCGGACTCTCGTGCGGCCTCCAGGGCACTGTCCGGAAGCAGAGCAAATCATGCCTATCGTGACAGTGCGGCGCGCTTGGCTGTGGCTCGAATCCATCGAAGATCAAGTCTCCGCAGATGTCGGCCGTATAGTTCAAACTTGCAAATCTGACCTGATGGCCAGGGGCGTAGCTTTCGTTCTGCTCCAGATGGCCAAGCGAATTGGCCCGCAGTGCAAAGCCGCCGAATACGAAGATCTGTCCGGGGAGAAAAGTTTCGCCTCGGACCGCGTCGTTGTTGATGATCGAAGGAGCCATCGGGCCTATGAGCAACGACACAGAGGAACTCTCAATGAAAGCACCAATGTCGGTGTCAAAACCGGCGGATCTCGGGTAGGGGGTCCCGAACTGTGCGTGTAGGCGGATGGTAACAGGAGACAAGGGACACGATGTTTTTACCCAGGTTCGGGCCCTCTCGATGGAGGTAAAACCCTACTCCTGCTTGATTGATATTGATGATATGGGTAGTACAAGAGTGGATCTACCACGAGATCAAGGAGGCTAAACCCTAGAAGCTAGCCTATGGTATGATTGTTGTTCGTCCTACGGACTAAAACCCTCCGGTTTATATAGACAACGGAGGGGGCTAGGGTTACACAGAGTCGGTTACAATGGTAGGAGATCTACATATCCGTATCACCAAGCTTGCCTTCCGCGCAAAAGGAAAGTCCCATCCGAACACGGGACGAAGTCTTCAATCTTGTATCTTCATAGTCTTGGAGTCCGGCCAATGATGATAGTTCGGCTATCCGGACACCCCCTAGTCCAGGACTCCCTCACCTGGCTCCCATGTTTTGGTACCTTACGTTCCGCTATATCGGCTAAGGTAGCGCTGGGAGAACCACTGCGATTGTGCCCCAGTTGAGCTGGGTTGAGCACCTCAGTGGAGAAAGCTAAAATTGACCGTCATGATAGGGCGAGAGCCGGTCGCTGTTCGAGAGGTTTTTTCGAGTCCCTAAAGACTTCTGCCGCTTAGAGCGAGGAGCCAGCTTTGTCCGGCCCAGGCGTGGATAGCACCCCAAATTCGGCCTTCCGAACACTAGGGGCTTCGCCGAAATTTAAAATTATAGAATTCTATGGCTAAGTGGGAGTGTTCAAGCATTATAAGTCCGGTTGCCTCGTTCATTGTGTTGAGCGCCTCCCTCGAAGGACCCAAAAATGGGAAAAAGAGCGCTCAAGTTTATCCCGAACACCCAGCACTCGTGGCATGGGGGCTGAAGCCAGCGACTTGCCATCTCTCAAATTTGATAAACGGCCGCACAGATGGTAATATTTTAAATTAACAAGCGTTGCTTAGCGCATATGAACAAAGTTTTTAGCGCACAGGATAACAAAATGCGAGTTTACTCAAAAATTACATCTTTGGAGCATTCACCCGCTATAAGGCGGGCACCCTTCAGGACACCCTTATAGTACATCTCGGGCGTGCGATACTCCTTGCCTGGCGGTGGCGCATCCGTCACAAGCTTCTCAGCGTCCATCTTACCCCAGTTCACTTTAGCGCGGGCAAGGGCCCGACGGGCACCTTCAATGCAGGCGGAGTGCTTGATGACGTCCACCCATGGACAGGCGTCCACCAGCCGCCGCACCAGACCGAAGTAGCTCCCAGGCATGGCTTCTTTGGGCCATAGCCGAACTATGAGGCCCTTCATGGCCTGTTCGGCCACCTTGTGGAGCTCGACCAGCTGCTTGAGCTGGTCGCTCAGGGGCACCGGATGTCCGGCCTCAGCATACTGGGACCAGAACACCTTCTTCGTCGAGCTCCCCTCCTCGGCTCTGTAGAACGCGACAGCATCGGACACGCTACGGGGCAGATCTGCGAACGCTCCTGGAGAGCTCCGAATTCAGGTAAGTAACAGGTAATTCACTTTTACATGCTTGCTTTGCATGAAGAATGCCTTACCCGCCGCTATCTTCTTTGCCGCCTCGATTTCCTGGAGGGCTTTTTGGGCTTCGGCCTTAGCGGCTTTGGCACTCTCAAGAGCCGAAGCAAGCTCGGACTCTCGAGTCTTCGAATCACGCTCCAAACTCTCGTGTTTTTCCACGAGAGCCTGGAGCTCTTGCCGCACCTACGCCACCCGCGCCTCCTGCTTCTCTCGCTCGTTGCGCTCCGCGGCCGCATTGCGTTCGGCCTCGGACACCGCTTCCTTCAGGGTCGCCACCTCGTTCATGGCCCCTGCAATACCCACATTATTCCTGTCATTTTTTGCAACCAAATCCTTTCTATAAGGTACTACTTTAATAAGGTATTACTTACCTTCCTTGTCCTCGAGCTGCTTCTTGGCACGGCTGAGCTCGTTCTCGGACCGCTCGAGGCTTTGCTTCAATGCATTGACCTCCGCGGTCAGTGCGGCAGAGGTCAGCAGCGCAGCCTGCATTCCCATATTGACATATTTGCGTTAGACTCCTGGGTATATCTTTTTAGATCCTCAGTTCGGATTTTCTTTCCGAACACCAAACTTAGCATCAGGGGCTACTGTCTATGCGGTACTATTTTTACATATCTTAAATTACTTTCCTCAAAGCCTATTAGAAGGCTGGTACAGGCTTCAGTCAGCCCGCTCTTGGCGGACTGAACTTTCTGGATCACCGCACTCATAACAGTGTGGTGCTCCTCGTTGATGGAAGCGCCGTTGAGTGCCTCCAGCAAATTATCCGGCGCCTCCAGTTGGATGGAGGCCACCGGCATCGCAGTCTTGCCCTTCTTATGAAGGGCCCGCCCGCCGGACTTCGGAACCACTGTAGGTTCCGAAACGGAGTCCGGCACAGGGCCGGACTTAGAACCCTCGGGGGTTCCACCCTCTTTTCGCCCAAAGTCCGGAAGGTCGCCTTGCGGCGCCTCCAGAACCACCTCCTCCTGGCTGGGCCCCTTCTGGGACCCCACCTCGGTGTCATCTGCGTCACGAGGGGAGGAGGCGGCCGGAAGTGAAGTGCTATTCACATCCGACGAACCCAGGGACCCGCTCGACGAAGCGGGGAGATCATCCTTGGGCGGGCTACATGGTTGTATTCGGCGTTAGAAGACACTATGCGACGAAAGAAAAATCATAAGTTATTCTGGAATCCGGACACTTACGATCTCGCCAGGGGCTTGACCCTCGAAGGCCACTCCTCTTCGCCGTCGTCGGCGTTGGTGGAACAGTCTGTAGGAAGGGTCCTTCCCTTCTTGGACCCCTCGGCCTCCCTCGTCGGGGAAGCCTTCCTTTTCTTCTCTCCCCCCACTGGGGGAGAGGCCTCTTTTTTCTCCTCCTCGTCTTCACGGGAGGAGTCCACCTCGGAGTCATCGGATGATGAGTCCGATAACACCTGGCGCCGGGAACTCCTCCGAGTTCCCATGGCCTTCTTCTTGGCCTTCTTCTTTGGCACCACGTAAGGCACCGAAACCAGCAGCCATGTTAATCGGGCATCTGCTGGGTCTTCTAGCAAGGGAGCCGGACAGTTAACCTGCCCGGACGTCTCCTGCCAGGCCTGTTAAAGGTAAAGGGAGTTTAGATCCCGCATAGAGTCAAACTATGGAAAACAAGTGTCCCGTAAAGGGAAAAATAGCTTACCTCGCCGGCTTGACGCTGCGAGCTGAATCCACGATCTTTGGTAGCGGACGCGGGAGCCTCGGCGCCCTTGAACAGCACCTTCCAGGCATCTTCGTACATAGTGTCGAAGAGCCTGCTTAAGGTCTGGTGCTGTGCTGGATCGAACTCCCACAAGTTGAAAGCCCGTTGTTGGCACGGGAGAATCCGGCGGATGAGCATGACCTGGACTACATTGACAAGCTTGAGCTTCTTGTTCACGAGGGTTTGGACACAGGATTGAAGTCCGGTCAACTCCTCCGAATCACCCCATTTCAGGCCCTTCTCTTTCCAGGAGGTGAGCCGTGTGGGGATGCCAGATCTGAATTCGGGGGCCGCTGCCCATTCAGGGTCATGCGGCTCGGTAATGTAGAACCACCCCGATTGCCACCCTTTGATGGTTTCCATGAAGGCGCCCTCGAGCCATGTGACGTTGGGCATCTTGCCCACCATGGCGCCTCCGCACTCTGCTTGGCGGCCGCCCACTACCTTCGGCTTGACATTAAAAGTCTTCAGCCATAAGCCGAAGTGGGGCTGGATGCAGAGGAGGGCCTCGCACACGATGATGAACGCCGAGATGTTGAGGATGAAATTCGGGGCCAGATCATGGAAATCCAGGCCGTAGTAGAACATGAACCCCCGGACAAATGGGTGGAGTGGGAAGCCCAGTCCTCGAAGGAAATGGGGAAGGAACACCACCCTATCATGGGGCCTGGGGGTGGGGATGAGCTGCCCCTCGTCGGGAAGCCGATGCGCAATGTCGCTGGACAAGTATCCGGCCTTGCGCAGCCTTTTGATGTGCCCCTCCGTGACGGAGGAGGCCATCCACTTGCCTCCCGCTCCGGACATGGTTGGAGAAGCTTGAGGCGAGATGTGCAGACTTGGGCGCTGGAGCTCGAGTGCGCGGAGATGGATAAGCAAAGGAGGAAGAAGGCGTAGGTAAAAAGGTGGATCCTTATCCCCTTATATGGACGGACGAAACTATGCGTCCCCACCAGCCTGGTAAAACTCGCTTATCTCCCAAGCATCGTAATCAATGGCACGATTGGGTTACCCACGTCCGTATTGATGAGAATCCCGGAATAAGGGGACACAATCTCTGCTTCGACAAGACGTGCCAAGGAAACCGCTTCGCTGAACGCGCTGAGGTGGAACAATAAAAACAATTCGAATAAAGGCTTGGCCGTGGTGTGACGTCATGCCACGAAATACGTCAGCAGATTGAACTTGTGTAAATATTATTCTCTCTACGGTGGTATGTTGAACTTATTTTGCAGAGCCGGACACTATCCCGGTGTTCAAAATCTTCTATGAATTATTCGGAGGAGGAACCCGCCTTGCAATGCCGAAGACAATATGCACGCCGGACTCATCGTCATTGAAGCCTGGTTCAGGGGGTACTGAGGGAGTCCTGGACTAGGGGGTGTCCGGATAGCCAAACTATCATCTTTGGCCGGACTCCAAGACTATGAAGATACAAGATTGAAGACTTTGTCCCGTGTCCGGATGGGACTTTCCTTGGCGTGGAAGGGAAGCTTGGCGATACGGATATGTAGATCTCCTACCATTGTAACCGACTCCGTGTAACCCTAGCCCTCTCCGATGTCTATATAAACCGGAGGGTTTTAGTCCGTAGGATAGACAACAATCATACCATAGGCTAGCTTCTAGGGTTTAGCCTCCTTGATCTCGTGGTAGATCTACTCTTGTACTACCCATATCATCAATATTAATCAAGCAAGAGTAGGGTTTTACCTCCACCGAGAGGGCCCGAACCTGGGTAAAAACATCGTGTCCCTTGTCTCCTGTTACCATCCGCCTAGACGCACAGTTCGGGACCCCCTACCCGAGATCCACCGGTTTTGACACCGACAGGTGCCCCTCCCCCCCAAGGAAGGAGGCCGAATTGGAGTAGGAGGAGGGGCGGCGCCCCCTAATGAGGACACAGACCTGGGGTAGGGTCATAGGCCTGACCTATACGTCCTACCCAAGGTCACTACCCTAGAAGATAAGAAGTTCAAGAGGCAACGAAGGACCCCTAGTCAAAGATGTCGAGTGCAATCCACTCGACCAGTCATATCACTCGGGCGTCCCCCTACCTGTTGTCACTCGACCATATGAGGAATCACTCGACCTACTGAAGGCCAGGAGTCACTCAGCACTACAACGGTCGGACATTCACTCTGTAGTCTTTAAGATCATTAATAACACTTAAGGGTGGCGTTATCAGTAACGCCCCTACTTTATGTACATTAAGTCCCCTGTAATGGAGGATGGCTGGGGTCCTGGCGCACTCTATATAAGCCAGCTCCTCCTCTAGGACAAGGGTTCGCACCCCCTATAACATCACACACATATAATCCAGTCGACCGCCTCCGGGCACCGAGACGTAGGGCTATTACTTCCTCCGCGAAGGGCCTGCACTCGTAAATCCTGCGTGTACACCTTCACCATAGCTGGGATTTTGCCTCTCCATACCTACCCCCCTTTCTACTGTCAGTCTTAGAACCACGACAGTTGGCACCCATGGTGGGGCAGGTGTCTTAGCGACTTGTTGGTGAAGTTGCAACTTTTCCGATCCCCATCATCATGGTTTCTGGCGGTGGATTGGCTGAGGGCCGCGAGGTCTGTCTCGGTGCGCTTGTTTTCATCGCCAATGACTCCACTTGGCTTCAGGAAGCTCCCCTTGACATCGAGGCGCTCCCCGTCTGAGGAGCAATGCACTTTCACGCGTGCGTTCATGGCATCCTTCTCCGGCAGTCATCGACCCAGTATCGGTCGGCTCCGATGATGTCTTCTCTCCCCGCTGTTCGCCGCCGCAAGTGATCCGGTCGGTCGCGGCTTCAGCGGTGGGTGAAACACGCTGTGGCTCGACATTCGGCCACCCATCAAGTCACGGCAATCGAGCCCAACGAAACTCTCCACAGCTTGTTCGATCTGTCGACTGGCTCTGTCGAGACCACATCCGAGTGCGATAGCAGCGACCCTGCAGCTGAAGTCTTGATGGTCGATGGACCACGTAGTCCGCCTAGTTTCCGCCATGAAGATGGCGGGGATGGTGGCGGCGATCCGTCGCGCGTCCACGAGGAGTACCATCCCAAACCCCTCTCTTCACAGCAGAGGGAAGAAGTTCGTCGCCGCAACTTGGATGTGCTCCACACGCCCATCGTTGGAGAAACCCCCGAGGCTCGGGCCTTGGAAGAGGTGTGCTTGGCTAATTTGGCTGAGCACACTCGACTGGAGAACCTCCAGCGCGCTCTCGATGAGCGGGCTCAAGAGAGGATCCTTGAGTCCAGTCGATGACAGCTTTTCCCGCCTCCACCTAAGGTATACCGCACTCCGATTCAAAATCTCACAGCTATAGCCCGAATAGCAGAGTCAATTCAACCTTCCCAGTCGAAGGCTGGCAGAGGTTTGATGCAGATCTGGGCCTTACTCCGGGCAGCAGGAGAACAGAACACAGAAGTGTCTCAGTCGCGGAATAGGATTCATAGAAGATCTGTGGTAGCGGATACAGTTCAGTCGGCTGATACGTCTCCAACGTATCTATAATTTTTTATAGTTCCATGCTATGATATTACTCGTTTTGGATGTTTATGGGCTTTATTTTACACATTTATATAATTTTTCGGACTAACCTACTAACCGGAGATCCAGCCTATATTGCTGTTTTTTTGCTTATTTCAGTATTTCAGAGAAAAGGAATATCAAACGGAGTCCAAACAGAATGAAACCTTCGGGAGCGTGATTTTTGGAACAAACGTGATCCAGAGGACTTGGAGTGCAAGCCAAGAAGCAGCCGAGGCGGCCACGAGGGTAGAGGGCGCGCCCACCCCTACAGGGCGCACCCCCTATCTCGTGAGCCCCTCGGGTGGCCACCGACCTACTTGTTCCTCCTATATATACCCACATACCCCGAAAACATCAAGGGAGCCAATGAAAAACAATTTCCACCGCCGTAACCTTCTGTATCCGCGAGATCTCATCTTGGAGCCTTCACCGGCGCTCCGCCGGAGGGGGAATCGACCACGGAGGGCTTCTACATCAACACCATAGCCCCTCCGATGAGTTGTGAGTAGTTTACCACAGACCTTCGGGTCCATAGTTATTAGCTAGGTAGCTTTTTCTCTCTTTTTGGATCTCAATACCATGTTCTCCCCCTCTCTTGTGGAGATCTATTCGATGTAACTCTTTTTGCGGTGTGTTTGTCGAGATCCGATGAATTGTGGGTTTATGATCAAGTTTATCTATGAGAAATATTTGAATCTCCTTTGAATTCTTTTATGTATGATTGAGTTATATTTGCAAGTCTCTTCGAATTATCAGTTTGATTTGGCCTACTAGATTGATCTTTCTTGTAATGGGAGAAGTGCTTAGCTTTGGGTTCAATCTTGCGGTGTCCTTACCCAGTGACAATAGGGGTTGCAAGGCACGTATTGTATTGTTGCCATCGAGGATACAAAGGTGGGGTTTATATCATATTGCATGAGTTTATCCCTCTACATCATGTCATTTTTCTTAATGCGTTACTCTATTCTTATGAACTTAATACTCTAGATACATGCTCGATAGCGGTCGATGGGTGGAGTAATAGTAGTAGATGCTGGCAGGAGTCGGTCTACTTGTCACGGGCGTGATGCCTATATACATGATCATGCCTAGATAATTTCATAATTTTTCGCTTTTCTATCAATTGCTCGATAGTAATTTGTTCACCCACCGTAATACTTATGCTATCTTAAGAGAAGCCACTAGTGAAACCTATGGCCCCCGGGTCTATCTTTTATCATATAAGTTTCAATCTACTTTTATTTGCATCTTTACTTTTCCTATCTATATTATAAAATACCAAAATATATTTATCTTATCATACTATCTCTATCAGATCTCACTTTCGCAAGTGGCCGTGAAGGGATTGACAACCCCTTTATTGCGTTGGTTGCGAGTTCTTTGTTTGTTTGTGTAGGTGCGTGGGACTTTTGAGGAGCCTCATACTGGATTGATACCTTGGTTCTCAAAACTGAGGGAAATACTTATGCTACTATTGCTGGATCACCCTTTCCTCTTCAAGGAAAACCAACGCAAGCTCAAGACGTAGCATCGGCCCACAGTCCAAGATCGCCCCTGTGGCGTGAAGGCCGTGGGCAGTATGATCACCGACTCAACCACGACAATCGTCGCCGAGTGCCCACGCCTCCTCCGAGGAGTGCATCATATGTGCCTCGGCAGTACGATGAAAGACGTCGTCACAGTGGCGAGCGCAGAGCACCAGTCGACCCAAGAGAGCCAGGCTTTGATGAAAGATCTATCCTCGTTCAAGGTCTAGTCGACCGGAACAGAGCGCATAGAGAAGACCCTGGCAGAGATCGTCCGACTGGCAACAAAGTTCATGTTTCGGGTCCAGAGTGTTTCAGCAGAGCCATCAGGGCTGCAGTGATTCCTCACAACTTCAGGTTGGCGACTGGAGTCAGTAAGTTCATTGGAGAGTCCAAACCTGAAACTTGGCTTGAGGATTACCGAGTGGATGTGCAGATTGGTGGCGGGAATGATGAAGTGGCAATGAAGCATCTTCCTCTGATGTTAGAAGGGTCGGCCAGAGCGTGGTTGACTCAGTTAGCCCCGGGCAGTATATACAGTTGGGAAGAGCTTGCTCGGGTGTTCGTCAGAACTTTTTAGGGCACTTGCAAGCGGCCAACAGGGTTGACAGAGTTGCAGCATTGTGTGCAGAAACCGAGTGAGACTCTAAGGGGTTTCATTCAGAGGTGGACCACTTTGCATCACACCGTGGAAAATGTATCAGAGCATCAAGCAGTGTGTGCCTTCAAGGAGGGCGTCAAATACCAAGAGCTGGTCCTGAAGTTTGGTCGGACTAGAGATATGACTCTGACTCGGATGATGGAAATAGCCACCCGGTACGCTAACGGAGAAGAAGAGGATCGAATCCGTAGCGGAAAGGGTAAACCAGTCGGCCAAGATGCCGGTGGCGGTAATTCCAATCGGAAACAGAAACGTAAGGCCGAGCCTGCAGCACCCGGCGAGATCGCGGCAGTGGTTCAAGGAAATTTTAAAGGAAAACCTAAGGGATCCTGGACCCCTAAGAAGTTAAAGGATCAAGCAGGGAATGATGTGTTGGATTTACCATGTCACATCCATATGAAGAAAGATGAAGAGTGTAATCTGGTTTACCCTAACCACACCACTTGACAATGTCGACTCCTGATCCAACAGTTCCGAGAGAAACAACCCAGTGAGAAGGAGAAAGAGTCGGACAAAGACGAGGACAAAGAGGAAGATGACGGTTATCCCAAAGTCAATTCCACCCTGATGATTTTTGCTGATGTTGAGAGCAAGAGTCGGTTGAAAGTTATCAACAGAGAAGTGAATATGGTCGCTCCGGCGACGACGACCACATACCTGAAATGGTCACAAATAGCCATCACATTCGACCAGACTGATCTCCCGGCACGTATAGCCACTCCTGGGAGGCAAGCGTTGGTGGTCGACCCAGTGATCGAAGGCACTCGACTGACCAAAGTGCTGATGGATGGTGGTAGCGGCCTGAATATCCTTTACGCTGAAACTTTGAAGGGGATGGGCATTCCGATGTCTAAACTTAGTGAGAGCAATATGAGCTTTCATGGTGTTATCCCTGGAAAGAAAGCCGAATCACTCGGCTAGATCACCATTGACGTGGTTTTCGGTGATTCCAAGAATTACCGTAAGGGAAAGTTGACATTTGAAGTAGTGGATTTCCAGAGTGCTTATCATGCTATTCTGGGTAGGCCAGCATATGCGCGTTTATGGCTCGACCATGTTACGTGTACCTCAAGCTGAAGATGCCCGGTGAAAGGATCGATATAGTTGACTAGAGGGGGGGTGAATAGGCAACTAACAATTTTTTGCTTTTCTTTACCAATTTAAACTTTGCATCAAAGTAGGTTGTCTAGATATGCAACTAGGTGGACAACCTATATGATGCAACAACAACAAACACACGAGCAAGCAAGGGATACAACACAAGTAAGCTTGCAAAAGTAAAGGTGCGAGATAACCAAGAGTGGAGCCGGTGGAGATGAGGATGTGTTACGGAAGTTCCTTCCTTTTGAGGGGAAGTACGTCTCCGTTGGAGCGGTGTGGAGGCACAATGCTCCCCAAGAAGCCACTAGGGCCACCGTATTCTCCTCACGCCCTCACACAATGCGAGATGCCGTGATTCCACTATTGGTGCCCTTGAAGGCGGCGACCGAACCTTTACAAACAAGGTTGGGGCAATCTCCACAACAATCGGAGTCTCCCAACAACACCAAGAAGCTTCACCACAATGGAGTATGGCTCTGAGGTGACCTCAACCGTCTAGGGTGCTCAAACACACAAGAGTAACAAGATCTGCTAGGGATAAGTGGGGGGAATCAAATCTCTCTTGGTGGAAGTGTAGATCGAGGCCTTCTCAACTAATACCGAGCAAATCAACAAGTTTGATTGGCTAGGGAGAGAGATCGGGCGAAAATGGAGCTTGGAGCAACAATGGAGCTTAGAGGTGGAAGAGGTGGTCAACTAGAGGTAGGAGACACCTCTTTTATAGTCACGGAAAAGATCCAACCGTTATCCACATGTTCAGCCTGCGACATGCGGTACTACCGCTTCAGGAGCGCGGTACTATCACAAGGCCACGCGGTACTACTGTGGTGGACCACGGTACTTCCGCGGCAGCAGCAGAGGCTGGGACTTGCCTGACTGAGAGCAGTACTTCCGCTAGCGCGGTACTACCGCTCCCCCTTGCGGTACTACCACAAGGTAGGAAAGTCCTAGCCTACGAAGAGCGCAGATGAATAAAAATACATCCGTGCCTACTTCCGCTGAAAACGAAACAGTGCAAAAATCCGACGCGGTACTACCGCTAAGACACGGTACTACCGTTACCTAGCTGAACCAGGCCGCGCGCGGTACTACCACGCACGAGGCGCGGTACTACCATGGAGGCGCGGATGTAAAAAATTACATCCACTCCTACTACCGAGATGCAACGGTACTAGGTATGAGGGCCACGGTACTATGACTCCAGGGGAGCAGTACTACTGTGGGCTCACGCGGTACTACCGCGCTGGACGTGCGGTACTACCGTGTGGGTGCGGATGTAAAAAATTACATCCGCCCCTACAACCGTACCGGAGCGGCACTAGGCCTGGGATCCACGGTACTAAGACTCCAGAGGAGAGGTACTACTGTGGACCCCAGTGGTACTACCGCATGTGCTTGCGGTACTACCGCTCCGTAGAGCAGTACTACAGCAAGTTCAGCAGTAGTCGCCAGAAAGAGCACAAAGAGGATAACGACGAAAGCTCCAAAGTGCAAGGGAAAGGTGGAGGCAAGAAGGGAAACGTGTACGTGATGATTCCACCCGAACCTTTCCAACGCGGACCCCCTCTTAATAGTACGGCTCTCATACGACTCAAATCCACCAAAAAGAAACGTAGAACAACGCCGTCTTCAATAGTCTTCGAGGGGCACCGAATTGTCTCGTGCCTAGTGATGAAGCGTCTGAGAAACTCAAGGCGCACGATTAGTCCGCAAAAGCATTGTCATCAATCACCAAAATACCTAAGGGATAAATATGCCCTTACAATCTCCCCCTTTTTGGTGGATTGATGACAATACGGGATTTGCACATAGATGAGGTAATATTGAGCAAAGGAAAACCCCTCCTCTCTAGAATATAGACGGGCTCCCCCTAGATGTGTGCAATCTAGATGGATGCTTTGGACTGCATAGCACACAAACTAGGATCAACACCCCCCCTATATTTTAGAGACAAAGGCAAGATAACTAACATCTAAGCAGAGCATAGCACAAAGGTAGCACAATATATCACAAGCTCGCTAAGATAGATAGAGTGCATATGTCTTACACCATATGAAGTAAAGCAACCCAAAGCAACTGAAACGAGGTTCAAACAAGGTTCAAACGAGAAAGCAGCAAACACACCGAACACGAACGACACACGACTCGCTAATCCCTACACTCTCTCCCCCTTTGGCATCGAGACGCCAAAAAGGCAGAGAGGACACCTACACACAAGGGGTGGCTCAAGCAGGGAACTCATCCCAACGCTCCTCGTCAGACTCCTCGGCGGCAGGGATGGTCTCCTCGACGTCCTCCTCAGAATCAGTCCACCTGTAGCCTTGCTTCTCCATCCACTCGGCCTCTAGAGTGATGCGATCCTCAGAACCGCCAGACACTTCCTCGCCATACAGCTGCAAGATCTTCTTGTCCCGGCGGCGACTCCCCTTAGATGCCACGTGAGTCCTGTACTGCCCCTTGGCTTGCATGCAGAAAAGAGTCTTCATCTTGTCCTTTAGCTTCTTGGCCCACGAGGGCATAGAGGAACTCTGGGAAGACCGAGCAGCACGACCCTCAGCAACATCCTCGGCGCCAGCATCCTCCTCACCAATAGTAGCCCTAGCAACAGTCGCCTCAGCACGAGTAGTAGTGTTGGCCCAGTTGGGCTTGACACGGAGACAGATGGGATCATGTCGAATCCAGTCTGGAGCAAGGAACTCATCACCAGGGAACGTCTTCTCCCAAGTCTTCGAGATCAGCAGAAACAGATAGGGCCCATAGATAGGCACCTTGCGGTTGAACACCGCAAACCGAAGCTCACACCACATGATGTGTGAGACATCAAGTGGCTGAGTCTGAGACAAACGAGCCTCCTCGCATAGGAGCATCATATCCACCATATAGGCATGAACCTTGTCCTTGTCACCAATGCGAGGGAACAAGGAGTTGCGGAAGATGCGATACATGATATCCAGAAAAGAGTTGAGCACCAACCCCGTCTTGCCATTGGCAAGTGCCTTCTCAACATAGTATGGCTGAAGCTTGTCCTTGTTGGCAGACTCAGAATTTGCATGGGGGCAAACACCCACGGGAGTGTTTAGCCCGTCATCAGAAACCTGGAGCAAATCCATGAACTCCTTACAGGTAGCAGTCAGCTTACGGCCATTGGTCATCCAGGTCATCCTCCGCTCCTCATTAGGGTGAAAGTATACTGAGGCAAAGAACTGACAGATAAGTTCAGGATCATAGTCAAGGTGAAAAGAGATCACATGTTCAATACCAAACTGCTCCACCAAGTCCAGAGCTTCTCCAAAGTACTCACGATACTTGTCCTTCCTCATGTGATGCATTTCAATCCATTTCACATCCACATAGGTATTCTGCTTGTTCTTGATGACATCCAGATAAGTGAGAGTCTGTTGCTTGTTCCAAAACAGCTCACAACCTCTGACAGTAGCACGAGGGTTCACATACGGGTTGAGCTGCCTGAGACGGACGAACTCAGATTGGGGTATCTCGTCCATGCCCTTAGTGGGCTCCTTGTGCTTGCTAGCTGATGTCTTGACATGGCGCTTGGGGGGTAGTGGACCCCTCTGGTGCTTCACCTGGATTGCGCAGACGCTTGGAGCCAGTGTCACGACTGGGATTGGAACAGCGAGAGCCACCACCTGAGACACAAAACGCAAAGCACCCACAACAAGAAAAAGGATCAATGCAAAGACCACATCAAAGCACAAGAAACACAGAGAGAATATACGTGAAAGTTGCCATGAGATAGATGTGATCCACGGTAGTACTTCACGAGCCTGCGGTACTAACATTTTAGAACCGCTCCAAGTCGCAGTAGTACCGTGCGAGGTCACGGTAGTACCAGGGTGGGAGCGGTAGTAAAACTTTAGTGCCGCAGCGAGTGCGGTAGTACCGCACCAAACGGGCGGTAGTACCGGACAAGCGGTAATACCGCGCCAGACGGGCAGTAGTACCGCACCGCGTCAGATCCAAACGAAAGTTTGAATCTGAAAAGAAACGCGAAACCACAGCGGTGCTACGGTGATCAAATCTAGCACAGGGCAAAAGGACAAGTAAAATCCCTACGCAATACTACTCTCCTTCATCCTACTCTTGCATAGATTTAGCCTAAGAATCTCTAGAACACACAAGTCTCCCCCAAAAACCTAGAGGCAAAGAACACAACAAAAACGAGAGGGAGTTGGGGAAAGACCTTGGTCCATGGCAAGAGCATGTGGTAGGGAACGATCCCACCGGACGGAATCATGGGAGGGCAGCCGGAGGTGGAGATCCGGCGACGAACGCCGGCCCCGTTCTTGAGAGTGAGAGAGAGAGAGAGAGAGAGAGAGAGAGAGAGAGACGATGTGGGGGAACTGACGAATGGGTATGGGGGAGTTAGAACTCCCCGTGCCCGTCCTTATCCCCACGCATCTATGACGGCGCGGTAGTACCGCATGTCATCGCGGTAGTACCGCTTGGGCGGAAGTACCGCAACGAAGCGGTAGTACTGCTCTCCCAGGCGGCAGTAAAAAATTACTGCCGCATGGGGGCGGTAGTACCGTGCTCCCCACATGCGGTAGTACCATAGCTGGCTGTGGTAGTACCGTAGCTGGCTACAGTAGTACCGTGAGCTCAAGAAAAAAGCATGTCTCAACATAGGAAAAAGATCTTTGCAAGGAAACTTTTAGCACAAGAGACACCACAAGAACACGCACAACCCAAGGCAGAAAGACAACAAGGAGCAACCTCGCGACACTACCTCTCAAAAGGAGAGGGCGGTGGCCGGAGCCACCTATGTTTGATTTAGTTGGTATGGCACCGCGAAGAATTATCCTTGGGCCCATGACCAAAACTCATCTTTGAAGCACAAGTACCATCAAAAATGGCTAATGTGAAAGAGTTGATCGATTTATGCATAATGGGGGGAGGGAGAGTTCATTGAGAGAACAACACTCCCCCTATGTCCATGCCTACACCTAAACTAGACAACAAGTTGAGTGTGGTGGGGGTGCAAGGGTTCAAGTCACATTGCTCGAATCAATGATATTTAGCTCATGCCTTAACTCGCGAAATCTTGCTTCATCCAAGGGCTTTGTGAAAACATCTGCAAGGTTATCATGAGTGTTGACATACTTGAGCTCGATCTCCCCTCGCCTAATGTGATCCCGGATGAAGTGATACCGAATCTCAATATGCTCCGTCTTGAAGTGTTGCACCGGATTGAGAGAAATATTGATGGCACTTTCATTATCACACCAAAGAGGCACTTTGTCAAAAATGACACCGTACTCCTTTAAAGTTTTCCTCATCCATAAGAGTTGTGCACAACTACTACTGGCCGCCACATATTCCGCTTTGGTGGACGAGAGAGACACACAACTTTGCTTCTTGGAAGACCAACTCACCAAAGAGCAACCAAGAAATGGACACCCTCTGGAGGTGGACTTCCTATCCACTTTGTCTCCCGCCCAATCGGAATCCGTATATCCTTCAAGCTTGAAGTTTGCCCCTCTTGGGTACCATAAGCCAAAGTTTGGGGTATGAGCCAAATATCGAAAGATTCGCTTGACCGCCACATAGTGACTTTCTTCGGTGCGGCTTGAAACCGTGCACACATTCCCACACTCAACATGATATCCGGTCTAGATGCACAAAGGTAAAGCAAGGAGCCAATCATGAAGAGATATACCTTTTGATGCACCGCTTTACCATTGGGATCAATGTCAAGTTGGCACTTGGTAGGCATTGGAGTAGAAGCCGGCTTGACATCACTTAGCTTGAATCTTTTTAGCATGTCTTGACTATATTTGGCTTGGTTGATGAAGGTTCCTTCTCTTCTTTGTTTGATATCAAAACCAAGGAAGAACTTCAACTCTCCCATCGAAGACATCTTGAACTTGGAGGTCATGAGAGCGGCAAATTCCTCATTGAAAGCTTTGTTAGGGGAACCAAAGATAATATCATCAACATATAGTTGGCATACAAACAACTCCCCCTTGACCTCCTTAGTAAAAAGAGTGGGATTGATTTGCCCCACCTCAAATCCACGATCTTGTAACAACTCGGTAAGGTGGTCATACCACGCACGTGGGGCTTGTTCAAGGCCATAGAGTGCCTTATCGAGTTGATACACATGATCCAGGAAGTAGGGATCCTCGAACCCGGGGGGTTGCTTGACATAGACCAACTCATTAATAGGACCATTAAGAAAAGCACTTTTCACATCCATTTGTTGCAACTTAAAGTTGTGATGGGAAGCATAAGCAATCAACAAATGAATGGATTCAAGGCGAGCAACGGGAGCAAAGGTTTCACCGTAGTCGATACCCTCGACTTGGGAGTAGCCTTGTGCTGCCAATCTTGCCTTGTTGCGAATGATGTTCCCATGAGCATCTTGCTTGTTATTGAAAATCCACTTGGTTCCAGTGACTTTGTGGTTCCCCGATGGCCTTGGCACCAATCTCCACACCTTGTTGTACTCGAAGTTGTTGAGTTCTTCATGCATAGCATTGAGACAATCCGAGTCTTCAAGCGCCTCATAGACCTTTTGGGGTTCAACACAAGAGACAAACGCGTGATGTTCACAATAGTTTGCTAATTGTCTACGAGTGCTTACCCCCTTTCTTAGGCTTCCAACCACATTCTACATGAGATGGCCTTTGGTGGTGAGTTTGGAAGCAATCTTCGCGGCATGATGCTCTAATTCCTCCTCGGATGTGGAAGGAGGAGGGTTAACTTGATCATCCTTGGCGCCGTCTTCAGCTTGTTCTTGATCTTGAGCTTGCTCATGATCTTGAACTTGTTCTAGGGGGAGAACTTGACCTTGGGCATCATTTGGAGGTTCACCACCATCTTGAGATTGATCTTGCCCTTGGTCTTGTTCACGAGGTTGAGGGCCTTCACTTTGTTCTTCGGAAGCATGTGGGTCTTGAGGAGGTGATGGCGAGTGGAGAATTGTCCTTCTCCTTCGGCCACAAGGGGTTCCTCAATGGGTAGAATATGACCAATACCCATTCTTCTTATGGCTTGGGGAGGAATTTCATCACCTACATCACAAGTAACACTTTGCTCCACTTGGGAGCCGTTATTTTCGTCAAACTCCACATTACACATCTCCTCAATGAGTCCGGTGGACTTGTTGAGAACACGGTAAGCATGAGAGTTTGTAGCATAACCAACAAATATGCCCTCATAAGCTCTAGCCTCAAATTTAGACAAGCGAACACCTTTCTTGAGAATGAAACACTTACACCCAAACACCCGGAAGTACTTGATATTGGGCTTGTTGCCGGTGAGTATCTCATAAGGAGTCTTGTTCAAGCCTTTGCGGAGATAGAGCCGATTGGATGCATGACATGCGGTGTTGATGGCTTCGGCCCAAAAGTTTGTATGGATACTTGAACTCCGCCATCATGGTCCTTGCCGTATCCATTAACGTCCGGTTCTTCCTCTCCACAACACCATTTTGTTGAGGGGTATATGGTGCAGCATATTGATGCTTGATCCCCTCATCACTAAGAAACTCATCCAAGGTGTAGTTCTTGAACTCGGTGCCGTTGTCACTTCTTATTGTCAAGATCTTTGCATTATGTTGACGTTGAGCTTCATTTGTAAAGTCGATGACGGTTTGTTGAGTCTCACTCTTCCTCTTGAAGAAGTATACCCAAGTGTATCTTGAATAATCATCCACAATCACCAAGCAATACTTTCTACCTCCAAGACTATCAAATGATGGGGGCCCAAAGAGATCCATGTGAAGGAGCTCCAAGGGTCTCTTCGAGTAGATGATGGTCGGGGGGGGGGGGGGGGTGAGCCTTCTCATGAAGCTTTCCTTCAATACAAGCACTGCAAGCACGGTCTTTGGCAAAACTAACATTTGTTAGTCCATGGACATGGTCCCCCTTGAGAAGACTTTGCAAAGATCTCATATTGACATGGGCTAAACGGCGATGCCAAAGCCATCCCATGTCAACTTTAGCCATTAGGCATGTCGCAGTCTTAGTGGGTCGCTCCGAAAAGTTTATCACATAGAGACCATTCTCGACATGCCCAACAAAGGCTACTTTAAGAGTCTTGCTCCACAAGAGGGCCACAGTATCAATGTCAAAGAAAGTGGCAAAGCCCATGAGTGCAAGTTGACGAACGGAAAGTAAATTGTATGCAAGGGACTCAACAAGCATGAATTTCTCGATCGTTAGATCATGAGAAATGACAACCTTGCCAAGACCCAATACCTTAGAATGTGAGGCATCACCCCACTCGACATTGGTGGGCATAGATGGAATCTTTTGCACGTCCACCACCAAGTCCTTGCTCCCTGTCATATGATTTGTTGCTCCACTATCAAGCAACCATGATCCCCCACCGGAAGCAAACACCTACAAGAGATCAATGCTTTGTTTTAGGTACCCATTTAGTAATGGGTCCTTTTATGTTAGTAACAAGGGTCTTACGAACCCAAATAGACCATTCAATGTACTCATATGGAGAACCAACAAATTTAGCATAAACATGTCCATCACTAGCATGGCACAACACATATGACGGGTTAAAGTCGCTGGCTTTGTTGGTGGAAATGGTTTTGCCCTTTTTGACATCAATGCCCTTCACTTTTTCCTTCTTCTCCTTAGGAGCACCCTCTCCCTCTTTCACAAAAGTTTGCTTGAGAGGAGGACGATAGGTCTTGTCGTTCTTCTTCTTACTCTTGGACTTGGGGGCAAACCCAATTCCCTTCTTGGCCACAACTTCCTTTCGATTACTCAAAAGGTCGTTGAGATTCTTCTCACCTTGAATGCAAGCCCCAAGGCCTTTCTCAAGTTGATCCTTCAACTTGGCATTCTCCTCCACAAGATGCACATGCTCACAACACGGGTTACTAGCATATGCATTATCAATTAATACCATATGAGGGAAGGTGGCCTTTTCCTTGGTTAGCTTAACTTGGAGTTGAGAATGAGACTCCTTGAGGTTAGCGTGAGCACCCTTCAAGACCTTGTGGGCCTTGTCAAGTATCTCAAACTCCTCCTTGAGTCTAGCATGATCAACCCCAAGTTTAGCCTTCTCGGAAGTTAGCACACGAGACACGACAAGAGCATGATCAAGATCTTTCTTTAACTTAGCATGGTCATCGTTGTATAACTCCTCAAGAGTCAAACGATGCCCACGCTCTTCCTCAAGAGCATTAGAGAGATCCGATATCTCATCGGCATAGTCACTACTATGACCTTCCATCTTAGAGATGGTTTCTTCGTGAGCCTCGATCATGTCATTGGCCTCACCAAGTTGTTCCAAGAGAGAAACAAAGTGGTTCTTGGATTTGCCCTTGATCTTACTCATAAAGGACTCAAATTCATTCACTTCCTCATTAGACCCATCATTTTCATCAATGCAATCCTCCAAGGAGGGATTAGTAATGATGGTGGTTTTGATGTTGGGGGTTACCTTGTTGGAAGCTTTAGCCATGAGGCACTTGGCGGTGATGTTCTCGTTGGGTGAATCAAAGAGAGACACCCGGGGAGTGGTAGCAATGGCAACGGACGCCATGGCCATTGCTTCTCCATTTTCATCGTCATCGTCATCCTCATGGTATTCTTCTTGAACCACAAACTCACGAGTAGGAGTCTTCTTGGTGAAGTTGTTCTTGTTGGGGAAGGACTTGGCTTTGTCTTTTCGCATGAACTTGCCACCATTGTCTTCCCGCTTCTCGTAAGGACAATCCGCAACGAAATGGATCACATTGCCATAGTTGAAGCAAGTTCTAACTCGTTGCTTGCCCTTGAAGCCACTTGAGTTGTTCTTGTTGAAGTTGGGTCTTGTATTCTTCTTGCTCCAAAATGTCTTGAAGCAAGAGCCATGTGCTCATGATAATCATATTTGGTGTCTTCGGGGTTGCTCTCCTCATCTTCCTCTTCTTCCTCTTCTTCCACACTAACCTTGGCCTTCAAAGCAAGGTTGGGCTTCTTTGCCCTTTGAGAACGGAGCACCGCATTGTCGGCGGTCTTGTCCAAGATGCTCATTGCAACAAACTCATCCAACACTTTACTTGAGGTCATGGAGTGGAAGTCCAGTCTTTGACGAATGACGGAGGACATGGCCTTGTTGTAGGGCATCATGGCCTTGAGGAACTTGCGCTTGATCCAATTGTCATCCATGTCCTTTCTCCCATGATCTCGGAGTGAGACCACGAGTTTGGTCACTCTTCGAAAGAGCTCACGAGGTTCTTCGTCTTCTTTCATTGTGAACTCATCGACTTCATCTTGTACCACTTCATAGTTGGAGCGTTGAATGCTAGCACTTCCTCGATAGAGAGACACAACGCATTGCCATGTGTCTTTGGCCATGGCATGAGGTCGAAGATGAGGGAGATCTTCGGGAAGGATTGCATCTTGGATGATGAAGAGAGCACTCTCATTGAATTGATTATCCACCACTTCTCTCGGGGTGAAGTTGCTTCGGTCATGTGGATAGAAACCTTCTTCAATGATTCTCCAAAGGTTAGTATTCACATGATTTAAATGACGCTTGAAGCGATACACCCAAGTATCAAAATCCTCATTTTTCACAATCTTAGGAGGAGAACCGGCATGATTTAAATGAGTAGAGGGAATTGGTCCTCCATAAATTGGAGGTTCCACATGGGCAAAGATGCCGGTGACATTTCTACCACTAGTAGAAGGACCCTTCTCACTATTAGCTTCCCCCTTGTCGGAGTTAGCATCCGTCACCTTGTTAGTGGGATCACCCACTTTCAACGGTGAGGTAGGTAGTTTAAGTCCTTCTAAGAATTTGTTAAACATGCTTTCAACCGTGGTTGTCATGGAGGTTTTCAATGTGTCCAAGGCCACATTGAATTCCTCACGGGACACCACGGTTTCCCCATTACCCTTAGACGAGATGGATTCACACCGGAGTGCTCCTCCTCCCCACCATCTACGGTGTCAACCATACTCTTCGGACGGCAAAGTCCTTAATAAAGAGACGAGGCTCTGATACCAATTGAAAGGATCGATATAGTTGACTAGAGGGGGGTGAATAGGCAACTACAATTTTTAGCTTTTCTTTACCAATTTAAACTTTGCATCAAAGTAGGTTGTCTAGATATACAACTAGGTGGACAACCTATATGATGCAACAACAACAAACACACGAGCAAGCAAGGGATACAACACAAGTAAGCTTGCAAAAGTAAAGGTGCGAGATAACCAAGAGTGGAGCCGGTGGAGACGAGGATGTGTTACCGAAGTTCCTTCCTTTTGAGGGGAAGTACGTCTCCGTTGGAGCGGTGTGGAGGCACAATGCTCCCCAAGAAGCCACTAGGGCCACCGTATTCTCCTCACGCCCTCACACAATGCGAGATGCCGTGATTCCACTATTGGTGCCCTTGAAGGCGGCGACCGAACCTTTACAAACAAGGTTGGGGCAATCTCCACAACAATCGGAGGCTCCCAACAACACCACGAAGCTTCACCACAATGGAGTATGGCTCTGAGGTGACCTCAACCGTCTAGGGTGCTCAAACACCCAAGAGTAACAAGATCCGCTAGGGATAAGTGGGGGAATCAAATCTCTCTTGGTGGAAGTGTAGATCGAGGCCTTCTCAACTAATCCCAAGAAAATCAACAAGTTTGATTGGCTAGGGAGAGAGATCGGGCGAAAACGGAGCTTAGAGGTGGAAGAGGTGGTCAACTAGAGGTAGGAGACACCCCTTTTATAGTCACGGAAAAGATCCAACCGTTATCCACATGTTCAGCCTGCGACATGCGGTACTACCGCTCCAGGAGCGCGGTACTACCGTGGTGGACCACGGTACTTCCGCGGCAGTAGCAGAGGCTAGGACTTGCCTGACTGAGAGCAGTACTTCTGCTAGCGCGGTACTACCTCTCCCCCTTGCGGTACTACCGCAAGGCAGGAAAGTCCTAGCCTACGAAGAGCGCGGATGAATAAAAATACATCCGTGCCTACTTCCGCTGAAAACGAAACAGTGCAAAAATCCGATGCGTTACTACCGCTAAGACGCGGTACTACCGTAACCTAGCTGAACCAGGCCGCGCGCGGTACTACCGCGCATGAGGCGCGGTAATACCGTGGAGGCGCGGATGTAAAAAATTACATCCGCTCTTACTACCGTGACGCAGCGGTACTAGGTATGAGGGCCACGGTACTACGACTCCAGGGGAGCAGTACTACCGTGGGCTCACGCGGTACTACCGCGCTAGACGTGCGGTACTACCGTGTGGGCGCGAATGTAAAAAATTACATCCGCCCATACTACCGTACCGGAGCGGCACTAGGCCTGGGATCCACGGTACTAAGACTCCAGAGGAGCGGTACTACCGCATGTGCTTGCGGTACTACCTCTCCGTAGAGCAGTACTACCGCAAGTTCAGCAGTAGTCGCCAGAAAGAGCACAAAGAGGATAACGACGAAAGCTCCAAAGTGCAAGGGAAAGGTGTAGGCAAGAAGGGAAACATGTACGTGATGATTCCACCTGAACCTTTCCGACGCGGACCCCCTCTTAATAGTACGGCTCTCCTACGACTCAAATCCACCAAAAAGAAACGTAGAACAACGCCGTCTTCAATAGTCTTCGAGGGGCACCGAATCGTCTCGTGCCTAGTGATGAAGCATCTAAGAAACTCAAGGCACACGATTAGTCCGCAAAAGCATTGTCATCAATCACCAAAACACCTAAGGGATAAATATGCCCTTACACCCGGTCCCAGAGGAGTGATCACAATCACTGGTAATCGGCAGAAGGCGGAAGAATGCTTCCAGAAGGGTTCCAAAATTGCCAATGCACAAATGGCAGCAGTTGAATTTCAAGAGTATCAGAAGAATGCAGATCCGAGTGATTTGCTCCGAGCTAAGAAGCCTGCCACGGATTCCGTGTTTCAGTCGTCTGGAGAAACGAAGCCAATTCATATCCACCCGACCGATTCCAGTGCTGCACCGACTCATATCTCAACGACACTCGACAAAAAATAGGAAGAAGCGCTCATCTAGTTCCTCCATGAGAACTGGGACATCTTTGCGTGGAAACCTTCTGACATGCCAGGTGTATCCATAGGACTGGCTGAGCACCGTTTGCGTGTTGATCCCAAGGAAAAACCCGTCAAAGAGCATCTTCGGCGGTCCGCCGTGCAGAAGAGAAAAGCAATTGGTGAGGAAGTGGCTCGGCTCCTAGCAGCAGAGTTCATCCGAGAGATCTACCACTCCGAGTGGCTTGCCAATGTGGTCATGGTCCCTAAGAAGGACGATTCACTTCGTATGTGCATCGAATTCAATCATATCAATCGGGCCTACCCAAAAGATCATTTCCCCCTCCCCCGGATCGATCAGATTGTTGACTCGATTGCGGGGTGTGAGCGCTTGTCTTTTTTAGATGCATATTCCGGGTATCATCAGATCTGACTGTATGGTCCCGATGAAATAAAAATAGCTTTCATCACCCAATTCGGGTGCTTTTGCTATGTCACCATGCCATTTGGTCTTAAAAATGCCGGAGCCACATTCATGAGGATGATTCAGAAGTGCCTGCTCATTCAAATCAGGCGGAATGTGGAAGCATACATGGATGACATTGTGGTCAAGTCATGTAAAGGTTCCAACCTACTGACTGACCTCGCAGAAACCTTTGCCAACCTAAGAAGTTACGATATCAAGCTTAATCCGTCAAAGTGCACATTCGGAGTTCCAGGTGGAAAGTTACTCGATTTCCTCATTTCCGAACGGAGGATCGACGCAAATCCAGAAAAAGTTGATACCATCCTCCGAATGATACGCCCTGTGCGTGTGCATGATGTTCAGAAGCTTACTGGTTGTTTGGCCGCCTTGAGTCGATTCATTTCTCGTCTTGATGAAAAGACCTTTCCTCTTTACCGATTAATGAAGAAATCTGATAAGTTCGAGTGGACTGATGAAGCTGACGCAACGTTTGCAGAGCTCAAGACCCTGCTTTCCACCCAGCCGGTGCTTGTTGCGCCAATCAGCAAAGAGCCTTTACTGCTTTATATTGCAGCCACTGGACAAATTGTCAATACAGTACTCACGGTCGAGCGGGAAGAAGGCAAGGCTTACAAAGTTCAGCACCCAGTGTATTATCTTTCTGAAGTTTTGACTCCATCCAAGCAGCGATATCCACATTATCAGAAGCTTGTCTATGGAATCTACATGACCATGAAGAAGGTTGCACACTATTTCTCTGATCACTCCATTACAGTCATTACCGACACACCATTATCTCAAATTCTGAACAACAGAGATGCAACTGGTCGAGTGGCAAAATGGGCGATTGAACTCCTTCTATTGGATATCAAGTTTGAGGCAAAGAAAGCTATCAAGTCCCAAGCAATTGCAGATTTCCTTGCCGAGTGGATTGAGCAGCAACTGCCGACTCAAGTTCACTCAGAGCATTGGACCATGTTCTTCGATGGCTCCAAGATGCTGAATGGTTCCGGTGCTGGGGTAGTGTTGGTATCCCCCCATGGAGACAAGCTTAGTTATGTTCTCCAAATTCATTTTGACTCTTCCAATAATGAAGCTGAATATGAAGCACTTTTATACGGGTTGCGTATGGCCATTTCACTCGGCGTCCATCGCCTTATGGTCTATGGTGACTCGGATTTGGTGGTTAATCAAGTGATGAAAGAATGGGATGTCAGGAGCCCATCCATGACTGGTTATTGCAATGCAGTAAGAAAGCTGGAAAAGAAGTTTGAAGGGTTGGAGCTTCACCATATACCCCGACTGAAAAATCAAGCCGTAGATGAATTGGCAAAAATAGGATCTAAGAGAGAGGCCATTCCCAGCAATGTGTTTTTGGAGCATATTCATTCGCTTTTAGTTCAGGAAGATCCTTTCACTGAAGAGTCCCCACAGCCTAAGAGCGCCACAGAAACAACTGAAGTCGAAATCCCAGCCATGGTCGACTTAGTCATGGAGGTTTTGGTCATCACACCCGACTGGACAGTGCCATACGTCGCATACATTCTTAGGAAAGAACTTCCAGAGGAAGAAGAAGAGGCTCGACAGATCGTCCGATGATCTAAAGCCTTTACTGTGATAAAAGGTCAGTTGTTCAGAGAAGAAAGTGTAACTGGAGTCTACCAGAAATGCATCACGCCAGAAAGAAGGCCGAATGATCCTCAATGATATTCACTCGGGGACTGTGGTCACCATGCGTCCTCTCGGACCATCGTGGCCAAAGCATACCGAGCAGGATTTTACTGGCCACATGCCAACGAGATGGCGAAAGAAATAGTAGACAAATGTGAAGGATGTCAGTTTTACTCCAACATGTCCCATAAGCCTGCGTCGGCTCGGAAGACTATTCCACTCGTTTGGCCTTTCGCTGTCTGGGGATTGGATATGGTTGGACCTCTGAGGACTGGCAGGAGTGGATTTACCCATGTGCTGGTAGCAGTCGAAAAGTTTACCAAATGGATCGAAGCGAAGCCCATTAAAAACCTTGAAGCAAGTACAATTGTAAGTTTCATCAGAGAATTGATATTCAGATATGGTGTTCCGCACAACATCATCACGGACAACGGGTCGAACTTCGACTCTAACGAGTTCAGAGCCTTTTGTGCTTCCCAAGGCACGAGGGTCGATTATGCTTCAGTGGCCCATCCTCAGTCGAATGGGCAGGCTGAAAGAGCAAATGGATTGATTCTCAAAGGACTAAAACCCCGATTGATGCGTGACCTCAAGCATGCAGCAGGTGCCTAGGTCGACGAACTTCCATCAGTACTTTGGGGATTGAGGACAACCCCTAATCGGTCGACTGGACGAACTCCATTCTTCTTAGTCTACGGAGCTGAAGCCGTACTCCCGAGTGATTTTCTCCACAATGCGCCCCGAGTCGAGCTCTTCTCAAAATAAGAAGCGGAACAGGCTCGGCAAGATGCTATCGATCTCCTGGAAGAAGAAAGAGAGATGGCCTTGGTTCGGTTGACCATTTATCAACAATACCTACGTCGATTCCATGCCAGAAACGTAAGGGGTCAGGCATTTCAGGGGGGAGACTTGGTTCTTCGAGTGGACCAGCAGAAACCAAACAAGCTCGCTCCTGCTTGGGAAAGCCCCTTCGTCGTCACCAAAGTGCTCCACAATAGAGCATATCATCTTTTCAACGTCGAGCACAATAAAGATGAGCCACGTGCTTGGAATGCGGAACTCCTCCGCCCCTTTTACTCTTAAGCATTCAGACTATTGAGATGTAATAAGAAATACATTTAGTTTGATTATCAAAGACACGATTTTACAGTCTTCTAAATGATTGTTGTTCATTTTTTACATGTAATCCCTCAGTTGCCTTAGCTGCGAATCCGTTTCACCTAAGTTGAAAAGAAAAGTCCTACCGAGTGGTGAGCCAGCCTCTCACTCGGGGGCTTAGCTGCGAATCCGTTTCGCCTAAGTTAAAAAATCCTACCGGGTGGTTGATAACCCACAAGTGTAGGGGATCGCAACAGCTTTCGAGGGTAAAGTATTCAACCCAAATTTATTGATTCGGCACAAGGGGAGCCAAAGAATATTCTTGAGTATTAGCAGTTGAGTTATCAATTCAACCACACCTGGATAACTTAGTATCTGCAGCAAAGTATTTAGTAGCAAAGTAATATGATAATAATGGTAACAGTAGCAAAAGTAATGTTTTTGGGTTTTGTAGTGATTGTAACAGTAGCAACGGAAAAGTAAATAAGCGAAGAACAATATGTGAAAAGCTCGTAGGCAATGGATCAGTGATGGATAATTATGTCGGATGCGATTCCTCATGTAATAGCTATAACATAGGGTGACACATAACTAGCTCCAATTCATCAGTGTAATGTAGGCATGTATTCCGTTAATAGTCATACGTGCTTATGGAAAAGAACTCACATGGAATCTTTTGTCCTACCCTCCCCTGGCAGTGGGGTCCTAGCGGAAACTAAGGGATATTAAGGCCTCCTTTTAATAGAGAACCGGAACAAAGCATTAGCACTTAGTGAATACATGAACTCCTAAAAGTACGGTCATCACTGAGAAGTATCCCGATTATTATCACTTCGGGGTTGTCGGATCATAACACATAATAGGTGACTATAGACTTGCAAGATAGGATCAAGAACACACATATATTCATGAAAACATAATAGGTTCAGATCTGAAATCATGGCACTCGGGCCCTAGTGACAAGCATTAAGCATAGCAAAGTCATAGCAACATCAATCTCAGAACATAGTGGATACTAGGAATCAAACCCTAACAAAACTAACTTGATTACATGGTAAGTCTCATCCAACCCATCACCATCCAGCAAGCCTATGATGGAATTACTCACGCACGGCGGTGATCATCATGAAATTGGTGATGGCGGGTGGTTGATGATGACGAAGGCGATGAATCCCCCTCTCCGGAGCCCCGAACGGGCTCCAGATCAGCCCTCCCGAGAAAGATTAGGGCTTGGCGGCGGCTCCGTATCGTAAAACGCGATGAAACTTTCTCTCTGATTTTTTTCTCTGCGATACGGAATATATGGAGTTGGAGTTGAGGTCGGCGGAGCCTCAGGGGGCCCACGAGAGAGGGGGCGTGCCCAGGGGGGAGGGCGCGCCGCCCACCCTCGTGGACAGGGTGTGGCCCCTGGTCTTGATTCTTTCGCCGGTATTTTTTATATTTTCCAAAAAGTGCCTCCGTGGATTTTCAGGACATTCTGAGAACTTTTGTTTTCTACACATAAACAACATCATGGCAGTTCTGCTGAAAACAGCGTCAGTCCGGGTTAGTTTCATTCAAATCATGCAAGTTAGAGTCCAAAACAAGGGCAAAAGTGTTTGGAAAAGTAGATACGTTGGAGACATATCAACTCCCCCAAGCAAACCTTTGCTTGTGCTCAAGCAATTCAGTTGATAAACTAAAAGTGATAAAGAAAAACTTTTACAAACTCAGTTTGCTCTTGTTGTTGTAAACATGCAAAGCCATCATTCAGGTTTCAGTAAATATTATGAACTAACCATACTCATAATAACACCCAGGTCTCACAATTACTCATATCAATAGCATAATCAGCTAGCGAGCCATAATAATAAAACTCGGATAACAACACTTTCTCAAAACAATCATAACATGATATAACAAAATGGTATCTCGCTAGCCGTTTCTGAGACCGCAAAAGATAAATGCAGAGCACCTTTAAAGATCAAGGACTGACTAAACATTGTAATTCATGGTAAAAGAGATCCAATCAAGTCATACCCAATATAAACCAATAGTAATGAATGCAAATGACAGTGTGCTCTCCAGCGGGTGCTTTTTAATAAGAAGGGTGATGACTCAACATAAAAGTAAATAGATAGACCCTTCGCAGAGGGAAGCAGGGATTTGTAGAGGTGCCAGAGCTCGATTTTAAAATAGAGATTGAATAACATTTTTGAGCGGCATACTTTTGTTGTCAACGCAACAACTATGAGATGGCTGTATCTTCCATACTACATGCATTATAGGCAGTTCCCAAACAGAATGGTAAAGGTTTATACTCCCCCAACCACCAACAAGCATCAATCCATGGCTTGCTCGAAACAACGAGTGCCTCCAACTAACAACAGCCCTCGGGGAGTTTTGTTTAATTATTTTGATTTGCTTTGATCTTTTTGGATCATGGGACTGGGCATCCCGGTTACCGGCCCTTTCTCGTGAGTGAGGAGCGGAGTCCACTCCTCTTGAGAATAACCCACCTAGCATGGAAGATATAGGCAGCCCTAGTTGAAACATGAGCTGCTCGAGCATACAAAATAGAATTTCATTTGAAGGTTTAGAGTTTGGCACATACAAATTTACTTGGAACGGCAGGTAAATACCGCATATAGGAAGGTATGGTGGACTCATATGGAACAACTTTGGGGTTTAAGGAGTTTGGATGCACAAGCAGTATTCCCGCTTAGTATAGGTGAAGGCTAGCAAAAGACTGGGAAGCGACCAACTAAGAGAGCGACAACAGTCATAAACATGCATTAAAATTAATTTACACCGAGTACAAGCATGAGTAGGATATAATCTACCATGAACATAAATATCATGAAGGCTATGTTGATTTGTTTCAACTACATGCGTGAACATGTGCCAAGTCGAGTCACTCAATTCATTCAAAGGAGGATACCATCCCATCATACCACATCATAATCATTCTAATAGCATGTTGGCACGCAAGGTAAACCATTATAACTCATAGCTAATCAAGCATGGCACAAGCAACTATAATCTCTAAATGTCATTGAAAATATGTTTACTTCATAATAAGTTGAATCAGAAATGATGAACTCATCATATTTACAAAAACAAGAGAGGTTGAGTTCATACCAGCTTTTCTTATCCCAGTAAGTCCATCATATATCGTCATTATTGCCTTTCACTTGCACGACCGAATGATGTGTATAATAATAATAGTGCACGTGCATTGGACTAAGCTGGAATCTACAAGCATTCAACTCAAGAGAGAAGACAGGGTAATATGGGCTCTAAATTAAATAAAAAATCATGCATATGAGAGTCACTAAACATTTTCAATATGGTCTTCTTGACCCCCAAAGGAAAGAAAAGAAAATAAAACTATTTACACGGGAAAGCTCCCAACAAGTAAGAAGAAGAACTAGAAATCTTTTTGAGTTTTCATTTTAATTCTACTATAGGCATGGAAATTAAACTAACTAATTTTTTTGGTTTTTCTTAAGGTTTATCAAACACACAAGAAGAAAGCGAAAAAGAAAATTAAACTAACATGGATAATACAATGAAAGAGTATGAGCACCGACGACTAGTGTGTGAACATGAATGTAAAGTTGGTGAGAAATACGTACTCCTCCAAGCTTAGGCATTTGGCCTAAGTTGGTCTAATACCAAGGACCATTGCTACTCTCCCCGGTGTACTGGGAGGTGTAATTAGGATACCACTGGCTGGCCATCTCCGGATCCCACTGAAAAGATGATGCACGATAAGGGTCCAGTGCAGGTTCCGACTCAGGTTTAGGTGCTGGAGTGGATGCTTGGCCTCGATGAGCGTACACCGCCTCCGGTGTAACAAGAAAATTATCTGCAATCAAATCAAACAACAGAGGTGCAGGCAAAATAATAGTCTTCTCTTTCTTATTAAATCCAAGGTTATACAAGAGCATCTTCTCTTTGTTGTCAACAATAAATGTGTGGGCTACCATGCTCTTGTAATCTGAAATGTAAAGAGGCAATTTTGTCTCCTCTTTCTCATGGTGCCTAATAGGTATCTGAAAATGTCTAGCAAGACGTGAAGCATAGATACCTCCAGATATGGGGCCTTTTGTACGATTCGGACTTAGCCGTTTAGCGACAACGACACCCATACTAAAACTATTATCTCCAAGCAAGGCATGTTGAAGAATGATAATATCAAGAACACTAAAGTTTCCACTATTTCCACGACCAATCAAGCATCTACTAGCAAATATGGTAAAGTAGCGTAAAAAAGGAAAATGTATGCTAGAGATTTTCGCCTCGGAACCCTTCTTTGGCTCCTCTACAGCTATAGTGACCGCGCAAAAATTACATAAAGACATTTCTCTGGATTCATCATATAAATGAAATGATATTGAAGGCGGTGACTGATGACCCACAAGTATAGGGAATCTATCATAGTCCTTTCGATAAGTAAGAGTGTCGAACCCAATAAGGAGCAGAAGGAAAGGATAAGCGGTTTTCAGCAAGGTATTCTCTGCAAGTACTGAAATAAGAGGTAACAGATAGTTTTGTGATAGGATAAATTGTAACGAGCAACAAGTAACAAAAGTAAATAAAGTGCAGCAAGGTGGCCCAATCCTTTTTGTAGCAAAGGACAAGCCTAGACAAACTCTTATAATAAGAAAAGCGCTCCCGAGGACACATGGGAATATCATCAAGCTAGTTTTCATCACGCTCATATGATTCGCGTTCGGTACTTTGATAATTTGATATGTGGGTGGACCGGTGCTTGGGTACTGCCCTTACTTGGACAAGCATCTCACTTATGATTAACCTCTATTGCAAGCATCCGCAACTACAACAAAAGTATTAAGGTAAACCTAACCATAGCATGAAACATATGGATCCAAATCAGCCCCGTATGAAGCAACGCATAAACTAGGGTTTAAGCTTCTGTCACTCTAGCAACCCATCATCTACTTATTACTTCCCAATGCCTTCCTCTAGGCCCAAATAATGGTGAAGTGTTATGTAGTCGACGTTCACATAACACCACTAGAGGTTAGACAACATACATCTTATCAAAATATCAAACGAATACCAAATTCACATGACTACTAATAGCAAGACTTCTCCCTTGTCCTCAGGAACAAACATAATTACTCACAAAGCATATTCATGTTCATAATCAGAGGGGTAATAATGTGCATAAAGGATCTGAACATATGATCTTCCACCAAATAAACCAACTAGCATCAACTACAAGGAGTAATCAACACTACTAGCAACCTACTAGCACCAATCCCGGACTTGGAGACAAGAATTGGATACAAGAGATGAACTAGGGTTTGGAGATGAGATGGTGCTGGTGAAGATGTTGATGGAGATTGCCCTCTCCCAATGAGAGGAGCATTGGTGATGACGATGGTGATGATTTCCCCCTCCCGGAGGGAAGTGTCCCCGGCAGAACAGCTCTGCCGGAGCCCTAGATTGGTTCCGCCAAGGTTCTGCCTCGTGGCGGCGAAGTCTCGTCCCGAAAGGTTGCCTTCTATTTTTTTTCTCATCGAAAGACTTCATATAGGAGAAGATGGGCGTCGGAGAGCCACCAGGGGGCCCACGAGGTAGGGGGCGCGCCCAGGGGGGCGCCCCCACCCTCGTGAGCAGGGTGTGGGCCCCCTGGCCTTCATCTTTGGCGACGATTTTTCTTTATTTATTGTAAGACATTCCGTGGAGTTTCAGGACTTTTGGAGTTACGCAGAATAGGCCTTCAATATTTGGTCCTTTTCCAGCCCAGAATTCCAGCTGTCGGCATTCTCCCTCCTCATGTAAACCTTGTAAAATAAGAGAGAATAGCCATAAGTGTTGTGACATAACATGAAATAACAACCCATAATGAAATAAATATTGACATAAAAGCATGATACAAAATGGACGTATCAACTCCCCCAAGCTTAGACCTCGCTTGTCGTCAAGCGAAAAGCCGATAACAATAAATATGTCCTCATGTTTAGAGATAGAGGCGTCGATAAAAATAAAATACGGACATGAAGGCATCATGATTATTTCCATAATAGCAACATATATAGATTTTGTCATATAATTACTTATGTTCAAGTGATGATCTTTTCACGAAGCCAAAGTATGAATCAGAAACCTTATTGAGCACCAACAAATTATAACCTCAGTCATTGAAGCAACTGCAATTTATCATAACATCGGAAAGAATCTATGTCAGAGCTTAAAAGCAAGTCCACATACTCAACTATCACTTAGTCCTCCATAATTGCTAACACTCATGCAATACTCGTGGTTACGGAGTCTTAATCGGACACAGAGAAAGATAGGGGCTTATATTTTTGCCCCACAACTTTTTACCTCAAGGGTAATGTCAACAATAATAATTCATGCTCCCCTACATCCAATTAGATATATATATATATATATATATATATATATATATATATATATATCATGTTCTTTCCAACATGCTGAGCTTGCCAAAGGATAAAATGAAAAAGGAAAGGTGAAGATCACCGTGACTCTTGCATAAGGTAGAGGATAATAATAAAAGATAGGCCCTTCGCAGAGGGAAGCAGAGGTTGTCATGTGCATTTAGAGTTGATGCACAAAATCTTAATGCAAAAGAACGTCACTTTATATTGCCCCTTGCATGTGGACCTTTATTATGCAGTCTGTCGCTTTTATTGCGTCCACAACAAGTTCGTACAAAGTTTATTTTCTCCGCACTAATAAGTCATGCATATTTAGAAAGCAATTTTTATTGCTTGCACCGATGACAACTTACTTGAAGGATCTTACTCAATCCATAGGTAGATATGGTGGACTCTCATGGCAAAACTGGTTTAAGGGTATTTGGAAGCACAAGTAGTATTTCTACTTAGTGCTGAGAATTTGGCTAGCATGAGGGGGAAAGGCAAGCTCAACATGGTAGAGGATCCATGACAACATACTTTATTTCAAATGTAAGAAAACATAACTCATTATGTTGTCTTCCTTGTCCAACATCAACTCTTTAGCATGTCACATTTTAATGAGTGCTCCCAATCATAAAAGATGTCAATGATAATATATCTATATGTGAAACCTCTCTTTCCTTATTACTTCCTATTAATTGCAACGATGACCAAAGCTATATTTGCCAACTCCCAACAACTTTTAATCATCATACTCTTTCTATGTGAAGTCATTACCTTCAATAAGATCAATATGAATTCTTTGATTCTTTTTATTCTTTTTCTTCTAGTCACCCAAGATCATGGCAAAATAATCAAGACCTTTACTCAACACTAATCTTTATTATATAGCTCACAGACTCGATTACAAAGAAAGTTCATAAAGCAAAACTCAAAACTAGATCATGCCATGACTTTATTCTACTAAATCAAGATACTACTAAAAGGATCGAACTAAGAAAAACGGTAAAGATAGGAGTTGTGATGGTGATACGATACCAGGGCACCTCCCCCAAGCTTGGCAGTTGCCAAGGGGAGTGCCCATACCCATGTGATTATGTCCTCGGAGGTGATGGAGGTGGTGATGATGATGGTGGATAATCGCACATCGAGCGTAAAAGTTCCTCCAACTTGCGGATAATGCCGTTGAGCCCGGCGATATGATCCTTCAACAAAATATTCTCCAGTGTAAGATACTTGTTCTGTATGCGGGCTAACTCAATCATCTGGAAGGCTTCAATCTCTGTTGGAGAGAAAAGGTTAGGTAAAGGTGGAGGGATGTCTTCTTCTTTCACCACCAGAGCTTGAACCTCCATGGCCTTCTTGATCCTTCCATCCTTGTTGATCTCTTCTGGTTCCTCTCTTTTCAACTCTATCTTCAATAGCCAAGCATCCTTGTATTCATTGTTGGAAGAGGGAGAAGTCATGGTGCTCTAAATCTGCAACTAAAATAGCTCGAAACGAAAACAAAGGAGATTTGCATGATACGAGAGTCAAAACTTTCGGGAGTATATATAATGAATTTTTACTGACCAAAGTACGTATCATGCAAGGAAACGGAGTCCGGAGGGCACACGAGGTGCTCACGAGGTAGGGGGGCGCGCCCGGGGGGTAGGGCGCGCCCTCCACCCTCGTGGAGGCCTCGTGTCCTCCCCGGACTGCTACTTATTTTTCTATTTTCCTAAATATTCCAAAACAGAGAAATATTGCCTTAAAAATTGTTTTGGAGTCGATTTACTTACCATACCACATACCTATTCCTTTTTAGAGTCTAGAACGGTCTAGAAGGTGTCCTTTATGTATTCCTCCGGGGTTACGGTTTCAATAATATTAGTTTCAACATTTATGGGATTACCTGAAATATAGTGTTTGATCCTTTGATCGTTTACCACCTTCGGATTTGTGCCTACGAAGTTGTTGATTTTTATGGCACCGGAACGATAGATCTCCTCGATAACATAGGGGCCTTCCCATTTGGAGAGAAGTTTTCCTGCAAAAAATCTTAAACGAGAGTTGTATATCAATACATAATCACCTACATTAAACTCATGTTTTTGTATCCTTTTGTCATGCCATCTTTTAACCTTTTCTTTAAACAACTTGGCATTTTCATAAGCTTGGGTTCTCCATTCATCAAGTGAGCTAATATCAAATAACCTCTTCTCACCGAAAAGTTTGAAATCATAGTTGAGCTCTTTAATAGCCCAGTATGCCTTATGTTCTAGTTCGAGAGGCAAGTGACAAGCTTTTCCATAAACCATTTTATACGGAGACATACCCATAGGACTTTTGTATGCAGTTCTATAGGCCCATAATGCGTCATTCAGTTTCTTGGACCAATTCTTTCTAGACCTATTGACAGTCTTTTGCAAGATTAATTTGAGCTCTCTATTGCTCAATTCTACCTGACCACTAGACTGCGGGTGATATGGAGATGCAATTCTGTGATTAACGTCGTATTTAGCAAGCATCTTACGGAAAGCACCATGAATAAAGTGTGAACCACCATTAGTCATTAAGTATCTAGGGACTCCAAACCTCGGAAAAATAACTTCCTTAATCATTTTAATAGAAGTGTTATGATCAGCAATACTAGTTGGAATAGCTTCTACCCACTTAGTAACGTAATCAACAGCAACTAAAATATGTGTATATCGATTAGAGGCAGGAAAAGGTCCCATATAATCAAAGCCCCAAACATCAAATGGTTCAATAACAAGTGAATAATTCATAGGAATTTCTTGACGTCTACTAATATTACCAATTCTTTGACATTTGTCGCAAGACAAAACAAACTTACGGGCGTCCTTGAAGAGAGTAGGCCAATAAAAACTGGATTGCAATACCTTATGTGCAGTTCTGTCTCCAGCGTGGTGTCCTCCATAAGCTTCGGAGTGACACTTGCGTAGGATCTGTTCCTGTTCATGCTCAGGTACACAACGCCTAATAACACCATCTACTCCTTCTTTATAAAGATGTGGGTCATCCCAAAAGTAATGTCGCAAGTCATAGAAAAACTTTTTCTTTTGCTGGTATGTGAAGCTAGGTGGTATAAATTTAGCAACAATATAATTAGCATAATCAACATACCAAGGAGTGCTACAAGAAGTACTTATGACATTCAATTGTTCATCAGGAAAGCTATCATCAATAGGTAGTGGGTCATCAAGAACATTCTCTAACCTAGATAAGTTATCTGCAACGGGGTCCTCAGCTCCTTCTCTATCAACAATATGTAAATCAAATTCTTGAAGCAAGAGAACCCATCTAATAAGCCTAGGTTTTGCATCTTTCTTTTCCACAAGATATTTAATAGCAGCATGATTTGTGTGAATAGTTACTTTAGAATCAACAATATAGAGTCTGAATTTATCACAAGCGAATACAACTGCTAAAAGTTCCTTTTCGGTAGTAGCATAATTTCTTTGAGCATTGTCTAAAGTCTTACTAGCATAATGGATAACATTTAATTTCTAATTGACTCTTTGCCCTAGAACAGCACCTACAGCATAATCACTAGCATCACACATAATTTCAAAAGGTAAATTCCAATCAGGTGGCTGAACAACAGGTGCAGAGACTAATGCTTTCTTAAGTATTTCAAATGCTTCTACACAATCATCATCAAAGACAAATGGTACATCTTTTTGTAATAAATTAGTCAGAGGCCGAGAGATTTTTGAGAAGTCCTTCATGAACCTCCTATAAAATCTAGCGTGACCAAGGAAGCTTCTTATACCTTTGATGTCCTTGGGACATGGCATCTTTTCAATAGCATCAACCTTGGCTTTATCAACTTCAATACCTCTTTCAGAAACTTTATGCCCCAAGACAATACCTTCATTAACCATAAAGTGGCACTTTTCCCAATTCAAGACAAGATTAGTTTCTTCACATCTCTGCGAAACTCGAGCAAGATTGCTCAAGCAATCATCAAAAGAGGAACCATAGTCGGAAAAGTCGTCCACGAAAACCTCACAAATCTTTTCGCAAAAGTCAGAGAACATAGCCATCATGCATCTTTGAAAGGTAGCAGGTGCATTACATAAACCGAAAGGCATACGTCTATAAGCAAAAGTACCAAAAGGGCATGTAAAAGTAGTCTTTGATTGATCTTTAGCCGACACAGGTATTTGAGAGAAACCAGAATAACCATCTAGAAAGCAATAATGTGTATGTTTGAATAATCTTTCTAGCATTTGATCAATAAAAGGTAAGGGGTAATGATCTTTCTTAGTAGCCTTATTTAATTTGCGGAAATCAATTACCATCCTATAACCTGTGATAACTCTTTGTGGAATCAATTCATCTTTATCATTAGGGACAACAGTAATACCTCCCTTCTTAGGGACACAATGGACAGGACTTACCCACTGACTATCAGCAACGGGATAAATTATACCTACCTCCAGAAGCTTGAGTATTTCTTTTCTTACCACTTCTTTCATTTTAGGATTCAAATGTCGTTGAGGATCACAAACTGGTTTAGCATCCGCTTCCAAATTTATTTTATGCTGACATAGAGTGGGACTGATGCCCTTAAGATCATCTAGAGTATATCCAATAGCGGCACGGTGCTTTTTCAGAGTTTTCAATAATCTTTCTTCTTCATGCTCTGAAAGGTTAGCACTAATAATGACAGTATATATTTTCTTTTCATCAAGATAAGCATATTTAAGATTATCAGGCAACGGTTTAAGCTCAAACACGGGATCACCCTTGGGTGGAGGAGGATCCCCTAGGATTTCAATAGGCAAATTGTGTTGCAGAATAGGTTCCTGTTTAAAGAATACTTCATCTATTTCCCTTCTTTCATTCATGGACGTATCATTTTCATGGTCTAGCAAATAGTGTTCTAAAGGATCACTAGGAGGTACGGCAATAGAAGCAAGACCAATAATTTCATCCTTACTAGGCCATTCTTCCTCACGATGTTGTTTACTAAATTTAGAAGAATTAAACTCATGAACCATATCATCCAAGCCAATAGTAACAACATTTTTTTGCAGTCTATCTTAGCATTAACAGTATTCAAGAAGGGTCTACCAAATATAATTGGACAAAAGCTATCTTGTGGAGAACCAAGAACAAGAAAATCAGTGAGGTATTTAGTTTTCCCACACAAGACTTCAACATCTCTAACAATTCCTATTGGAGATATAGTATCTCTATTGGCAAGTTTAATTGTAACATCAATATCCTCTAACTCAGCAGGTGCAGTTTCATGCATAATTTCTTTGTATACGTCAATGGGTATAACACTAGCACTAGCACCCATATCACATAAGCCATGATAACAATGATCTCCTATTTTAACAGAAATAACAAGCACGCCTACCACATGTCTATGTTTATCTCTATCACAGGGTTTAGCAATTCTAGCAGTTTCACGAGAGAATTGAATAACATGCCCATCAATATTATCAGACAAGAGATCTTTAACAATAGAAATATTGGGTTCTACTTTGACTTGCTTAGGAGGTATATAAGTTCTAATATTGCTTTTACGGACAACAGTTGAAGCTTTAGCATGATCCTTCATTCTAACAGGGAAAGGTAGTTTCTCAACATAAGAAGTGGGAACAATAGGATCATTGTAAGTGACAGTCTTTTCTTCAACTTTAATAGGTGTAGCTAATTTTACTTCTATGGGAGGATGATATTTAAACCACTTCTCCTTGGGGAGATCAACATAACTAGCAAAAGATTCACAGAAAGAAGCTACTATCTCAGAATGAAGTCCATATTTAGTGCTAAACTTACGGAAAATATCGGTATCCATAAAAGATTTAACACAATCAAACTTAGGTGTCATACCTGACTCCTTACCTCATCGAGGTCCCAATCTTCAGAGTTGCATTTAATTATATCCAATAAATTCCATCTAAATTCAATAGGCTTCATCATAAAAGAGCCAGCACAAGAAGTATCGAGCATGGTGCGATTGTTATCAGAAAGCTGAGCATAAAAACTTTGCATAATTACTTCTCTTGCGAGATCATGATTGGGGCATGAATATAACATTGATTTAAGCCTCCCCCAAGCTTGAGCGATGCTTTCTCCTTCGTGAGGCCAAAAATTATATATATAATTGCGATCACGATGAACAAGATGCATAGGGTAATACTTTTGATGAAATTCCAATTTCAATCTTTTATAGTTCCACGATCTCATATCATCACATAGCCTATACCATGTCAATGCGTCTCCCTTCAAAGATAAAGGGAATGCCTTCTTCTTAACAACATCATCGGGTATACCTGCAAGCTTAAATAGTCCACAAACATCATCCACATAGCGTAGATGTTCATCAGGATGCTTTGTTCCATCTCCTGTAAAAGTGTTAGCTAGCAGTTTTTCCATCAAACCCGAAGGAATTTCAAAAGGAGTTTCATTTTCAATAGGTTCAGTAGGTTCGGTGGGTTGAGTAGCAACTCTTTGCTCTACTGGATGGGGTGAAGATACCCCGAACAAGCCCCTCAGACAATTACTTTCCATAGTAACAAGTGACAGAAAATTTCAGCACACTAAATAAACTTTTCCTTACCAAATTCCACCTACCAAAGGCGCTTCACTCCCCGGCAACGGCGCCAGAAAAGATTCTTGATGACCCACAAGTATAGGGGATCTATCGTAGTCCTTTCGATAAGTAAGAGTGTCGAACCCAACGAGGAGCAGAAGGAAATGATAAGAGGTTTTCAACAAGGTATTCTCTGCAAGTACTGAAATAAGTGGTAACAGATAGCTTTGTGATAGGATAAATTGTAACGAGAAACAAGTAACAAAAGTAAATAAAGTGCAGCAAGGTGGCCCAATCCTTTTTGTAGCAAAGGACAAGCCTGGACAAACTCTTATAATAAGAAAAGCGATCCCGAGGACACATGGGAATATCATCAAGCTAGTTTTCATCACGGTCATATGATTCGCGTTCGGTACTTTGATAATTTGATATGTGGGTGGACCGGTGCTTGGGTACTGCCCTTGGACAAGCATAGCACTTATTATTAACCTCTATTGCAAGCATCCGCAACTACAACAAAAGTATTAAGGTAACCCTAACCATAGCATGAAACATATGGATCCAAATCAGCCCCTTACGAAGCAACGCATAAACTAGGGTTTAAGCTTCTGTCACTCTAGCAACCCATCATCTACTTATTACTTCCCAATGCCTTCCTCTAGGCCCAAATAATGGTGAAGTGTTATGTAGTCGACATTCACATAACACCACTAGAGGTTAGACAACATACATATTATCAAAATATTGAACAAATACCAAATTCACATGACTACTAATAGCAAGACTTCTCCCTTGTCCTCAGGAACAAACGTAATTACTCACACAGCATATTCATGTTCATAATCAGAGGGGTAATAATGTGCATAAAGGATCTGAATATACGATCTTCCACCAAATAAACCAACTAGCATCAACTACAAGGAGTAATCAACACTACTAGCAACCTACTAGCACCAATCCCGGACTTGGAGACAAGAATTGGATACAAGAGATGAACTAGGGTTTGGAGATGAGATGGTGCTAGTGAAGATATTGATGGAGATTGCCCTTTCCCGATGAGAGGAGCGTTGGTGATGATGATGGTGATGATTTCCCCCTCCCGGAGGGAAGTGTCCCCGGCAGAACAGCTCTGCCGGAGCCCTAGATTGGTTCCGCCAAGGTTCCGCCTCATGGCGGCGGAGTCTCGTCCCGAAAGGTTGCCTTCTATTTTTTTTCTCATTGAAAGACTTCATATAGGAGAAGATGGGCGTCGGAGAGCCACCAGGGGGGCCACGAGGTAGGGGGCGCGTCCAGGGGGGCGCCCCCACCCTCGTGAGCAGGGTGTGGGCCCCCTGGCCTTCATCTTTGGCGACGATTTTTCTTTATTTATTGTAAGACATTTCGTGGAGTTTCAGGACTTTTGGAGTTACGCAGAATAGGCCTTCAATATTTGCTCCTATTCCAGCCCAGAATTCCAGCTGCCGGCATTCTCCCTCTTCATGTAAACCTTGTAAAATAAGAGAGAATAGCCATAAGTGTTGTGACATAACGTGAAATAACAGCCCATAATGCAATAAATATTGACATAAAAGCATGATGCAAAATGGACGTATCAGTGACTTCTTAGGATAATAATAAAAGTTTTGCACGAATGTATTGGTGGGTAAGAGATACTGATCGATCCGGTCGTGGAGGAAACTGGTGAGGCCTGCATTCTCGATCAAAGAATAAAAATCTTCATGAATTCCATCTTCTTTCAAGAAATCATCGCATGGCCATTCACACGGTCGTACTTCCGCTAAGCGAGGAAGATTATACTTGGCTTTTTCCTTCTCTTTAGCTTTTTTTTCCTGAGAGCCTTGGCTAGAAGAGCCCTCAAAAGTTTCCTTAACATTTTTTGAAATTTTCTGAAATTTTAGTAACTTCAAAATAAAAGTGAATAAAACTAAACAAGATTGGTAGCAACTACTCCTACAAGTGCCTAGAGCCTATATCATGCATTAGAATTGCTTGGGATCTCATAAATTTAACATGCAAGCTCAAGAACATGGTCACCTATGCAGCAAAAAATTGCAATGAATAAAGCACTAGAACAAAAACTAATTGGACCGATGGAGGAGTCACATACTAAGCAACAACCTCCCAAAGCAGTTTTGTGAATGGAGCTTTGAGCAAGGAGATCGAAAATCGCAGCAAAATGAGCTAGAACTCATGCTTGAGCTGGATGGGGATTTTTTGGGGTAGAAGATGGAGTGTGTGGGTGCTGGCATAAGTGGAGGGGGGCCACCAGGGGCCCACGAGACAGGCGGGCGCACCCAGGGGGGTGGGCGTGCCCTCCACTCTCGTGGCCTGGTGCTTGCCCCTCCTGCAGTGATTTTAGTGCCTAAAATCCTCAAATATTCCATAAAAAACCATACTAAATTTGCAGGGCATTTGGAGCACTTTTATTTTCAGGATATTTTTTTCTTGCATGGATAATTCAGAAAACAGACGGATAATACTTTTTTTGCTTTATTTATTCTAAATAATAGAAAGTAAAAAGAGGGTACAGAAGGTTGTGCCTTCTAGTTTCATCCATCTCATGATCATCAAAATGAATCCACTAACAAGGTTGACCAAGTCTTGTTAACAAACTCATTCCGAATAACACGGAACCGGAGAAATTTCGAATAACACTAAGTTACCTCAACGGGGATATGAGCATCCCCAACAATGAGAATATCATACTTTTTCTTGACAGTGGGGAGAGGAAATTCAAAACCTCCAATAATAATAGTTGGAACTTTTCCAATAGAATTGATGCTGTGAACTTGAGATTGTTTCCTCGGAAAGTGTACCGTATGCTCATTACCATTAACATGAAAAGTGACATTGCCTTTGTTGCAAGCAATAACAGCCCCTGCAGTATTCAAAAAGGGTCTGCCAAGGATAATCGACATACTATCGTCCTCAGGAATATCAAGAATAACAAAGTCCGTTAAGATAGTGACATTTGCAACCACAATAGGCACATCCTCACAAATACCGACAGGTATAGCAGTTGATTTATCGGCCATTTGCAAAGATATTTCAGTAGGTGTCAACTTATTCAATTCAAGTCTACGAAATAAAGAGAGAGGCACAACACTAACACCGGCTCCAAGATCACATAAAGCAGTTCTAACATAATTTCTTTTAATGGAGCATGGTATAGTTGGTACACCCGGATCTCCAAGTTTCTTTGGTATTCCACCCTTAAAAGTGTAATTAGCAAGCATGGTGGAAATTTCAGCTTCCGGTATCTTTCTTTTATTTGTAATGATATCCTTCATATACTTAGCATAGGGATTTACTTTGAGCATATCAGTTAAGCGCATTCGTAAGAAGATAGGTCTAATCATTTTAGCAAAGCGCTCAAAATCCTCATCATCCTTTGTATTGGATGGTTTAGGAGGAAAGGGCATGGGTTTCTGAACCCATGGTTCTCTTTCTCTACCGTGCTTCCTAGCAACAAAATCTCTCTTATCATAGTGTTGATTCTTTGTTTGTGGGTTATCAAGATCAACAACAGGTTCTCTACATCATTGTTTTTGCTAGGTTGAGCATCAACATGAACATTATCATTGACATTATCACTAGGTTCATGTTCATCACCTAATTGTGTTTCAGCATCAAAAATAGAAATATCATTGGGATTCTCAGGTGTGTCTACAGGAGGTTCACTAGAAGCATGCAAAGTCCTATCATTTTTCTTCTTCTTCTTTTTAGAAGAACTAGGTGCCTCTAAATTATTTCTCTGAGAATCTTGCTCGATTCTCTTAGGGTGGCCTTCAGGATACAAAGGTTCCCGAGTCATTCTACCAGTTCTAGTAGCCACTCTAACAGCAAAGTCATTTTTATTATTTAATTCATCAAGCAAATCGTTTTGAGCTTTAAGTACTTGCTCAGCTTGAGTAGCAACCATAGAAGCATATTTGCTAACGAGTATAAGTTCACCTTTAACTCTAGCCGTATTATCGCTCACGCGTCCTATCTCGAAAGCATTATTCTTTAACTCTCTGCCAACATAAGCATTAAAACTTTCTTGTCTAGCCATAAAGTCATCAAATTCATCTAAGCATGGGCTATGAAATTTAGTAGAGGGGGTTTCAACTTTATCATATCTATAGAGAGAATTTACCTTTACTACCTGTGTCGGGTTATCAAGACAATGTGGTTCTTCAACAGGCGGTATATTAAGACCATGTATTTCTTCAATAGGTGGTAAATTCTTAACATCTTCGGCTTTAATACCTTTTTATTTCATTGATTTCTTTGCCTCTTGCATATCTTCAGGACTGAGAAATAAAACACCTCTCTTCTTCGGAGTGGGTTTAGGAATAGGCTCAGGAATTGGCTTAATTGGTTCAAGAATTGCCTCAGGAACTGGCTCAGGGAGAGTCCAATTATTTTCATTAGTCAACATATTATTCAATAGTAATTCAGCTTCGTTAACTGTTCTTTCCCTGAAAACACAACCAGCACAACTATCCAAGTAGTCCTTGGAAGCATCGGTTAGTCCATTATAAAAGATATCAAGTATTTCATTTTTCTTGAGAGGATGATCAGGCAAAGCGTTAACTAATTGGAGAAGCCTCCCCCAAGCTTGTGGGAGACTCTCTTCTTTGATTTGCACAAAATTATATATTTCCCGCAAGGCAGCTTGTTTCTTACGAGCAGGAAAATATTTAGCAGAGAAATAATAAATCATATCTTGGGGACTACGCACACAACCAGGAGCAAGAGAATTGTACCAAGTCTTAGCATCACCCTTCAATGAGAACGGAAATATCTTAAGGATATAATAATAGCGAGATTTATCATCATGAGTAAACAGGGTACCTATATCATTCAACTTGGCAAGATGTGCCACAACAGTTTCAGATTCAAGGCCATAAAAAGGATCAGATTCAACTAAAGTAATAATTTCAGGATCAACAGAGAATTCATAATCCTTATCAGTAACACAGATAGGTGAAGTAGCAAAAGCAAGGTCGGGTTTCATTCTGGCATTAAGAGACTGCTGCTTCCATTTAGCTAATAATTTCTTAAGATCATATCTATCATTGCAAGCAAAGATAGCTCTAGCAGCTTCTTCATTCATAACATAACCCTCAGGAACAACAGGCAATTCATTATCATTGGGAGAATTTTCATCATCACTAACATCAATAATAGCATCTTCAATAATTTTGTTCCCTCTAACCCTAGCAAGTTGTTCATCAAGAAATTCACCTAATGGCAAAATAGTATCACGCACATAAGTAGTTTCATCATAAGTATCATGCATAGCAGAAGTGGCATCATCAATAACATGCGACATATCAGAATTCATAGCAGTAGCATGTTTAGGCGTCGCAAGTTTACTAATAACGGAAGGAGAATCTAGTGCAGAGCTAGATGGCAGTTCCTTACCTCCCCTCGTAGTTAAGGGCAAAATCTTGGTTCTGTCGTCTTTCAAGTTCTTCATAGTGATCAACAGATATAAATCCCAAGTGACTCAGAGAATAGAGCTATGCTCCCGGCAACGGCGACAGAAATTGGTTTTGATAACCCACAAGTGTAGGGGATCACAATAGCTTTCGAGGGTAAAGTATTCAACCCAAATTTATTGATTCGACACAAGGGGAGCCAAAGAATATTCTTGAGTATTAGCAGTTGAGTTGTCAATTCAACCACACCTAGATAACTTAGTATCTGCAGCAAAGTATTTAGTAGCAAAGTAGTATGATAATAAAGGTAACAGTAGCAAAAGTAATGTTTTTGGGTTTTGTAGTGATTGTAACAGTAGCAACGGAAAAGTAAATAAGCGAAGCACAATATGTGAAAAGCTCGTAGGCAATGGATTAGTGATGGATAATTATGTCGGATGCGATTCCTCATGTAATAGCTATAACATAGGGTGACACAGAACTAGCTCCAATTCATCAATGTAATGTAGGCATGTATTTCGTAAATAGTCATGCGTGCTTATGGAAAAGAACTTGCATGACATCTTTTGTCCTACCCTCCCATGGCAGCGGGGTCCTAGCGGAAACTAAGGGATATTAAGGCCTCATTTTAATAGAGAACCGGAACAAAGCATTAGCACTTAGTGAATACATGAACTCCTCAAACTACGGTCATCATCGAGAAGTATCCCGATTATTGTCACTTCGGGGTTGTCGGATCATAACACATAATAGGTGACTATAGACTTGCAAGATAGGATCAAGAACACACATATATTCATGAAAATATAATAGGTTCAGATCTGAAATCATGGCACTCGGGCCCTAGTGACAAGCATTAAGCATAGCAAAGTCATAGCAACATCAATCTCAGAACATAGTGGATACTAGGGATCAAACCCTAACAAAACTAACTTGATTACATGGTAAGTATCATCCAACCCATCACCGTCCAGCAAGCCTACGATGGAATTACTCACGCACGGTGGTGAGCATCATCAAATTGGTGATGGAGGATGGTTGATGATGACGACGGCGACGAATCCCCCTCTCCAGAACCCCAAATGGATTCTAGATCAGCGCTCCTGAGAGAGATTAGGGCTTGGCGGCGGCTCCGTATCGTAAAACGCGATGAAACTTTCTCTCTGATTTTTTTCTCCGTGAGACGGAATATATGGAGTTGGAGTTAAGGTCGGCGGAGCCTCAGGGGGCCCACGAGACAGGGGTGCGCGCCCAGGGGGGAGGGCGCGCCCCCCACCCTCATGGACAGGGTGTGGGGCCCCTGGTCTTGATTCTTTTGCCAGTATTTTTTATATTTTCCAAAAAGTGCCTCCGTGGATTTTTAGGACATTTCGAGAACTTTCGTTTTCTACACATAAAACAACATCATGGCAGTTCTGCTGAAAACGGCGTCAGTCCGGGTTAGTTTCATTCAAATCATGCAAGCTAGAGTCCAAAACAAGGGCAAAAGTGTTTGGAAAAGTAGATACGTTGGAGACGTATCAGTGGTGAGCCAACCTCTCACTCGGAGGCTTAGCTGCAGTCCAGTACTCGCCTAAGTGTTAAAAAATCCTACCGAGTGGTGAGCCAGCCTCTCACTCGGAGGCTTAGCTGTAGTCCAATACTCGCCTAAGTGTTAAAAAATCCTACCGAGTGGTGAGCCAGCCTCTCACTCGAAGGCTTAGTTGCGGTCCAATACTCGCCTAAGTGTTAAAAATTACTACCGAGTGGTGAGCCAGCCTCTCACCCGGAGGCTTAGCTGCGGTCCAGTACTCGCCTAAATATAAAATATCCTACCGAGTGGTGAGCCAGCCTCTCACTCGGAGGCTTAGCTGCGGTCCAGTACTCGCCTAAGTATGAAAAATCCTACCGAGTGGTGAGCCAGCCTCTCACTCGGGGGCTTAGCTGCACTCCAGTACTCGCTTAAGTTTGGAAGATCCTACCAAACGGTATGGGTCGACCACGACCCCTCCCCTCGGGGCTCCACCGTCAAGAAGAAGGACAAGATTGTGCGCACTGCTTAGCTGCAGTCCAGTACTCGCCTAAGCATAAAAAATCCTACCGAGTGGCGAGCAATCCTCTCACTCAGGGGCTTAGCTGCAGTCCAGTACTCGCCAAAGTATAAAAAATCCTACCGAGTGGCGAGCAATCCTCTCACTCGGGGGCTTAGCTGCTGATGGAGTCATGTACCTAGGGTAGGGTCATAGACCTGATCTAAATACCCTACCCAAGGACACCCTTAGAAGAGATCACCTTCCAGTCGACCTAGGAGGACTCCACTCGACGGACTTGAAGGACTCGACCATGAAGACTCACTCGACCACCAGAAGGTCAAGAAGCACTCTGTACTACAACGGTCTGCAATTAAGTAGACTTTATGGTAGTTAAGACACTTTATGTGGGGCGTTACCAGTAACGCCCCAGACTTAATGTACCTTAAACCCTTCATTATGTGGGCTGGCAGGGGTCCTGGTGCACTCTATATAAGCCACCCCCCCACCACAGGCAGAAGGGTTGGCACCCCTGTAATTCATATACACATAATCCACTCGACCGCCTCCGGGCTCCGAGACGTAGGGCTTTTACTTCCTCCGAGAAGGGCCTGAACTCGTACATCTCTTGTGTTTACAACCTCTCCATAGCTAGGACCTTGCCTCTCCATACCTACCCCCCACTCTACTGTCAGACTTAGAACCACGACAGTTGGCGCCCACCATGGGGCAGGTGTTTTAGCGATTTTTTGGAGAAGTTGCGATTCTTCTGAGTACTTTCATCATGGTTGCTACTGGAGTTTTGGTCGAGGGCCGCGAGATCTGTCTCGGTGCTCTCACCTTCATTGCCGACGACTCCGCTTGGCTCCAGGAGGCTCCACTCGACGTTGATGCGCTCCCCGTCCGCGGTGCGACGCATTTTCACGCGTGTGTCCGCGGCGTTCTGCTGCGACAACCGTCGACCCCGTATCGGTCGACTCCCCTATTGGTCACCCTCCCGGTCTCCCACCAGCGCAAGCACTCTGGTCGGTCGAGGCTCCAGCGGTGGGTGAAGCACGCGGTGGCTCGCTAGACGGCCACCGCCCAAGTTGCGGCAATCGAGCCCGACGAATCCCTCTACGGCCTGTTCGATCTGTCGACTGGCTCCGTAGAGACTGCATCCGAATGCGATAGCAGTGATCTGGCGGCGGAAATCTTGATGGTCAACGGACCTCGCAGTCCTCCTGGCTTCGCCCATGAGGGCGGGGCAGGCGGTGGAGGCGACCCCGCACGAGACCACGAAGAGTACCAGCCCGAGCCACTCGACTCTCTGCAGAGGGAAGAGCTTCGCCGCAGGAACATGGATGCCCTGCATACTCCCATCGCGGGAGAAACCCCCGAGGCTCGCGCCTTGGAGGAGGCACGTTTAGCCAACTTGGCTGAACGCGCTCGTCTGGAGAACCTTCAGCGAGCACTCGACGAGCGCGCGCAGCAACGAGTTCCCGATGCCAATCGATGTCAACTCTTTCCGCCGACTCAGGTATATCGAACCCCAATTCAGAATTTAGCAGCTGCAACCCATATAGCAGAGTCCATCCAGCCCTCTCAGTCGGAAGCTGGCAGAGGCTTGATGCAGATCAGGGATTTGCTCCGGGCAGCAGGAGACCAGAATTCAGCCGTGTCGCAGTCGCGCAACAGAATTCACAGTCGATCCGTCGCTGCGAATACGGTTCAGTCAGCTCACAGTCCCAGATCGCCTCCACGGCGTGAAGGACGCGAGAATCGGCGAGACCAGTACGGTGACCGACACGATCGTGATGATAGGCGTCGAGTGCCCACTTCCCCCCCGAGGGGTGGGTCTTACGCTCCTCGGCAGCAAGATGACAGGCGTCAACTCAGTGTGGGGCGAAGAGCTCCAGTCGACCCCCGGGAACCAGGCTTCGATGCGCGATCCATTATCGTGCAAGGCTTGGTCGACCGAAATAGAGCCCATCGGGGCGGGCCCAACAGAGATGCACCCACAAGCAGTCGAGTGCATGTTTCTGGTCCAGAATGTTTCAGCAGGGCTATCAGAGCCGCGGTAATTCCCCCCAACTTCAGGTTGGCAACTGGAGTAAGCAAGTTCACTGGTGAGTCTGAGCCTGAAACTTGGCTTGAGGACTACCGAGTGGCGGTTCAGATTGGTGGTGGGAATGACGAGGTGGCCATGAAGCATTTTCCCCTCATGTTGGAAGGTTCTGCCAGAGCGTGGTTGAATCAGTTACCTCCTAGCAGCATTTACACTTGGGAAGATCTGTCCCGAGTGTTCGTCAGAACATTTGAAGGAACTTGCAAGCGACCAGCTGGATTGATAGAGCTGCAAGTCTGTGTGCAGAAGACGAATGAGACTCTCAGAGAGTATATTCAGAGATGGATCACTTTGCATCATACCGTGGAGAACGTGTCTGATCATCAGGCAGTCTGCGCCTTCAAGGATGGTGTCAAGAACAGAGAATTGAGTTTGAAGTTTGGTCGAACCGGAGACATGACCCTGAGTCGGATGATGGAGATCGCTACCAAGTACGCCAACGGCGAAGAGGAAGACCGACTCCAAAGCGGCAAGTACAAGCCGAGTCAGTCGGAGAAGGGAAACACTAGTCGGAAACAGAAGCGGAAGGCTGAACCAGCAGCTCCTGGAGAGGCTCTGGCCGTGACTCAGGGAAAGTTCAAAGGGAAACCAAAAGGATCCTGGAACCCTAAGAAGGTGAAGGATAAAGAGGGAAACGACGTGATGGATATGCCGTGCCACATCCACACGAAGAAAGATGAAGAGGGTAATATCATTTACCCGAAGCATACCACTCGTCAGTGTCGACTGCTGATCCAACAGTTCCAAGGGAAATAGTCCAAGGACAAGGAAAAGGAGTCAGACAGGGCCGAAGACAAGGAGGACAGTGAGGGGGGATATCCACATGTCAACTCCACTTTGATGATCTTCGCAGATGTGGAAAGCAAGAGCCGACTGAAGGTCATTAACCGTGAGGTGAACATGGTTGCCCCAGCGAAACCAAGTTATCTGAGGTGGTCCCAAACGTCCATCACATTCGACCAGTCTGATCACCCGACTCTTATTGCCACCCCTGGGAGGCAAGCTTTGGTGGTCGACCCAGTTGTCGAAGGCACTCGGTTGACGAAGGTGCTGATGGACGGTGGTAGCGGACTGAACTTGTTGTATGCAGACACACTGAAGGGAATGGGCATTCCGATGTCCCGACTGAGCACCAATAACATGAGCTTTCACGGAGTTATACCAGGAAAGAAAGCCGAGTCACTCGGCCAAATAGCTCTGGACGTGGTGTTTGGTGAATCAAAACATTTTCGCAAGGAAAAGCTGACGTTTGAGGTCGTGGATTTTCAGAGCGCGTACCACGCCATTTTGGGGAGACCATCTTACGCACGTTTCATGGCTCGACCATGTTACGTCTACCTCAAACTGAAGATGCCCGGCCCCAAAGGAGTGATCACTGTCACCGGTGATCGGAAAAAGGCAGAAGAGTGTTTCCAGAAAGGCTCAAAGATTGCCGATTCCCAGGTGACAGCGGTCGAGTTTGAAGAATACAAGCAAAACGCAGATCCGAGTGATTTGCTGCGAGCCAAGAAACCCGCCACAGAGTCTGCATTTTAGTCGTCCGGTGAGACGAAGCCTGTCCACATTCACCCGACCGACCCCAATGCAGCCCCGACCCACATCTCCACAACACTCGACCCGAAATAGGAAGAAGCGCTCATCCAGTTCCTCCGTGAGAACTGGGACATTTTTGCATGGAAGCCAGCTGACATGCCGGGTGTTCCCAGGGGACTGGCTGAGCATCGCCTTAGAGTCGACTCATCAGCTAAACCAGTTAAAGAGCATCTTCGACGGTCCGCCGTCCAGAAGAGAAAGGCTATTGGTGAGGAAGTGGCTCGACTGTTGGCAGAAGGATTTATTCGAGAGATATACCACTCCGAGTGGCTTGCTAATGTAGTCATGGTCCCTAAGAAGGACAAATCACTCCGAATGTGCATTGATTTCAAGCACATCAATCGGGCCTGCCCGAAAGATCATTTTCCTCTCCCTCGCATTGATCAAATTGTTGACTCGACCGCGGGATGCGAGAGATTGTCTTTTCTAGACGCCTATTCCGGGTACCATCAGATCCGTCTGTACGGACCCGATGAGATTTCGGGTGCTTCTGCTATATCACCATGCCATTCGGCCTCAAGAATGCCGGAGCCACATTTATGCGAATGATTCAGAAGTGTTTGCTCACTCAAATCAGTCGGAATGTGGAAGCGTATATGGATGATATCGTGGTCAAGTCACGAAAAGGCTCTGACCTGCTCACTAACCTTGCCGAAACATTTGCCAACCTCAGAAGGTATGATATCAAGCTCAATCCATCAAAGTGCACATTCGGAGTTCCTGGTGGCAAGTTACTCGGTTTTCTCATTTCAGAACGAGGAATCGACGCTAATTCAGAAAAGATCGGCACTATACTCCGAATGAAACGCCCTGTGCGAGTGCACGATGTCCAGAAGCTTACTGGATGCTTGGCCGCATTAAGTCGATTCATCTCACGACTTGGTGAAAAGGCACTGCCTCTTTACCGACTGATGAAGAAGGCAGACAAGTTCGAGTGGACTCCACAAGCTGATGCAGCATTTGCCGAGCTAAAAGATCTGCTCTCCACCCAGCCGGTGCTTGCTGCTCCAATCAGCAAAGAGCCTTTGTTGCTTTATATCACAGCCATAGGACAAGTCATCAGTACAGTACTTACGGTCGAGTGGGAAGAAGAAGGGAAAGTCTTCAAAGTTCAGCGCCCAGTGTATTATTTGTCTGAAGTTTTGACCCCGTCCAAGCAGAGATACCCTCATTATCAGAAGCTTGTGTATGGGATATACATGACCACGAAGAAGGTTTCTCATTATTTCTCTGATCATTCCATCACAGTCGTCAGCGACGCTCCACTTTCAGAGATTTTGCACAACAGAGATGCAACTAGTCGAGTGGCAAAATGGGCGATTGAACTTCTTCCCCTTGATGTCAAGTTTGAGGCAAAGAAAGCCATTAAGTCCCAGGCAATAGCAGATTTCCTCGCCGAGTGGATTGAACAACAGCAGCCGACTGAGGTTCACTCGGAGCATTGGACCATGTTCTTTGATGGCTCTAAGATGTTGAATGGTTCTAGTGCTGGGGTTGTCCTGGTTTCCCCCAGAGGAGATAAGCTCATATATGTGCTCCAGATTCACTTTGATTCCTCCAACAATGAGGCAGAGTACGAGGCCCTCTTATATGAATTGCGCATGGCCATTTCACTCGGCGTCCGTCGCCTGATGGTCTATGGCGATTCAGATTTAGTGGTCAACCAAGTGATGAAGGAGTGGGATGTGAGAAGCCCAGCCATGACTGGATACCGCAATGCAGTGAGGAAGCTGGAAAAGAAGTTTGAGGGGTTAGAGCTCCATCATATACCCCGACGAAAAAATCAAGCAGCTGATGATCTAGCAAAGATAGGTTCTAAGAGAGAAGCCATTCCGAGCGGCGTGTTCTTGGAGCATATTCATACTCCGTCAGTTAAAGAAGACCCTTTCACTGAAGAGGCCCCGCAACCCAAGAGTGCCACAGATCCGACTGAAGTAGAAGTCCCAGCTGTGGTCAACTTGGTTATGGAGGTCTTGGTGGTCACTCCTGATTGGACAGTTCCATATATCGCGTACATCTTGAGAAAAGGGCTCCCAGAGGATGAGGAAGAGGCTCGGCAGATCGTCCGTCGATCCAAGGCCTTTACCGTAATCAAAGGACAGTTGTATAGAGAGAGCGCGACTGGAGTTGGTCAAAAGTGCATAACGCCAGAAGAAGGTCGAATCATCCTTGATCATATCCACTCGGGGACCTGTGGTCATCATGCGTCCTCTCGGACCATCGTGGCCAAAGCATACCGAGCTGGATTTTACTGGCCAAAGGCGAATGAGATGGCAAAGGAAATAGTGGACAAATGCGAAGGATGTCAGTTCTACTCAAATATGTCACACAAGCATGCGTCAGCTCTGAAGACCATTCCACTCATCTGGCCCTTCGTAGTATGGTGGTTGGATATGGCCGGCCCCTTGAGAACGGGTCGAAGCGGTTTCACGCATGTACTGGTGGCAGTCGACAAGTTCACCAAGTGGATTGAGGCTAAACCCATCAAGAACCTTGATGCCGGTACTGCTGTTAGCTTCATCAGGGAACTGATATTCAGATATGGAGTCCCGCATAGCATCATTACAGATAATGGGTCGAACTTTGACTCAGAGGAATTCAGGGATTTCTGCAACTCTCAAGGCACACGAGTCGACTACGCTTCAGTCGCCCATCCGCAGTCGAATGGACAAGAGAGCGAGCCAATGGCCTGATCCTCAAAGGGTTAAAACCCCGATTGATGCGTGATCTCAAACATGCAGCTGGATCATGGGTCGACGAACTTCCCTCGGTGCTTTGGGGACTGCGGACCACACCAAATCGGTCGACCGGAAGAACTCCATTCTTCTTGGTCTACGGAGCCGAAGCGGTCTTGCCGAGTGATCTTCTCCACAATGCTCCTCGAGTTGAACTCTACAACGAGGCTGAAGCCGAACACGCACGACAGGACGCAGTCGACCTTTTAGAGGAAGAAAGGGAGATGGCTCTGATCCGATCGACCATCTACCAACAAGACTTGCGTCGCTTCCATGCCAGAAATGTGAAGAGTCGAGCCTTCCAAGAGGGGGATTTGGTTCTCCGAGTGGATCAGCAGAAACAACACAAGCTTGCTCCTTCTTGGGAAGGACCCTTCATCGTCACCAAGGTCCTCCACAACGGGGCGTACCGTCTCTACAACGTCGAACACAATATCGACGAGCCCCGAGCTTGGAACGCGGAACTACTCCGCCCATTTTACACTTAAGTTTATCACTCGGATGAGTTGTAATAAAAGTACTTCTGTAGTCCATGTTTTACAAGATAATAGTGTCATATTTTCCCCAATGATTTTTGTCACTTTTATTCATTCAGTAAAAATTTCCCCCTCGGTGGGTGACTTAGCCGCGAATCCGTTTCGCCTAAGTTTGTAAAAAAATCCTTACCGAGTGATGAGCCGGCCTCTCACTCGGGGGTTTAGCTGCGAATCCGTTTCGCCTAAGTTTGTAAAAAAATCCTTACCGAGTGATGAGCCGGCCTCTCACTCGGGGGTTTAGCCGCGAATCCATTTCGCCTAAGTTTGTAAAAAAATCTTTACCGAGTGATGAGCCGGCCTCTCACTCGGGGGTTTAGCTGTGAATCCGTTTCGCCTAAGTTTCAATAAAATCCTACCGAGTGATAAGCCAGACTTTCACTCGGGGGCTTAGCTGCAGCCCAGTGCTCGCCTAAGTTTCAATAAAATCCAACCGAGTGATAAGCCAGACTTTCACTCGGGGGCTTAGCCGCAGCCCAGTGCTCGCCTAAGTTTGAACAAAATCCTACAGAATGGTAAGCCAGACTTCCACTCAGGGGCTTAGCTGCAGCCCAGTGCTCGCCTAAGTTTGAACAAAATCCTACCGAGTGATAAGCCAGACTTTCACTCGGGGGCTTAGCTGTAGTCCGAGCACTCACCTAAGTACAAGTACAATGTGCGCTCGCAAGGAGGACGAGGTGCAGGTCGACTGCGACCCTCTCCTCTGAGCTACGCCACAAATACAACGTACACTCGCAAGGAGGACGAGGTGCAGGTCGACTGCGACCCTCTCCTCTGAGCTACGCCACAAGTACAATGTGCGGTCATAAGGAGGACGAGGTACAGGCCGACTGCGACCCTCTCCTCTGAGCTACGCCACAAGTACAATTTGCGGTCGTAAGGAGGATGAGGTGCAGGTCGACTGTGTCCCTCTCCTCTGAGCTACGCCACAAGTACAACGTGAAAATCCTACCGAGTGAAGAGCAGACCTCTCACTCGGGGGCTTAGCTGCAGCCCAGTGCTCGCCTAAGATATAAAAATCCTGCCGAGTGTGGAGCAGACCTCCCACTCGGGGGCTTAGCTGCAGCTCCGTGCTCGCCTAAGATATAAAAATCCTGCCGAGTGTGGAGCAGACCTCTCACTCGGGGGCTTAGCTGCAGCCCTGTGCTCGCCTAAGATATAAAAATCCTGCCGAGTGTGGAGCAGACCTCCCACTCGGGGGGCTTAGCTGCAGCCCCGTGCTCGCCTAAGATATAAAAATCCTGCTGAGTGTGGAGCAGACCTCCCACTCGGGGGCTTAGCTACAGCTCCGTGCTCGCCTAAGATATAAAAATCCTGCTGAGTGTGGAGCAGACCTCTCACTCGGGGGCTTAGCTGCAGCCCCGTGCTTGCCTAAGATATAAAAATCCTGCCGAGTGTAGAGCAGACCTCCCACTCGGGGGCTTAGCTGCAGCCCCGTGCTCGCCTAAGGTATAACAATCTTACCGAGTGTGGAGCAGACCTCCCACTCGGAAGCTTAGCCGCATCCCAGTGCTCGCCTAAGTGAATTAAGGAATAAGTCGACTGCAGTGAGCGTCTTGCTTTAAACCTGCAAAAGACATTTTGAGCCAAAAGCAAGCATATTCAAACATCAAATCCAAGTTCAGATCGATACCTAAAGGAACCGAAAGTGCTCAGGCGCTAAGCCTGTTAAGGTTTATCGGTTACAAAATCACTCAGCATACCGAGGCAAATTTAAAGTGTCGAGCTCAAAGAAGTTTTTTACCCCTCCTGTGGAGGGCTGGAAGGTGCAACAAACTCATCAAGATCAATTCCGTCCGCGATCCGAGTGGCGGCAGCAATGAAGGTTTCCATGAAGGACCTGAAGTCGTGTTTCTTGGTGTTGGCCACCCGAAGAGCCGCCAGCTTGTCTTCTCGCGCATCTTTGCAGTGGACTCGAGCCAGACACAGAGCAACATCTGCGCCACACCTAGCAGAGGACTTTTTCCACTCATGCACTCGACCAGGAACCGTGTTCAGTCGAGCCATCAGCGACTCGAGGTCGTTCTGGAGCGTCTCCCCGGGCCAGAGTGTTGTGTCAATGCGAGAGGTGGCGACCTTCAGCCTTGCGAGATAGTCCACGACAGAAGCAACATGAGACTCAAGTCGGAACACATTCATGGCAACTTCATCGTTCACCGGAGAGTTGACGGGGTCAAGGTTTGGTTCCAGCCGACTAGTTTCCTCTTCAAAGTTTTGGCAAAATTTTGCAAGGACAATCACCGAGTCAAGGCGATGGTCGAATGCGAAGATCACTGTTAAAAATGATTGTTGAGTGCAAAGGATTACCTTCGAGCATGAGGAACAACTTCTTGGCAAGTCCACTCAGGAAGGCCTCCAGATCATTCTTCTTCCCAGTCAACTGACTGGCCTTGTCAGTCAGGGCAGCTTTGTCAGTTTTCAGTCGACTGACCTCCTTGTTGGCAATCCCAAGAGCAGCTTTCAGATTAGTATTTTCTTCTTCAAGCTTGGTGACTGAAGCTAACTTCTCGTCAGCAAGCTTGATCTTCTCAGCTAGCTCAAGGTCTTTTTTCTTCTGGGCCTCCTTCAACTTACCTGCAAGTTACAGCAAGATCAGATTTTGAAACAAATGAAGGAAAAAGGCAGTTGTCGAGGTCTCACCAAACATACCTTTAGTCTCCTCCTTAGCCTTCGTCAGATTCTCCTGGACCAGCTTCAGATCCAGCTTGAGCTAAATGTGCTTGTTCTCCAGCTCGGTATAACGAGCCGCAAGGTCGCAGGATTTCTACGAAGAACCAATCGACAAAATGTCAAAGATAATTCACTTCCGAGTGGATAAGGAAAAATCGTGTGTTTCTAAGACTACAGCCGAATACAAACATTCGACCGTAGTCTTGGGGACTACACCCAGTGGGTGCACTCAGCGTGCCCCCACTAGTTCTACTAAGATAGAGTCGACCAGTCGACTAAAAAAACAACAATAGGACGTATTCTTCATACTGTAACCGACTGCCAGCAGTCGACCACAGTCTCGGGGACTACACCCAGTGGGTGCACTCAGCGTGCTCCCACTGGTTTTGCGAAATCCATTCGACTTAGTCGAATGACGGAAGAACTTAATTTATAAAGCCTATGACCGACTGCCAGCAGTCGACCATAGCCTTGGGGACTACACCCAGCGGGTGCACTCAGCGTGCCCCCGCTAAACCGAAGTTTCAATCGACACACCCAGTGGGTGACTACTACGGATTTCGAAAAGAAAGACTTTCAGATAGCATATCCTAACAGAACAAGCGATGGTCGACTAACCTGAACATTGCTTTGAAGGGCAGAGTTGGCGTCGTAAGTTGCTTGACTTGCTTCCCGGATGGCCTTCACCTGTTCCATCATGACCCCTGCTTGGCGTATCGCTTCCTTTGCAGCACTGGCTTGGTCCTCTGGGACGTGGTGCATCGTGAAGAGAGAAGGTTGTGCGGCACTCGACGAAGCGGGATGAGCACTCGTCAACGGCACCACGAAGGACACGGTTTGTTGAGTGGTGTTCTCCTCCTCCGCGACCAGAGTCTCGGGCGCCGTCACATCCTGGGCCACCCTACCGGCAGACGCTTTCCTGCTCCTCCTGTGCTTCAGTGGTTCCTCATCATCATCATCATCAGGAAGAGTGATAACGACATTGGATGGGGCTACAGAAAAGAATCAGAATTAGGGACGAAGAGTCAATCGACTAAAAACGGAGTTAAGAGTGTGGTACCAGGTTTTGAGGTTGCGGCATCCTCCATCTCATGGTCGTCAGCCCTGGCTGAGGTCTCGGAAGTAGCAGCACTACAATTCCAAAAAATCAGTCGGCTAACTCAAGTGTCAATCAGAGATAAAGCTCGCACAAAACAAGAAGACTTAAGCAGCATGTTTACCCTGATATGGTGGGGATGGACACCTTCATCTTCGGCAGGACCTTGGTCGGCTTTGACGGTGCCACCCTGGACTGCTTCGGTGCCTTTTCAGTCGGCACCGGAGAAGTGGTCCGAGGGCGCTTGGTCGACTGCGCGACAGTCGCAACCCCCTTACCACGTTCAGTCGCAGGGTCAAGGGCAAGCTTCGACCGCCTTTCCAAGCGCGGTGGTGCGACCTCCTCCTCCTCCTCTTCTTCTTCCTCCTCATCGTCATCATCATCATCATCATCTTCAGCAACATCCGAGTCCCACTCCTCCTGGCTCTCGCCCCCGCTCGCTTCTCCCTCTTCAGTCGGAGTCTGTGCTCCATTGGGCATCGAGTACAGTTCGGTGAGGACCTGATAGACATCAAGACAAAGATCAATCGACCAATTTGCGGAGAAAACAGGAATAAATATGGCAAGAATACAATGGGAGGTAGAGCAGACATACCTTGTCTGGAACGCTGCGATGGTCGAGTGGAGGAATCCTTCTGGCTCCACGAGGGTTATCCTTGTTCCCAGTGACCGCGGCCATCCACCTTTCCAGCGTGGCATCGTCGACTGCTTCTGGATTGATCCGAGTCTCATCTTCAGTCCCGCGGCACAACCACATGCAATGGCTCCGGAACTGAAGAGGCTGGATACGCCGCCTAAGAAAAACCTCCAAGAGATCCATACCCGTTACTCCCTCCCGAACCAACTGAACTACGCGCTCCATCAGCATCTTCACGTCGGCTTTCTCCTCCAGAATCACCTTCAGAGAGGAGGGTTTTTTGACTCGGTCCATGGTAAACTGAGGGAGTCCACTCGACTACCCCGGCGTCGACTCATTCTGGCAGTAGAACCAGGTCGACTGCCAGCCTCTGACTGACTCGGGGAACGTCATGGCTGGGAAGGTGCTCTTGTTCCTCATCTGGATCCCCAGACCTCCACACATCTGGACAACTTTGGTTTTGTCGTCGTCTAGGCTCGCCTTCTTTACGGTCAGAGAGCGACACGTGAATATGTGCTTGAACAGGCCCCAGTGCGGTCGGCAACCCAGAAAATTCTCACACATGGACACAAATGAGGCAAGGTAGGCGATAGAATTCGGGGTGAAGTGGTGGAGTTGTGCTCCAAAGAAGTTCAAGAAACCACGGAAGAAAACACTCGGTGGCAAAGAAAATCCGCGGTCGACGTGGGTAGCCAGAAGCACGCACTCACCCTCTTCCGGCTGGGGCTGCCACTCGTTCCCCGGGAGCCTTGCTGCTCCGTGGGGGATCAGACCGTCGTTGGCCATGTCGAGGAGATCCTTCTCCGTGATGGTCGACCGGATCCAATCTCCTTGGACCCAGCCGTTCGGCAGACGAGATCTGGACAAAGACCCGCCACGACTGGTGGTCCTCCCTTTCGCCTTCCCTGTCGCCGACGCCTTCTTCGCGCGTTCCAGCGCTGCCGTCTTCTCCTTCACCATGGCTGCCGGCGAGACGCGCGAGGAGCAGTTGTGCGGAGGCGAGAGCGGGCGCGGTGGGCGGAGGCGAGGAGAGCGGAGAGAGAATGCAGAGATACTATTCAAAGACCCTCGCCGGGCGCCTTTATAAGATCCCTTCCGAGTGGATGACAGGTGGGCCCGGCCAATCCAATCACATCCCGAAACAGTCGCGTGGGCGCGATACGTGGCGAAAAAGGTGGCGCGAGAATCGAGGCGTCTATGCCCTATCCCATCCGAGCGCCGCGGTCCACCCCGCTTCGCGCGCTTCCCCAAATTTCGTATCCCACAAAATCCGCGAATGGCAAATCGATCTGTCAGGCGCGAGATCTCCCGCGATCCGTCGCTCGGAAATTGTGAAGTTCAAAAGGTCACTCGACGAAAGAAAATAATGGATCGAGTCGACTGAAGAAAAGTTGCTAGTTATCAACAAAGAGATTATTGGTCCAAGACAACGCATGACCAGCATGCAAAAGCCAGTCGGAAACAACATCAACTCCTTCCTCACTCAAGCCTCAATCCATTCGGGGGCTAATGATGGAGTCATGTACCTACGGTAGGGTCATAGACCTGATCTAAATACCCTACCCAAGGACACCCTTAGAAGAGATCACCTTCCAGTCGACCTACGAGGACTCCACTCGACGGACTTGAAGGACTTGACCATGAAGACTCACTCGACCACCAGAAGGTCAAGAAGCACTCTGTACTGCAATGGTCTGCAATTAAGTAGACTTTATGGTAGTTAAGACACTTTATGTGGGGCGTTACCAGTAACGCCCCAGACTTAATGTACCTTAAACCCTTCATTACGTGGGCTGGCAGGGGTCCTGGCGCACTCTATATAAGCCACCCCCCACCACAGGCAGAAGGGTTGGCACCCCTGTAATTCATATACACATAATCCACTCGACCGCCTCCGGGCTCCGAGACGTAGGGCTTTTACTTCCTCCGAGAAGGGCCTGAACTCGTACATCTCTTGTGTTTACAACCTCTCCATAGCTAGGACCTTGCCTCTCCATACCTACCCCCCACTCTACTGTCAGACTTAGAACCACGACAGCTGCAGTCCAGTACTCGCCTAAGTATAAAAAATCCTACTGAGTGGCGAGCAATCCTCTCACTCGGGGGCTTAGCTGAAGTCCAGTACTCGCCTAAGTATAAAAAATCCTACCGAGTGGCGAGCAATCCTCTCACTCGGGGGCTTAGCTGCAGTCCAGTACTCGCCTAAGTATAAAAAATCCTACCGAGTGGCGAGCAATCCTCTCACTCGGGGGCTTAGCTATAGTCCAGCACTCGCCTAAGTTTGAAAAACCCAAGCAAATGGTACGGGTCGACCATGACCCCTCCCCCTGGGGCTGCACTGTCAAGAAGAAGGACGAGATTGTGCGCACTACCAAAGGCTCATCCAACAGCTGACACCAAGGTGAGCTGCTTTCAGGAACGTCAAGGCCATTGCTGAATGCCTTGCTGATGAGTTGAATGCTGCCAAAGGTTCATCCAACAGCTAGAGCCAAGGCGAACTGCTTTCAGGAACGTCAAGGCCATTGCTAAGTGCCTCGCTGATGAGCTGATCAATGCTGCTCAAGGCTCGCTCAACAGGTTGACTGCAGCCTCTTCCTTAGAAGCTGCATCAAGAGTATAAAAACCGATCCGAGGGAAGAACGAGTTCCGCTCGAAGACAAACACAACATATTCAAAGATAAGCCAAGTTCAGGTAAATCCAAAGGTTTCTAACCGCAGATTAAAAGTACTCGGGCGTCAGGCCCGAAGGAGTTTCAACGATTACAAAATCACTCGGCATCCGAAGGCAAATGAGGGTGAAACATAATGGTTTTTCAATCACTTTGTGGGAGAAGGGCTGGCTAGATCGCAGAAGCTGTCAAGGTCAATGCTGTCAGCAATACGAGTGGCTGCCTCAATGAAGGTGTCCATGAAGGACTGGAAGGCGTGCTTCTTAGTATTCACAACCTTGAGGGCCGCCAACTTGTCTTCTCTGGCCTCCTTGCAGTGCACTCGAACCAATGACAGGGCGACGTCAGTGCCACAACAAGCGGATGACTTCTTCCACTCCTGCACTCGACCAAGATTCTGATTGAGTCAAGTCATCAGTGACTCGAGGTCTTGAGAAAGTTCCGCCTGAGGCCAGAGTTCAGCGTTCACCCGGGTCATCGCCGCCTTCAGTCGAGCCAGATAGGCAACGGCGCCGTCCAAGCGTGATTCCAACCACAGCAAGTTCATCACAACGTCATATTTCACAGGGTAATTGATGGGGTCGAGACCTGTCTTGACCCACCCAGTTTCAGCTTCAAAATCCTGACAAAGTTCTGCTCCATCATGAAAAATAGTGAGTCGACAATATTACAACATACTTCAATCGACAACAATTAACCAGTCGAGCGGTTGTACCTTCAAGCTTCAGAACTAGTTTCACGGCAAGTTGTCCCAGATAGGACTCTAGCTCGCCTGTCTTGGCTCTGAGGCCCCCAACTTCATTGTTCAGGTTCTCCTTGTCCTTCTTCAGTTGCTCGACTTCCCGATTGGCTTCCGAGATGGCGGTCTTCAGCTTCGTGTTCTCCTCTTCCAACTTGCCGACTGAAGCCAGCTTCTTGTCCGCAAGCGTTGTCTTCTCACATGCTTCCTTGTGAGCAGCAGCAAGGTCCTGGTCCTTCTTCTCCAAAGCTTCCTTCATTCTCTCTAAAGAAACAAAACTCTTTAGACGAGCCTGAAGTTGACGGTTTTCACTATGCACATTTGCTTGTGTGAAGTCACTCGGTTCAAAGAGACTGGAAGAAAAAACAGTGAAAGACACGAGCTACTAGGTGGGCAAGAGTCGATTGGTTACCTCCCATGATGGCCATTTCTTCTTGAGCAGTCTTGAGGTTCTTCTTTGTGAGTTCAAGATCAAGTTCAACGCTGATATGCTTATTCTTTAACTCGGAAAGCCGAGCTCCAAGATCACAAGACCTCTGCAGTCAGCGAGAGAGAGATATCAGTCGACAGAAATAAGAGACAATGACAGTGAAAAGTTACTCTAAGACTATTGCTGAATCAAATATTCAACAGTAGTCTCAAGGACTACACCCAGTGGGTGCACTGAGCGTGCCCCCACTGGTTTAGATCAACACTCAGCATGGTCTGCCCAGCATGAGTCAAAAAAAAGATTCTAAGACCTCAGCCGACTGCCAGCAGTCGACCGTGGTCTCGGGGACTATACCCAGTGGGTGCACTCGACGTGCCCCCACTGGTCCAGACAGATTACTAAGACTCAGCACAAGTCGAGTGAAGTGGAAGATTTCCTAAACTCTAAACACAGGCACACCCCAGTGGGTGATCGGATATAAAACAACATTCAAAAGTTCAGTCGGAGTTCGCTGACCTTAACATTAGTCTGGAGGGCAGTGCTGGCGTTATAAGCCACCTGACTAGCCTCGTGCATCACCTTCACCTGCTCCATGACAAGGTTCACCTGGCGAAGAGCCTCCCTGGCAGCACTTGGCGAATCATCTGGGGTCTGATACGCAGCGAAGAGTGATGGCTCCAAGGTAGCCGAAGCAGCTACTGGGTTAGACGAGTGGAGTTGCACTGGAGCGGCAGTAACCGCAGCAGTCGACCCCGACGGACGATCAGTCATCTACGGGCTGGCAAATGTGATGTTGGTCCGAACCGGATCTCTGGAACGCTCGACCACTGCCTCAAGCGCCGGCGTCGACTGAGGGACTTGAACTTCAAGTTTTCTCCTGCTCGAGCCCCCACCCCTCCTCCTCCTATCCTGTAGATGCACTTCTTCTTCTTCATCATCAGGAAGCACGACGACCTCTCGCGGAACTGCAGAGAGAGAAAAACATTGGAAGTTCAGCCGACTGATAACCCACTTAACTAAATGAAGCCTGGTCGAACGGACTTACCAGCTCAGGAAGTGGTCGCATCGTCAGTCTCCTCCTCTCCTGGAGCTTTGTCGATATCCATGTCGGTTACAGCAGAGGTTGGGCTAGAAAGATACATGATTCGTTTGGTCAGAACAAAAACTTCAGTCGGCCTAGATAAATGCAAGCAAGATACTCACCCCGAAGCAACATGGACGTCCATCTTGATCCACAGCAAAGTCTTCTGAGTCTTTGGAGGAGCAACCTTGGGCTGCTTGGTGACCTTCCCTGTCGGCTCCGGAGTCGACGTCCAAGTGCGCTTCTGCATGTGGGTACTTGGAGCCACATTCTTTCCGCGCCCGCCTGTCGGGTCATGGTGTTGCTTGGATCGGTGTTCGGAGCACGGCGGCGAGTCGACTTCTGCCTCGTTGTCTGACTCCTCGCTCTCCTCCTCCTCGTCTTCATCCGAAGATTCCCATTCACCACTCTCCTCCGTGCTGGCCTCTCCCTCCTGGTCCTGCTCCAGAGCGTGTTCACCGTTGGGCATCAAGTACATGTCAGTGAAAACCTACAAGACAAAAAGTTGAGTAAAAGTCAGTCGAGATCAAGTACAGTTGGAATGTGTATGCAAAGACAGTCGGAATAAAGAACATACCTTGTCGGGCTAATTGTCGTCACTGAAGGGGATGACTCGCCTGCCTCCTCTGGGGTTCTCTTGGTTGCCTGTAATGCTCTTCAACCACATGGCCATGGTCTTGGCTGGCACTTCCTCTGGATGAACACGAGCGGTGTCGTCGGACCCAGAGTACAGCCACATGGGATGGTCATGGGCCTGAAGGGGCTGGATGCGTCGACTGAGGAATACTTCCAGTGGGTCCATGCCAGTGACACCCTCATTAATCAGTTGGACCACTTTCTCAACCAACATCTTTGTCTCCATGTTCTCAGCAGCAGTTACTTTCAGTGGAGAAGGAGTCTGGACACAATAAAAAGTGAAGTGGGGAAGGCCAGTCGACTGACCTGGAGTTGGGAGATCCTGGCAGTAGAACCAGGTCGACTGCCAACCTCTAACCGATTCAGGGAGAGTTATGGCAGGGAAAGAACTCCTCTGCCTCTTTTGGATACCCAAACCCCCACACATCTGGATAACATGGGTCTTCGAGTCACTCGTTTTCGCTTTCTTCACCGGCTGGGAACAGATGGTGAAAATATGTTTGAAAAGGCCCCAGTGCAGTCGACACCCCAAAAAGGTTTCACACATCGACACGAACACGGCAAGGTACGTGATGGTATTGGGAGAAAAATGGTGGAGTTGGGCACCGAAGAAGTTCAGGAAGCCCCGGAAGAAGGGGTGCGGAGGGAGCGAAAGACCCCGGTCGACGTGGGTGGCAAGCAGTACACACTCACCCGGTCGAGGTTGCGGCTCCGTCTCCCCCTCAGGCAGCCTTGCTGCACCCTTGGCGATCAGCTCAGACTCCACCAGCTCATCTAGATCTTCTTGCCGGAGCGAAGACCGGATCCAATCGCCCTGGATCCGGCCTGGCGGCAGCCCCGCGCGCGATGACTACCCGCGGTTCTGCTTCTTGCCTTTCGCCGCCCCCGCCGCCTTCTTCGCGCGCTCCAGTGCCGCCATCTTGTCCTTCACCATGGCAGAAGAGCGGCAGCATTGAGAGCAGAAGAACTAGATGCGATGAAGAAGCAGAGGAAGAAGAAAGAGAAACGGGTGTGCACAGTGCAGACGCCTCGGCCCCGCTGCCTTATAAAGGGCTGCTTCCGAGTGGCTGACGTGGGGGACCAGGTGATCCTGTCAAATCCCACAACAGTCCCGCGCAACGTACGTGGCGAAAAAGGTGGCGCAGAAATCGAGGCACTACTGTTTATCCGCCCCGCTTACTTCGGCATGCCCCGTCCCGCGCGCTTCCCTAAAATTTTGTATCCCGTGAAATCCAGGATACACTGCTATCAATCGCGCCAAAGATTCAACACCCCAAGACAGCACTCGACAGATGATACAACAAGTTCAGTCGGCAACTCTCTGAATGGATCAAGGCGACTAAATCAATGCTGAAGTACCAACGTGAGCCTTCCGTCCTACGTAAGACACTTGCGAGGCGTGAAGCTCGGAACAAGATTAATTTCAGACTACTTTCCATTCGACCCTCAATCCATTCGGGGGCTACTGATGAGGATACAGACCTGGGGTAGGGTCATATGCCTGACCTATACGTCCCCAAGGTCACTACCCTAGAAGATAAGAAGTTCAAGAGGCAACGAAGAACCCCCAATCAAAGATGTCGAGTGCAATCCACTCGACTAGTCATATCACTCGGGCGTCCCCCTGCCTGTTGTCACTCGACCATATGAGGAATCACTCAACCTAGTGAAACCCAGGAGTCACTCAGCACTACAACGATCGGACATTCACTCCGTAGTCTTTAAGATCATTAATAACACTTAAGGCTGGCATTATCAGTAACGCCCCTACTTTATGTACATTAAGTCCCTTGTAATGGAGGATGGCTGGGGTCCTGGCGCACTCTATATAAGCCACTCCCCTCCTCTGAGACAAGGGTTCGCACCCCCTGTAACATCACACACATATAATCCAGTCGACCACCTCCGGGCACTGAGACGTAGGGCTATTACTTCCTCCGCGAAGGGCCTGAACTCGTAAATCATGTGTGTACACCTTCACCATAGCTGGGATCTTGCCTCTCCATACCTACCCCCCTTTCTACTGTCAGTCTTAGAACCACGACACCCCCTCTCTTCCGTTCTCCCCCTTCCGGTAAAAGGAAAGGGGGGAGGCCAACTTGGACTAGAGGCCCAAGTAGGATTCCTCCTACTTGGGCACGCATAGGGCTGCCTCCCTCCCCCTCCCTCCCTTATATACGTGGGGAGGGGGCGCCTAGAACACACATCAACTATTCCAAGCCGTGTGCGGCGCCCCCTCCATAGTTTACGCCTCCGGTCATATTATTGTCGTGCTTAGGCGAAGCCCTGCGTGGATCACTTCACCACCACGCCGTCGTGTTGACGCAACTCATCTACTTTCTAGACACTCTGCTGGATCAAGAGCTCGAGGGGTGTCATCGCGCTGAACGTGTGCAGAACTCGGAGGTGCCGTACGTTCGGTACTTGGTCGGTCGGAACAAGAAGAAGTTCAACTACATCGACCGCGTTGGCAAATGCTTCCGCTTTTGGTCTACGAGGGTACGTGGACACACTCTCCCCCTCTCGTTGCTATGCATCTCCTAGATAGATCTTGCGTGAGCGTAGGAATTTTTTTGAAATTGCCTGCTGCATTCCCCAACAGTGGCATCCGAGCCAGGTCTATGCATAGATGATATGCACGAGCAGAACACAAAGAGTTGTGGGCGGTGATCGTCATACTGCTTACCACCAATGTCTTATTTTTATTCGGCGGTATTGTTGGATGAAGCGGCCCGGACCAACCTTACATGACCACGTTTATGAGACCGGTTCCACCAACAGACATGCAACTAGTTTTGCTTAAAGGTGGCTGGCGGGTGTCTGTTTCTCCAACTTTAGTTGAATAGAATTTGACTGCGGTCGGTCCTTGTTGAAGGTTAAAATAGCAAACTTGATAAATCACCATTGTGGATTTGTGCCATAGGTAAGAACAGTTCTTGCTGGAAGCTCGTAGCAGCCATGTAAAACTCGCAACAACAAAGTAGAGGATGTCTAACTTGTTTTTGCTGGGCATGTTGTGATGTGATATGGTCAAGACATGATTGATATATGTTGTTGTATGAGATGATCATGTTTTGTAGAAGTTATCGGCAACTGGCAGGAGCCTTATGGTTGTCGCTTTATTGTATGAAATGCAAACGCCGTGTAATTGCTTTACTTTATCACTAACCTGTAGCAATAGTTGTAGAAGCAATAGTTGGCGAGACGACCACGATGCTACGATGGAGATCAAGGTGTCGAGCCTGTGACGAAGGAGACCATGATGTTGCTTTGGAGATGGAGATAAAAAGCACAAGATGATGATGGCCATATCATGTCACATATTTTGATTGCATGTGATGTTTATCTTTATGCATCTTATTTTTCTTAGTACGATGGTAGCATTATAAGATGATCCCTTAACAAAATTTCAAGGTATAAGTGTTCTCCCCGAGTATGCACCATTGCAAAAGTTCTTCGTTCTGAGACACCACGTGATGATCGGGTGTGATAGGCTCTACGTTCACATACAACAGGTGCAAGCCAGTTTTGCACATGCGGAATACTCGGGTTAAACTTGATGAGCCTAGCATGTACAGACATGGCCTCGGAACACTGGAGACGGAAAGGTCGAACGTGAATCATATAGTAGATATGATCAACATAGAGATGTTCACCGTAGATGACTACTCCATCTCACGTGATGAGCGGACATGGTTTAGTTGATTTGGATCACGCATCATTTAAATGACTTGAGGGATGTCTATCTAAGTGGGAGTTATTAAGTAATATGATTAATTGAACTAAATTTATCATGAACTTAGTCCTGATAGTTTTTGCATATCTATGTTGTAGATCAATGGTCCGTGCTATCGTTCCCTTGAATTTTAATGTGTTCCTAGAGAAAGCTAAGTTGAAAGATGATTGTAGCAACTACACGGACTGGGTCTGTAACTTGAGGATTATCCTCATTGCTGCACAGAAGAATTATGTCCTTGATGCACCGCTAGGTGTACCACCCCCCAGCAACTGCAGACATTGTGAATGCCTAGCAATCACGTGTTGATGACTACTCGATAGTTCAGTGTACCATGCTTTATGGCTTAGAATTTCGACTTCAAAAATGTTTTGAATGTCATGGACCATATGAGATGTTCCAGGAGTTGAAGTTTATATTTCAAGCAAATGCCCGACTTGAGAGATATGAAGTCTCCAACAAGTTCTATAGCTGCAAGATGAAGGAGAATAGTTCAGTCAGTGAATACATACTCAGAATGTATGGATATCATAATCACTTGACTCAGCTGGGAGTTAATCTTCCAGATGATTGTGTCATTGACAGAGTTCTTCAATCACTGCCACCAAGGTATAAAGGCTTCGTGATGAACTATAATATGCAAGGGATGGAAAATACTATTCCCGAGCTCTTCACAATGCTCAAAGTTGTGGAGGTAGAAAGCAAGAAGGAGCATCAAGTGTTGATGGTTAACAAGACCACTAGTTTCAAGCAGAAGGGCAAGGGAAAGAAGGGGAACTTCAAGAAGAATGGAAAGCAAGTTGCCACTCCCGGGAAAAAGCCCAAAGTTGGACCCAAGCTTGAAACTAAGTGCTTCTACTGCAAAGGGACTGGTCACTGGAAGCGGAACTGCCCCAAGTATTTGGCGGATAAGAAGGATGGCAAAGTGAAGAAAGGTATATTTGATATACATGTTATCGATGTGTACCTTACCAATTCTCGTAGTAGTGCCTGGGTATTTGATACCGGTTCGGTTGCTCATATTTGTAACTTGAAACAGGGACTACGGATTAAATGAAGATTGGCTAAGGACGAGGTGACGATGTGCGTCGGGAATGGTTCCAAGGTCGATGTGATCGCCGTCGGCACGCTACCTCTACATCTACCTTTGGGATTAGTTTTATACCTGAATAATTGTTATTTGGTGCCGGCGTTGAGTATGAACATTATATCTGGATCTTGTTTAATGCGAGACAGTTATTCACTTAAGTCAAAGAATAATGGTTGTTCTATTTACGGAGTAATATCTTTTATGGTCACGCACCCTTGAAGAGTGGTCTATTGCTGTTGAATCTCAATCGTGGTGATACACATATTCATAATATTGATGCCAAAAGATGCAAAGTTGATAATGATAGTGTAACATATTTTTGGCACTGCCATTTAGGTCATATCGGTGTAAAGCGCATGAAGAAACTCCATGCAGATGGACTTTTGGAATCACTTGATTATGAATCATTTGATACTTGCGAACCGCGCCTCATGGGCAAGATGATTAAAACTCCGTTCTTCGGAACAATGGAACGAGCCAATGACTTATTGGAAATAATACATACCGATGTATGCGGTTCAATGAGTGTTCAGGCTCGTGGCGGGTATCGTTATTTTCTGACCTTCACAGATGATTTGAGCAGATATGGGTATAAATACTTAATGAAACACAAGTCTGAAACATTTGAAAAGTTCAAAGAATTTCAAAGTGAAGTGGAGAATCATCGTAACAAGAAAATAAACTTTCTACGACCTGATCGTGGAGGTTAATATTTGAGTTACGAGTTTGGCCTTCATTTAAAACAATGTGGAATAGTTTCACAACTCACGCCACCTGGAACACCACAGCGTAATGGTGTGTCCGAGCGCCGTAACCGCACTTTATTAGATATGGTACGATCTATGATGTCTCTTACCGATTTACCACTATCGTTTTGGGGTTATGCATTAGAGACAACTACATTCACATTAAATAGGGCACCGTCAAAATCCATTGAGACGACACCGTATGAATTGTGGTTTGGAAAACCTAAGCTTTCGTTTCTTAAAGTTTGGGGATGCAATGCTTATGTCAAAAGGCTTCACCCTGGTAAGCTCGAACCCAAACCGGAGAAATGTGTCTTCATAGGATACCCTAAGAAAACAATTGGGTACACCTTCTACCACAGATACGAAGGCAACATCTTTGTTGCCAAGAATGGAACCTTTCTAGAGAAGGAGTTTATCTCGAAAGAAGTGAGTGGGAGGAAAATAGAACTTGATGAGGTAATTGTACCTTCTCTCAATTTGGAAAGTAGCTCATCTGAGAAATCAGTTCCCATGATGCCTAAACCAACTAGAGAGGAAGCCTAATGATAATGATCATGAAACTTCAGATCAAATTACTACAGAACCTCGTAGGTAAACCATTGCACGATCCGCACCAGAGTGGTACGGCAATCCTGTTCTGGAAGTCATGTTACTTGACCATGAAGAACCTACGAACTATGAAGAAGTTATGATGAGCCCAGATTCCGATAAATGGCTTGAGGCCATGAAATCTGAGATAGGATCCATGTATGAGAACAAAATGTGGACTTTGGTGGATTTGCCCGATGATCAGCGACCCATAGAGAATAAATGGATCTTCAAGAATAAGACTGACGCTGATGGTAATGTTACTGTCTATAAAGCTTGACTTGTCGCAAAAGGTTTTTAACAAGTTCAAGGAGTTGACTACGATGAGACTTCCTCACCAGTAGCGATGCTTGAGTCTGTCCGAATCATGTTAGCAATTGCCACATTTTATGATTATGAAATATAGCAAATGGACGTCAAAACTGCATTCCTTAATGGATTTCTTAAAGAAGAGTTGTATATGATGCAACCAGAAGGTTTTGTCGATCCTAAAGAAGCTAACAAAGTGTGCAAGCTCCAGCGATCCATTTATGGACTGGTGTAAGCATCTCGGAGTTGGAATATACGCTTTGATGACGTGATCAAAGCATATGGTTTATACAGACTTTCAGAGAAGCCTATATTTACAAGAAAGTGACTGGGAGCTCTATGGCATTTCTAATATTATATGTGGATGACATATTGTTGATTGGAAATGATATAAGATTTCTGGATAGCATAAAAGGATACTTGAATAAAAGTTTTTTAATGAAAGACCTCGGTGAGGCTGCTTATATATTGGGCATCAAGATCTATAGAGATAGATCAAGAAGCTTGATAGGACTTTCACAAAGCACATACCTTGATAAAGTTTTGAGAAGTTCAAAATGGATCAGTCAAAGACATGGTTCTTGCCTATGTTACAAGGTGTGAAGTTGAGTCAGACTCAATGTTCAACCACTGCAGGAGATAGAGAGAAAATGAAAGTCATTCCCTATGCCTCAACCATAGGTTCTATCATGTATGTTATGTTGTGTAAAAGACCTGATGTGTGCCTTGCTATAAGTTTAGTAGGGAGGTACCAAAGTAATCCAGGAGTGGAACACTAGACAGCGGTCAAGAACATCCTGAAGTACCTGAAAAGGACTAAGGATATGTTTCTCGTTTATGGAAGTGACAAAGAGCTCATCATAAATAGTTACGTCGATGCTAGCTTTGACACTGATCTGGATGACTCTAAGTCACAAACTGGATACGTATTTATATTGAATGGTGGAGCTGTTAGTTGGTGCAGTTCCAAGCAGAGGGTCGTGGCGGGATCGACGTGTGAAGCGGAGTACATAGCTGCTTCAGAAGCAACAAATGAAGGAGTCTGGATGAAGCAGTTCATATGCGATCTAGGTGTAATACCTAGTGCATCGGGTCCAATGAAATCTTTTGTGATAATACTAGAGCAATTGCCTTGGCGAAAGAATCCAGATTTCACAAAAAGACCAAACACATCAAGAGACGCTTCAACTCCATCTGTGATCTAGTCAAGGAGCGAGACATAGAGATTTGCAAAATACATACGGATCTGAATGTGGCAAACCCGTTGACTAAGCCTCTTCCACGAGCAAAACATGATCAGCACCAAGACTCCATGGGTGTTAGAATCATTACTATGTAATCTAGATTATTGACTCTAGTGCAAGTGGGAGACTGAAGGAAATATGCCCTAGAGGCAATAATAAAGTTGTTATTTTATATTTCCTTATTCATGATAGAATTATATTAACCGGAAACTTGATACATGTGTGAATACATAGACAAAACACCGTGTCCCTAGTATGCCTCTACTTGACTAGCTCATTGATCAAAGATGGTTAAGTTTACTAGCCATAGACATGTGTTGTTATTTGATGAACGGGATCACATCATTAGGAGACTGATGTGATGGACAAGAACCATCTATTAGCTTAGCATAATGATCGTTCAATTTTATTGCTACTGCTTTCTTCATGACAAATACATATTCCTCCGACTATGAGATCATGCAACTCCCGGATACCGGAGGAATGCCTTGTGTGCTATCAAACGTCACAACGTAACTGGGTGATTATAAAGATGCTCTACAGGTATCTCCAAAGGTGTTTGTTGGGTTGGCATAGATCGAGATTAGGATTTGTCACTCTGAGTATCGGAGAGGTATCTCCGGGCCCTCTCGGTAATGCACATCATAAGAAGCCTTGCAAGCAATGTGACTAATGAGTTAGTTGCGGGATGATGCATTATGGAACGAGTAAAGAGACTTGGCAATAACGAGAGTGAACTAGGTATGAAGATACCGACGATTGAATCTTGAGCAAGTAACATATCGATGACAAAGGGAATAACGTATATTGTCATAACGGTTCGACCGATAAATATCTTCATAAAATATGTGGGAGCCAATATGAGAATCCAGGTAAGGTGTCTCGGTCATGTCAACATAGTTCTCGAACACGTAGGGTCCGCACGCTTAACGTTCGATGATGATTTGTATTATACAAGTTATGTGATTTGGTGACCGAATGTTGTTCGGAATCCCAGATGAGATCAAGGACATGACGAGGAGTCTCGAGATGGTCAAGAGGTAAAGATTGATATATTAGATGATAGTATTCGGACACGGGAAGTGTTCCGGAATGTATCGGGTACATATTGGAGTACCAGGGGGGTTACCGGAACCCCCCGGGGGAAGATATGGGCCATATGGGCCTTAGGAGGGAGCACACCAGCCCATAAAGGGGTGGCGCCCCCCCCCCCCCCACCACCACCCAAGGAAGGAGGCCGAATTGCAGTAGGAGGAGGGGGCGGCGCCCCCCCCCCCCCCCCCTCTCTTTCCCTCCTTCCCCCCTCTCTTCCCTTCTCCCCCTTCCGGTAAAAGGAAAGGGGGGAGGCCGACTTGTACTAGGGGCCCAAGTAGGATTCCTCCTACTTGGGCACGCCTAGGGCTGCCTCCTTCCCCCTCCCTCCTTTATATACGTGGAGAGGGGGCGCCTAGAACACACATCAACTATTCCTAGGTGTGTGTGGCGCCCCCCTCCACAGTTTACGCCTCCAGTCCTATTCTCGCAGTGCTTAGGCGAAGCCCGCGCGGATCACTTCACCATCACCTTCACCACGATGGCGTGTTGATGGAACTCATCTACTTCCTCGACACTTTGCTAGATGAAGAGCTCGAGGGACGTCATCACGCTGAACATGTGCAGAACTCGGAGGTGACGTACGTTCGATACTTGATCGATCGGAACGAGAAGAAGTTTGACTACATCAACCGCGTTGGCAAACGCTTCCGCTTTCGGTCTACGAGGGTACGTGGACACACTCTCCCCTTTCATTGCTATGCATATCCTAGATAGATCTTGCGTGAGCGTAGGATTTTTTTTTTTTTTGAAATTGCATGCTACGTTCCCCAACATTAACTGTCAGTAGAATGAACAATGGAAAGTTTGTTCGATTACTATTATAATTCACTATGTCAATATCATGTGCATTCATGTAAGCTATACATTACTAGAATCAACAGTATTGCCGACTGCGTGAAGGTTTGCTGAGTGCATTCTGTTAGGCACTCGACAAAGCATAACCTTACTATGTGCATAGTAAAAATACTTGACAAAGCCAGGTCTTTATCCAATAGCCCGCTAGAAGTCAATGAGCAAAAGAAAGACACTCGGCAAGGCAAGTGACATGTGTCCCCACCCAGGGGCGAATCTACCGGTGAGGCTTCGATAGGCTCGAGCCTACCCTCCAAAATCGCCAAATATTTTTTACTACTATGCATCGGCAGGCCCAGCCCAGGAAAAGCAGATCAGCTGACCCATCTAGGGAAATTGGGCATGCGAGGCCACGAGCAGGCAGCAGCCGCATGGCCGCACGCTCTCCCCTGCTCTCGACGACCTAGCCGCCGGACGACCGGAGCAGGCGCAACCGCGCAGGCGTAGAGCTCGCCCCCGCTGGACGCCGCCACACCGCGGAGACCTCGGCACCCTGCCGGTCGCCGACTCGCCGCCACCGAGGGAGCCAGCCCGGGGAGGCGGGCAGTTCGTCGCCCAGGGCCCAGGTCCTGCGGAGCTTGCCTGGCCGTCGCCCATCGCCTGCGGCAGCTGACGCCTGGCCGTCGTCCATCGCCTGAGGACCTCCGAGGCTCCCCTGCCCACTAGATTTCTTCTGTCTAATTTCTCTCTAGACTCTCTGTCTAATTTCATTTATGCTTGTTCAGTGATCTGCAGTGTGCTGCTAGCTAGTTTAGTTTAGTTCTAGTCGGTAGATTTCTTCTGTCTAATTTAATTTATTTGCTGTAGGCTTTAACTAGTTTAGTTCTACTGAGTAGCTACTAGCTAGCTTTAGTAATCTTAAAAAGTTTAGGCTTATTTGAACGAATGGATATGGAGAAGATGGGTATTTTGGTAAACAAATTCAATTTATTGTTCAAAATTTGATATTTTAAACAGAATCCGAAAAAAAAAATCATCTAGCGAATACTACATGTTTAAAGTAGTAATCTGGGAAATTTTTTGTTTATTTGCCCAAAAGGATTCCGAGATAATCGATTTTTTCTTCAAACGAGCGTTTCATTTCTCGGCGTAAACTTTGAGCCCACCCTCCATTTTCTTTCTAGATTCGCAACTGTCCCCACCGTCGTGGTTGATAGTGGGGTGACGCGGTCACCTTTGTCGAGTGCCCGATAAAGAACACTCAGCAACCCCATTTTAATTCCTTTTCTTTTTTTGCTTTGCTGTTTTTCTTCCCTTTTTCTTTTCTTCATTTCTTCTCTTCTCTTCTCTTCTCTTCTCTTCTCTTTTCTTTCTACCTTCTCTTTTCTTTCTTTTCATTACTTTCTTTTCTTCTCTTTTTTGTCTCATTTCTTTTTTCTTCTCCTTTCCTTTCTTTTGTTTCTTTCTTTACTCTTCCTCAATATGCACCGTTACATGCAAAGTGTTCGAATTTGGCATTTTCTGGATCGTTTGCTATATTTAAGCCTTTAAATTTACTTATAGGCATTTAATGCATGAAATTCAAAATTGAACTACAAGTACAAGAAACAATTGCCCGAGATGGATTGAAAAATCCTAGGGGGTGGTATCTATAATCTATAATACCTAAATAGTTGATCCCCACTAATTCTAATTCTCTATTTATGCAACCCTCCACATCATCAAATATGCCACATCATCATCCACTAAAACTATTTTGTTGCACATGCATACCCAAATTTAATTGTTCCATCTCCAATGATCCAACATACATGCATACTATTTGTTCACACACAATTACTTCAAAGAATAATAGCTTTTTATTTAGGTCATTTCATTTATACAAAATTTATCCAAAATTGATCTTTAAATTCCCGCAACAACATGCGAGGAAATCAACTAGTTCAGTCTATGGTTAGGCCCTATACAAGAAAAGAAAAGGAGTGCCAAACACCGGGGGGCGAGACTCAGCCACCAACTTGGTGCTAATTGGTATTTTAATTCTCAAAAATCCAATCAAATTAATAACAACCTTTTATGCATAGAAACAGAACCATCTTCGAGGTAAAAGTCACCACGTAGACTGCTTAGAAACATGACCATCTTCAAGGAAGAATCTTTGTTACAAGAGGGAACATGCCGGATTTGCAAGCGAAGTATTGGATCGCTTCGTCTTTTGGGCTTAAAACTTTTTATGCCACCCCTCCCAAGAAAGAAAGACTTGGGGTTTCTCTGCCTCCCATCGGTACCACCGCCGGTCTGCCTTGGCTCCGGTGGCCTTAAGGCCATGGAGATGCGTTGGACCCCAAACCTTGCTAGCGGGAGGGGTACAATCCTGCTATGTTTTTAGATGCTTTTCTTCTAGCCCCATCCTAGCGATGTGTGTTCGTTGTCAGAGGGCGTGCCGACGGATGTCGTGGCATTCGGTCGGTGCTAGTCTTAAGTGAATTTGCTTGGATCTAGTCTTTGTTTGTGCGTCGCGGCTTGGATCCTTCTGGTGCGCTGTCCCTGTGATGCCTTAGCACGGCGACTTCCCAACTATATACTACAACAAGTTTTGCGTGGCTCCGGCGAGGGAGGGCGATAACAGTGACATGCCTTTGGCCGTTGCAGTGCTTGTAGTCGTCGCTAAGTGGTTTATGAATCCAGATGTAATTTTTGTTACCTCTAGTGCCTTTGTACTGTCCTTTTTTATTATTTTTTTGGAAAAGAACGCTTTATGCATTTTACATAGACCAATACATGTAACAAGTTAAAATTTACCAGTACCAACGAGCTTTGCGAGTATTCACAGTTCGACTTCGTTGAGAATGTCAAACTCGGCTTGACTTGTTGGTGTCGGAGTTTGAGGTAGTTGAGCCAAGTTTTGGAGTACATAACGACATGTACCAAGGTTTTATTGACCTTGTATTGCACATTTGTACTGTCAGAGAGGGTGTTAATTTGTCATGCCTCACCACGTCGTGCCCAGTTTGATACCCCAAGTTCCCAACGGCACGTCTGTGTAAGCTCATGCAGGGTCGATTGACGGGATCTCTTATCTTGCCGGCATTCATCCCAGTCAAATCAGCAAGATTACAGACAGGGCAGGTCGATCTAAATATTTTTACCTTTTGGGTCATCCATCCAGTAAATCAATCACCTAAATTAAGTTTTTACAGGCCTAGAAAAACTCAGTACGTGCGGTTAACAAGCAAGGCGGACAGAGCAATAATCAAAGATCTGCGTGCGCTCCACAAGAACCAATCCGTCAAGCGGCTAGGTTAATTAAGCCATTAACAGTACGTACAAGAAAGCACAGTGTCGAGAGATATTTCCGAGGAATAGAATCATCATGAACAGTAGTACGTGCTACGGCTCTGTCTTTGCACCAGCACCACTACACAACGGCACATTGGAAGGCTCAGCAGCAAAGAAGGGTCCGAAAGAAATGGTACTAGAACATGTCCGAGAGAACCTCGCATCTTAGCAACAGAGAAAGCCGAACGAATAAAACTGCAGAGAAAAGTCGCATCGATCGTATCGTATGCAGGCAATCTTCTGAGACTTCCATGTCGGAATCCCTCGAGGCCTTGAGCTGTCGACCGAGCATCAGATGCCTCCATATCTTTCTTTGCCTACCGGGAAAACATGGATTAACCCGAAGCTGCTGTCCCTTGCGCTTGCCAATCAGGGACTGATTGGTGACGGTGTGTTTGCTGGTGAAGATGAATTTCTCCATCCAATGGTCTTGGATCGGGTAATATCAAGGTGCCACCGGCTCTGATTGGTGCTGCATGCCAAAGACTGATTGCTGGGGATTTTTCTCCAATGGACATAACATAACCGCCTCTGTTTTCGCATTCTCACAAAGGAGAAGCCCCAAATGCCTGCAATCATGTTCTTTAATCTTCGTTTTTGTCCCTTCTAAGTGAGCCTCTAAACACTAGTATATTACAACTTTAAACTTTGCATCTGATTCTTCCAAAAGCAAAGTATATCTCCCACCACTACTCTGGTAGTATGGGTTGAGGTTATTATATGTATGAGGTGCAATAATAGTGTAGTGAGTCCAAAATTCACAAGGCGGCTATTATTGGTACTCCCCCCGCCCTAAAATTCTTGTCTTAGATTTGTCTAGATACGGATGTATTTAATACTAAAACGTGACTTGATACTTTCGTATTTAGATAAATCTAAAACAAGAATTTTGGGACGGAGGGAATACTTTATAGGTGAACCTTTACAACTCTTTTCGCAGAAAAATATAGTTATTGAGCATGCTTCTACATATATCACAAAATATCAAACTTCAAATATGACCAAATACAAAAAGAATGTTAAATAGTACTCCCTTTGTCCGTATCTAACACTAAATCTAAGGCAAGTAATTCAGGGCGGAGGTAATACTAGCATCACTCTATATTTGTTGATTTTAGTTATTGTTTGTTAGACGAATATCCAATTCTGAGCCGGGCTCATCTGCATCTGGTGAACAGTAAATAGAAAAAAAATGCTACAAAAATCTGATATTTTTTTCATGGAAGATATTTGAGTGTGTGAAGTGCGTGCCAAATCTCAAAACATTTGGACATCTGAGTAACTCTCAACCAAAAAAAACTGAGTCCAAATAGTAAAAAATTTCACAAACCTTAAATTTTTCTTTTTTGCTGAGAGCTACTCAGACATCTAAATGCCCTGAAATTTGGCGCGGAAACCACGCACACAGTCATCTTTCTACACAATTTTTTTGGAACTTTTTGAATTTATTTCATTTTTAACGATTTCTTTTTTCACTCTCGGGCTCACCTCCACACCGCCTCATTGTTAGATTTGTCCTTCTGTTTCTCAAGCTGTGAGCCATACTTAGATCTGAAATTTTGTCACGGCAATTGTACGTTATGTCTATTTCATGATTCGGCGTATGATGTCTTTGTTTTATTTTCGTAAAAGTAGCTTTATTGTTGCACAGTGCTCACAAATATATATGTACCTCGAGAATCAAACAGGTGTCGAGGACGATGCCCCCATCTGAATGGGCAATGCTAGACTTAGAGCAAGTACAATAGAACTGAGTGCTATAAGGAATAAACTAGTATATTTCTGTTTAGTTGGACGAAAGAGAAGAGGAGAAAGAAGGTAAGCGGGCTCTTCGTGAAGAGCCAACTCTAGCACGTGCTCCTAGGCACTTTGTGAGAATGAAAGGTGGGTCACATAATAAAAAAATAGTACACTCTTTTCATCTATTATTGTACATGTTGACTATAAGATGAGCTGTATATGACGTGGCACTGGCTTATAGCCGGCGGCTGACTATACTATTAACCATGCTCTTATGTAAGGAAGCTACTTATGTTTACGTAACAGCCAACGTGGAAGATTAGGATTGGTTTTTAGGGGAGAGTGGGGCCCACCCCCTGAAAATCAGGGGATGTTTAGATTAGTTTGGCATGTTTCGTAAGCTTACTTAGGCACTTAGTAGGTTTAGCATTTTCGCATCTGAATTTACACCCTGTGCTTGCTTGCAAACTGGAATCTTATTTGCCCAAAAGCAGCACTCCTACGCCTATACATACACGTAGCGCGCATTCCTCTCCCTCTCAGCTTGAAACCACCACCATCACGATCACCACCTAGCACGAAGCACTGCAAAGTCCAGCTTGCTTCAGTTCCCCGGCATGGCGTACCGGGTGCTGGAGGTCACGCTCCTGTCAGCCAAGGACCTCAAGAGCGTGAACCTCATCACGCGCATGGAGGTGTACGCGGTGGCGACCATCTCCGGCGACCCCATCACGCGCCAGTGCACCCCGCCGGACCCGCACGGCGGCCGCAACCCGACCTGGAACGCCACGCTCCAGTTCGCCGTGCCGCCCACCGCCGAGGAGGCCACGGGCGGCTGCCTCCACATCCTCCTCCGCGTCGAGCGCATCTTCGGCGGCGACCGCGACGTCGGCGAGGTCATCGTGCCCCTGTCGGAGATCCTCTCCGGCGTCGGGCACGGCGCCGACTACGGCGCCCACAGCATGCCCCAGTTCGCGTCCTACCAGATCCGCAAGGTGCACCGCACCGAGGTGCGCGGCTTGCTCTACCTCACGTATCGTCTCGGCCCCATCGTCCTGCCGGAGCCCCATCTGGAGGTACCCGTCGACGAGTGGCCCGTCGTGGCGTACCCGGTGAAGCAGGTGATGCCGCCGCCGCCTCCACCGCAGGCTACTTGGCCTGGATATGCGGTGGCCGCGGCACCGCCGGCGAAACCACCTGCCGGCTACGTGGCTGTGCCGCCAGCAAAACCAGCCGGCTACTTGGATGTGCCGTTTTCGCCTGAGAGAGCACCCGGGCATACGGCCTGGCCTGCGCCTCCGAAACCACCGGTGCACGCGGCCGTGCCGCCGTCTCCCAAACCTTCCTGGTACGGGACCGCGCCATCGCCGGCAAAGCAAGAAGGGCATGCCGCCGTGCCGCCGTCTCCGAAACCTTCTGGCTACGGGACCGCGCCACCGCCTGCAAAGCAAGAAGGTCATGTCGCCGTGCCGCCGTCTCCGAATCCTTCCTGGTACGGGACCGCGCCATCGCCTGCAAAGCAAGAAGGGCATGTCGCCGTGCCGCCGTCTCCGAAACCTTCTTGGTACGGGACCGCGCCATCGCCTGCAAAACAAGAAGGGCATGTCGGCGTGCCGCCGTCTCCAAAGACAGCCGGTGGACATGTCGCCGTGCCGCCGTCTCCTGAACCATCCGGTAGGGTGGTGTCCATGCCGCCTTCTCCAAAACCAGTCGGGCGTGTGGTGTCTATGCCACCGTCTACTCCGAAACCATCCGGTCAGGTGGTGACCATGCCGCCTCCTCCAAAGCCAGTGGAACGTGCGGTGTCCATGCCGCCGTCTCAGAAACCGGTCGAACGTGCGGTGTCCATGCCGCCGTCTCAGAAACCGGCCGGGCCTGCGGTATCCATGCCGCCGTCTCCGAAACCGGTCGACCGTGTGGTGTCCATGCCGCCGTCCCAGAAACCGGCCGGGCATGTGGCGTCCATGCCGCCGGCTTCGAAACCAGTTGAACGTGTGGTGTCCATGCCGCCGCCTCAGAAACCGGCCGGAAATGTGGTGTCCATGCCGCCGGCACCGAAACCAGTCGAACGTGCGGTGTCCATGCCGCCGTCTCAGAAACCAGTCGGGCGTGTGGCGTCCGTGCCGCCGTCTCCAAAGCCAACAGAGCAGCATGTGTCTGTGCCACCGTCTGCAAAACCAGCGACCCAAGTACCCCCGCCAGCGTCTCCGAAACCTTCTGGGTACGAGGCCGTGCCTTCTCCTCCGAAACCAGCTGCACATGCGGCCGTGCCGCCGTCCCCGAAACCATCGGGTCGTTACACCGTGCCGCCGTCTCCAACACCCGCCGGACATGTCGCCACCATGCCGTCGTCGTCTCCGAAACCATCTGTCCATGCGGTGCCGCCATCTCCAAAGACAGGCACTCATGTGACCGTGCCACCGTCGCCAAAGCCAGCCGGCGGGCATGTGTCCGTGCCGCCGTCTCCAATGCCATCCGGCGGGCATGTGTCCATGCCGCCGTCTCCGGCACCATACGGCCAGGTGGTTTCCATGCCGCCTGCTCCAAAACCAGCCGCCCCTGTGGCCGTCGCGCCGCCTCCGAAACCAGCCAACTTGCCGGCAGATCACAACCCCAGCATGGAGTTCGGGTGGGGGCTGGGCGCCGGCCTGGTCAGCGGCGCAATCAGCGGGATGCTGGCCGGCGGCAACAAAGGAGAGCCGACGGCGGCGTATGCACCACCACAAGTCGTCCCACTCGCCCGCAGCCGTCAAGTGTCTGTGTCTAAGACGTACGGCAGAGATGTTTACACGCACTAATAGCTATGATCCAAATTTAACTTGATATACGAGTGTATGAACACTTGTACGATGTACTAGTAAAGAGTGCCGGTTTGGCATGACTGGGTTTGTAGCTTAGTTAGGCTATAAATTAAGACATGGGAACGACTATGTATACTTTGTAATTTGAAATAATTAAGCTTTTGTGCTCCTTATTAAGTTGCATATATGGAAGAGTAAACTGCATAAAACCACCATGTCTGGAAAATCAATTTGCTCAAACTATCTAAATTGCAGTGGATCTTAGGGCCTGTTTGGTTCCAAATAAGTCACCAACTTATAAGTTGAAAAGTGAAAAAAGTGACTTATTTTGCCAAACAGACCCGACTTATAAGTCACCCCAACTTATAAGTCATAAGTTGCTCCACCCCAACTTAAAACTTATAAGTCACCCCCTTTTGCGTGGGTCCCACCACCTGCATGATGTTGATTGGTGTGGGAAGATGTGTCAGGTGACTTATAAGTCAGGTGACAACCAAACAGACGTGACTTATAAGTCATTGGTTTTAAGTCACCTGACTTATAAGTCAGGTGACTTATTGAAACCAAACAGGCCCTTAGCACTGAACATACTGAAACGTGTGGTTAAATGATGTTCGTGAGCATTCTGAAACCAAAATGTGGTAGTTTTATGCAATTTGCTCATATCATTGTGCATAGTTGCAGAGATTAACACATTTGCCATTTGTAAGGCAACTGAGAATAGATTTAGTGTTAGTCGATTCGGGAGAGAAGAGGAGGCGCAACTCTGAGGCAAAGCTCGCCGTGGCAAGCGCCAACAAGGCTTGGGATGCCGTCGAGGTCAAGTCGGAAGCAATACTAAGCCGGTGACGACGTGACAGTGGTGTGACCGATGGAAGGACTCAGAGGTTGATGAATCAAGGTGTGGGGGTGGTCTGCTAACGATGGAGAAGAGCAAGGGGTAAAGGGATGCCAGGTGGGGAAACATGGCGCAAGCAGTGCCGAGGCATGCGGCGGAGCACCGCCGGTCATAGGTGGTGGTGAGGGTGCTAGATTTGAATATAGAGGAGAAGAAGAAGAAGAAGAAGAAGAAGAAGAAGAAGAAGAAGGGGAGGGTATTGTTGGATTGAAATCCAATAGGTGACCGGACCCTACCATATAGTAAGCCCCATTGATTAATCTCTACCATTCTTTTGAAAAGAAAAGATTACTCTCCACCATCGGGTGTTCACAAAGGGATGGCTCATATTAATCTAACGGTCCTCTTCAATTTACTGGCGCAACCAATTTCATCAATCGACGCAACACAAGAACATCCATGTGGCAACACACACCACGCACGTCCCAAGCATGCTGAGCTATCTTCGACGTGCACTTCGGTTGCAGTAATTACATAGCAAGGTGCAACAACAGTTTACTACCCATGTGAAAGAAAGAAAAATGAAAGACCACCCTGTACAAAATTCCGAATAGAATAGTGGAAAAATCTGGAAACGAACACGCAAGAGAGGAGGATAGAGTTTACCGCGACAATAATTTGCGCGAGCACCTGTAGTTGTACACATCGAGCATCTTCAATTCCACGCATCTCGATCATGCGCAAGGAAGAGCGAGGGCGACAGCCGCACCCAAGATATTGAGCCACTTTTAACCACTGCCCAAACTATCCAGTCGCTGATAGTTATCCACAAAAGAATGAAAACAACACTGAGATAGAAGAATTGATTCACGCTTTTACCGTACGTGCACCGCAGTGAAATCAGAGATAGAGAGATAGGTGGGGAGCAGAAGCAAGAGAGATTGGCAGGTTCGGATTCGAGCCACCTACGATGCCAGTTTTACTGTGTGTCAGTGGGCCCAATATGTCAAATCGTTGTTTTTTTTTGCGGGAAAATTTTCAATCTATTCATCTTCAATCATGACAGTATAACGACTATCAGAAATAATAAAAATTACATCCAGATCCATAGACCACTTAGCGATGACTATAAGCACTGAAGCGAGTCGAAGGCGCACCGCCATCATCTCCCCTTCATTGCTAGAGTCGGGCACAACTTGTTGTACTAGACAGTCGGGAAGTCGTCGTGCTAAGGCCCCGCAGGGTCACCGCATCAGAACAGCAACCGCCGCAGATGAAGAATAACTTGGGTCATGTGTGAATCAGCAATTTGGGTCATGTGTGTATCATGTCTGAATGGTGTTGGGTTTGAGTAAAATGTCAGTGAAATGATGTTTGTGAGCAAACCGAAACCTAAATTTGACAGTTTTACTGAAATTGAAATCTAACAGGTGGAAAAATTGACCGATGCCAAAAATAAATTCCCGAGTGCTTGCCATATAGTTGGCCCCATGGATTAATAGCCACCGTAGTATCGAAAGGAAAATGTTACTCCGTGCCATCAGATCTACACAGATGTATGACCCATATTAATCTGAAGGTCCTCTAAGATCTACCGTTGCAACAAATTTCAGCAATCGGCGCAACACAAGAACAATCTACGTAGCCACACACCCCTTGACAAGCATGATGAGCAATCTTCCTCATGCACTTCAGTTGCAGCAGAGTATAGGGCAAAATGCAATGACAATTTACTACCCATGTGGAAGAAAAAAAATTCAACAGAGCACTCTGTACAAGATCCTGAAAAGAACATGGAAGAGGGGAGGACAGAATTACCGCCACAATAATTTGCGCGAGCACCTGCAGCTGTACACATAGAGCATCTTATGTTCCGTGCGTCTCGATCACGCGCAAGGCAGGGCGATGGCGACAGCCGAACCCAGGATATCGAATCACTTTTAAGTTTTAACCGAGGTCCAGACTATCCAGTAGCTGATAGCTATCCAGTCAAAAAAAGAAAACAGCGCCGAGACGGAAGAATTGATTCGTGGTTTACCTCGCGTGCGCGGCAGTAAATTAGTAAACCTATACCTATAACACAGGTTCTACCAATCTATGTGCAACAGGCAAGAGAAACACATCAGAATATATCCAAAACTTAACTAAAGTGTAAGGACAAGCCAAAAAAAATCACTCCATAAAATCTGTACAATTAACTATGCAAAGTACACTTAAAAATACAAAAATATCTTGCAAGCTATTAACAATTAGGAACGAATCGATCCCACGAGATATTTCCAAAGAAGAAAGCTCTGAATTAGAGTATAAACAAACAGCACCTTGGTCTTGTCTTCGCACTACTGCGGTCCTGAAATGCCTGCAGCACATTCAAAGGTTGAGCGGCAAAGTTTGGCTGAAAGAATTGGTATACATATCCGAACATCGCATCTTTCAGCAACAGAAAAAGCACGAATAAACCAAAGCGAAGCCGGACCAAGATATCGGAATCGATCATCAGAATAGAAAAGCGGGAGCTTTATGCTGGCCATGATTGCTGTTATGAATCTAGTCTCTAGGACTACAAGAAAGAACAATGCCTTGCCCAAGTTGCTGATCATCCGATGCCAACAAATCTTGGCCTACCAGTACCAGCCAAACTTGGACTAACAATACTGCTTAACCACAAGCTGCTTTCCCATCAGGGAATTGTAAATATGCATCTGTGGCGATCCTCGCGTTGTTTTCGTATTGCATTGGGTACTTGATGTTTGTAATAATAATACAGTCACTACCAGAAAACAGACTTTTCCCCACGGCTAAGAACCGACAGGAAAAAGCCAAATGCCGTCAGGAAAATATTTCCTGACGGTTACCCGACAAAAAAATTCCGCCAGGAATAAAACGACAGGGAAATCTTTTAATGCCTGACGGCCAGCCGACAGGAATTATTTTCCTGACGGGTCGGCTACCCTCAGGAAAATCTTGATGCCGTCAGGTTTATAGGTAGACTTATTGTGACGGCCAGCCTACAGGAAAAATGGCACGCAGGAAAATGAATTATGTTGAGCATGTAATTTTCTTTCTTTAGGATCAATGTTGAGCATGTATCTGACAAATCCATATCCTTCTATAATTACAAATTTATTAGCACATATCAATGGTCCAAGTATGATCCCATTAAGTGAAAATCCACATCATATCTTCATACAAGCATCTAAAACCAGTATATACATAGCACGTATCCATGCATGATTGAACATCTGGTAGATGACATCTGAAAATTTTAATTGCTGTTGTTTTATTTGCTCAACAGCAGTAACATGTCAGTTGTACGCATACATGCCACCGCCACCCAAAACAATAAGACTCATGTTTCTAAGCCCACTGGTTCATGATCTGGAGCATCATCTACACCTTCATAAGTTTCTAAGTCACCTTAGGCTACCACCATGTTCTCACCATCATTGTTGCCTTCGCTGTTGCCATTGCCGACATGGTCGCCCATAGCACCATCCTCCAAGCTAACAGAGGATAACTCGGTGTTCCCTGCAAAGTCATGTACACAAGTAACGGGAATAATATTGGAAAGAGAAGGAGATGATGACCAACATCTTTCACCATATGAGTTGTTATCCGCTTAACTCTTTCAAGTTTCATCTTTTAGCATATCTATACAATATATCCTACAGCCCCATGAAACATATATTTTATATTTTAAAGTGGCTCCAAAAGATAATCTGGTCCACTTGATGATAATTTAGCTAATCAAGGACTAAAAAAGGATGTTCATTTAGTTTTTCTGGTAGTGAGTTATAGAGACACACGCACACAAAAAAACTGTTATAGTTCTAATATCATTCTCTTCTTGTAGCTTCTATTCTCCACCGGATGGCTAAGAACCCAGAAGTGCCATTGAAGCAATATTCAAGCTCCCAAGCACATTACCACAGTATATATAATTATATATGTAGAATCACATATTCCCATCTAACTTTTACACATTTTTGGTCCCGAAGGAATCTAATCATCACTTGTGGCCCGCTTGAAGGCTTGATTGCCGTTCTATAGGCCATTATCCATGTGATTTTAATTCTGTTTTTTGTTTCAGGCTAAAAATCACGTTTGGTTCGGCCCAAAACAATTGTTTGCCAGTTCCATCTGAAAAAAAATGGCAACCACCTAGGCAACGATGGGCTCAAATTTTGGTAAAATGAAGTTGCACCTCCCAAAATTAGCGCCAACATGCAAATAAAAAGTACAACGGCACACATAAATTGCAAGAGTGTTATTGCACAAAAGGTTGTGCAGTTGTGCCAAAAAGGTGTAATTACACAAATACTACAAAGGTGCAATTGAACAGGTAATAAATGCAACTGCACAAAAAGAGCTAGTAGTACACAGTTTAAAGACAAAGTCGCTACTTCTATGTGTAATATGAAAAACATATTCAAATAGTACTACCTCCGTCCTGGTTTATAGGTCCCCTTTATAGTTTGTGCCAAATTTTGACTAAAAATTTAACTATCAAAATATTAATGCATGTCAACAAAAAATATATACTACCTCCGTCCTGGTTTATAGGCCCCCTTTGTAGTTTGTGCCAAGTTTTGACTAAAGATTTAACTAACAAAATGTTAATGCATGTCAAGAAAAATTATCTCATTGGATTCGTATTTGAACATAGTTTTCAAAAATATAATGTTTGGTGACATGCGTGAACATTTTGTTAGTTTAATCTATGGTCAAAATTTGGCACGAAATACAATGGGGACTAATAAACCCGGACGGAGGTAGTAGTTGGATTCGTATTTGAACATAGTTTTCAAAGATATAATTTTTTATTGACATGCATGACCATTTTTTTAGTTTAATCTATGGGCAAAATTTGGCACGAAATACAATGAGGACTAATAAACCTGGACGGAGGTAGTAGTAAGCTAAGAAAACACTTATATATAAAATAATACAAATATAGCACTAACAAAATTTTGTACTATAGATGACAAAAGAACTCGTCTGAACTCTTAACACTGAGACAAAAATGACTTCTTTACTTAGCTCAACGACACTTATTTTGAGACGGAGGGATCGAGTACTTAGCACACAAAGCAAAGTTGTGTCTAGGCGGATGGGTAATGCACTAAAGCTAGGTAATTTTGCACAGCAAAGTGCTATATGCCATCGTCTGACCCTATTATTGAACCCATCAGCTGACCAGGCCAGCGGCTGCCAATTATGCACTGCAAGCATCTTGCTCACTGTCACCGAGATTGAGTCATTGAGATGAGCTTCACGCTCCTGGCCGTAGTCCAGTTGGCCAAGGAGCCGAGAGCATGGAGGTCGTCACGAATATCCATATCGGTCAAAGTTGGTCAGGTGAAGTAGTAGTACGTACTCCATTTAACCGCGGGCTCCTTTCCCGGACAGGAACGGATGCCGCTATGCGGATGTCGAAGGTGATCACCACGTCCGCGTGCAATTTCTATTCCACCTTATCCAAGCAGCTCAGTGGCACTACCCAACGTAGTACGTACTACTATATGGTGACATGTGTGCACGCAGCTAGCCTCGGTCGTTTTCGTCTTGGATGTGCGTTTATGCTCGTAGAGTTGATGACTCGAAGATGTAGTAGAACTTTAACTGACATGCACACTCCTTTGGAGATGCATAGATAGATCATGTATATCCAGTTATCCACAGCTTAACCCATGCATGCAAACAAAAGATGACCATCTCTCTGAACTTTGAAGCACTTTAGTAGTACGTTTCTACTGTAATTTTTTTCCTTGTTTATTTTCTGCTGTTTCAAAAACAGAAGCAACTTATTCTCGATGGGTGGCTCGGAATTCAGAAGTTGCCAAGCACTATGAATTCTGTGGGCATAATAATCACACAGCTGACAGCTCTCGAGCCCACACTATATATGCAACCGGTATCTGATTTTTTCACATAATTTTGGAATTTTGGGCCCACACCTTCTCCTCCTATACATACTCTACCCGCTCACGGTGTTGTATACCTCTCAGCTTCAACCAAGCCACGACCACGAGCTAGCTAGCTAACCTAGCACACCTGCTAATCAAGCACTTGCAACCATCTACTTAGAGAGTGAGTGAGCTCCAACTGAGCGAGCAAAGCAGGTAGCATGGCGTACAGAATGCTGGAGGTGACCCTCCAGTCGGCCAGGAACCTCAAGAACGTCAACCTCATGTCGCGCCTCGAGGTCTACGCTGTGGCCACCATCTCCGGCGACCCCATGACGCGCCAGTGCACCCCGCCGGACCCCTACGGCGGCCGCCACCCCACCTGGAACACCACGCTCCGCTTCGCCGTCCCGCCCACCGCCGCCGCCGGCGCCAGCGGCTGCCTCCACGTGCTCCTCCGCACCGAGCGCTCCCTCGGCGACCGCGACGTCGGCGAGGTCGTCGTCCCGCTCACCGAGGTCCTCGGCCTCGGCGGCTCCTTCCGCGACCCGCGCGACCTCGGCCCCCGCCCCCCGCAGTTCGCCGTCTACCACGTCCGCAGGGTGCACCGCCCCGCCGACACCTACGGCGTGCTCTACCTCTCCTACCGCCTCGGCGGCGTCGTCCTGCCGCAGCCCCCTCACCCTCATCCTCGTGTGCCGCACCCGCACCACGACCACATGCCGAGCGCCGCTGCCGCTCACCAAGAAGACCACGTCGTCGCGTACCCGGTGGCGGCGCGACCGTCGTTCCATCATCACCAGCCGTACGCCTACATGCCGGCCCCGGCGCTCATGCCGCCGCCGCACCCCGCGCAGGCTTCTTCCGGTTCCGGCGGGCACATGTCGTCCTCGCCGCCGTCTCCACGGGCTTATGGTGGTGGTGGGCATATGGCCCTCGCTCCGCCGCTTTCAAAGGCTTACGGTTACGGGCACCTGTCGATGCCGCCGCTCCAAGCCTCTGGGCACACGGCCGCGCCGCTCCAAGCCTCTGGGCACATGGCCACGCCGCCGGCGCCTCAAAAAGCAGCTGCCGGGTACAACGCAGCCGGCTCGACATGGACGAGGAACAACGGCAGCGCGGACTTGGGCATCGGCGGGATGATGGCCGGCGACATGATGTCGGACGCCGCGGCGTACAACGCCGGGTACAGGGCCGGGATGGCCCGCGAGTGGAGCGGGGTCCGCGGGGCCGTCTACTAGCTAGCCAGCACATCGGCTTGATCAGTTATTAATTATTAAGCTGGATAATAAAGTTGATTTGATTTACTTGGAATTATCGGTCGCGACTCGCGAGAGATCTCTTGACCGATTTCACGCCGGAGCAAGCGCAACGGTCCTGCGCGTCCCCCGCCTCCATGCGGTTCATCGCCACAGTGTGCATAACAGCCAAGTATCTCCCCGCCGCGGTTGCCATTGCTGCCACGCCGCGCGCTCTGCGCCCACGTTTCCGCACGGCCTGGCGCGCGCTTGTTTTTTATTTTTCAAAAAACCTTCCTAACTTAATTCTAGTATAAATAATAAGGGACGAGCCCCGGACCCCTCTTTTCGAGAAACCCTACCACCAGGCCCGCCGTAATTGAGAAGATCCATCGACCGCCTCGTGTCGTGAGATCCAGAGTCGACGTAACTCTCTCAGATCGAGATGGAGAGTAGCGATCAGCCCAATCCAAGGAAGAACCGCAGCAATAATCGAGTTGCCCCTCCGGAGAGCCTAGGGCGCCTGCTCCAGCAGCTCAAGGAGGAGAAGGAAAAACTCAAGGAGTCGGAGTCGGAGTCGTCGGAGGCCACGTCGGAACGAGTTACTTCACTCCGGGAGGAAATCAGGACGCTGCGCCTCGAGCTTTTTGGTGGTCAGGGAGGAGCCCGCGGCATGCCAGAGCAGCCCATGATTTGTCCGTCGCCTCGTGATCAGTCTACGTCGATGGAAGGAAAATCTACTCGGCAGTCTCAGCCTGTTTCTTGCCGACCCCATGAGAACGAGATCGGTCAGTCTTGTCGTGGCAGCAAGAAAGGGAAACGCGGAGGTAGTGCCGGTGCCGACGCCCCGCCGGCGAGGCCCCACCATGACTCAACCATGGATCAGCAGCAGGTCCAAGACCATGGCTACCACAAAAAGGTTGATGTCTCCGGTGGTGACGGTGATGATGGTATGAAGAAGGAGATGGACAGAGGCAAATCGGCCCAGCAAATAGCCAAAGAGGAGGAGATGGCCTTCGAGGCCAGCACCTTTGCCTCGTACCGTAGGAGCTGGGAATCTAACTGGGGATCGAGTGGTCGCGCGTTCTTCGAGGACACGAGTGAGTAGTTAGTAGCAAGTAAACACATTCGTGCATGCTTATGCTTTGATTCATCCATAATAGATTTCTCTAACAGGCATGGACTTCTATTTGGTTGGTGTTTGCAGCGACCGTGAGTCCCATGCACTTTACCCACTGCACACCTGGATGCGACCCTGGTGATGCTGCAATCGCCGGGGCCACCCTGCAGATCTTCACCATCAAGCTCGTGGAATTAAAAGGCGGCCTCGAGTGGCCATTGTCTGTCTACGGTGTGGTTGCTGCGCGAGACTGCGTGGATCACAGCCGCAACCTCCTCTTCTCTTGCGATAGGTGGAGGTCGCAGAAGCTCAGTCAGGAAGTATGTATGCTAGTATTTTACATGATAACACTTCCCTACACTTTTTTGTATGTTATTTTCTTTTTTCGTGTGCACATGTGGTGGCATTCTTCCGTACTTGTCTTCTTTTGTTGTCATATCGTGTCGTTTAAAAAAAAGGCTTCAAAGTCGCATCTGTCTTGTTCTTTTAGAATTGCTAGTACTAATGGCGTGTTTGTGATGCCTGCAGGATCCCTTTCTCGCTTGATTGGCCCATCTCGTGCCATTGTTTTTACTGATGATGTTTATTTTGAAATCGAGCTAAAAGTAAAAGGCAAAACATTGTCTCAAGATATAGCATTGATCAGCAGGAGGCGTCATTACAGCGGAGGACGTACCATTTGCTTCAGCAACTGCTTCTGCACAATAGAGTTATGCGTGGAGCGAATTCATGAAACTGTCCAGGCCACCATATTGGGTGTCCGTGTCAAAAACGGGCCATGGCCTTTCGATTATGGCGGTCAAGTGGCTTGCCTGTCACCATCGCGGACATATAAAGTCACTGGTGGTAAAGTCACTTACAGTACTCACGCCCCATCTATGGAAGTTGTGATGCTTGCTTCACGTGGTAGAACCATGCCTAAGGGTTCACACGGTTACCTTCGTCTATCAAGGCATGTAGTTTCTGTAGAATTGGAAGGAAGCCTGAATGTTGTCATACAAGCCTACTCAGAATCTGGTGATATCACCGCACAAGGTGAGATTTGCTTCACGCCCAAAGCTTGCAATGTAAGTCAGGAGACATGTTTCTTGGGTGACCGTGGCCCTAAGGTGGAAGTGGAGATTACCGTCGCTTGGTCTCTTCTTGTTTCGAACAGGCGTCATTTGATGATGAATGGAATGGATTTTGATGAGTTGAAAGAAGTGCTCAGTGGGTTAGGAGTTTGATGGCGCGCTTAGAGATCATATCACTATGTGGCAATGGGCAGTTTTGAAGCTTCGGGTGATTTGGAACTCAGTGTTCTTTCCTCTCTTATGTGCCAAATTTTGCTAATGCTTAGTTGTTTTGAATTTTTTAACTTCAAATATGAGCACCTAAGTGAATCACAAATATCATATATAGTACTCCCTCCATTAACAAATATAGTTATAACTCTTTTATGAATTGGATGTATATAGAGATGTTTTTGTGTATTTGTTCACTCATTTCAGACTACATATAAATAGTAGAAATATATAAGAGCATGCATACATACAAGATATTACCTATTGGGGTTTGTTGGCATTACTATGTGGGGGATGACCCTAGTTTGACAACAAACATGTAGTAAAGTCTATTTTTCCAAAAGTACTACACTCTTGGTGATACATTTTGTCGGTTGTCCATGAGACCAAGCACATGGATAAGTTAAGCGATATGGTTGTTGGTAATCACTACTGGATCTCACTACATTGATGTTGGTAATCACTTTGGTTTGCTCCCGCCGAAAATGGTTTTCCCTAAATTAGAAATATTTGGTGGTATGTTGTGTAAAATATATTTCCTATTTTAGTTTGGTGCATATATACATATACATATTAGCAAGTTAACTTTTGGATTGAGTATCAGTAGTACCATATTGACACAATATTGCTTGCAATCATACGTTCATGTTATATGGAGATTAGAGGGGGAGGGGGGGTGTAGATTTCTGAAGAAAGAACGTGACATTCATCTAAATTCTAAAGTACATATATATGATATGGAAGGCTATAGACAACTTGAAGACTGGGCCATCAAATTTCATGTATTTTTTAAACCCGGTTTTAGGCCAGCTTTATTGATTTAGGAGAAAGCAAGAGCGAAAGAGTGTGGATCAAGAGATCATGGACCATGAAACGTGCAAAAGTGGGAAAAGGCTAAAATGAACAAAGGTAAAAGAAAAACAAAGAGTTACGAGCTGACTATCTCACAACCCCAATCAAATTTCATGGTTATATCATAGATTGTACATGCATATCTCATTATATCATGCAAGGAGCAAGCATATCTCATTATCCCAGTTGCTACAGCCCGGATTCACTCGCTGATGACCGACACGTTCGTTGCTGGGTCATGTATGCATGTTCCTGTAAGTTAGTGTTTTGGGTTCATGACTAGCCATGTCAGCCCAGGCTCCTTGTCACATGAATGCTAGCGACACTATCATATACGTGTGCCAAAAGGTGCAAACGGTTCCAGGCAAGGTAAGGCGACACCCGTGGAAATACCGTGTGTGAGGCCGCAAAGTGATATGCGGTGTTACATGCTAGATCGGTGTGGCTTTGAGTCAGGGTCCTGACACCATCGCCCATCTGAGAATCAACCATCTAGTTCTCTCCACACGAGGCAGTAAGATTGTTTTATGAGTTGTGTGCTGAAATATCTATAATGCACCTGGATTAATATGAGAGCAACTAGTTAACGAGCGCTCTTTCGGGAGCCTCACAACTATCAGCGCCACTTGACACGCTCTCAGCCATTCTCCACATGTCGCGCTCTGGACGCTCCCTTTGGATTTTTTTTTTAATTTTTCAGCACATGTTTTTGGCTTTTTAGACGGGTTTTTTCCGGGTTTTTTCGACGTTTTGGTTTTCCCCCGGTCTTTCTTAGCTTTTCGATCAAATTTATTTTTTTGAAAAAATAATTTTTTGGCGCAAAAAAATGTGTTTTCTTTTTTTTCCTTTCGCGAAAGTCGCGGTTTTTCTTCCGCTAGAGGCACGTTGTAAGAGTCACACCCGTGCCTTTCGGAAACGAAAAAAAAATGTGTTTTCTTTTTTTTCGCGCGAGTCACAGTTTTGCTTCCGCGAGAGGTACGGTTGTGCTTTCGCGAGAGTCACGGTCGTGCCTCTCGGAAAGAGAAAAAGAAAACGTGTTTTCTATTTTTTTTCGTGAGAGTCACGGTTTTGCTTCCGCGAGAGGCACGGTTGTGCTTTCGCGAGAGTCACGGCCGTGCCTCTCGGAAAGGGAAAAAAATACGCGTTTTCTGTTTTTCTTCTTTCGCGAGAGTCACGGTTTTGCTTTCGCGAGAGGCACGGTTGTGCTTTCGCGAGAGTCACGGCCGTGCATCTCGGAAACGAAAAAAACGTATTTTCTGTTTTTTTTCCTTCCACGAAAGTCACGGTTTTGCTTCTACGAGAGGCACGGTTGTGATTTCACGAGAGGCACGGGCGTGCCTCTTTCAGAGAGGAAAAAAACCGTGCTCCCGGTTCGGTTTTTTCGCCTGGTTTTTTCGTCCGTTTTTTTTGTGAAAAAATAAGTTCATCAAAACCTATCAACATGGGATCTAGTTTTAAAGATCTCGACGCGGGGAATCCAATGGTGAAAACGGTTCGAGATATGGACGCACGGTTTAAGAGATAAAACGTTTTGAATAAATGAATCTACGAAAAAAGGGAAAACTCTCAGGTTGCGACATGTGCGCCACTTGTCGCGTCCTGGGAAAGTGAAGTGTTCTTTGCAACGAGTACTCTTTAATTAGTGATTTCGGATTAATATTGGATCTGATGTGCGCCGCAGTAACAAAAAAAAGCCCAAATCCGAGCCCAATAAACAAGGCGGGTCCAGTGCTTGTACGTTTGGCCCAGCCCAATGAACCAACAGCTTTATGTACGTTTCAGGAGGTCGCCCCAAAGAGTTTTTTCTACCCTCTCGTTTAGGGTTTTTCGCCTCTGGCGGCGCCGTCTCCGCCATCTAGAGCTTTTCCGCTCGGATCTCACGCCGGTGTGCCCTCTGTTGATCCCACCCGGGTGCGGGGAAGCGGAGGGGAGGATCGGCTACCCTCGTTTCGTCCTGTGGTGGCGCGCAGACCGTGGGTTAACCCCGATGGCGACCGAAGCATGATCATCTTCTGCAGGGTGGTCGGGCAAGAAATTGGAGGAGATGCTGCAGCACCTTGATCTCAAGGATGATGAATTGGATGACGTGATCGTGGGAGAGGAAGATTCAAAGAAGTATGAGGCAGACGCGCGATGGCTGGCGATCGGGAAGGTAAACACAACCCGGCAGTTCAGTTCATCTGCGATGTTCGAAACCATGAAGTCCATCTGGGGGCTTGCACAAGTGCCAACATACAGAGAGGCTGGGGAGAACCTGTACATCTTTCAGATGTTTTGCCTTGGAGATTGGAAGAAAGTGGTTCATGGAGGACCCTGGCTATTCAGAGGGATGGGATGCTCATTGAAGATTATGATGGCAAGCAAGAACCATCTTCCTTTGTCTTCGATGGCCTGTATGTCTGGGCCCAGATCCATAATATCCCCGAACTTTATCGCAAGATTGAGGTGGTTGATCAACTTGCTTGTCGGATCGGCCGGGTCAAGGAGACACATCTTTCGCCTAGGCTCTTCTATGAGGGTGATTATGTCCGGGTCCGTGCTAGAATTCTGGTGAATAAACCCCTCACGAGGGTGACTCCGTTGAACGTAGTGGGCGAGGGAAGGAGACTCCTCCCTGTCAAATATGAAAAAAATCCCCTACTTCTGCCAAGTTTGTGGTTTCATGGGTCACAACCATGAGGAGTGTGGAGATGGAGTTTGGGAGGCGAAAGACAAGCAATGGGGTAGCTGGATGCTGGCACAACGAAGGGAAGTAGCTCAGGAGCAGTTGGGTGGCGGCCGAGCCTCTCGAGGGGGCCGTTTTGGAGGCCAAGGCAGAGGAAGAACAGGCCGAGGCACCCCACCACCCCGCCAACCATCTCCAGTACGTAAACATACATCTCAGGAAGCAGGGCTGAATTCAGGTGCAGAAGAGGAAGACAAAGAAGTTACCAGCCCCTTGAAACCAATCAGTACAGAGCAACAGGAGCAGGAAGCTACGGGAGCTCGAAGAAACCTGAACTTCTCTTTGACCAGTAGCACGCCAGGCCAAATTCAGCAAACCAATGGAGGAAATTCAGAGATGGACCGGACAGAGCCAGGCGCTGCGGGATGGGCTATGGTAGCTGTCCCTCCACCACCCCCACAGTATGTATCGCCTAGAGATGCAAAGAAAGCGAAGAAAACATCATCACCAATGAAACAAAACACAAACAATTCAGCATTGTTGGCGGGCTCCGATCTGGGGCGCCGCCAGGCCCAATGAAACTCTTATGCTGGAACTGTCGTGGGATAGGCGATCCTGCGACAGTTCGTGAACTCCGCGATCTTGTGGAGATTAGTTCGCCTGCTATCTTGTGTTTAGTTGAAACTCAATTGCAGAAAAGTCGTGTTGAAGGTCTTCGGACTATGTTAGGTTATGATTTCAGTTTTGGAGTTGGTAGCACGGATCGTAGTGGTGGCCTTTGTATCTTTTGGAAAAACTCTTTTGATGTTGCAATAAAGAATTATTCCGAGTATCATGTTGATGCATGGGTCAAGGAACCAGGGAAAGAGCAATGGAGGTTAACTTGTTTTTATGGGGAGGCCACTAGAAGCCTACGATACAAGACATGGGATACTATGAAGCGTTTGCGGGGGGAGAGCACTCTCCCGTGGCTATGCATAGGCGATTTCAACGAAATCTTGCGGCCGGAAGAGCAACATGGCCCTAATGAGCGTGACAGCTCACAGATTGATGCATTCAGAGAAGCGGTGGACATATGTGGTCTAGTTGATCTGGGCTATCGAGGATTAGACTGGACTTGGGAAAAGAAGGTCGCCGGCGGTCACTTCTGCCGCGTTCGTTTGGACAGAGCCTTGGCTACACCTTGCTGGTCGGGCCTTTTTTCCGTTTGCTTCCCTTGAACATCTCACGGCGGCCAAGTCTGACCATTGTCCAATTCTTTTGGAGACTGATCTAGCTGACACAAGTGTGCGGGCCAACCAAAAGCGCTTTCACTATGAATGCATGTGGGAGAGGGACACGCGGTTTGGTGACATACTCTCTGAAGCATGGAATTCAACTGGCCGAGCCAATACTGTAACGGAACTTTCGAGCAAGCTAGCATTGGTGGCGGACAAGCTACAGAGTTGGGGACGAATCACCTTCGGTGCGGTGAGGGCAGAACTTCGCCGTCTGCGTAAGCAGCTTGAGGAGCTACACTCGCTCCCCAACCGAATGGAACCATCGAGAGAAGAGGAGAGAGTGGAAGCCCGTATGGTAGAATTGTGCCTGAGGGAGGAGATTATGTGGCGCCAGAGGGCACGAATCCAATGGCTCGCGGAAGGAGATAGCAACACTAAATTTTTTCACTGTAAAGCAAGTGCTCGGAACGCCAGAAACCGGATCGCTGAGTTACAACGTCCAGATGGTTCTGCATGCACAGACGAATATGAGATGGCGGAGATGGCTACAGCGTTCTACAGCAATCTGTACACCTCAGAAGACACGGTGGGCATCGAGGAGGTTTTGTCACATATACCCTTACGGGTAGATGCTTCTATGAACGCATCGCTTATTGCACCGTACAGCAATGTCGAGGTGAAAACGGCTCTTTTTCAGATGTTCCCGACCAAGGCCCCAGGGCCCGACAGCTTCCCTGCACACTTTTTCCAACGACACTGGGAGTTGCGTGGTGATGAGGTTACTGCGATGGTGCCCTGAGTTCTTCAAGGAGAGGATTCCCCGAAGGAGATCAACAAAATGTTCATTGTTTTAATCCTCAAGATTGCTAGTCCAAAAAATTTAGCACAGTTTCGACCGATAAGCCTCTGCAACGTGATCTACAAGATTGCATCCAAGGCTTTGGCAAATCGGCTCAAGCTCATTCTCCCCCACATCATTTCCGAAGAACAATCAGCATTTGTTCCAGGACGTCTTATTACAGACAACTTCATATCAGCCTATGAGTGTCTCCACTTCATGAAAACCAGGAAGTTGAAGGGCAACAGGTATTGCGCTTTAAAACTTGATATGATGAAGGCCTACGACAGGCTAGAATGGAATTATTTGGAGAGAGTTATGCTCAAACTGGGAATCAGCCCGCTTTTTACACAAAAAGTGATGCGGCGTGTCACATCGGTCTCGTTTTCTGTCATCTTTAACGGTGGCAAGCAGGAGGAGTTTCAGCCTTCCAGAGGACTCCGGCAGGGCTGTCCTATATCCCCATATTTATTTTTATTGGCTGCAGAAGGACTTTCCTGCCTTCTGAAATCCACACAACCGGACGAGATTGTAAATGGCATCACGGTAGCACCTGGCGCACCCGAGGTAAATCACTTGCTTTTTGCAGATGATAGTCTTTTATTCTTTAATGCTACTCCTGAGATGGCAAGCAGAGTGGATACCCTCCTCCAGAAATATTGTGCGGCTTCGGGACAACGAATTAACAAGGAGAAATCCTCCATATTCTTCAGCAAGGGCTGCTCAGAAACCTCGAGGCAAGAGGTAAAGCAAATACTTCAAGTTCAAAATGAGAAGTTGTCCGAAAAATACCTGGGCCTCCCTGCGGATGTAGGGAGAGCCAAGGAGGGATCCTTTAAATACCTTAAGGACAGGATTTGGAAGCAAGTGCAAGGCTGGATGGAGAAAGCACTTTCAGTTGGAGGGAAGGAGGTGCTCATCAAATCTATGGCTCAAGCAATTCCTACATACTCTATGGCGTGTTTCAAGCTCCCTAGAGGCTTATGCCAGCACATCAATGGCATCTTGAGGAAGTTTTGGTGGGGATCGAAAAACAGAGAAAGAAAGACCGCTTGGGTATCGTGGGAAGTCATGACGCAGCCGAAGTTCATGGGAGGTATGGGGTTCCGCGACATCGAGCTCTTCAATCTAGCCCTGCTTGCAAGGCAAGCTTGGCGTCTTCTCCAAGAGCCAAACTCTCTGAGCGCCCGGATTCTTAAAGCGGTTTACTACCCTACCTCATCCATCCTTGAAGCTGAAGTAGGCAAGAACCCCTCACAGGTTTGGCGCTCCCTGATGGAAGGAAGAGACACCTTACGACTGGGGCTAGTAAAACGAATTGGCTCCGGTGAACATACTAACATCTGGAGTGATAACTGGATACCACGAGATTTCAAGCTCCGACCAGTGTGTCCCAAAACGCTGAACCCTCCTCAGATGGTTTTCAAACTTATTAACCCGATCACATCATCTTGGGATATGGACAAGCTTGAGACTCACTTTTACATGATGGATAAGGAATCAATCTGCAATATCCCGCTAAGCTACCATGTACGGGAAGATTTCTGGGCGTGGCATTATGAACGAAAGGGAATATTCACTGTCAGGTCAGCCTACAAGCTCCTGTCCGCAACAAAACAGCAACGCACGGACTGGCTGGAAAACAACGAGGGTCACTCGCGTGTTGATTCAGACCGCAGGTCTTGGTCTACGCTTTGGGGCGCTGCAGTTCCCTCAAAAGTACGTGTTTTTGCCTGGCGTTTGGCGAAGAGCTCTATCCCTACAGGAGAGGTACGGAAGCATCGAAGCATGACTGACTCGGCGGAGTGTTCGATCTGTCACGCATGGCCCGGTGTGTCTGGGCCCTCACCGAAGAGGATCTGTTGGAAACTATCATCTCAAACAGGGAGACGGATGCTAAGTTATGGATGTTATGGCTTGTTGACACTCTACCTTCGGCGGACCTAGCACAAGTGCTGGTCACCATGTGGGCCATCTAGTGGGCAAGACGTCGAGCTATACACGACAATCAATTTCAGAGTCCACTAAGCACCCACATTTTCATCAAGAAGTTTTTAGCCGAGCTCGAGATGCTACGGGACAGAAAATCAAGGCCCAAGGACCTGCATGTAACATCCAGGGACCTGCATGTAAATAGCAAGGACCTACATGCAACAGGAGGGGGTCCCGTGTTTCCGACTCGGTCCAACTGGCTCCCGCCCGAGCATCATGACGCTAAAATGAATGTGGATGCCGGTTTTTCCAAGATCGGGGACAGAGCAGCTTCAGCAGTGGTATGCAGGGACAAACGAGGCAAGTACCTAGGTGCCTCGGCAGTCATCTATGAAGGCCGACTTGATCCTACCATCCTCGAGGCACAGGCTTGCAGTGAGGCCCTTTCACTTGCAGCAGATTTGCATGTTCAATCAGTATGTGTTGCATCAGATTGTCTGGAAGCGGTGTCGAACATACAAGCTGAAGTTCCCTGCAACTATCATTCCATCTTGCAGGATATCAAATACCAAAGGCGGCAATTTCAGAATGTAGAGTTCATACATGAAAATAGAAAGCACAATGGAGAAGCCCATGCCTTGGCAAAGGCAGCGGCTTCTCTCAGTACTGGGCGCCACGTGTGGCTTAGCATTTTGCCCGAAATTATCTGTATCCCCTTGTTTTTGAACTTCTAATAAAGGATACAGCAGCTCAAAAAAAATGTACGTTTCAGGAATTGTAATCCGACTCCGAACATGCATGCATGTCCCAGTTCGACATGGTTACCAACTTAACTAGGGGTAGTATTGTAGTACTAGTAGTTTTCATGGGGCGATCTATATACACCACGGGTACGTACGTTCACGATCAATCGAGCCTCGGTCGGTCATCACAACATATACCACTTCGCCGTCATTGCTGATCAATCAGTTAGCAAATCGAACTAGTTGTAGCCGCGAAAAGCAAGCTTAATTTGATGGATCTATCGTTCGGCCCGTCGGTCATGGCGTCTACGTCGTCTTCCTCCGAGCTGCCCGACGGAACAGTCCTAGTCCCCGCTCCGCTCGTCCACGTCGCCTTCAACCAGCACGGCACGCACTTCGTCGCGGCCACGGCCACCGGCTTCTATGTATTTTCCTGCCACCCTCTCGACCGCGTCATGCGCCGGCGCGGCTCCGACGGCTGCACGTTCAAGGTGACCTCCGCCCAGCTGCTCACGCGGTCTCAGCTGGCCGTCGCGACGCGGAGGCCCAGCGCCGTCAGCGGCGCCGTCGACGGCCACGTCATCGACTTCTGGAACGGCATGTGCAAGCCCAAGGACGCCAGGACCAACACCGTCAGGAGCCCGTGCGGCGCCGTCGGCGGGTTCCGCCTGCGGGGCGACCACATGCTCGTCGCCGGCGAGGGGACGGCCACGCTGTTCGACGGCGTGCACTGGGAGAAGGAGGTGACGACGGGGCCGAACCCGCTGGGGCTGTGCGCCATGGAGGAGCCGAATGGGCCCGCGACGCTCGTCTACGCCCTGCCGCTGCCGGAGGCGGGGTCGGTGCAGGTCCGCCGGCGCGGCAGGGCCGGCAGCGTCAGCGTGCGCGCGCACGGCTCGGGCGTGGCGTGCCTCGCGCTGTCCCGCGACGGACGGCTGCTCGCCACCGCCGGCACCAGGGGCACGCTCGTGCGCATATTCAGCACCGCCGACGGCACCAAGCTGCAAGAGGTATGCACAGCATGTCTCAAAGCTGTCTACTCTTTCGATCATGTACTATTGCATTGGTCTAATTATAGGAGAACACATGAACAATCAACTTCATATTTTCAATGGAGGAGATATACATAAAATCTTCATATTTTCAATGGGCAACTCAAGACCTGATCGCTAGGGTGCATTCTTCGGCGTCTTCCTTGCTCCGGCCCGTCCATGCCACCGCCGGCTGAGTTAGTCTTTTTTGGTTAGGCTGTTATGCCTTGTAACCGTACTTCCGTATATTTTGTTGTTCGTTTGTGCGTGTTTCGAACCCTACCTGGTGGCTTTAGCGTCAGACTTTTCTCTAAAGAATGCCGGCGCCGGGAGAAGGCTCTCTGCATGAACTACGCCAAATGCCAGCATATTTAGAGAAACCTAGTTCAGAACTATATAGGGGAGCATAACCACTCAAGGACAAGGCACATACATTATATGATATTTAGAGAAACATGCACTAAGCTTGTCACATACTGATGCCTCTGACTACTACCTTTTTTTCAGCAAACTGCCCACCCTTTCAAATTATTTGGCAATAAGAAATTGTTACATATTGCTACCAAATTGGCACAACACAGCAAGCCTACCGTAAGAACCATCACTAGCTAAATAAATTTACTACAACAAAGGCAATAGAAGAAGACCTCATTCAAGTTTTAGCTGTTTTTCTCATTCCTGTATAACAAAAACAGATTATTCAAAGTGACATTCTCTTGCTTTATCAGCGGTCTCCAGCACCTGCACCAAATGAGTGACAGAACCAAACATGCCTCCAAAATGGAATTATCAGTAAATTCAATCGCACCCCAGCATTCAATATACATGACAGGACATATCAATATAATCTGAAAGATGCAGATTTCTTGCTGAAGTGGTAAAGAGCAGAGGTTGAACAGAGCATCCAAATCATCATTCAGCACCTCATACCTCTAAAACCACTGAGAGAAGGTGCAGCCTAGCTTTACAGTCATGATTACATTTTTTGACTGAGATACAAGACTACAAACAGAAAAAAAACCTAATCTGCAAGAATATGCGTGCCATTGGCAATAGCAAGTAAAACGGGCTACTCTTTCACTTAACTGATGACGCTTCCTCTCTTGCTCTTACCGCTGTTGCTATTGTTCTTCCAGTTCTTCTCACGCACGAACAGCTACTGCTCAGCAACCTTTGGCATTAGCAGGGGACAGGCCAACCATTTACTTGCTTTTCTCTTTACTGCTGCTGCTTCCTTAGTCTGCTGTTGCCCTTCTTGTTTTTCCTCCTGTTCTTATCAGGAACTTCCTGCTGTTGCTCCTCATCATCCAGTTTCCTCCTCCTCTCCAACTCTTCCTGACGCTTCTCTTCATTGAGCTTGCCCTTCTTCTTCCTGTTGCTACCGCCCATGCTACTGCTCTGCACCTGGCCATCCTGCTGTGGCTCTGGCAGCTGTACAACTTGCTGCTGTGGCTCTGGAAGTTGCGGCACCTGCTGCTGAGGCTCTTGCTGCTGTGGCTCTGGAAGTTGTGGCACCTGCTGCTGAGGCTCTTCCTGGGGTGGCACTTGCTGCTGAGGCTCTTCCTGCGGTGGCACTTGATGCTGAGGCTCTTCCTGCGGTGGCACTTGATGCTGAGGCTCTTCCTGCGGTGGCACTTGCTGCTCTGGCTCTGGAAGCTGTGGCATTTTGTAAGAAACAACAATCTTACAGAGATTAGCATCGCCCGCAAAGTCTTGTCTTCTCATCAAAATTTTGGTGCACAATATCGGATCATGCCGCAATAACAGCAATTCACCACCAAGGAGACAACCAAGCGAGATCTCTCCTTCACTGTTTCTGTACTTTAATCCACACTGTTTCATATCATTGTGTACTCTTCTGCTGTTTTCCCATTCTTCTAGAGCTTTCATCATGAAGTAGTTCTCTTCTAGATCCAAGGATTTCATCTGTGGTGCAATCAGACGCATGCTTTCCAATCCCAACACAAAGTGGAAAATGGTTTTTGATATATCCGACCAAGATTGGAATAACAAACTAAGGCACTTTGGAACGGGTTTAGGTTCAATGCATCTCAGAGTCCGCATGGTCCAATTCCTAACCCGCCTGAACCGCTGAGCTTCACCTAGCAACACGAACAAAGCGCCCAGCAAGAGACTGTTTTTGTCAGTGGCTGTCTGTCCTGGATCAAGTCGGAGCTGGACCATAAAATCCATCAGTTTAGGTAAGACATTTTTACCAAATTTAATCTCACCCCTGAAAATGATAAAAATACAGACAATTAGACCACTATCATAATTTCTGGATAGAAGATAGAGTTAACTGACAAGAAAAGAGAACATGATCATACTTGTAGTATGACCAAAACTATAGTTTGTTGGCACAACATTCTTGAACCTGCTTGGAAGTTTCACACCTTTAAAGAGAAACCAAGGAGCAACACGGGACTCTTCTTCAGTTAAATACACTTTGACTGCAAGGACGTAGTTATCTGAATCCCGTACTAGAACCACAAGTGTCACACCTCTGCCCCGGATGGTAACAGTGTGAAACGTGTGAAACTCGTCCTGCATGAAGCAGAATAATGTATTGAAATTTCTGATGGGCCACTTGGAGCGTTATCATAAATATAAGCATTTATAAGTCCAGTTAATACCCTACAAAATTTAACATTTTTTCCTTCAAAAATAATAATTCAACAAGTAGGCTTGACTTCCCCTGAACTGTGTACAGGAAACAAGCAAAAGCCAAAAAGGTACTCCCTCTGATCCATAATAAGTGTCACAGTTTTTAACTAAGGTTGAACTAATCTTAGTTCAAAACTGGGACACTTATTTCCGATGAGAGGGAGTAATACTTTTCATATAAAAACGAAACATCAAGCATAGCAGCTCTTAGTTAAAAACTAAGGTTTCAACCTCCTAGTTTAATTCAGGTACAATTTACATGAGGCTGGACTGTCCTTCAGCATTTGTTTCGAGAAATAGCATGATTAATTATTTAATGATATCTATGGAAAGAAGGCTTCCACCATCCTGATGAATCGTGGCCTTGTCTAGGGCATCCTAACCGGTGAAATTTTCAACTAGTTGGAACAAGGATAACAAACAAAAAACAGGCAGTTGATATATCAGAACAAAAGACATAAAAGCAAACATATATGAAATAAAATGCTAGATCATACATACATCAAGAGGGTACACTGGAGTCACGGGGATCTCATCGTTTTGGCCAGAGAGTTTGTCATACTGGATGTTCAATGACGCTATGGACTTGAAGTGACTGTTCCGCCTGTTGAACAATCGACCAAGCTCCCTTCGCGTAGGGGTCTCACTGATGTCAAAGTTTGGAATGACATCATATCTTGCTACGTCAATAATCTTCACAGTAGAGGCAACCAGTGCCCTATCAACCGCCTTATAGAACTCATCAAGTTCTTCTATGGCCTGGACCTGACTGTCAGACATGACTGGAAGAGGTAGTGCATATAGGCAAAAAAGTCAATAACCATGTACGGGATGTCACCATAAATGTGCAAGCAATACTTCAACGTACAAAATAAATGCAGGATGAAACAGAAAGTGCATATAGGTAAAAAAATACTGCATGTATAGTTTGTGGGAGTAGGAGTATAGATAAATGTGGAATCAATACATGCAACAATATAGCTAAACAAGTCGATAATGCTAGTAGGTAGTACCAATAAGTAAGCAAAAAAGACTAGCAATATACATTAAAAATATACTCCCTCTGTCCAGAAATACTTGTTGAAAAAATGGATACAAATGGATGTATCTAGAACTAAAATACATCTAGATACATCCAATCCCGGGACAAGTATTTCCGGACGGAGGGAGTACAATTTAAAGCGTAGTATAAGAATGTACCATGATACTCTTGTAACGAGTAAATGCAATATAAAGAGTTGCAATATAACAATCATGCAACAGTATAAATTGGCAAAAACTGCCACAAACATCAGCACCCTTTTACTTGTATAAGAAGATATAGGATACTAGAGAACGCTGTGAATCAAACAGTTTTTTACCTCAGTTCATCCAAAGCAAACAAGCACTTTTTTCACTCAACTGTCAAACATTCAACAGTACAAAAATGGCATAAACTACCACAATTGTAGCCATAGAAGAACATATAGGATACTAGAGAAGGTTTCAAGTGAACAAGCAAATTTTTACCTCAGTTGATCCAAATCAAGAATATAGTTTTTTTCACTCAACTGATAAACATGCAATGGTAAAAAATGGCAAAAACAGCCACAAACAGCAACACACTTGTACCCCATAGAAGAACATATAGGACACTAGAGAACGTTTTAAGCGAATAAGCAGTTTTTTTACCTGGTTGATCAAAATCAAACAGACAGTTGTTAGCTCAATTGGTCCTCTGCAAACAAGAGATTCCTCCTCAAATAACAAGTGTCTGCATTGCAGAGAAAGTTAAGAACAGTTAGAGCAGGTGTTGCGTGCAAACAAGTCAATATACAAAAAAAAACAGTACTTGAAACGTAGTATAATGCTGTACCATGATGCTCGTGTAACTAGTGATTACAATATAAAGAGTTGCAATATGATAAACAACCAACAGTAAAAATTGCCAAAAACTGCCACAGACAGCAACAATTGTACATTTGTACTCATAGAAGAACATATAGGACACTAGAGAACATTTCAAGAGAATCCAGCAGTTTTGGACTTCAGTTGAAGAAAAGCAAACAAACAGATTTTTTAATTCAAGTACTAAAACATGCAACAGTGAGAAATGGTAAAAACTGCCACAAACAGCACCACCATACTAGATTTTTTTCGAAAAGGGGATCTCCCCGGCCTCTGCATCAGAAAGAAGATAACGTTTTAAGTGAACTTAGCAGTTTTTTAACTAAGTTGATCCAAAGCAATCAAACAGTTTTTTAACTCAATTAATCCTCTGCAAACATGCAGTTTCTCCTCAGTTCGTCCTCAAGCAGTTTTTGCACAGAAAATTGCAAGAACATTAAGAGCAGCCTACGAGTCCTGCAACGCAAATTCCAAACGACATCAAAACAAGAACAAACAAGTGAGCAGGAACGAAGAAATAGTTGGCAGAGAAGAAAAGCACACCAAAGAAAAAGGCCGATCGTCTGAAACGAAACCTTGATGCTGTCAAAGAAGAAGGCCGATCTTGAGGCTGCCAAAGAAGAAGGGGGAAGTCGCCTGAAACAAAGCCTTGATCCTGCCAAATAAGCCCGATGTCGCCTGAAACAAATCCTTCAGGCTGCCAAAGAAGAAGAAGGCTGACTTCCAGATGTCGTCCGAAACTAATCCTTGACGTTGCAGCCGCCGCCGCCGGGCTGCTCCCAGTTTCTTTCCGCCGCAAAGCCTCTACAGAGCAAAAACCGAAGCGAGATGAAAAGAAGAATCATCATGCACCGGGGGTCGGGGAGGGGGAGGGGAGCTTAAGAGTTGAACCGGAGCAAAGTTTACGGAAGAAGAAGGCCGTCGCCGACTTCAAGCCGCCGCCACCGAGCTGCTCTGCCTTTCTTTCCGCCGCCAAACCCTTCTGTACGGCAAATTTCGAAACGAGTTCAAGATGAGGGCAATGCAGCGCGAGTGCGCGACCTGGACTAGAGAAAGACGTGAAATGGAAAAACGCATACCGTAGCAAAAGCCGACAGCGGCGAAGCCTTGGGCGTCGCCGGCGACGAAGCCTGGAGGTCGCCGCCGCTGCGCGTGTTTTCTTGGGAGAATTTTAGGTTTTCTTTAGGGGGATAACTGTAAGTTGGAACAAGTAAGCGAACCAGGGCTCTATTGTAAATCTAGGTTTCAGGTTTCCGCTCCCAGAACCGGTTGTGTGGTTCGGGTCTGTACGGTTCAGTTTCCGCTCACAGGTGGGCCGTGCACATTGCGGATCTGTCCATGTCGGTTGATGCGGTGCGGGCCGAGAAGGCGGGTACAGCAAATCTGGGCTACAAAGCCCAAGGTCGAGGCACGCCGAATACGGATCGCTGCATTCTCGCTCAAAGAAAAAAAAAGGAGATACGGATCACAGCCGCCGGTGCAAGCCTGAGGAGGCGATCCGTCGGGGAGTAGCTGGCCGGCTCCATGTTGACGCCGGCCGTCGCTTTGTTCATGCCGGCCGCCTCGGGTCGAGGTGTCGCCGGTGCGACGGATCGTACGGGTGGTGCTCGCCATCGAAAAGCGATACGACGAACCGTACCAGTGGCGTTCGCCGTCGAAACGGCGATCGAGGCTATCACCGGATGGCGACTACCGACTTGGAGTATTGCGGGGTGCATCTCTGTTATGCGGGCCCGCTGATTAAGGTGGGGCTAGAGGAATGGAGCAAAGCTTTGGCTGCTGTGTACTGTGTTAAGGTGCATTTATAGGCAGGACTAGGGGACGTGGCGCTCGTTCGCCATTCTCGACCAAGGATCGTTTCTCGCCCATGGCACGTACAAGGAGTACTATTTTAGAAATACACACAGAATAACTGATGAGGTGAAAGAAAAAAACTATGAAAAAAGATTTGTCTTCTTTTAATTAAATAAAAGATGATCTCTAACCATAATATATCTCACCATGCTTTTAGGAATAGTCACTTATATTAAAGATAAGGCTAAGAGATGCTTTGTTGTCATCGCTAAACTACGTGGATGGATTAAAATAAGGTAGTCTTATCAACCATTGTACATGCCCTAATACCGCCCAGCAATTAACGCGAGAGGCCCACCACAACAATAAGGGCAACTCCAACGCGCCGATGCAAATGGTCCACGCGTGTCCGTTTGCGTCCAAGCGGACAAAAACACCGGCCTAAAACACCGACCCAAACCCAAAATTAGTCCGCTTGCTGTTCGTCTGGATGCATTTTGGCCCATATTTACGTCCGATTTGCGTCCACACGGACACGAGACGGACTCGACGCTCGCCCGCTCGGTGTCCACCTCGAGCCCGCGTGTCGGCCACCCAGCTACCCCACACTGTCGAAGTCAATGTGTCCACCTGACTTGGCCCCGCATGGCAGGCTAGCAGCACCTGGAAGCCTCCTGAATCCTCGTGCTTTCTAATGCAAGCGCGGGGGGTGGGGGCTCAAGCACTTCTCCCTCCCACATCTGGCCACCCTCGATGGCAATAGAAACCTAGCTACCCCGTGCATCCGCCATGGGTTTATTCAACAGCAAAGGCAAGGGCAAGCTCGACACCGGCGCTGGCTCATCCCGCGTGTCGCCGCCGCCGTCGGACGCCATCATGATGTTACCATCTGCGGGAAGGGGTCGCTGGCCACGGGACTGGCTCTACCTCCCGATGCATGATACGTCTCCAATGTATCTATAATTTTTTATTGTTCCATGCTATTATATTATCTGTTTTGGATGTTTAATGGGCTTTATTATACACTTTTATATTATTTTTGAGACTAACCTATTAACCGAAGGCCCAGTGCAAATTGTTGTCTTTTTGCCTATTTCAGTGTTTCACAGAAAAGGAATATCAAACGGATTCCAAACGGAATGAAACCTTCGGGGGGAGTTATTTTTGGAACAAACGTGATCCAGGGGACTTGGAGTGGACGTCAAGAAAGAAGCGAGGAGGCTGACGAGGATACAGACCCGGGGTAGGGTCATAGGCTCGACCTATACGTCCTACCCAAGGTCACTACCCTGGAAGATGGAAAGACCAAGAGTCAATAGAAGAGCACCAGTCTCGTACGTCGAGTGCAATCCACTCGACGTACACACCACTCGACGATCATTACCTATCGTCACTCGACCACAAGGAAGATCACTCGACCTTATCAAAGACCAGAAGCCGGAAGAGCACACAACGGCCAGATATTTACTCCTTAGCCTTCATGAGCATTAAGAGTACTAAATGTTGGCGTTACCAGTAACGCCCTTGCTTTATGTACATTAAGCCCCTTGTAATGGAGGGGAGCTGGGGTCCTGGCGCACTCTATATAAGCCACCCCCTCCTCTGGGACAGGGGTTCGCACACTCTGTAATTCAACACACATAATCCAATCGACCGCCTCCGGGCACCGAGACGTAGGGCTATTACTTCCTCCGAGAAGGGCCTGAACTCGTAAACATCGTGTGTACATCTTCGCCATAGCTAAGATCTTCCCTCTTCATACCTACCCCCCTTTCTACTGTCAGGCTTAGAACCACGACAGTTGGCGCCCACCTTGGGGCAGGTGTCTTAGCCACTTATTGGTGAAGTTGCAAGTTCATTTTCAGATCATCATCATGGTTTCCGGCGGCGAGATGGTTGAGGGCCGCGAGATCCGTATCGGCGCACTCGTTTTCGTCGCCGACGACTCGGCGTGGCTTTAGGAAGCTCCACTCGATGTCGAGGCGCTCCCCATCCGAGGGGCGACGCACTTTCGCGTGTGCGTTCGTGGCGTTCTTCTTCGACAGCCGTCGACCCAGAATCAGTCAGCTCAAGTGTCGTCCCCCTTCCCGCTATCCGTCGCCGCAAGCGATCCGGTCAGTCATGGCTTCAGCGGTGGGTGAGGCATGCAGTGGCTCGACGTTCGACCACCCATCAAGTCGCGGCAATCGAGCCCGACGAAACTCTCCACGGCCTGTTCGATCTGTCGACTGGCTCCGGGGAGACAGCGTCCGAGTGCGATGGCAGCGATCCTGCGACTGAAGTCTTGATGGTCGATGGTCCGCGTAGCCCACCTGGTTTTCGCCGCGAGGACGGCGAAGAGGCTGGTGGCAATCCATCACGGGTCCACGAGGAGTATCGTCCCAAACCTCTCTCCTCGCAGCAGAGAGAGGATCTTCGTCGTCGCAATATGGACGCACTTCACACGCCCATCGCCGGAGAAACCCCCGAGGCTCGAGCTTTGGAGGAAGTGCGCTTAGCCAACTTGGCTGAGCGCATTCGACTGGATAACCTTCAGCGCGCTCTCGACGAGCGCGCCCAGGAGCGGATCCATGAATCCAGTCGACGACAACTTTTCCCGCCTCCACCTAAGGTATACCGCACGCCGATTCAGAATCTCACAGCCGCGGCCCGAATAGCAGAGTCCATCCAACCTTCCCAATCAAAAGCTGGCAGAGGGCTGATGCAGATTCAGGCCCTACTCAGAGCAGCAGGAGAGCAGAATACAACAGTATCTCAGCCGCGGAATAGGATTCGTACCAGATCCGTTGCAGCGGACACGGTTCAGTCGGCTCACAGCCCAAGATCGCCTCTGCGGCGTGAAGGCCGTGGGCAGTATGATCATCCACTTGACCGTGACAACCGTCGTCGAGGACCCACGCCTCCTTCGAGGAGTGCGTCATACGTGCCTCGACGGAATGATGATAGGCGCCATCACAGTGGTGAGCACAGGAATTCAGTCAACCCAAGGGAACCGGGCTTCGACGCGAGGTCTATCCTCGTTCAAGGCCTGGTCGACCGAAACAGAGCACACAGAGAAGACCCTGGCAGAGACCGTCCAAGTGGCAGCCGAGTACATGTTTCTGGTCCCGAGTGTTTTAGCAGAGCCATCAGGGCAGCAGTGATACCTCCAAACTTCAGGCTGGCATCCGGGATCAGTAAGTTCACTGGTGAATCCAAGCCTGAAACTTGGCTTGAAGATTACCGAGTGGCTGTGCAGATCGGGGGCGGTAACGACGAGATAGCAATGAAGCATGTTCCTCTTATGTTGGAAGGGTCAGCGCGAGCATGACTGACTCAGTTGGCTCCGGGCATCATTCATAGTTGGGAAGAGCTATTCCGAGTGTTCGTAAGGACTTTCAAAGGCACGTGCAAGCGACCTGGAGGATTGCCTGAGTTGCAGCACTGCATGCAGAATCCGAATGAGACTTTGAGAGAGTTCATCCAGAGATGGTCCACCCTGCACCACACCGTCGAGAATGTTTCAGAGCATCAAGCCGTGTGCGCCTTCAAGGAAGGCGTCAAATACAGAGAGTTGGTCTTGAAATTCGGTCGGACTGGAGATATGACTCTGGCTCGAATGATGGAAATAGCCACTCGGTACGCTAACAGAGAAGAAGAAGATCGACTCCGTAGCGGGAAGAGCAAACCAGTCGGGCAAGATACCGGTGGAGGTAACTCCAGTCGGAAGCAGAAGCGCAAGGCCGAGCTAGCAGCGCCCGGAGAGATTGCGGCAGTAAATCAAGGAAAGTTTAAGGGAAAACCTAAAGGGCCCTGGGCCCCTAAGAAGGTGAAGGACAAAGAAGGGAATGACGTGATGGATTTGCCGTGCCACATCCACACGAAGAAAGATGAGGAAGGTAATCTGATTTACCCAAAGCATACCACCCGGCAATGTCGACTCCTAATCCAGCAGTTCAGAGAGAAACAACCCACCGAAAGGGAGAAGGAGTCGGACCAAGGTGAAGATGAAGAGGAAGACGATGGTTATCCCAAAGTCAATTCCACACTGATGATATCCGCTGACGTTGAAAGCAAGAGTCGATTGAAGGTCATCAACAGGGAGGTGAACATGGTCGCTCCCACGATGACGACCACCTACCTGAGATGGTCTCAGACATCCATTACATTCGACCAGTATGACCACCCTGCTCGTGTGGCCACCCTTGGGAGGCAAGCTTTGGTAGTCGACCCCATGGTTGGAGGCACTCGTCTGACCAAGGTACTGATGGACGGTGGCAGCAGTCTGAACATCCTCTACGCTGAGACTCTGAAGGGGATGGGCATTCTGATGTCCAAGCTTAGCGAGAGCAATATGAGTTTTCATGGTGTTATTCCTGGGAAGAAGGCCGAGTCACTCGGACAAATCACCCTCGACGTGGTTTACGGTGACTCAAAGCATTACCGTAAGAAAAAGTTGACATTTGAAGTTGTGGATTTCCAGAGTGCTTATCATGCCATTTTGGGTAGGCCGGCCTATGCACGCTTTATAGCTCGACCATGTTACGTGTACCTCAAACTGAAGATGCCTGGCCCCAAAGGCGTGATCACAGTTACAGGCAGTCGACAGAAGGCTGAGGAGTGTTTCCAGAAAGGCTCCAAGATCGCCGATGAGCAAATGGCATCAGTTGAGCTCCAAGAATATCAGAAGAACATGGATCCGAGTGATCTGCTCAGAGCTAAGAAACCTGCCATAGATTCTGCATTCCAATCGACTGGTGAGACGAAGCCAATTCATTATCACCCGACGGATCCTAGTGCCGCACCGACCCATATATCAACGACACTTGACAGCAAATAGGAAGAAGCGCTCGTCCAGTTCCTCCGTGAGAACTGGGACATCTTTGCGTGGAAACCTTCTGACATGCCAGGTGTACCCAGAGGACTGGCCGAGCACCGTTTGCGTGTTGACCCCAAAATAAAACCCGTCAAAGAACATCTTTGGCGGTCCGCCGTGCAGAAGCGGCGAAGAAGTGGCTCGAATGTTGGCAGCAGAGTTCATCCGTGAAATCTACCACTCCGAGTGGCTAGCCAACGTAGTCATGGTTCCTAAGAAGGATAATTCACTTCGTATGTGCATTGATTTCAAGCATATCAATCAGGCCTGCCCGAAAGATCACTTTCCTCTCCCTCGCATCGATCAGATTGTTGACTCGACTGCAGGGTGTGAACGCTTGTCTTTCTTAGATGCATATTCCGGATACCATCAGACCTGACTGTATGGTCCCGATGAAATAAAAACATCCTTCATCACCCTATTCGGGTGCTTTTGCTATGTCACCATGCCTTTTGGTTCAAAAAATGCTGGAGCCACATTCATGAGAATGATTCAGAAGTGCCTGCTCACTCAAATCAGTCGGAATGTGGAAGCATACATGGATGACATTGTGGTCAAGTCTCGCAAAGGTTCCGACCTATTGACTGACCTTGCAGAAACCTTTGCCAACCTCAGAAGATACGATATCAAGCTTAATCTATCAAAATGCACATTCGGAGTTCCAGGAGGAAAGTTACTCGGTTTTCTCGTTTCCGAACGAGGGATCGACGCCAATCCAAAGAAAGTTGATACCATCCTCCGAATGAAACGCCCCGTGCGAGTGCATGACGTTCAGAAGCTGACTGGTTGTTCAGCTGCTCTGAGTCGATTCATTTCTCGTCTCGGTGAAAAGGCCTTGCCTCTTTATCGGTTGATGAAGAAGTCTGATAAGTTCGAGTGGACTGATGAAGCTGAAACAGCGTTTGCAGAACTCAAAACCTTGCTTTCCACCCAACCGGTGCTCGCTGCGCCAATCAGCAAAGAGCCGTTACTGCTCTACATTGCGGCCACTGGACAAGTTGTCAGTACAGTACTCATGGTCGAGCGGGAAGAAGAAGGAAAAGCCTACAAGGTTCAACGCCCAATCTATTATCTCTCTGAAGTTTTGACTCCATCCAAGCAACGATACCCGCATTATCAGAAGCTTGTCTATGGAATATACATGACCATGAAGAAGGTTGCGCATTACTTCTCTGACCACTCCATTATAGTCGTCAGCGATGCGCCGCTATCCGAAATTCTGATAGAGATGCAACTGGTCGAGTGGCCAAATGGGCGATTGAACTCCTCCCTTTAGATATCAAGTTCGAGGCAAAGAAGGCCATCAAGTCCCAAGCAATTGTAGATTTTCTGGCCGAGTGGATTGAACAGCAATTGCCGACTCAAGTTCACTCAGAATATTGGACTATGTTTTTTGATGGCTCCAAGATGCTGAATGGTTCAGGTGCTGGAGTAGTTTTGGTATCCCCCCGCGGAGACATGCTTAGTTACATTCTCTAGATTCATTTTGATCCTCCAATAACGAAGCCGAATATGAAGCACTTCTATATGGGTTGCGTATGGCCATTTCACTCGGCGTCCGTCGCCTTATGGTCTATGGCGATTCTGATTTGGTGGTTAACCAAGTCATGAAGGAATGGGATGTCAGAAGCCCAGCCATGACCGGTTATTGCAATGCAGTAAGAAAGTTGGAGAAGAGGTTTGAAGGTTTGGAGCTCCACCATATACCCCGATTGAAAAATCAAGCCGCAGATGAGTTGGCCAAGATAGGCTCAAAGAGAGAGGCTATTCCCCGAAATGTGTTTCTGGAACATATCCATTCACCTTCGGTTCAAGAAGATCCTTTCACCGAAGAGTCACCGCAGCCCAAGAGTGCCACAGATCCGACTGAAGTCGAAGTCCCGGCCGTGGTCGACTTAATCATGGTGGTTTTGGTCATCACTCCCGACTGGACAGTACCATACATCGCATATATCCTTAGGAAGGAACTCCCAGAGGATGAAGAAGAAGCTCTACAGATCGTCCGACGGTCTAAAGCCTTTACTGTGATAAGAGGACAGTTGTTCAGAGAGAGTGTAACTGGAGCCTGCCAGAAGTGCATCACGCCAGAAGAAGGCCGAATGATCCTTATTGATATCCACTCGAGGACCTGTGGTCACCATGCGTCCTCTCGGACCATCGTAGCCAAAGCATACCGAGCCGGGTTTTACTGGCCGCACGCCAACAAGATGGCAAAGGAAATAGTGGACTAGTGTGAAGGTTGTCAGTTTTATTCCAACATGTCTCACAAACCTGCGTCAGCTCTGAAGACTATTCCACTCGTCTGGCCCTTTGCCGTTTGGGGATTGGACATGGTAGGACCTCTGAGGACAGGCAGGAGTGGATTTACTCATGTGCTGGTAGCAGTCGACAAGTTCACCAAATGGATCGAAGCCAAGCCCATTAAGAGCCTTGAAGCGAGCACAACCGTGAGTTTCATCAGAGAACTTATATTCAGATACGGCATCCCGCACAGCATCATCACGGACAACGGCTCGAACTTCGATTCTGAAGAGTTCAAAGCTTTTTGCGCCTCCCAGGGCACGAGGGTAGATTACACTTCAGTCGCCCATCCCCAGTCGAATGGACAAGCTGAGCGAGCGAATGGATTGATTCTCAAAGGGCTGAAGCCTTGGTTAATGCGTGACCTCAAGCACGCGGCAGGGGCTTGGGTCGATGAGCTCCCATCGGTGCTTTGGGGACTGAGGACAACCCCCAATCAGTCGACTGGACAAACTCCATTCTTTTTGGTCTACGGAGCCGAAGTCGTTTTGCCGAGCGATTTGCTCCACAACGCTCCCCGGGGCAAACTCTTCTTAGAAGAAGAAGCAGAGCAAGCTCGACAAGACGCAGTCGACCTCTTGGAGGAAGAGAAAGAGATGGCTTTGATCCGGTCAACCGTTTACCAGCAAGACTTACGTCGATTCCACGCCAAGAAAGTAAGGGGTCGTGCATTCCAGGAAGGGGACTTGGTCCTCCGAGTGGATCAACAAAGGCCACACAAGCCCGCCCCCACTTGGGAAGGCCCTTTCGTCATCACCAAGGTGCTCCACAACGGAGCATACCGTCTCTTCAACGTCGAACACAATAGAGATGAGCCGCGCGCCTGGAATGTGGATCTGCTCCACCGTTTCTATTCTTAAATAGTTAAACCGATCAGATGTAATAAGGGATATCTGTTAGCTTAATTATCAAAATACATGATTTACTCCTTCCGAGTGATTGTTGTTTATTTCTTTTTGTGTATGCTACTTTAGCCGCGAATCTATTTCGCCTGAACCTAAGTGATAAAAATCCTACCGAGTGATGAGTCTGCCTCTCACTCGGGGGCTTAGCTGCAGCCCAGTGCTCGCCTAAGTGATAAAAATCCTACCGAGTGATGAGTCTGCCTCGCACTCGGGGGCTTAGCTGCAGCCCAGTGCTCGCCTAAGTGATGAAAATCCTATCGAGTGATGAGTCTGCCTCTCACTCGGGGGCTTAGTTGCAGCCCAGTGCTCGCCTAAGTGAGAAAAATCCTACCGAGTGATGAGTCTGCCTCTCACTCGGGGGCTTAGCTGCAGCCCAGTGCTCGTCTAAGTGATAAAAATCCTATCGAGTGATGAGTCTGCCTCTCACTCGGGGGCTTAGCTGCAGCCCACTGCTCGCCTAAGTGATAAAAATCCTACCAAGTGATGAGTCTGCCTCTCACTCGAGGGCTTAGCTGCAGCCTAGTGCTCGCCTAAGTGATGAAAATCCTACCGAGTGATGAGTCTGCCTCTCACTCGGGGGCTTAGCTGCAGCCCAGTGCTCGCCTAAGTGATAAAAATCCTACCGAGTGATGAGTCTGCCTCTCACTCGGGGGCTTAGCTGCAGCCCAGTGCTCGCCTAAGTGATACAAATCCTGCCGAGTGATGAGTCTGCCTCTCACTTGGCTTAGCTGCAACCCAGTGCTCGCCTAAGCGATAAAAATCCTACCGAGTGATGAGTCTGCATCTCACTCGAAGGCTTAGCTGCAGCCCAGTGCTCGCCTAAGCGATAAAAATCCTACCGAGTGTTGAGTCTGCCTTTCACTCGGAGGCTTAGCTGCAATCTCGTACTCGCCTAAGTTTTAAAAATCCCACCAAGTGGAGAGCGATCCTCCCACTCGGGGGCTTAGCTGCAGTCTCGTACTCGCCTAAGTTCGAAAAAATCCTACCGAGTGAAGAGCAATCCTCTCACTCGGAAGGCTTAGCTGCAGCCCAGTGCTCTCCTAAGTAATGAAAAATCCTACCAAGTGGAGAGCGATCCTCTCACTCGGGGGCTTAGCTGCAGCCCAGTGCTCGCCTAAGTAATGAAAAATCCTACCAAGTGGAGAGCGATCCTCCCACTCGGGGGCTTAGCTGCAGTCTCGTACTCGCCTAAGTTCAAAAAAATCCTACCAAGTGAAGACCAATCCTCTCACTCAGGAGGCTTAGCTGCAGTCTCGTACTCGCCTAAGTTTCAAAAATCCCACCGAGTGAAGAGCAATCTTCTCACTTGAAAACCTTACCCAACCGGTCGACTGGGATGACAAGACCATTGGTGAGTGCCTTGCTGATGAGCTGATCAATGCTATGTTGGAAATATGCCCTAGAGGCAATAATAAAAGCATTATTATTATATTTATTTGTTCATGATAATTGTCTTTATTCATGCTATAATTGTATTATCCGGAAATCGTAATACATGTGTGAGTAACAGACACCAACATGTCCCTAGTAAGCCTCTAGTTGACTAGCTCGTTGATCAATAGATAGTCATGGTTTCCTGGCTATGGACATTGGATGTCATTGATAACGGGATCACATCATTAGGATAATGATGTGATGGACAAGACCCAATCTTAAGCATAGCGTGAGATCGTGTAGTTCATTTGCTAGAGCTTTTCTAATGTCAAGTATCTTTTCCTTTGACCATGAGATCGTGTAACTCACGGATACCGTAGGAGTGCTTTGGGTGTATCAAACGTCACAACGTAACTGGGTGACTATAAAGGTGCATTACAGGTATCTCCGAAAGTGTCTGTTGGGTTGACACGGATCGAGACTGGGATTTGTCACTCCGTATGACGGAGAGATATCACTGGGCCCACTCGGTAATGCATCATCATAATGAGCTCCAAGTGACCAAGTGTCTGGTCACGGGATCATGCATTACGGTACGAGTAAAGTGACTTGCCGGTAATGAGATTGAACGAGGTATTGGGATACCGACGATCGAATCTCGGGCAAGTAACATATCGATTGACAAAGGGAATTGCATACGGGGTTGATTAAATCCTCGACATCATGGTTCATCCGATGAGATCATCGTGGAGCATGTGGGAGCCAACATGGGTATCCAGATCCCGCTGTTGGTTATTGACCGGAGAGCGATCTCGGTCATGTCTACATGTCTCCCGAACCCGTAGGGTCTACACACTTAAGGTTCGGTGACGCTAGGGTTGTAGGGATATGTATATGCAGTAACCCGAATGTTGTTCGGAGTCCCGGATGAGATCCCGGACGTCACGAGGAGTTCCGGAATGGTCTGGAGGTAAAGATTTATATATGGGAAGTCCTGTTTCGGGCATCGGGACAAGTTTCGGGGTTATCGGTATTGTACCGGGACCACCGGAAGGGTCCCGGGGGCCCACCGGGTGGGGCCACCCATCCCCGGGGGCCACATGGGCCGTAGGGGGTGCGCCTTGGCCTACATGGGCCAAGGGCACCAGCCCCAAGGGGCCCATGAGCCTAGGGTTAAGAGGGAGGAAGAGTCCTAGGAGGGGAAGGCACCTCCTAGGTGCCTTGGGGGGGAGGGAAACCCCCCTTGGCCGCCGCCCCCCTAGAAGATTGGATCTCCTAGGGCCGGCCACCCCCCTTGGCCCTCCTATATATAGTGGGGGAGAGGAGGGACTTCATACCTTGGCCTTTGGTTGCCTCCTTCTCCCTCTCCAACACCTCCTCTTCCTCCATAGCGCTTGGCGAAGCTCTGCCGGAGTACTGCAGCTCCATCAACACCACGCCGTCGTGCTGCTGCTGGTGCCATCTCCCTCAACCTCTCCTCCCTCCCTTGCTGGATCAAGAAGGAGGAGACGTGGCTGTTCCGTACGTGTGTTGAACGCGGAGGTGCCGTCCGTTCGGTGCTAGGATCTCCGGTGATTTGGATCACGTCGTGTTCGACTACATCATCCCCGTTCTTTGAACGCTTCCGCTCGCTATCTACAAGGTATGTAGATGCATCTAATCACTCGTTGCTAGATGAACTCATAGATGGATCTTGGTGAAACCGTAGGAAAATTTTTGTTTTCTGCAACGTTACCCATCGTGCTACTCAAAGGTTACTCGATCAGGCGACTGACCGTCCTTCTCCAGAAGCTGGGTACCTTGCTGATGAGCTGATCAATGCTACTCAAGGATCATCCAACCGGTCGACTAGAACGTCAAGACCATTGCTGAGTACCTTGCTGATGAGCTGATCAATGTTACTCAAAGATCACCCAACCGGTCAACTGGAACGTCAAGACCATTGCCGAGTACCTTGCCGATGAGCTGATCGATGCTACCCAAGGATCACCCAACCGGTCGACTGGAACGTCAAGACCATTGTTGAGTGTCTTGCTGATGAGCTGATCAATACTACTCAAAGGTTGCTCGATCGGGCGACTGGTCATCCTCCTCCAGAAGCTGCATCAAGCAAACAGACAACAATTCGAGGGAAAAACGGTTTTCGTTTGAAGACAGACGTAGTTTATGAGGTGACAAATCCAAAGTTTCTTAACTGCAGAATAAAGTGCTCGGGCATCAGGCCCAAAGGAGTTTTAACGGTTACAAATCCACTCGGCATTCCGAGGCGAATAAAAGTGATAGCATAATGTTTTTCTTTTGTCACTCGGCGGGGGAAGGACTGGCCGGGTCGCAGAAGCTGTCGAGGTCGATGCTGGCAGCGATGCGAGTGGCTGCCTCAAGGAAAGTGTCCATGAAATCCTGGAAGGAGTGCTTCTTAGTGTTTGCCACTTTGAGAGCTGCCAACTTGTCTTCCTTAGCTTCCTTCCAGTGCACTCGGACTAGAGACAAAGCGACATCAGCACCACAGTGGGCAAAGGATTTCTTCCACTCTTGTACTCGGCTTGGAATCTGGTTTAGCCGAGCCATCAAGGACTCGAGGTCTTGAGACAGTTCCTCCCGAGGCCAGAGCTCAGCGTCGACTCGGGTCATCATCGCCTTCTGCCGAGCCAGATAGCCGACTGCACCGTCCAAGTGCGATTCCAGTCGGAGCAAGTTCATCGCGACTTCATCCTTCATGGGGCAGTTGATAGGGTCGAGACCGGTCTCGACCCGTCCAGTTTCGGCCTCGAACTCCTGACAGAGTTCTGTTTCATCACAACGAACAATGAGTCGACGGTATTGCAAATCTCAGTCGGTGACAGTTATTTAACGGGACAGACGTACCCTCGAGCTTCAGGACAAGCTTTGCCGCAAGTTGCTCTAAATGAGACTCTAGCTTGCCAGTCTTGGTCCTGAGACCTTCGACTTCAGCGGTCAAGTTCTCCTTGTCCTTCCACAGCTGCTCAACTTCACGATTAGCGTCCGAGATAGCCGTCTTCAACGTCGCGTTCTCATCCTCCAGCTTGCCGACTGAAGCCAGCTTCTCGTCCGCAAGCTTCGTCTTCTCGCACGCTTCCTTTTGAGCAGTTGCAAGGTCCAGATCCTTTTGCTCCAGAGCTTCCTTCATCCTCTCTAAAGAAACAACACTCTTTAGACGAGACTGGAGTTGGCGATTTTCACTACGCACATCTGCTTATGCGAATTCACTCGGTTCAAAGAGACTGAAAGAAAAGCCAGTGCCAAGTGTAAAGCTACAAAGCAGACAAAATGGCTGAGTGATTACCTCCCATGATGGTTGTTTCTTCTTGAGCTTTCTTCAGGTTCTTCTTCGCAAGTTTGAGATCAAGTTCCACACTGATATGCTTCTTCTTTAATTCGGTGAGCCGAGCTCCAAGATCACAAGACCTCTGCAGACAGGAAGACACGAAAGAGAAGGTTTACTCTAAGACTACTGCCGAATAAAATATTCAACAGTAGTCTCGGGGACTACACCCAGTGGGTGCACTCAGCGTGCCCCCACTGGATCAGATCAATACTCAATAAAAAAAGCAAAGGCAGAATGACCAACACTCATCAGACCTCAGTCGACTGCCAGCAGCCGACCGTGGTCTCGGGGACTACACCCAGTGGGTGCACTCGACGTTCCCCCACTGATTTGGAAAGTGCAACATCAAGAGATTTCTTGGGTTCTAAATGAAGGAATACCCAGTGGGTGATCAGATATAAAGCAACGTTCAAAAGTTCAGTCGGAAGTTTACTAACCTGAACATTGGTCTGAAGGGCAGTGCTGGCATTGTAGGCTATCTGACTAGCCTCAAGCTATCTGACTAGCCTCATGCATCACCTTCACCTGCTCCATGACAAGATTTGCCTGGCGAAGAGCTTCCCTAGAGGCACTTGGCGAATCGTCTGGAGTTTGATATGTAGCAAAAAGGGATGGCTCCAGAGGGGTCAAAGTAGCGGCCGGGTCAGACGAATGGAGGTTCACCGGGGTAGCAGGCGTCTGTGCAGTTGACCCCGATGGACGATCAGTCGTCAACGGGTTGGCAAATGTGACGTTAGTCCGAGCTGTCGCCTCGGGTGCCGGCGTCGACTGGGGGATTTGGACTTCAAGTCTCCTTTTGCTCGAACCTGCACTCTTCTTCTTCCTCTCTTGTGGGGGTTCTTCTTCCTCCTCGTCATCAGGAAGTACAACGATATCTTGCGAAGCTACATCAGAAGAGAAGCACCAAATTTTCAGTCAATCGACCACCCACTCGGTTGAACATGACTAAGTTGAATGAACTTACCAGCCCTGAGGTGGCTTCTTCATCTTCTGGTGCCTTGTCAATGTCCATGTCAGTGGCAGCGAAGGTGGGGCTGAAAAGACACAAGAACTAGTCAGTCAGATCAGGAAAACCTTCAGTCGACTTACATAAATGCAAACAAGATACCCACCCTGAGGCAACGGGGACGTCCATCTTGATGCGCGGCAGCGTCTTGCGGGTCTTGGAAGGGGCGACTTTAGGCTGCTTAGCCACCTTCTCCGTCGGCTCCGGAGTCGACGTCCGAGTGCGCTTCTGGGTGGTGGCGCTTGGAGGCACACTCTTCACTCGACCACCGGATGGATCGTGTTGCTGCTTGGATCGACGCTCAGAGCGCGGCGGCGAGTCGACCTCTTCCTCCTCGTCCGACTCCTCGCTCTCCTCCTCCTCCTCCTCTCCCGGGGACTCCCATTCGCCACTCTCCTCCGCGCTGTCCTCCCCCTCCTGGTCCTAAGCCAGAGCCTGTTCACCATTGGGCATTGAGTACATCTCTGTGAATACCTGCAAAGCAAGTTAGCCAAGACAAGAGTCAGCTAACACCAAACACAGTCGGAATGCAAGCGGAAAACGGTCAGAACGGAGAAGGCACCTTGTCGGGTGGGTTGTCACTTTCGAAAGGGGCGACTCGCCTGGATCCTCTAGGGTTATCTTGATTGCCCGTGATACCCCTCAACCACAAGGCCACGGTGCCGAGCGGCACTTCTTCTGGATGGACCCGAGTGGAGTCACCCGGCCCAGAGTACAACCACATCGGGTGGTCATGGGACTGGAGAGGCTGGATACTCCAAGTGAGGAACACCTCCAGCAAGTCCATTCCAGTGACACCATCATTGATGAGTTGGACCACTCGGTCCACTAACATCCTCGTCTCCATGGTCTCAGCAGCAGTAACCTTCAGTGGGGAGGGAGTCTGGACCCGGTCGAATAAAAAGGAGGAAGACCAGTCGACTGGCCCGGAGTCGCCATGTCCTGGCAGTAGAACCAGGTCGATTGCCAGCCCCTGACGGATGCAGGGAGGATCATGGTGGGGAAAGCACTCCTATTCCTCTTTTGGATACCTAAACCCCCGCACATTTGGATAACGTGGGTTTTCGAGTCACTCGACTTCACCTTCTTAACCGACTGGGAACGAATGGTGAAGATGTGTTTGAAGAGACCCTAGTGCAGTCGACACCCTAAGAAGTTCTCGCACATCGACACGAACACGGCTAGATACGTGATGGTGTTGGGGGAAAAGTGATGGAGCTGTGCCCCGAAAAAGTTCAAAAACCCTCGGAAGAAAGGATGCGGAGGAAGCGAGAAGCCCCGGTCGACATGGGTGGCGAGCAAGACACACTCACCCGGTCGAGGTTGCGGCTCCGTCTCTCCCTTTGGCAGCCCCGCCGCTCCCTCTGCAATCAGCCCGGTCTCCTCCAGCTTGGTCAGATCCTCCTGCCGGATCGAAGACCCGATCCAATCGCCTTGGATCCAGCCTGGCGGCAACCCCGAGCGCGATGACGATCCGCGGCTTGGTTTCTTGCCCTTCGCCACCCCCGTCGCCTTCTTGGCGCACTCTAATGCCGCCGTCTTGTCCTTCACCATGGTGGGAAAGCGGCGACGTCGGACGCGGAAGCGCTTGGTTCGGCGGAGGAGCAGAGAAAGGAGAAGAAGAGGCAGGCGTGCACAGTGCAAGCATCCCGGCCCCGTCGCCTTATAAAGGCTCACTTCCGAGTGACTGACGCGTGGGGCTGGGCAATCCCATCAAATCCTGCTACAGTTGCGCGCAGCGAACATGGCGAAAAAGTCGGCGCGACAATCGAGGCGTCTCGGCTCGTCCGGGTTCCCCTTTTTTGGCGCCCTCCTACCCGCGCGCGCCTTCGAAATTTCATATCCCGCAGAATCCGGGATTCCCTGCAGACAATCTCGCCCGAGATCTCACGCTCCCACACGACACTCGACGCATGAGGCCACCAGTTTAGTCGACGACTTCCTGAATGGATCAAGGCAATCGATTCGACTCCGAAGTATCAATGCAGGCGTTCAGTCTAACAGGAAACACTCGCGGAGAGATGAAGCACATGACAGGTCTGACGTTGTTTTACTTTCCTCTCATACCTTAATCCATTCGGGGGCTACTGACGAGGATACAGACCCGGGGTAGGGTCATAGGCTCAACCTATACGTCCTACCCAAGGTCACTACCCTAGAAGATGGAAAGACCAAGAGTCAATAGAAGAGCACCAGTCTCGTACGTCGAGTGCAATCCACTCGACGTACACACCACTCGACGATCATTACCTATCGTCACTCGACCACAAGGAAGATCACTCGACCATATCAAATACCAGAAGCCGGAAGAGCACACAATGGCCAGATATTTACTCCTTAGCCTTCATGAGCATTAAGAGTACTAAATGCTGGCGTTACCAGTAATGCCCTTGCTTTATGTACATTAAGACCCTTGTAATGGAGGGGAGCTGGGGTCCTGGCGCACTTTATATAAGCCACCCCCTCCTCTAGGACAGGGGTTCGCACACTCTGTAATTCAACACACATAATCTAATCGACCGCCTCTGGGCACCGAGACGTAGGGCTATTACTTCCTCCGAGAAGGGCCTGAACTCGTAAACATCGTGTGTACATCTTCGCCATAGCTAAGATCTTGCCTCTCCACACCTACCCCCCTTTCTACTGTCAGGCTTAGAACCACGACAGAGGCCACGAGGCAGGGAGGCGCGCCTGCCCCCCCTTGGTGCGCCCCCACCCTCGTGGGCCCGTCGTAGGTCCACCGACCTACTTCTTCCTCCTATATATATCCATATACACCGAAAACATCCAGGAACACCACGAAACCCTATTTCCACCGCCGCAACCTTATGTACCCGCGAGATCCCATCTTGGGGCCTTTTCCGGCGCTCCGCCGGAGGGGGAATCGATCACGGAGGGCTTCTACATCAACACCATAGCCTCTCCGATGATGTGTGAGTAGTTTACCACAGACCTTTGGGTCCATAGTTATTAGCTAGATGGCTTCTTCTCTCTCATTGGATCTCAATACAAAGCTCTCCTCGATCTTCTTGGAGATCTATTCGATGTAACTCTTTTTGCGGTGTGCTTGTCGAGATCCGATGAATTGTGGGTTTATGATCAAGATTATCTATGAACAATATTTGAATCTCCTATGAATTCTTTTATGTACTCCCTCCGTTCCTAAATGTAGGGTGTATAGTTTTTGGCACGAAAATTAAAGAACGGACGTGAAGGCAAAATTTCACAAGTTTTGGGCAAGTTTACACCTGACTAATTGACATGAGAAAATAGAGGAGCTTGCATGATATAAGGAAATGTAATCAAATCCTAAAAAAAATTATCCAAACGAGTGTTGCAATGTAATAGACCTTATATTTTGGATTTTTTCCAAAAATCTATACACCTTATATCAAGGAATGGAGGGAGTATGATTTAATATCTTTGCAAGCCTCTTCTTGGACATTTTCGGAAGGCCTTTGTGGGCGGAGAAGACGGACGCTTGGGCGCTGGAGTTCGAGCGTGTGAGAATGGTTGGACAGGGGAAGAAGAAGGTGTGGGTGAAAAAGAGGAAGTCTTATCCCCTTATAAAGGCAGCAGGAATTCTGCGCCTCCCCACTTGCCCCGTAAAATCGCTTATTCCCCAAGTGCCGCGATTGATGGCACGGTTGGGTTACCCACACCCGTATTGATGAGAATCCCATGATAAGGGGACACGATGTCTGCTTTGAAAAGACATGCCAAGGAAACCGCCTCGCGATATGTGTAGTAGCTGGTTGAGAAAAACGGTTCGAATAATGACCGGGCCGTGGCGGTGATGTCATGCTATGAAAGTTGTCAGCGGATTAGATTTGTGGAATATTGTACTCTCTACGGTGGTAGGTGGAATTTGTTTTGCAGAGCCGGACACGACCCTTGTGTTCAAAATCTTCTATGGAGTATTCGGAGAATGAACCCGCCTTGCAATGCCGAAGACAATCTGCGCGCTAGACTTATTGCCATTGAAGCCTGGTTCAGGGGCTACTGAGGGAGTCCGGGATTAGGGGGTCCTTGGACAGCCGGACTATATACTTTGGCCGGACTGTTGGACTATGAAGATACAAGATTGAAGACTTCGTCCCATGTCCGGGTGAGACTCTCCTTTGCGTGGAAGGCAAGCTTGGCGATTCGGATATGTAGATCTCCTTCTTTGTAACCGACCCTGTGTAACCCTAGCCCCCTCCAGTGTCTATATAAACCGGAGGGGTTAGTCCGTAGTACAAGGACAATCATAATCATAGGCTTGCTTCTAGGGTTTAGCCTCTACGATCTCGTGGTAGATCAACTCTTGTAATACTCATATCATCAAGATCAATCAAGCATGAAGTAGGGTATTACCTCCATCGAGAGGGCACGAACCTGGGTAAACATTGTGTCCCCCGGCTCTTGTTACCATTAGCCTTAGACGCACAGTTCGGGACCCCCTACCCGAGATCCGCCTGTTTTGACACCGACAGTCGTAGTCCCGTGCGCAGGTCTCACCACGCTCGGCTAGGTGCCGCTCTCAGGAGGAGTCCCCCCTGTTGGAAATATGCCTTAGAGGCAATAATAAAATGGTTATTATTATATTTCCTTGTTCATGATAATTGTCTATTTCCATGCTATAATTGTGTTATCCGGAAATCGTAATACATGTGTGAATATATAGACCACAACACGTCCCTAGTGAGCCTCTAGTTGACTAGCTCGTTGATCAACAGATAGTCATGGTTTCCTGACTATGGACATTGGATGTCATTGATAACGGGATTACATCATTAGGAGAATGATGTGATGGACAAGACCCAATCCTAAGCATAGCACAAGATCGTGTAGTTCGTTTCGCTAGAGCTTTTCCAAATGTCAAGTATCATTTCCTTAGACCATTAGATTGTGCAACTCCCTGATACCGTAGGAGTGCTTTGGGTGTGCCAAACGTCACAACGTAACTGGGTGACTATAAAGGTGCACTACGGGTATCTCCGAAAGTGTCTATTGGGTTGGCACGAATTGAGACTGGGATTTGTCACTCCGTATGACAGAGAGGTATCTCTGGGCCCACTCGATAATGCATCATCATAATGAGCTCAGTGTGACCAAGTGTCTGGTCACGGGATCATGCATTATGGTACGAGTAAAGTGACTTGCCAGTAACGAGATTAAACGAGGTATTGGGATACCGACGATCGAATCTCGGGCAAGTAACGTACCGATTGACAAAGGGAATTGTATACGGGATTGATTGAATCCTCGACATCGTGGTTCATCCGATGAGATCATCGAGGAGCATGTGGGAGCCAACATGGGTATCCAGATCCCGCTGTTGGTTATTGACCGGAGAGGCGTCTCGATCATGTCTGCATGTCTCCCGAACCCGTAGGGTCTACACACTTAGGTTCGGTGACGCTAGGGTTGTTGAGATATTAGTATGCAGTAACCCGAAAGTTGTTCGGAGTCCCGGATGAGATCCCGGACGTCACGAGGAGTTACTGAACGGTTCGGAGGTGAAGATTTATATATACGAAGTTCAGTTTCGGCCACCGGGAAAGTTTCGGGGGTCACCGACATTGTACCGGGACCACCGGAAGGGTCCCGGGGGTCCACCGGGTGGGGCCACCTATCCCGGAGGGCCCCATGGGCTGAAGTGGGAGGGGAACCAGCCCCTGGTGGGCTGGTGCGCCCCCCCTTGGGCCCCCCTGCGCCTAGGGTTGGAAGCCCTAGGGGTGGGGGGCGCCTCACTTGCCTTAGGGGGCAAGCCACCCCCTTCCCCCCCCCCTTGGAGATTGGATCTCCTAGGGCCGGCGCCCCCCTAGGGGCCCTATATATAGTGGGGGGAGGGAGGGCAGCCGCACCCTAGCCCCTGGCGCCTCCCTCTCCCTCCTGTGACACCTCTCCCTCTCGTTGTGCTTGGCGAAGCCCTGCCGAGATCGCCGCTGCATCCACCACCACGCCGTCGTACTGCTGGATCTCCATCAACCTCTCCTTCCCCCTTGCTGGATCAAGAAGGAGGAGACGTCTTCCCAACTGTACGTGTGTTGAACACGGAGGTGCCGTCCGTTCGGCGCTAGGATCTCCGGTGATTTGGATCACGACGAGTACGACTCCCTCAACCCCGTTCTCTTGAACGCTTCCGCACGCGATCTACAAGGGTATGTAGATGCACTCCTCTCTCTCGTTGCTAGATGACTCCATAGATTGATCTCGGTGAACGTAGGAATTTTTTTATTTTCTGCAACGTTCCCCAACAGTGGCATCATGAGCTAGGTCTATGCGTAGTTACTATGCACGAGTAGAACACAAACTTGTTGTGGGCGTAGATGTTGTCAATTTTCTTGCCACTACTAGTTTTATCTTGCTTTGGCGGCATCGTGGGATGAAGCGGCCCGGACCGACCTTACACGTACGCTTACATGAGACAGGTTCCACCGACTGACATGCACTAGTTGCATAAGGTGGCTAGCGGGTGTCTATCTCTCCCACTTTAGTTGGAGCGGATTCGATGAAAAGGGTGCTTATGAAGGGTAAATAGAAATTGGCATATCATGTTGTGGTTTTACATAGGTAAGAAACGTTCTTGCTAGAAACCTAAAGAAGCCATGTAAAAACATGCAACAACAATTAGAGGATGTCTAACTTGTTTTTGCAGCATATGCCTTGTGATGTGATATGGCCAAAAGGATGTGATGAATGATATATGTGATGTATGAGATTGATCATGTTCTTGTAATAGGAGTCACGACTTGCATGTCGATGAGTATGACAACCGGTAGGAGCCATAGGAGTTGTCTTTATTTTTGTATGACCTGCGTGTCATTGAATAACGCATGTAAATTACTTTACTTTATTGCTAAACGTGTTAGCCATAGAAGTAGAAGTAGTCGTTGGCGTGACAACTTCATGAAGACACAATGATGGAGATCATGATGATGGAGATCATGGTGTCATGCCGGTGACGAAGATGATCATGGCGCCCCGAAGATGGAGATCAAAGGAGCAATATGATATTGGCCATATCATGTCACTATTTGATTGCATGTGATGTTTATCATGTTTTACATCTTATTTGCTTAGAACGACGGTAGCTTAAATAAGATGATCCCTCGTAATAATTTCAAGAAAGTGTACCCCCTAACTGTGCACCGTTGCGAAGGTTCGTTATTTTGAGGCACCACGTGATGATCGGGTGTGATAGATCCTAACGTTCGAATACAATGGGTGTAAGCCATATTTACACACGCAATACACTTAGGTTGACTTGACAAGCCTAGCATGTATAGACATGGCCTCGGAACACGGAAGACCGAAAGGTCGAACATGAGTCGTATGGAAGATACGATCAACATGGAGATGTTCACCGATGATGACTAGTCCATCTCACGTGATGATCGGACACGGGCTAGTCGAGTCGGATCATGTATCACTTAGATGACTAGAGGGATGTCTAATCTGAGTGGGAGTTCATTGAATAATTTGATTAGATGAACTTAATTATCATGAACTTAGTCTAAAATCTTTACAATATGTCTTGTAGATCAAATGGCCCATGCTAATGTTGCCCTCAACTTCAACGCGTTCCTAGAGAAAACCAAGCTGAAAGATGATGGCAGCAACTATACGGACTGGGTCCGAAACCTGAGGATCATCCTCATAGCTGCAAAGAAAGATTATGTCCTAGAAGCACCGCTAGGTGAAGCACCCATCCCAGAGAACCAAGACGTTATGAACGCTTGGCAGTCTCGTGCAGATGATTACTCCCTCGTTCAGTGCGGCATGCTTTACAGCTTAGAACCGGGGCTCCAAAAGCGTTTTGACCAGCACGGAGCATATGAGATGTTCGAAGAGCTGAAAATGGTTTTCCAAGCTCATGCCCGGGTCGAGAGATATGAAGTCTCTGACAAGTTCTTCAGTTGTAAGATGGAGGAAAATAGTTCTGTCAGTGAGCACATACTCAAAATGTCTGGGTTGCACAACTGCTTGACTCAGCTGGGAGTTAATCTCCCGGATGACGCGGTCATTGACAGAATCCTTCAGTCGCTTCCACCGAGCTACAAGAGCTTTGTGATGAACTTCAATATGCAGGGGATGGAAAAGACCATTCCTGAGGTATATTCAATGCTGAAATCAGCGGAGGTAGAGATCAAAAAGGAACATCAAGTGTTGATGGTGAATAAAACCACTAAGTTCAAGAAAGGCAAGGGTAAGAAGAACTTCAAGAAGGACGGCAAGGGTGTTGCCGCGCCCGGTAAGCCAGTTGCCGGGAAGAAGTCAAAGAATGGACCCAAGCCTGAGACTGAGTGCTTTTATTGCAAGGGAAGTGGTCACTGGAAGCGGAACTGCCCCAAGTACTTAGCGGACAAGAAGGCCGGCAACACCAAAGGTATATGTGATATACATGTTATTGATGTGTACCTTACCAGCACTCGTAGTAGCTCCTGGGTATTTGATACCAGTGCGGTTGCTCATATTTGTAACTCAAAGCAGGAGCTGCGGAATAAGCGGAGACTGGCGAAGGAAGAGGTGACGATGCGCGTCGGGAATGGTTCCAAGGTCGATGCGATCGCCGTCGGCACGCTACCTCTACATTTACCTATGGGATTAGTTTTAAACCTCAATAATTGTTATCTAGTGCCAGCTTTGAGCATGAACATTGTATCTGGATCTCGTTTAATACGAGATGGATACTCATTTAAATATGAGAATAATGGTTGTTCTATTTATATGAGATATATGTTTTATGGTCATGTCCCGCTGGTCAATGGTTTATTCTTAATGAATCTCGAACGTGATGTTACACATATTCATAATGTGAATACCAAAAGATGTAAGGTTGATAACGATAGTCCCACATACTTGTGGCACTGCCGCCTTGGTCACATTGGTGTCAAGCGCATGAAGAAGCTCCATGTTGATGGACTTTTAGAGTCTCTAGATTATGAATCGTTTGACACATGCGAACCATGCCTCATGGGCAAAATGACCAAGACTCCGTTCTCTAGAACAATGGAGCGAGCAACCAGCTTATTGGAAATCATACATACTGATGTGTGCGGTCTAATGAGCGTTGAGGCTCGCGGAGGATATCGTTATGTTCTCACTCTCACTGATGACTTGAGTAGATATGGGTATGTCTACTTGATGAAACACAAGTCTGAGACCTTTGAAAAGTTCAAGGAATTTCAGAATGAAGTAGAGAATCAACGTGACCGAAAGATAAAGTTCTTACGATCAGATCGTGGGGGAGAATATTTAAGTCACGAATTTGGTACGCACTTAAGGAAATGTGGAATCGTTTCACAACTCACGCCGCCTGGAACACCTCAGCGTAACGGTGTGTCCGAACATCGTAATCGCACTCTATTGGATATGGTGCGATCTATGATGTCACTTACCGATTTACCGCTATCATTTTGGGGATACGCTCTAGAGACAGCTACATTCACTTTAAATAGGGCACCGTCTAAATCCGTTGAGACGACACCGTATGAATTATGGTTTGGGAAGAAACCTAAGCTGTCGTTTCTAAAAGTTTGGGGATGCGATGCTTATGTCAAGAAACTTCAACCTGAAAAGCCCGAACCCAAGTCGGAAAAATGCGTCTTCATAGGATACCCTAAAGAAACCATTGGGTATACCTTCTACCTAAGATCTGAGGGCAAGATCTTTGTTGCCAAGAACGGGTCCTTTCTGGAGAAAGAGTTTCTCTCGAAAGAACTAAGTGGGAGGAAAGTGGAACTTGATGAAGTACTACCTCTTGAACCGGTAAGTAGCGCAGCTCAGGAAGATGTTTTTGTGGTGCCTGCACCGACTAGAGAGGAAATTAATGATGATGATCAAGGTACTTCGGATCAAGTCACTACTGAACTTCGTAGGTCCATGAGGACACGTTCCACACCAGAGTGGTATGGCAACCCTGTCCTGGAAATCATGTTGTTAGACAACGGTGAACCTTCGAACTATGAAGAAGCAATGGCGGGCCTAGATTCCAACAAATGGCTTGAAGCCATGCAATCCGAGATAGGATCCATGTATGAAAACAAAGTATGGACTTTGACAAACTTGCCCGATGATCGGTGAGCAATAGAAAACAAATGGATCTTTAAGAAGAAGACAGACACGGATGGTAATGTTACCATCTATAAAGCTTGACTAGTCGCTAAGGGTTATCGACAAGTTCAAGGGGTTGACTACGATGAGACTTTCTCTCCCGTGGCGAAGCTGAAGTCCGTCCAAATCATGTTAGCAATTGTCGCATACTATGATTATGAGATATGGCAAATGGACGTCAAAACGGCATTCCTTAATGGCCATCTTAAGGAAGAACTGTATATGATGCAGCCGGAGCGTTTTGTCGATCCTGAGAATGGTAACAAGGTATGCAAGCTCCAGCGTTCCATCTATGGGCTGGTGCAAGCATCTCGGAGTTGGAACATTCGCTTTAATGAAATGATCAAAGCGTTTGGGTTTATGCAGACTTATGGAGAAGCCTGCGTTTACAAAAAGGTGAGTGGGTGCTCTGTAGCATTTCTCATATTATATGTGGATGACATACTTTTGATGGGAAATGATATAGAACTTTTGGACAGCATTAAGGCCTACTTGAATAAGTGTTTTTCAATGAAGGACCTTGGAGAAGCTGCTTACATATTAGGCATCAAGATCTATAGAGATAGATCGAGACGCCTCATAGGTCTTTCACAAAGAACATACCTTGATAAGATATTGAAGAAGTTCAATATGGACCAGTCCAAGAAGGGGTTCTTGCCTGTGTTGCAAGGTGTGAAATTGAGCTCGGCTCAATGTCCGACCACGACAGAAGATAGAGAAAAGATGAGTGTCATCCCCTATGCCTCAGCCATAGGGTCTATCATGTATGCCATGACATGTACCAGACCTGATGTAAACCTTGCCGTAAGTTTGGTAGGAAGGTACCAAAGTAATCCCGTCATGGAACACTGGACAACGGTCAAGAACATCCTAAAGTACCTGAAAAGGACTAAGGATATGTTTCTCGTATATGGAGGTGACGAAGAGCTCGTCGTAAAGGGTTACGTCGATGCTAGCTTCAACACAGATCTGGATGACTCTAAGTCACAAACTGGATACGTGTATATTTTGAATGGTGGGGCAGTAAGCTGGTGCAGTTGCAAGCAGAGCGTCGTGGCGGGATCTACATGTGAAGCAGAGTACATGGCAGCCTCAGAGGCAGCGCATGAAGCAATCTGGGTGAAGGAGTTCATCACCGACCTAGGAGTCATACCCAATGTGTCGGGGCCGATCACACTCTTCTGTGACAACACTGGAGCTATTGCACTTGCCAAGGAGCCCAGGTTTCACAAGAAGACCAGGCACATCAAGCGTCGCTTCAACTCCATTCGTGAAAATGTTCAAGATGGAGACATAGATATTTGCAAAGTACATAAGGACCTGAATATATCAGATCCATTGACTAAACCTCTCCCTAGAGCAAAACATGATCAACACCAGAACGCTATGGGTGTTCGATTCATCACAATGTAACTAGATTATTGACTCTAGTGCAAGTGGGAGACTGTTGGAAATATGCCCTAGAGGCAATAATAAAATGGTTATTATTATATTTCCTTGTTCATGATAATTGTCTATTGTTCATGCTATAATTGTGTTATCCGGAAATCGTAATACATGTGTGAATATATAGACCACAACATGTCCCTAGTGAGCCTCTAGTTGACTAGCTCGTTGATCAACAGATAGTCATGGTTTCCTAACTATGGACATTGGATGTCATTGATAACGGGATCACATCATTAGGAGAATGATGTTATGGACAAGACCCAATCCTAAGCATAGCACAAGATCGTGTAGTTTGTTTCGCTAGAGCTTTTCCAAATGTCAAGTATCATTTCCTTAGACCATGAGATTGTGCAACTCCCGGATACCGTAGGAGTGCTTTGGGTGTGCTAAACATCACAACATAACTGGGTGACTATAAAGGTGCACTATGGGTATCTCCAAAAGTGTCTGTTGGGTTGGCACGAATCGAGACTGGGATTTGTCACTCCGTATGACAGAGAGGTATCTCTGGGCGCACTCGGTAATGCATCATCATAATGAGCTCAATGTGACCAAGTGTCTGGTCACGGGATCATGCATTACGGTACGAGTAAAGTGACTTGTCGGTAACGAGATTTAACGAGGTATTGGGATACCGACGATCGAATCTCGGGCAAGTAACGCACCGATTGACAAAGGGAATTGTATACGGGATTGATTGAATCCTCGACATCGTGGTTCATCCGATGAGATCATCGAGGAGCATGTGGGAGCCAACATGGGTATCCAGATCCCGCTGTTGGTTATTGACCGGAGAGGCGTCTCGGTCATGTCTGCATGTCTCCCGAACCCGTAGGGTCTACACACTTAAGGTTCGGTGACGCTAGGGTTGTTGAGATATTAGTATGCAGTAACCCGAAAGTTGTTCGGAGTCCCGGATGAGATCCCGGACGTCACGAGGAGTTCCGGAATGGTCCGAAGGTGAAGATTTATATATAGGAAGTTCAGTTTCTGCCATCGGGAAAGTTTCGGGGGTCACAGGCATTGTACCGGGACCACCGGAAGGGTCCCGGGGGTCCATCGGGTGGGGCTACCTATCCCGGAGGGCCCCATGGGCTGAAGTGGGAGGGGAACCAGCCCCTGGTGGGCTGGTGCGCCCCCCCCCTTGGGCCCCCCTGCGCCTAGGGTTGGAAACCCTAGGGGTGGGGGCGCCTCACTTGCCTTGGGGGGCAAGCCACCCCCTTGGCCGCCGTCCCCCCTTGGAGATTGGATCTCCTAGGGCCGGCGCCCCTCCTAGGGGCCCTATATATAGTGGGGGGAGGGAGGGCAGCCGCACCCTAGCCCCTGGCGCCTCCCTCTCCCTCCCGTGACACCTCTCCCTCTCGTTGTGCTTGGCGAAGCCCTGCCGAGATCGCTGCTGCATCCACCACCACGCCGTCATGCTGCTGGATCTCCATCAACCTCTCCTTCCCCCTTGCTGGATCAAGAAGGAGGATACGTCTTCCCAACCGTACGTGTGTTGAATGCGGAGGTGCCGTCCGTTCGGCGCTAGGATCTCCGGTGATTTGGATCACGACGAGTACGACTTCCTCAACAGCGTTCTCTTGAACGCTTCCGCACGCGATCTACAAGGGTATGTAGATGCACTCCTCTCTCTCGTTGCTAGATGACTCCATAGATTGATCTTGGTGAACGTAGGATTTTTTTTCTGCAACGTTCCCCAACACCCCCCCCCCCCCGCCAGCGTCCCCCCCCCCCATTCTCTCCGACCACGGTGCTGCCACCCAGCCCCAAATCCAACCATATTGAAGCCTCAAGTCCTACTCTGCTACAGGTGACACCGAACCAATCCCTGCTTCAGTTATGCTCTCTCCAAAGGCCCCTGCTCTCACCATCCAGGCCACCAGGATTTCAATCCCCTCCAGCACCGCCCTTGATCTGCGTTGGCCCCTTGTATCGCACTCCCTCTCCGGTGTGTGGTCTGTTGGGGAATGTAGTAATTTCAAAAAAATCCTACGCACACGCAAGATCATGGTTATGCATAGCAACGAGAGGGGAGAGTGTTGTCCATGTACCCTCGTAGACCGTAAGCGGAAGCATTATGACAACGCGGTTGATGTAGTCGTACGTCTTCACGATCCAACCGATCCAAGCACCAAACGTAGGGCACCTCTGAGTTCAGCACACATTCAGCTCGATGACGGTCCCCGGACTCCGATCCAGCAGGGTGTCGGGGATGAGTTCCGTCAGCACGACGGCGTGGTGACGATGATGATGTTCTACCAACGCAGGGCTTCGCCTAAGCACCGCAACGATATGACTGAGGTGGAATATGGTGGAGGGGGCACCGCACACGGCTAAGGAATGATCACGATGATCAACTTGTGTGTCTAGAGGTGCCCCCTCCTCCGTATATAAAGGGGGGAGGAGGAGGGGGCCGGCCAAGGGGGTGGCGCGCCCTAGGAGGGGGAAACCTACTCCAAGTAGGTTTGCCCATCCCTTTCCTAGTCCAAGAAGGAGGGGAAAGGAAGGAGTGGGAGAGGGGAAAGGCAAGGCCCCCCCATTCCTTGTCCTATTCGGACTCAAGGGGAGGGGCACGCCTCTTGCCCTGGCCAGCCCCTCTCTCTCCACTAGGGCCCAACAAGTCCCATTAGTTCCCGGGGGAGGGGGTTCCGGTAACCCTCCGGCACTCCGGTTTTCTCTGAAATCACCTGGAACACTTTCGGTGTCCGAATATAGTCATCCAATATATCAATCTTTATGTCTCGACCATTTCGAGACTCCTCGTCATGTCTGTGATCACACCCAGGACTCCAAACAACCTTCGGTACATCAAAACTTATAAACTCATAATAAAATTGTCATCGTAACGTTAAGCGTGCGGACCCTACGGGTTCGAGAACTATGTAGACATGACCTAGAACTAATCCCAGTCAATAACCAATAGCGGAACCTGGATGCTCATATTGGCTCCTACATATTCTATGAAGATCTTTATCGGTCAAACCGCATAACAACATACATTGTTCCCTTTGTCATCGGTATGTTACTTGCCCGAGATTCGATCGTCGGTATCCAATACCTAGTTCAATCTCGTTACCGGCAAGTCTCTTTACTCGTTACATAATGCATCATTCCGTAACCAACTCATTGGCCACTTGCTTGCAAGGCTTATACTGATGTGCATTACCGAGCGGGCCCAGAGATACCTCTCCGACAATCGGAGTGACAAATCCTAATCTCGAAATACGTCAACTCAACATGTACCTTCGGAGACACCTATAGAGCTCCTTTATAATCACCCAGTTACGTTGTGACGTTTGGTAGCACACAAAGTGTTCCTCCAGTAAATGGGAGTTGCATAATCTCATAGTTGTAGGAACTTTGTATAAGTCATGAAGAAAGCAATAGCAACATACTAAACGATCAAGTGCTAAGCTAACGGAATGGGTCAAGTCAATCACATCATTCTCTAATGATGTGATCCCGTTAATTAAATTACAACTCATGTCTATGGTTAGGAAACTTAACCATCTTTGATTAACGAGCTAGTCAAGTAGAGGCATACTAGTGACACTATGTTTGTCTATGTATTCACACATGTATTATGTTTCCGGTTAATACAATTCTAGCATGAATAATAAACATTTATCATGAAATAAGGAAATATATAATAACCTTTTTATTGCCTCTAGGGCATATTTCCTTCAGTCTCCCACTTGCACTAGAGTCAATAATCTAGTTCATATCGCCATGTGATTTAACACCAATATTCATATCTGTATATGATTAACACCCATAGTTCACATCGTCATGTGACCAACACCCAAAGGGTTTACTAGAGTCAATAATCTAGTTCACATCGCTTATGTGATTAACACCCAAAGAGTACTAAGGTGTGATCATGTTTTTCTCGTGAGAGAAGCTGAGTCAACGGGTCTGTCACATTCAGAGCCATATGTATTTTGCAAATATTCTATGTCTACAATGCTCTGCATGGAGCTACTCTAGCTAATTGCTCCCACTTTCAATATGTATCCAGATTGAGACTTAGAGTCATCTGGATCGGTGTAAAAGCTTGCACCAATGTAACTCTTTACGACGGGCTCTTTTATCACTTCCATAATCGAGAAATATTTCCTTAGTCCTCACTAAGGATATTCTTGACCAATGTCCAGTGATCTACTCCTAGATCACTATTGTACTCCCTTGTCAAATACAGAGCAAGGTATACAATAGGTCTGGTACATAGCTTAGCATACTTTATAGAACCTATGACTGAGGCATAGGGAATGACTTTCATTCTCTTTTCTATTTTCTGCCATGGTCGGAATTTGAGTCTTACTCAATTTCACACCTTTGCAACACAGGAAAGAACTCTTTCTTTGACTGTTCCATTTTGAACTACTTCAAAATCTTGACAAGGTATGTATTTATTGAAAAACTTATCAAGCATCTTGATCTATCTCAATAGATTTTGATGCTCAATATGTAAGTAGCTTTACTGAGGTCTTTCTTTTAAAGAACTCCTTTCAAATACTCCTTTATGCTTCCTAGAAAAATTCTACATCATTTCTGATCAACAATATGTTACTCACATATATTTATCAGAAAGGCGGTAGTGCTCCCACTCACTTTATTGTAAATACAGGCTTCACCGCAAGTCTGTATAATACTGTATGCTTTGATCAACTTATCAAAGCGTATATTCCAACTCTGAGATGCTTGCACCAGTCCATAGATGGATCGCTGGAGCTTGCACATTTTGTTAACACTTTTAGGATTGACAAAACCTTCTGGTTGCATCATATACAACTCTTCTTCAAGAAAACCATTAAGGAATGCAGTTTTGACATCCATTTGCCAGATTTCATAAAATGTGGCAATTGCTAACATGATTCGGACAGACTTAAGCATCGCTACAGTTGAGAAAATCTCATTGTAGTCAACACCTTGAACTTGTCGAAAACCCTTTTGCGACAAGTCGAGCTTTGTAGATAGTAACACTACTATCAGCATCTGTCTTCCTCTTGAAGATCCATTTATACAATATGGCTTGCCAATCATCGGGCAACTCCACCAAAGTCCACACTTTGTTCTCATACATGGATTCCATCTCAGATTTCATGGCCTCAAGCCATTTCGCAGAATCTGGGCTCATCATTGCTTCCTCATAGTTCGTAGGTTCATCATGGTCTAGTAACATGACTTCCAAAACAGGATTACCGTTCCACTCTGGTGCGGACTGTACTTTGGAAGACCTATGAGGTTTTGTAGTAACTTAATCTGAAGTTTCATGATCATCATCATTAGCTTCCTCACTAATTGGTGTAGGAATCACTGGAACTGACTTATGTGATGAACTACTTTCCAATTCGGGAGAAGTTACAAATTACCTTATCAAGCTCTACTTTCCTCCCACTCACTTCTTTCGAGAGAAACTCCTTCTCTAGAAAGGATCCATTCTTAGCAATGAATGTTTTGCCTTCGGATCTGTGATAGAAGGTGTACCCAACAGTTTCCTTTGGGTATTCTATGAAGACGCACTTCTCTGATTTGGATTCGAGCTTATCAGGTTGAAAACCTTTTTCATATAAGCATCGCAACTCCAAACTTTAAGAAACGACAGCTTAGGTTTACTGCTAAATCATAGTTCATACAGTGTCGTCTCAACGGATTTAGATGGTGCCCTATTAAACGTGAATGCAGCTGTCTCTAATGCATAACCCCAAAACGATAATGGTAAATCAATAAGAGACTTCATAGATCGCACCATATCCAATAAAGTGCGGTTACGATGTTCGGACGCACCATAACATTGTGGTGTTCCAGGTGGCATGAGCTGTGAAACTATTTCACATTGTTTTAATTGAAGACCAAACTCGTAACTCAAATATTCGTCTCCGTGATCAGATCACAGAAACTTTATTTTCTTGTTATGATGATTTTTCCACTTCACTCTGAAATTCTTTGAACCTTCCAATTATTTCAGACTTATGTTTCATCACGTAGATATACCCATATTTGCTCAAATCATTTTGTGAAGTTCAAAAAATAAGGATACTTGCCACGAGCACCAACATTCATTGGATCGCATACATCGGTATGTATTATTTCCAATAAGTCAGTAGCTTGTTCCATTGTTCCGGAGAACGGAGTTTTAGTCATCTTGCCCAAAAGGCACAGTTCGCAAGCATCAAATGATTCATAACCAAGTGATTCTGAGAATCCATCTTTATGGAGTTTCTTCATGCGCTTTACACCGATATGACCCAAACGGCAGTGCCACAAATAAGTTGCACTATCATTATTAACTTTGCATCTTTTGGCATCAATATTATGAATATGTGTATCACTACGATCAAGATCCAACAAACTATTTTCATTGGGTGTATAACCATCGAAGGTCTTATTCATGTAAACAGAATAACAATTATTCTTTAACTTCAAATGAATAACCGTATCGCAATAAACATGATCAAATCATATTCATGCTCAACGCAAATGCTAAATAACATTTATTTAGTTTGAACACTAATCTCGAAAATATAGGGAGTGTGTGATGATGATCATATCAATCTTGGAACTATTTCCAACACTCATCGTCACTTCCCCTCAACTAGTCTCTGTTTATTATGTAACTCCTGTTTCGAGTTACTAATCTTAGCAACCGAACAAGTATCAAATACTCAGGGGCTACTATAAACACTAGTAAGGCCTATGTTGGAAAAGGCAGTGCCTAGGAGGCGCTTAGGCACGCCTAGGCACTAGGCAATGGCCAAACGCCTCGCCTAGGGCATAAATGGAGGTCTAGGCAGGGCAAGCAAGGAATTGCCTACACAAGAAAGAAATCATGCCATGTACTGCACTAATATGCCAAACGGGTTATATTCCAATGGTAGTCGACGGTAATTTATTTATTTATATGCCCTAAACTAATATCAACACCCATATAATAACCACAAATACACTACGAGTAAAAACTATATTATCGCCTAGGCCGCGCCTAGGGCGCTTAGGCACCGCCTAGGCACTAGGCGAAGGCCAATCGCCTCGCTTACGCATACCACTTTTTCCAACCTTAAGTAAGGCACACATCAAACACCTGTATATCAAATATACCCTTGTTCACTTTGCCATCCTTCTTATTCACCAAATATTCAGGGCATTCCGCTTCCAGTGACCATTTCCTTTGCAGTGTAAGCACTTAGTTTCAGGCTTTGGTCCAGCTTTGAGCTTCTTCGCGGGAGTGACAACTTGCTTGTCATTCTACTTGAAGTTCCCTTTCTTTCCCTTTGCCCTTTTCTTGAAACTAGTGGTCTTGTCAATCATCAACACTTGATGCTCTTTCTTGATTTCTACCTTTGTCGATTTCAACATCACGAAGAGCTCGGGAATCGTTTTCGTCATCCCTTGCATACTATAGTTCATCATGAAGTTCTAGTAACTTGGTGATGGTGACTAGAGAACTTTGTCAATCACTATCTTATCTGGAAGATTAACTCCCACTTGATTCAAGCGATTGAAGTACCCAGACAATCTGAGCACATGCTCACTAGTTGAGCGATTCTCCTCCATCTTTTAGCTATAGAACTTGTTGGAGACTTCATATCTCTCAACTCGGGTATTTGCTGGAAATATTAACTTCAACTCCTGGAACATCTCATATGGTCCATGACGTTCAAGACGTCTTTGAAGTCCCGATTCTAAGCCGTTTAAGCATGGTGCACTAAACTATCAAGTAGTCATCATTTTGAGCTAGCCAAACGTTTATAACGTCTGCATCTGCTCCTGCAATAGGTTTGTCACCTAGCGGTGCATCAAGGACATAATTCTTCTATGCAGCAATGAGGATAAACCTCAGATCACGGATCCAATCCGCATCATTGCTACTAACATCTTTCAACATAGTTTTCTCTAGGAACATATCAAAATAAACATATGAAAGCAACAACGCAAGCTATTAATCTACAACATAATTTGAAAAATACTACCAGGACTAAGTTCATGATAAATTTAAGTTCAATTAATCATATTACTTAAGAACTCCCACTTAGACAGACATCTCTCTAGTCATCTAAGTGATCACGTGATCCAAATCAACTAAACCATGTCCGATCATCACGTGAGATGGAGTAGTTTTCAATGGTGAACATCACTATGTTGATCATATCTACTATATGATTCACGTTCGACCTTTCGGTCTCCGTGTTCCGAGGACATATCTGTATATGCTAGGCTCATAAAGTTTAACCTGAGTATTCCGCGTGTGCAACTGTTTTGCACCCGTTGTATTTGAACATAGAGCCTATCACACCCGATCATCACGTGGTGTCTCAGCACGAAGAACTTTCGCAATGGTGCATACTCAGGGAGAACACTTCTTGATAATTAGTGAGAGATCATCTTAAAATGCTACCGTCAATCAAAGCAAAATAAGATGCATAAAGGATAAACATCACATGCAATCAATATAAGTGATGATATGGCCATCATCACTTTGTGCTTGTGATCTCCATCTCCGAAGCACCGTCGTGATCACCATCGTCATCGGCGCGACACCTTGATCTTCATCGTTGTCGTTACGCCATCTATTGCTTCTATGACTATTGCTACCGCTTAGTGATAAAGTAAAGCAATTACAGGGCGCTTGCATTTCATACAATAAAGCGACAACCATATGGCTCCTGCCAGTTGCCGATAACTCGGTTACAAAACATGATCATCTCATACAATAAAATATAGCATCACGTCTTGACCATATCACATCACAACATATGCCCTGCAAAAACAAGTTAGACGTCCTCTACTTTGTTGTTGCAAATTTTACATGGCTGCTACGGGTTGAGCAAGAACCGTTCTTACCTACGCATCAAAACCACAATGATAGTTCGTCAAGTTAGTGCTGTTTTAACCTTCGCAAGGACCGGGCGTAGCCACACTCGGTTCAACTAAAGTTGGAGAAACAGACACCCGCTAGTCACCTGTGTGCAAAGCACGGCGGTAAAACCAGTCTTGCGTAAGCGTACGCGTAATGTCGGTCCGGGCCGCTTCATCCAACAGTACCGCCGAACCAAAGTATGACATGCTGGTAAGCAATATGACTTGTATCGCCCACAACTCAATTGTGTTCTACTCGTGCATATAACATCTACGCATAAAACCTAGGCTCGGATGCCACTGTTGGGGAACGTAGTAGTTTCAAAAAAATTCCTACGCACACGCAAGATCATGGTGATGCATAGCAACGAGAGGGGAGAGTGTTGTCCACGTACCCTCATAGACTGTAAGCGGAAGCATTATGACAACGCGGTTGATGTAGTCGTACGTCTTCATGATCCGACCGATCCAAGCACCAAACGTACGGCACCTCCGAGTTCAGCACATGTTCAGCTCGATGACGATCCTCGGACTCTGATCCAGCAGGGTGTCGGGGATGAGTTCCGTCAGCACGACGGCGTGGTGACGATGATGATGTTCTACCAACGCAGGGCTTCGCCTAAGCACCGCAACGATATGATGAGGTGGAATATGGTGGAGGGGGGCACCGCACACGGCTAAGGAACGATCACGATGATCAACTTGTGTGTCTAGAGGTGCCCCCCTCCTCCGTATATAAGGGGGGGAGGAGGAGGGGGCCGGCCAAGGGGGTGGCGCACCCTAGGAGGGGGAAACCTACTCCAAGTAGGTTTGCCCCTCCCTTTCCTAGTCCAAGAAGGAGGGGGAAGGAAGGAGTGGGAGAGGGGAAAGGCAAGGGGGCACCCCCCTTCCTTGTCCTATTCGGACTCAAGGGGAGGGGCGCGCCTCTTGCCCTGGCCGGCCCCTCTCTCTCTCCACTAGGGCCCAACAAGGCCCATTAGTTCCCGGGGGGGGGGGGGGGTTCCGGTAACCCTCCGGCACTCCGGTTTTCTCCGAAATCACCCGGAACACTTCCGGTGTTCGAATATAGTCGTCCAATATATCAATCTTTATGTCTCGACCATTTCGAGACTCCTCGTCATGTCCGTGATCACATCCGGGACTCCGAACAACCTTCGGTACATCAAAACTTATACACTCATAATAAAACTGTCATCGTAACGTTAAGCGTGCGGACCCTACGGGTTCGAGAACTATGTAGACATGACCTAGAACTGTTCCCGGTCAATAACCAATAGCGGAACCTGGATGCTCATATTGGCTCCTACATATTCTACGAAGATCTTTATCGGTCAAACCGCATAACAACATACGTTGTTCCCTTTGTCATCGGTATGTTACTTGCCCGAGATTCGATCGTCGGTATCCAATACCTAGTTCAATCTCGTTACCGGCAAGTCTCTTTACTCGTTACATAATGCATCATTCCGTAACCAACTCATTGGCCACTTTGCTTGCAAGGCTTATAGTGATGTGCATTACCGAGAGGGCCCAGAGATACCTCTCCGACAATCGGAGTGACAAATCCTAATCTCGAAATACGCCAACTCAACATGTACCTTCGGAGACACCTGTAGAGCTCCTTTATAATCACCCAGTTACGCTGTGACGTTTGGTAGCACACAAAGTGTTCCTCCGGTAAATGGGAGTTGCATAATCTCATAGTTGTAGGAACTTTGTATAAATCATGAAGAAAGCAATAGCAACATACTAAACGATCAAGTGCTAAGCTAACGGAATGGGTCAAGTCAATCACATCATTCTCTAATGATGTGATCCCGTTAATTAAATTACAACTCATGTCTATGGTTAGGAAACTTAACCATCTTTGATTAACGAGCTAGTCAAGTAGAGGCATACTAGTAACACTATGTTTGTCTATGTATTCACACATGTATTATGTTTCCGGTTAATACAATTCTAGCATGAATAATAAACATTTATCATGAAATAAGGAAATATATAGTAACTTTATTATTGCCTCTAGGGCATATTTCCTTCATGGTCGACAAGACAAGACCCCTGAAGATCCTTTGTTGTCACTCTTTGAGATGCGGCAACAGAGCATTTTTGCCACGCCTCCATCGCCACCCCAAGGCCTCCTACAACTTGTCAGAAAACGCTAGTTGGGGTGCAGATTTCCAGGAAGGGTGGCCTCTCGCTGCAGAGGGTAAAGCGCCCTAGTACAAGTGTTGTTGTTGTGCCGACAGCGAAACTTGCAGAAAAATTGGTCTGCCGCACGCTAGGAATCACCAGAGATGGTAAAGATGCGATAGAGGCAACTCTGGAAGAGTTCACTTCCAAGTTCAAGGACCAGTTAGCTCCAGAGGTGATTATGGCTATGAGGGAATTTTTCCATCTTGATGACTTGGCTGTCAACGGCGTCGAGGACGCCCTACTTGATCATGGTGGAGAGGGAGCACTAGAGGTTGCTCAGCTAGGGGATGCAACTTTTAGGATGTTTGATGTCGCTAGTCTGCCTGTTAGGGTGTTAATGGTGATTATGTTAGCCCAGCCTCTTAGTGCACCACGTAGTGTTCGGACTACTGTTAGTGTTGTTTCCAGTATTGTCAGTGTGTGTTGTATCAGAAGTGTGTGGTCCTGTACTATGCTATTTTGCTTGCTCAAGTGTTCTGCTGTCACTACAATGGCTCTTCTCTACCCGATGGCTTTGTTCGGTTGCTATAACTGGCAAACGACAAGTGAATTTTTTGTGTGACCCATGATGACACAACCCATCAACACATTAAGTTGGAAAGTCCATGGGCTAAACTGCCCGGCTCGAAGGGCAACGGTTTGCACAACGAGTGCCGCCTCCTCATGTCAGCTCATTTCTACAAGAGACAAAGCTCGATAGCGTCGATAAATTCATCGCTGCCTTCCTTGGTGGCAACAGACTTCAAAGCTTTGCACAATGCCCAACGTTAGGGACTAGGGGAGGAATTCTACTCCTATGGGATGAAAAGTTCTCGATGTCTTCGATATCACCACATCGACCTATTGCCTCTCTTTTCATGGTCTGTATCCGTGCAACCGACGTCTGCTTTAGGGTCACGTCCATATATGGGATAACCGATCACGCTTGCAAAGATGTTTTTTTGCCGAGCTCATATCCCACAAGCCTCCCAATGGGATTGCATGGCTGGCCCTTGGGGATTTCAACCAAATTTATCGTGCACGAGACAAAAATGAGTGAAAATTTAACCGGAGTAGGATCAATTGCTTCTGGGCTGTGCTACAATCTTGTGAGCTCAAGGAAATTCACCTACAAAATAGGCACTTCATTTGGAGTAATGAGCGGGACAACCCAACTCTTTGCAAGCTCAACTCCTTCTTCTATAATGCGGAGCGGGATATGGCCTTCAACACCCATGTGCTAAATGCTTTGTCATCTTCCCTCTCCGACCATTGTCGACAAAGGGCCTAGAAGGCCAAGATCTTTTAAGTTCGAAAACTTCTGGGCTTCCTTGCACGGCTTCCCTGAGGTGGTGAAAAAGGCATGGGATGAGCATGTCAGGCACTCGGAGTTGTACCAAGTCCTATACCACAAGCTCAAATAACCCGCGACCCGGCTTACTGAGTGGAGCAAGAACCTGTTCTCCAAGGCAAAGGTCCAACTCCATGCGACCCTACTTGGGATTCTCCACCTCAACATTGCACAAGAGGCAAGGGCCCTTTCTCTAGAGGAATGTGACATACACTCGAGGCTCAAGTGGAGGGTGATCAGTTTGGCGGTACTTGAGAGGACTAGGAAGAGCCAATGTGCTCGGTTGGCAAACTTGAGGCATGGGGATGCAAACAGAAAATTCTTCCACCGCCACATCAATGCCAGAAGAAGGAAGAATCACCATTCACCGGATTAAACAAGCGCATGGGTGGGTGACCGAGCACAAGGAAAAAGAGAAGATCATCCATGATCACTTCTCTGAGGTCATGGGTAGGGTACATAGTAGCAACAAAGACTTCAACTGGGATGAGCTTGGGGTGGAAACCCATGACTTGCACGACCTGGGTAACACCATCACAGAAGATGAGGTATGGGCGGCCATAAAAGAAATGCCTAGTGATAAGGCGCCAGGTCCAAATGGCTTCACGAGGATCTTCTTCAAGAAGTGTTGGGGAATCATCAAGCATACGGTCATGAGGGTCATCCAGCATTTCGACTCCCTTCAAACCTCCAACCTGCAATGGGTGAATTCCGCCAATGTTGTTCTATTGCCCAAAAAGGAGAGCGCGAAAGACATCTCTGATTATAGACCTATATCAGTCTCATCCATGCCCTAGCCAAAATTATTGCCAAGGTCTTGTCGCTTCGGCTTGCTCCTCTCATGGATGACCTTGTCTCCAATGCACAGAGTGCTTTCATCAAGAGGCGTAGTATCCATGATAACTTCATGTGCGTTCGGAATTTTGCTAGGCGGTTACACAAGTGCAAGACCCCTGCTCTGCTCTTCAAGCTAGACATAAGAAAGGCCTTTGACTCCGTTAAGTGGGAATACATTTTGGATCTCCTCCAGCGTATGGGATTCTTGGACAAGTTCCATGCTTGGATTGCCGCGCTGCTTTCCTCGTCTTCGTCTTGCATTCTCCTGAATGGGATCCCTGTCCCCCATTAAGCTTGATGGTGGGCTCGGTAGGGTGACACCATTTCCCCATTTCTTTTTGTCATCGCGATTGATCTGATAAGATTATGGATTTGGCAACCCGGAAAGGCCTTCTTCACAAGATTCATGGGCGAGGCCCATGGTGTGAACCTCCCTATATGCGGATGATGCCGCCTTTTTTGTGCTCCTATCAACAGATATCGACAACCTTGCGTCCACCTTGAGAGGTTTTGGGGACGCGACTGGCCTTTGCACCAACTTTCAGGGAAGGGCTTGGATTCTCAAAATCAATCCCAACACCATTGTCACCGTTGGCCACATTCACGAGTTCTTCACTCTTTGGATGCTTGTTCATGACTTTCACCTTGGTGGGCAAGCCGAAGATGATATCATTTGGAAGCATGTGAATGATGGGATATACTCGACGGCCACCGCGTATAAGGCTCAATTCCTCGGTTTGACTCTCTCACCCATGGATCACATGGTTTGGAAGGCTTGCCCCCCCTAGGTTAAATTCTTCGCTTGGTTAGCTTCACAAGATCGTATTTGGACCGCCGATCGGTTGGAGAGGCGCGGTTGGGCAAACTGTGGCCTTTGCCAACTATGCAAGAGAGAACAAGAAATGGGGCATCACCTCTTCTTCAAGTGTCAATACATGCTTAGGCTTTGGAGATCTATCATCGAGAAGCTTGGGCTACCTCACGTCAACACCTCCCAGTGGCATCTTGATGAATCTGTCAACGAGTGGTGGGACAAACAAACGATAGCCGAAACCCAAACTGGCATGCCATGACCTCCCTCACCATGCTCATCTCATGGACCGTTTGGAATGAGCGGAATGCTAGAGTGTTTTGTCAAAAATTTGCTCCACTGCCTGTTCTCCTTAGATCCATTCTTGAAGAAGCAAAGTTATAGGTTACTGCCGGCGCAAAGAAATTTGGGTCTGTAATTTTGTGCAAGTAATTTTCATGCCATTTGCGTGGGGTGTTATGTAAACTCTAAACTCTATTCTCTCCTTATTTAATAGATGAGGCAAATCTTATGCCTCCCTTTTAAAAAAATGCTAAGACCATGGCTCACGCTTAAGGATTACGTGAGAGTTGAAATGGCTAAACGAAGAAAAATATGATTTAATTGCTTGGTTTAGGGTCGGAGTTGTTCATGACTTGATATCTTTATATGCTAGGAAGACCAAGTGTGCCATGCTTATTATGATCAAGTGTGTATATATCACATTATTTAGCATTTTTATTTTAAAAGGCAATAATTGTTTACTTGCATGATTGTGTATTAGTAATTTGATGTTAAATTGATAGACTATTGCCTGGAATAATACGTATCTCAAATTCATACTATGATTAGATCATTTGATCAAGAACATGTTAGGTAGCGTTCAACATCAATTTTTTTATTTATCATTTACCTACTCATGGACGAGTAGGAATTAAGCTTGGGGATACTGTTACGTTGCGAACGTATGTATAATTTTGATTGTTAAATGTTTATATTATTACTTTTTATGTTTTTATATCTTTTTTTATTATTTTTTAGACTAATTTATTAGTTAGTGCTTTATGTCAGTTTTTGTTTCACAGAAAGCCATATTTAGGAAGGATCAAATACGATGTCAATTTTTGATAATTTTTTCTGGACTGTAACAGACCCTGTATATATAATAGTACTCAACTTTTGTATTACATGTGTGTAATATGTATTTAAGATATGTGATGCGAACCAACTTGTGATTGAATAGCCAGGAGGATAGTAGTATTTCCTGCAGTTCAAGTCGCATATTTGAGATTGGTGCTTGCATTTTTTTAGATTTATTTCGGGCTTTCTAGCGACGTCTATTTAGTGGGAAGAGATGTTCTCATCAAGTACGAAAGCATCTTTATGTATCTCAACATGACACGGCAGTTCAATATTTCGGAGACGCTCATAACATTGGGTAAGTTTTTGCGCGTTTATAAAAATGAGCGTATGTGCGTATGTGTCTATATTGTGTTAAAAAAAATCACGCATGTGATTGCACCGGACTTAAACCGAAGGATGATCGGGCCCTCTTCCTGGACGCACCCGACGCGTCCGGGACATATGAGTGGTCATTTTACTTTTTTTTTTTGAAGCTAGTGGTCATTTTACTCGTTCCTCAATCCTCATTCCCCGCACTCGGAACTGCTCCCTTTGGGAGGAACCCTAAGTTGAGCTCTTTCCGACTGGGCGGCGGCGGCGGCACCACCTATCAGAACACAAAAAGAGAAGCGACGGCGGGTGGCGGCCGGGGGAAAGTGAGGCGAGGGCGCCTCTTGAGGTGGAGACGGGGACGGGGACGGAAGGGGAATCCGGCAAGTCCACCGAGCAGCAGCCTGAAGCTCTTTCTTGCAGCACCGAGATCCAGAGTAAGGTTCCAGTCCCCCCCTTCCCCATCCTCGTGGCATGACTTCTGAGAAGCTCGAAGACTTTCAGGGGCGGATCATAAAACTGGAGCGGGAGGATATGCCTAACCAGTCGGACACATTGGATGGTGGTGGCGATGAGGCGGAGGATGCGATGGACAGGGGCAAATCTGTTGTCTTGGAGGAGGATCAGTCTGAAGATGTCTCTTGCAGCCCTGAGATCCAGAGTAAGGTTCCAGTCCCTCCTCCTTCTCACGGCATGAAGAAGGGGGATCACAAGGGTCCGGTCATCCCTCCTGAGAAGCTCAAACAATTGGCGGGGCTGCGATCAGAACTGCTTAAGGAGGAGAAAACGCTGTTGGCCGATTTTCGAAGACGGAAGGAGAGAGCACTGGAGGAGCATGAGAGGACCGAAGGTGACTCGTTGCCGTGGACGCCGAGCGTGGAATATGTATCAGTTGTGAGTGGTATTTTGGATGACCTCGAGCGAAACAGAGAGAAACAGAAGGAGGTCAATCCTGTTTTTTTCGAAGCCTTGTCGGCTGAAGTGGGGCGGAAGAAGAGGACCAAGTTGCGGAGGGGCAGCGGCAAATCCCTCTTGGAGGAACCAGTTCTTTCTTGCGGCTCTCTGATCCAGAGTGAGGTTCCAGGTCCTCCTTCCCCTCCTCCTTTACAACAGCAGAGGCAACCATCTGTGTATGACTGCCATGAGATTTATCCGGAAGGTGCCCATGAGGATGAGGTGACAACCATGGAGGTGCATTTCAAAAATTTGGACTTGTCTGGAACCAAATTAGACGACGGGGAAAAGGTTGAGGCCAGGACGCAGCAGTCTGAAGTTATTTCTAGTCGACCTGACATCCAGAGTAAGGTTCCCCCTCGTCGCAGTAAGAAGGGAAAATCCTTCGTGGAGAAGCAGTTGATTGGTCCATTGCCTTGTGAGACTGAGATGCAATCTCAACAACTTCCCCGCGGGCCTGATACCAAGATGCAGTCTCGTGGCAGTAAGAAGGGGAACCGCGGGGGTCATAAGAAGGGGAAGCGCGGAGGTTGTGCTGCGGCTCCATCTGCAAGGCCCAACACCATGCAGCCATGGATCTGAAGCAGGTCCAAGGCTCCAATGAATCCAAACTGTGCCCATGTGATCATGATATGAAGATGGAGATGGACAGAGGCAAATCGGCCCTGGAAATAGCCAAAGAGGAGGAGATGGCCTTTGAGGCCAACAGCTTTGCCTCGTACCGTACAAGCTGGGAATCTAACTGGGGAGCGTGTGGCCGCGCGTTCTTCGAAGACACGAGTGAGTACTGAATACTAGCAAGTTAACACATTCGTGCATGCTTATGCTTTGATCCATCCATTCATGTTAGATTTCTGTAACACCATGGTCTTCTATTTGGTTGGTCTTTGCAGCGACCGTGAGTCCCATGCACTTTACCCACTGCACACCTGGATGCGACCCAGGAGATGCCGCCATCGCTGGGGCCACCCTGCAGATCTTCACCACCAAGCTCGAGGAGTTAAAAGGCGGCCTTGAGTGGCCATTGTCTGTGTATGGGGTGGTTGCCGCTCGAGACTGCGTGGATCACAGCCGCAACCTCCTCTTCTCTTGCGATAGGTGGAGGTCGCAGAAGCTCAGTCAGGACGTATGTATGCTAGTACTTTACCTGATATAATCCTTTCCTACAATTTTTTGTATATTTAATGCATATGTGGTGCCATTCTTCCTTGTCTTCTCTTGCTGTCATATTGTGTCAGTTCAAAAAAAGGTTTAGAAGTAGGTACGTTTTGTTCCTTTAGGATTGCCGGTACTAATAAGTTGTTTGGTGACGCCTGCAGGATCCTTTTTTGCGCTTAATTGGCCCGTCTCGTGCCATTGTGTTTACTGATGATGTTTACTTTGAAACCGAGCTAAGAGTAAAAGGCAAAACATTGTCTCAAGATATAGCATTGATTAGTGGGAGGCGCCATTACAGCGGAGGACGTACCATTTCCTTCAGCAACTGCTTCTGCAGAATAGAGTTATGCATGGAGCGAATTCATGAAACTGTCCAGGCCACTATATTGGGTGTCCGTGTCAAAAATGGACCATGGCCTTTCGATTACGGCGGTAAAGTGGCTTGCCTCTCACCACCGCGGACATATAAGGTCACTGATGGTAAAGTCTTTTATACTACTCATGCCCCATCCATGGAAGTTGTGATGCTTGCTTCACGCGGTAGAACAATGCCTAAGGGTTCATATGGTTACCTTCGTCTATCAAGGCATGTAGTTTCTGTAGAATTGGAAGGAAGCCTGAATGTTGTCATACAAGCCTACTCAGAATCTGGTGATATCACCGCACAAGGTGAGGTTTGCTTCACGCCCAAAGCTTGCAATATAAGTCAGGAGACATGTTTCTTGGGTGACCGTGACCCTAAGGTGGAAGTGGAGATTACTGTCGCTTGGTCTCTTCTTGTTTCGAACAGGCGTCATTTGATGATGAATGGAATGGACTTTGACGAATTGAAAGAAGCGGTCAGTGGGATGGGGGTTTGAATGTTGTGAAGATGATGGCTAAAGAGAGGCACTACAGATCTCTATTTCCTCTAAATTTATCTGTCCGGTCTGTCGAAGTGCCTTTGTATTTCTGCATCTGATAGCAGATATTTATGTTTAATGTCCAGCAATTCGGCTATTAACTGCATGTTATGTAGGCAACCATATGTGTACAACTTGTAAGTTATGTTGTGTTTTTTCTTTCGGAACGCGCAAGAGAATTGCGCTGTCATATCATTAAGATTAAGAGGGAAAAAGAGATGCAAGTTTTACAGAACCTCGTAACAGAGGCCACACCACCCAAATCCACCGGCACAGAGCTCTGCCTAACTACTCGTGCCTACCCACAACTCTACGGTTACGGCACCTCTGCCGCCACGCGAGTAGCCATAGCCTCCATTCCATTCGGGAACAATGCCCGCCACTACCACCGAAGCGGCGGCCGAGATGTTATCGAACACCAACCCTACTGTTGCGCTCCTTTCAGATCCTACGCATGACGAGGATAACCGAGGAGTTCAAGTCCTTCCTTGCCGTAGCTGGCTCCGAGGTGCTGGCGTTGGTCCACCAATCCACCACGGAGTCATGCTGGGAAGGCGCATGCCGTTCGCGGCGCACAATGCGCAGCACCTCGAAACATATGGCGCGGGAGAAAGAGCATTGCACCAGGAGTTATGTTGTGTTATTTTTATTTTATTTTTTGCAGGGAAAATTATGTTGTGTGATTATTTTATTTTTTGCGGGGAAATTATGTTGTGTTAAGTATGGCTGATTAATCAGCTGTCTTATAACGTGTGCATATAGGTTGATTGGAAAATTTGTTCTTCCTTTTGTTTCAATCAGCCGTTCTTCCTTTCGTTTACAAGTAAAATCAAATTTGCTACCTCTCGTGGTTTCAATGTATGTGAAGTAGGTCATTATCACGTCAACATTTTGCTCTTTCAGTAGTGTTTCGGCGTGATGGACCCAGTAATGAACATGTTCTTTTCTTTACTGGATCACTGAAAAAAGCAACTCCATGAAACGGCCCGAGCTGTTTTTTTAACAGATTAACAGGGCATGAAATAAGTTGTCAAAAAAAAAAACTGGGCATGAAATAACCTGAGTTTAACGACAGGTCATACAAGATAGACATCATAGACACAACCTTATGGCGAATCAGGTGAGCATTCTCCCTCTCAAGTTAGCTTTACTTCACCCAATACTAGTTGGTTGACAAAGAAGATGTTGTAGCAGGTGCCACTATGATATTGGCAAAAAAGACCTCATGCTCCAACTCGCCGGTTCCAGATATCAAATCTCATCTTCAAAACTAGCACCTTGTGCAACTGTGCAAACAAAAAAGAGAACTAACAAGGTGGGAATTATGATGCGTTTGGTAGGCCACATTCCCCTCAGCCAGGCCCGCGCGAGATGAAATCGGCCTGTTTGGTTGCCTGGGCTGCATCTGTTTCCTCACCCGCACGAAACTTAAAGTAGCTATGGGCCTGCATCCAGGGGAATGGCTGAATCGACTGTTTTTCCAGAGCCAGACTCGCTCAAGCCATGCGTGACGAGCATATGCACGCGTGGGGAAGCGCGGGAGACGACGGGACGTCTCATAGCTCCCAACGCTCTCTCCAGTCACCTCACACGGCAGTTCACACACACTCGCTCTCTCTCCCCTCATCGCCCCTTCGGTGTTTTCGATGGCAGAGCCATCGTCATGCCCCCACTCACATCATTGTCGGTAGCCAATGTTTTTATGGCGTAACGTGTTTTATGGCGACCGACCCCGTCATAACATTATAACGCTTATGGCGTACGGCGTAGCGACATCATAGACACAATTGTTGGGGAATGTAGCATGCAATTTTAAAAAAAAAATCCTATGATCACGCAAGATCTATCTAGGAGATGCATAGCAACAAGACGGGGAGAGTGTGTCCACGTACCCTCGTAGACTGAAAGCGGAAGTGTTAGATTAACGCGACTGATGTAGTCGAACATCTTCACGATCCAACCGATCCAAGTTCAGCACATGTTCAGCTCGATGACGTCCCTCGAACTGTTGATCTAGTAGAGGGTCAAGGGAGAGTTCCATCAGCACGACAGCATTGTGACGGTGATGGTGATGTGATCCGCGCAGGGCTTCGCCTAAGCACTACGACGCTATGACCGGAGGAGTAAACTGTGGAGGGGGCACTGATGAGGATACAGACCTGGGGTAGGGTCATAGGCCTGACCTATACGTCCTACCCAAGGTCACTACCCAAGAAGACAAGAAGTTCAAGAGGCAGCATAGACCCCCAGTCGAAGATGTCGAGTGCAATCCACTCGACATCAAGTCACTCGGGAATCTTCTTACCTACTGGCACTCGACCATCCAGAGAATCACTCGACCTTCCGAAGATTAGGAGTCACTCAGCATTACAATGAGCAGGCATTCACTCCGTAGTCTTTAAGGTCATTAACAGCACTTAAGGCTGGCGTTACCAGTAACGCCACCGCTTTATGTACATTAAGCCCCTTGTAATGGAGGGCGGAAAGGGTCCTGGCGAACTCTATATAAGCCACCCCCCTCCTCTGGGACAAGGGTTCACACCCCCTGTAACATCACACATATAATCCTATCGACCACCGAGACGTAGGGCTATTACTTCCTCCGAGAAGGGCCTAAACTCGTAAAACACGTGTGTACATCTTCACCATAGCTGAGATCTTGCCTCTCCATACCTACCCCCCTTTCTACTGTCAGCCTTAGAACCACGACAGTTGGCGCCCACCATGGGGCAGGTGTCTTAGCGACTTGTTGGTGAAGTTGCAAGTTTTTCCGATCATCATCATGGTTTCCGGCGGCGGATTGGATGAGGGCCGCGAGATCCATCTCGGCGCGCTCGTTTTCGTCCCGATGACTCAGCATGGCTTCAGGAAGCTCCGCTTGACGTTGAGGCGCTCCTCGTCCGAGGGGCGACACACTTTCGCGCGTGCGTTCGCGGCGTCCTTCTCCGGCAGCCGTCGACCCAGTATCAGTTGGCTCCGATGGTGTCTTCCCTCCCCGCTGTTCGCCGCCGCAAGCGATCCGGTCGATCGCGGCTTCAGCGGTGGGTGAAACACGTGGTGGCTCGGCGTTTGGCCACCCACCAACTCACGACAATCGATCCCGACAAAACTCTCCACGGCTTCTTCAATCTGTCGACTGGCTCCGCGGAGACTGCGTCCGAGTGCGATAGCAGCGACCCTGCGGCTGAAGTCCTGATGGTCGATGGTCCGCATGGCCCACCTGGCTTCCGTCACGAAGGCGGCGAACATGGTGGCGGCGATCCGTCGTGCGTCCATGAGGAATATCATCCCGAACCCCTTTCTTCGCAGCAGAGAGAAGAACTTCGCCGCCGCAACATGGATGCACTCCACACACCCATCGTTGGAGAAACCCCCGAGGATCGGGCCTTGGAGGAGGCGCGCTTGGCTAATTTGGCTGAGCGCACTCAACTGGAGAACCTGCAGCGCGCTCTCGACGAGTGGGCTCGGGAGCGGGTCCCTGAGTCCAGTCGATGACATCTTTTCCCGCCTCCACCTAAGGTATATCGTACTCCGATTCAGAACCTCACAGCTGCGGCCCGAATTGCAGAGTCGATCCAACCTTCCCAGTCGGAGGCTGGCAGAGGGTTGATGCAGATCCGGGCCTTGCTCCGGGCAGCAGGAGAGTAGAACACTGCAGTGTCTCAGTCGCAGAATAGGATTCACAGCAGATCCGTAGTAGCGGATACAGTTCAGTCGGCCCATAGCCCAAGATAGCCCCTGCGGCGTGAAGGCCGTGGATAGTATGATCGTCAGCTCGTCCGCGACAATCATCGTCGAGAGCCTACGCCTCCTTCGAGGGGTGCGTCATATGTGCCTCGGCAGAACGATGATAGGCGCCATCACAGTGACGAGCGCAGAGCTCCAGTCGACCCAAGAGAGCTAGGCTTCGATGCGAGATCCATTCTCGTTCAAGGCTTGGTCTGCCGGAACAGAGCGCATAGAGAAGACCCTGGCAGAGATCGTCCAAGTGGCAGCAGATTGCATATTTCAGGTCCAGAGTGTTTCAGCAGAGCCATCAGGGCGGCAGTGATTCCCTCCAACTTCAGGTTGGCAACCAGAGTCAGTAAGTTCACTGGAGAATCCAAGCCTGAAACCTGGCTTGAGGATTACCGAGTGGTTGTGCAGATTGGAGGCGGAAATGATGAAATAGCAATAAAGCATCTCCCTCTTATGTTGGAAGGGTCGGCCCGAGCGTGGTTGACTCAGTTGACTCCAGGCAGTATACACAATTGGGAGGAGCTGGCTCGAGTGTTCGTTAGAACTTTTGAGGGCACGTGCAAGCGACCAGCAGGATTGCCCGAGTTGCAACATTGTGTACATAAGCCGAATGAGACTTTGAGGGAATTCATTCAGAGATGGACCACTTTGCATCACACCGTTGAAAATGTATCAGAGCATCAAGCAGTGTGCACTTTCAAGGAAGGCGTCAAATACAGAGTGTTGGTCCTGAAGTTCGGTCGGACTGGGGATATGACTCTGACTCGAATGATGGAGATAGCCACCCGATACGCTAACAGAGAAGAAGAGGATTGACTCCATAGCGGGAAGAGTAAACCAGTCGGCCAAGAGGCCGGTGGAGGTAACTCCAGTCGGAAATAGAAGCGTAAGACCGAGTCAGCGGCACCCGGTGAGATTGCAGCAGTGGCTCAAGGAAAGTTTAAGGGAAAACCTAAGGGGCCCTGGCCCCCTAAGAAGGTAAAGGATAAAGCAGGAAATGATGTGTTGGATTTACCAGTCACAGCCACACGAAGAAAGATGAAGAAGGTAATCTGATTTACCCAAAGCATACCACTCGACAATGTCGACTCTTGATCCAGCAGTTCCGAGAGAAACAACCCAATGAGAAGGAGAAAGAGTCGGACAAAGATGAGGATGAAGAGGAAGATGATGGTTATCCCAAAGTCAATTCCACTCTCATGATTTTTGCTGATGTTGAGAGCAAGAGTCGGTTGAAGGTTATCAACAGAGAAGTGAATATGGTTGCTCCAGCGATGGCGACCACATACCTGAAATGGTCTCAGACAGCCATCACATTCAACCAGTCTGACCATCCTGCTCGTGTAGCCACCCCCGGGAGGCAAGCACTGGTGGTCGACCCAGTGGTCGGAGGCACTCGTCTGACTAAAGTGCTGATGGATGGAGGTAGCGGTCTGAATATCCTTTATACTGAAACCTTGAAGGGGATGGGCATTCCGATGTCCAAACTTAGCGAGAGCAATATGAGCTTCCATGGTGTTATCCCCGTAAAGAAAGTAGAATCACTCGGCCAGATCGCTCTCGACGTGGTTTTCGATGATTCCAAGCATTACTGTAAGGAAAAGTTGACGTTTGAAGTCGTGGATTTCCAGAGTGCTTATCATGCCATTCTGGGGAGGCCTGCATACGCACGTTTCATGGCTCGACCATGTTACGTGTACCTCAAGTTGAAGATGCCTGGCCCCAAAGGTGTGATCACAGTTACTGGCAATCGACGGAAGGCGGAGGAATGCTTCCAGAAAGGTTCCAAAATTGCCGATATGCAGATGGCAGCTGTTGAACTTCAAGAGTATTAGAAGAATGCAGATCCGAGTGATTTGCTCCGAGCCAAGAAGCCTGCCACAGATTCTGCATTTCAGTCGTCTGGTGAAATGAAGCCGATTCATATTCATCCGATCGATCCCAATGCCACGCCGACTCATATATCAACGACACTCGACAGCAAATAGGAAGAAGCGCTCATCCAGTTCCTCCGTGAGAACTGGGACATCTTTGCATGGAAACCCTCTGACATGCCGGGTGTACCCAGAGGACTGGCTGAGCATCGTTTGCGTGTCGACCCCAAGGAAAAACCCATCAAAGAGCACCTTCGGCGGTCCGTCGTGCAGAAGAGGAAAGCGATTGGCGAAGAGGTGGCTCGGCTGCTAGCAGCAGAGTTCATCCGAGAGATCTACCACTCCGAGTGGCTTGCCAATGTAGTCATGGTTCCTAAGAAGGACGATTCACTTCGTATGTGCATTGATTTCAAGCATATCAATTGGGCCTGCCCAAAAGATCACCTCCCTCTCCCCCGCATCGATCAGATTGTTGACTCGACTGCGGGGTGTGAGCGCTTGTCTTTTTTAGATGCATATTCCGGGTATCATCAGATCCGACTGTATGGTCCCGATGAAATAAAAACAGCCTTCATCACCCCATTTGGGTGCTTTTGCTATGTCACCATGCCATTCGGTCTTAAGAATGCCGGAGCCACATTCATGAGAATGATTCAGAAGTGCCTGCTCACTCAAATTAGTCGGAATGTGGAAGCATACATGGATGACATTGTAGTAAAGTTTCGCAAAGGTTCCGACCTATTGACTGACCTTGCAGAGACCTTTGCCAACCTAAGGAGGTACGATATCAAGCTTAATCCGTCAAAGTGCATGTTTGGAGTTCTAGGAGGAAAGTTACTCGGTTTTCTCGTTTCCGAACGAGGGATCGATGCTAATCCAGAAAAAGTTGCTACCATCCTCCGAATAAAGCGCCCTGTGCGAGTACATGACGTTCAGAAGTTGACTAGTTTTTTGGCCGCCTTGAGTCGATTCATTTTTCATCTCGGTGAAAAGGCCTTGCCTCTTTACCGACTGATGAAGAAATCTGATAAGTTCGAGTGGACTAAAGAAGCTGACACAGCGTTTGCAGAACTCAAAACCCTGCTTTCCACCCAGCCAGTGCTCGCTGCGCTAGCCAGCAAAGAGCCTTTACTGCTTTATATTGCAGCCATTGGACAAGTTGTCAGCACAGTACTCACAGTCGAGCGAGTAGAGGAAGGAAAAGCCTACAAGATTCAACGCCCAGTTTATTATCTCTCCAAAGTTTTGACTCCATCCAAGCAACGATATCCTCATTATCAGAAGCTTGTCTATGGAATATACATGACCATGAAAAAGGTTGCACATTACTTCTCTGATCACTCCATCACAGTCGTCAGCGATGCACCATTATCTGAGATTTTGAATAACAGGGATGCAACTGGTCGAGTGGCAAAATGGGCGATTGAACTCCTTCCATTGGATATCAAGTTTGAGGCAAAGAAAGCTATCAAGTCCGAAGCAATCGCAGATTTCCTTGCCGAGTGGATTGAGCAGCAACTGCCGACTCAAGTTCACTCGAAGCATTGGACTATGTTCTTTGATGGTTCCAAGATGCTGAACGGATCAGGTGTTGGGGTAGTATTGGTGTCCCCCCGTGGAGACAAGCTTAACTATGTTCTCCAGATTCATTTTGATTCTTCCAATAATGAAGCAGAATATGAAGCACTTTTATATGGGTTGCGTATGGCCCTTTCACTCGGCATCCGTCGCCTTATGGTATATGGCGACTCAGATTTGGTGGTTAATCAAGTGATGAAGGAATGTGATGTCAGAAGTCCAGCCATGACTGGTTATTGCAATGTTGTTAGAAAGCTGGAAAAGAAGTTTGAATGATTGGAGCTTCACCATATACCCCGATTGAAAAATCAAGCTGCAGATGAGTTGGCAAAGATAGGTTCAAAGAGAGAGGCCATTCCCTGCAATGTGTTTCTGGAACATATTCATTCACCTTCAGTTCAGGAAGATCCTTTCACTGAAGAGTCGCCACAGCCCAAGAGCGCCATAGATCCGACTGAAGTCGAAATCCCAGCGGTGGTCGACTTAGTCATGGAGGTTTTGGTCATCACTCCCGACTGGACGGTGCCGTACATCGCATACATTCTTAGGAAGGAACTTCCAGAGGATGAAGAAGAGGCTCGACAGGTCGTCCGACGATCTAAGGCCTTTACCGTGATAAAAGGACAGCTGTCCAGAGAAAGTGTAACTGGGGTCTGCCAGAAGTGCATCACGCCAGAAGAAGGCCGAATGATCCTCAATGATATTCACTCGGGGACCTGTGGTCTCCATGCGTCCTCTCGAACCATCGTGGCCAAAGCATACCGAGCGGATTTTACTGGCCACGGGCCAACATGATGGCAAAGGAAATAGTGGACAAGTGTGAAGGCTGTCAGTTTTACTCCAACATGTCTCACAAACCTGCGTCAGCTCTGAAGACAATTCCACTCGTCTGGCCTTTTGCTGTCTGGGGATTGGACATGGTTGGACCTCTGAGGACTGGCAGGAGCGGATTTACTCATGTGCTGGTGGCAGTCGACAAGTTCACCAAATGGATCGAGGCCAAGCCCATTAAAAACCTTGAAGCAAGTACAGTCGTGAGTTTCATCAGGGAACTAATATTCAGATATGGTGTTCCAGATAGCATCATCACAGATAACGGCTCAAACTTTGACTCTAATGAGTTCAGAACCTTTTGTGCTTCCCAAGGCACGAGGGTCGACTATGCTTCGGTCTCTCATCCTCAGTCAAATGGGCAGGCTGAGCGAGCAAATGGATTGATTCTCAAAGGACTGAAACCCCGGTTGATGCGCGACCTCAAGCATGCAGCAGGAGCTTGGGTCGAGAGCTCCCATCGGTACTTTGGGGACTAAGGACAACTCCTAATCGGTCGACTGGAAGGACTCCATTCTTCTTAGTCTATGGAGCCGAAGCCGTACTCCCGAGTGATTTGCTCCACAATGCGCCCCGAGTCAAACTCTTCTCAGAAGAAGAAGCGGAGCAAGCTCGACAAGATGCAGTCGATCTCTTGGAAGAAGAAAGAGAGATGACCTTGATCTGGTCGACCATTTATCAACAAGATTTGCGTCAATTCCATGCCAGAAACATAAGGGGTCGGGCATTTCAAGAAGGAGACCTGGTTCTTAGGGTGGACCAGCAGAAACCACACAAGCTCGCTCCTTCTTGGGAAGGCCCTTTCGTCGTCACCAAGGTGCTCCACAACGGAGCGTATCGTCTCTTCAACGTCGAACACAATAAAGATGAGCCATGCGCTTGGAATGCGGAACTGCTCCGCCCTTTTTACTCTTAAGTATTTAGACTAATGAGATGTAATAAGAAATACCTTTTAGTTTGAGTATCAAAAGACATGATTTTACAGTCTTCCGAATGATTGTTGTTCATTTTTTGCATCTTCTAAAATCCCCCAGTGGGTGCCTTAGCTGCGAATCCGTTTCGCCTAAGTTAAAGAAAAATCTTACCGAGTGGTGATCCTGCCTCTCACTCGGAGGCTTAGTTGCGAATTTGTTTCGCCTAAGTACTAAAAATCCTACCGATGGTGAGTCTGCCTCTCACTCGGGGGCTTAGCTGCAGTCCAGTACTCGCCTAAGTAATAAAAAATCCTACTGAGTGGTGAGTCTGCCTCTCACTCGGGGGCTTAGCTGCAGTCCAGTACTCGCCTAAGTAATAAAAATCCTACCGAGTGGTGAGTCTGCCTCTCACTCGGGGGCTTAGCCGCAGTCCAGTACTCGCCTAAGTAATAAAAAATCCTACCGAGTGGTGAGTCTGCCTCACACTCGGGGGCTTAGCTGTAGTCTAGTACTCGCCTAAGTTTGAAAATTAAGAAGTCCTACCCAACGATACAGGTCGGCCATGGCCCCCCCGGGGTTGCACCGTCAAGAAGAAGGACGAGATTGTAAAAGGCTTAGCTGCAGTCCAGTACTTGCCTAAGTTTGAAAAATCCTACCGAGTGGTGAGAAATCCTCCCACTCGGGGGCTTAGCTACAGTCCAGTACTTGCCTAAGTTTGAAAAATCCTACCAAGTGGTGAGCAATCCTCCCACTCGGGGGCTTAGCTGCAGTCCAGTACTTGCCTAAGTTTGAAAAATCCTACCGAGTGGTGAGCAATCCTCCCACTCGGAGGCTTAGCTGCAGTCCAGTACTCGCCTAAGTTTGAAAAATCCTACCGAGTGGTGAGCAATCCTCCCACTCGGGGGCTTAGCTGCAGTCCAGTACTCGCCTAAGTTTGAAAAATCCTACCGAGTGGCGAGCAATCCTCCCACTCGGGGGCTTAGCTGCAGTCCAGTACTCGCCTAAGTTTGAAAAATCCTACCGAGTGGTGAGCAATCCTCCCACTCGGGAGCTTAGCTGCAGTCCAGTACTCGCCTAAGTTTTGAAAACCCTCCAGAGTGAAAATTGATCTTCTCACTCAAGAACTTAGCAAAGTGCAGGCCGACCACGACCCCACTTCAGAATTGTACCATCAAGAAGAAGGACGAGATTGAGCGTGTCACCAAGGCGAACCACTCTCAGGAACGTCAAAACCATTGCTGAATACCTTGTTGATGAGTTAACCAGCCCCGCTGAATGGTATGGGTTGACCGCGACCCCCCCGGGGCTGCACCGTCAAGAAGAAGGACGAGATTGTGCGCACTAACAAAGGCCCATCCAACGGCTGGCGCCAAAGCAGACGACTGACAGGAACGTCAAGACCATTGCTGAGTGCCTTGCTGATGAGCTGATCAGGGCTGCTTAAGGATCGTCCAACTGGTCGATTGTCGATTCTTCTTCAGGAGCTACATCAAACAAACAGAAACCAATCGGGGAGAAGAACAAATTTCACTCGAAGGTAAACGCAATGTATTCGAAGATAAATCCAAAGCTTCCTAACTGTAGATTAAAGTACTCGGGCATCAGGCCCGAAGGAGTTTTAACGATTACAAAATCACTCGACATTTTGAGGCAAATAAAGGTGAAGCATAATGTTTTTCAATCACTCGGCGGGAGAAGGACTGGCCGGGTCGCAGAAGCGGTGGAGGTCGATGCCGTCGGCAATTCAAGTGGCTGCCTCGAGAAAGGTGTCCATGAAGGACTAGAAAGAGTGCTTCTTAGTATTCGCTACCTTGAGAGCAGCCAGCTTGTCTTCCTTAGCCTCCTTGTAGTGCACTCGGACCAATGACAAGGCGACGTCAGCACCACAGCGAGCAGAGGACTTCTTCCATTCTTGCACTCGGCCTGGGATCTGATTAAGTTGAGTCATCAGCGACTCGAGGTCTTGAGAAAGTTCCGCCTGAGGCCAGAGTTCAGCGTCCACTCGGGTCATTGCCGCCTTCAGTCGAGCCAGATAAGCGACTACACCATCTAAGCGTGACTCCAATCGCAGCAGATTCATTGCAACGTCATCTTTCATGGGACAATTGACGGGGTCGAGACCTGTCTCGACCCGCCCAGTTTCGGCTTCCAAGTCCTGACACAGTTCTGTCCCATCGCGAAAAACGATGAGTCGACAATATAACGACAAACTTCAATCGATGACAAATTGACTAGTCGAATGATCATACCTTCAAGCTTCAGAACAAGTTTCATGGCGAGTTTTTCCGGATAAGACTCTAGCTTGTCTGTCTTGGCTCTGAGGCCGCCGACTTCTGTGGTCAGGTTCTCCTTGTCCTTCCTCAGCTGCTCGACTTACTGATTAGCTTCCGAGATGGTGGCCTTCAACTTCGCGTTCTCCTCCTCCAATTCGCCGACTGAAGCCAGCTTCTGGTCCGCAAGCTTCATCTTCTCGTGTGCTTCCTTCTGAGCAGCGGCAAGGTCCAGGTCCTTCTTCTCCAAAGCCTCCTTCATCCTCTCTAAAGAAACAACACTCTTCAGACGAGCCTGAAGTTGGCGATTTTCACTATGCACATCTGCTTGTGTGAAGTCACTCAGTTCAAAGAAATTGAAAGAAAAACCAGTGCGAAGTGCGAGCTACAAAGCAAACAAAACGGTCGAATGATTACCTCCCATGATGGCCGTCTCTTCTTGAGCAGTCTTGAGATTCTTCTTTGCGAGTTCAAGGTCAAGTTCAACGCTGATATGATTCTTCTTTAACTCGGAGAGCCGAGCTCCAAGATCACAAGACCTCTGCAGTCAGCAAGAGAGAAATGTCAGTCGACAGAAATAAGAGACAGTGACAGAGAAAAATTACTCTAAGACTACTGCAGAATCAAATATTCAACAGTAGTCTCGGGGACTACACCCAGTGGGTGCACTTAGCATGCCCCCACTGGTTCAGATCACTACTCAGCAGGGTCTGCCCAGCGTGAGTTCAAAAAAGCAAGAGGATACATCATTAGACCTCAGTCGACTGCCAGCAGTCGACTGTGGTCTCGGGGACTACACCCTGTGGGTGCACTCGGCGTGCCCCCACTGATTTGAACATTTTACTGAGACTCAGCTCTAGGCGAGCGGAGCTGAAGATTTCCTAAATTCTAAAGAAAGGAACACCTAGTGGGTGATAAGATATAAAGCAACACTCAAAAGTTCAGTCGGAGTTTTGCTGACTTGAACATTGGTCTGAAGGGCAGTGCTGGCGTTGTAAGCTACCTGGCTAGCTTCATGCATCACCTTCACCTGCTCCATGATAAGGTTCACCTGACGAAGAGCTTCCCTATCGTCGCCCGGTGAGTCGTCTGGAGTTTGATACGTGGTAAGAGTGATGGCTCCAAGGTGGTCGAAGCAGTTACCGGGTCGGACGAGTGGAGTTGCACTGGAGCGGCATGAGTCTATGTAGTCGATCCCGACGGACGATCAGTCATCAACGGATTGGCGAATGTGACGTTGGTCCAAACCGGCCCTTCGGAACGTTCGACCACCGCCTCAAGCGCCGACATCGACTGGGACTTGGATTTCAAGCCTCCTCCTGCTCGAGCCTCCACTCTTCTTCCTCCTCTCCTGTAGAGGCGCTTCTTCTTCCTCGTCATCAGGGAGCACAACAATCTCTTGCGGAGCTACAGAAAGAGAGAAGTATCAAATATTCAGCCGATTGACTACCCACTCGACTAAATGAAACTTGGTCGAACGAACTTACCAGCTCGGGAGGTGGCCTCCTCGTCTCCTGGTGCCTTATCGACATCCATGTCAGTAGCAGCAGAGGTGGGTCTGGAAAGATGCATAATCCAATCGGTCAGAACAGAAATTTCAGTCGGTCTGTATAAGCACAAGCGTGTTACTCACCCTGAAGCCACTGGGACGTCCATCTTGATCCGTGGCAAAGTCTTCCGAGTCTTGGGAGGGGCAACCTTGGGCTGCTTGGCGGTCTTCTCTGTCGGTTCCAGAGTCGACGTCCGAGTGCGCTTCTGAGCGTGGGTACTCGGAGCCACGTTCTTCCCGCGCCTGCCCGCCGGGTCGTGTTGCTGCTTGGATCGGCATCTCGGAACGCGACGGCGAGTCGACCTCTTCCTCGTCGTCTGACTCCTTGCTCTCCTCCTCCTCCTCTCCATCCGAAGATTCCCAGTCGCCGCTCTCGTCTGTGCTGTCCTCTTCCTGCTTGCCCTGCTCTAGAGCTTGTTCACCGTTGGGTATAGAGTACATGTCGGTGAAGACCTACAAGATGAAAAGTCAACCAAAATCAGTCGACATCAAATGCAGTCAGAACAGTCAGAACCAAGCAGTCAGAACAAAAGGGCATACCTTGTCGGGTGGATTGTTGTCTCTGAAAGGGATAACTCGCCTGGATCCTCTGGGATTGTCCTAATTGCCTGTGATACTCCTCAACCACATGGCTACGGTCTCGGACGACACTTCCTCTGGATGGACCCGAGCGGTGTCTTCAGGTCCAGAGTATAGCCACATAGGATGATCACGGTCCTGGAGAGGCTGGATGCGTTGATACGTCTCCATCGTATCTACTTTTCCAAACACTTTTGCCCTTGTTTTAGACTCTAACTTGTATGATTTGAATGGAACTAACCCGGACTGACGCTATTTTCAGCAGAACTACCATGGTGTTGTTTTTTGTGCAGAAAATAAAAATTCTTGGAATGTCCTGAAACTCCACGGAACACCTTAGAAAAAATAAAGAAAAATCGTCACAAAAGATGAAGACCAGGGGGCCCACACCCTGCTCACGAGGGTGGGGGGTGCGCCCCCCTACCTCATGGGCCCCCTGGTGGCCCTCCGACGCCAACTCCAACTCCATATATTGGCTTTCGGGGAGAAAAAATCAGAGAGAAGAAATCATCGCGTTTTACAATACGGAGCCGCCGCCAAGCCCTAATCTCTCTCGGGAGGGCTGATCTGGAGTCCGTTCGGGGCTCCGGAGAGGGGGATTCGTCGCCGTAGTCATCATCAACCATCCTCCATCACCAATTTCATGATGCTCACCGCCGTGCGTGAGTAATTGCATCGTAGGCTTGCTGGACGGTGATGGGTTGGATGAGATTTATCATGTAATCGAGTTAGTTTTGTTAGGGTTTGATCCCTAGTATCCACTATGTTCTGAGATTGATGTTGCTATGACTTTGCTATGCTTAATGCTTGTCACTAGGGCCCGAGTGCCATGATTTCAGATCTGAACCTATTATGTTTTCATGAATATATGTGTTTTCTTGATCCTATCTTGCAAGTCTATAGTCACCTATTATGTGTTATGATTCGGCAACCCCGAAGTGACAATAATCGGGACCACTCCCGGTGATGACCGTAGTTTGAGGAGTTCATGTATTCACTATGTGCTAATGCTTTGTTCCAGTTCTCTATTAAAAGGAGGCCTTAATATCCCTTAGTTTCCAATAGGACCCCGCTGCCACGGGAGGGTAGGGCAAAAGATGTCATGCAAGTTCTTTTCCATAAGCACGTACAACTATATACGGAATACATGCCTACATTACATTGATGAACTGGAGCTAGTTCTGTGTCACCCTATGTTATGACTGTTACATGATGAACCACATCCGACATAATTATCCATCGCTAATCCGGTGCCTACGAGTTTTCCGTCTACTGGTTTACATTTATTTACTTTTCCATTGCTACTATTACAATCACTACAAAATACCAAAAACATTACTTTTGCTGTCTTTACTTTTGTTACTGTTACCACCACTATCATATTACTTTGCTACTAAACACTTTGCTGCAGATACTAAGTTTCTAGGTGTGGTTGAATTGACAACTCAGCTGCTAATACTTGAGAATATTCTTTGGCTCCCCTTGTGTCGAATCAATAAATTTGGGTTGAACTCTACCCTCGAAAACTATTGCGATCCCCTATACTTGTGGGTTATCAAGACCTTTTTGTGGCACCGTTGCCGGGGAACATAGATCTATTCTTTGAGTCACTTGGGCTTTATATCTGCTGGACACTATGAAGAACTTGAAAGATGATCGAACTACTATTTTGCCCTCAACTACGAGGGGAGGTAAGGGACTGCCATCTAGCCTTGCACTAGATTCTCGTTCTGTTATGAGTAAGTTTGCGACACCTAAACCTACTACTGCTATTGATTCTGATATGTCGCATGTTATTGATGATGCCACTTCTTCTATGCACGATACTTATGATGAAACTACTTCTATGCTTGATACTACTGTGCCACTTGGTGAATTTCTTGATGAGCAAATTGCTAGGTCTAGAGAAAGAGAAATTGTTGAACCTGAACACGATGATGTTAGTGATGATGAACCTATGCCTGCTATTCCCGAGGGTTATCTTTTTGATGCTGAATCTTCAGCAGCTATTCTTGCTTGCCATGATAAACGTGAACTTAAGAGGTTGCTAGTTAAATGGAGTAAAGAATCTTTTAGAGATAGAATGAGACCCGACCCTGCTTTTGCTACTTCACCTATCTGTGTGCCTGATCAGGATTATTATGATTTTTCTGTTGATCCAGATATAATTACTTTGGTTGAATCTGATCCTTTTTATGGCTATGAATCTGAAACTATTGTGGCACATCTTACTAAGTTAAATGATATAGCTTCCCTATTTACTAATAATGAGAGATGGCGCTACCTTTATTTACTTAAGATATTTCCGTTCTCATTAAAGGGTGATGCTAAGTTATGGTATAATTCTCTTGATCCTGGTTGTGTGCGAAGTCCCCAGGATATGATTTATTACTTCTCTGCTAAATATTTCCCTGCTCATAAGAAACAAGCTGCTTTGAGGGAAATATACAATTTTGTGCAAATTGAAGAAGGGAGTCTCCCACAAGCTTGGGGGAGGCTTCTCAAGTTACTTAATGCTTTGCCTGATCATCCTCTTAAGAAACCTGAAATATTTGATATCTTTTATAATGGACTAAGTGATGCTTCCATAGATTACCTAGATAGTTGTGCTGGTTCTCTTTTCAGAGAAAGAACACCGGATGACGCTGAACTTCTATTGAATAATATGTTGGCAAATGAAAATAATTGGGCACCTCCCGAGCTACCTCCTGAGCCACTTCCTGAGCCAATTACTGAGCCTATTCCTAAACCAACTCCGAAGAAGAGAGGTGTTCTATTTCTCAGTCCTGAAGATATGCAAGAGGCAAAGAAATCTATGAAAGAAAAAGGTATTAAAGCTGAAGATGTTAAGAATTTACCTCCTATTGAAGAAATACATGGTCTTAATTTACCGCCTGTTGAAGAAGTATATGATCTCAATTACTTATTTACTGAAGAACCTCCCGATATCCCGACATAGGTAGTAAAGGTAAATTCTCTCTATAGATATGATAAAGCTGAAGTACCTCCTACTAAAATTGCTAGTCAGTGCTTGGATCAGTTTGATGACTTTATGTTTAAGCAAGATGACTTTAATGCTTATTTTGGCAGACAATTAAAATAGAATACCTTTATGATTAAACACTTGGGTGATTATATGGCTGATATTAGAGGTGAACTTAAACTTGTTAGCAAATATGCTTCTATGGTTACCACTCAAGTAGAACAAGTACTTAAAGCTTAGAAAGAAGTGCTTGATGAAATGAATAGTAAGAAAAATGATTATGTTGTTAGAGTGGCTACTAGAACTGGTAGAATGACTTAAGAACCTTTGTATCCTAAAGGACACCCTAAGAGAATCGAGAAAGATTCTCAGAGAAAAAATATTGATGTACCTAGTTCTTCTAAAAGGAAGAAAAAGAAAAATGATAGGACTTTGCAAACTTCTAGTGAACCTATTGCTGAACCACCTGAGAATCCAAATGACATCTCTATTTCTGATGCTGAAACATAATCAGGTGATGAACATGAACCTAGTGATAATGTTAATAATAATGTTCATGTTGATGCTCAACCTAGTAATGATAATGATGTAGAAGTTGAACATGCTGTTGATCTTGATAACCCACAATCAAAGAATCAACGTTATGATAAAAGAGACTTTGTTGCTAGGAAACATGGTAAAAAAAGGGAACCATGGGTTCAGAAACCCATGCCTTTTCCTCCGAAACCATCCAAGAAAAAGGATGATGAGGATTTTGAGCGCTTTGCTGAAATGATTAGACCTATCTTTTTGCGTATGCATTTGACTGATGTGCTCAAAACAAATCCTTATGCTAAGTATATGAAGGATATTATTACTAATAAAAGAAAGATACCTGAAGCTGAAATTTCCACCGTGCTTGCTAATTATACTTTTAAGGGTGGAATATCAAAGAAACTTGGAGATCCAGGAGTACCTACTATACCATGCTCCATTAAAAGAAGTTATGTTAAAACTACTTTATGTGATCTTGGAGCCGGAGTTAGTGTTATGCCTCTCTCTTTATATCGTAGACTTGACTTGAATAAGTTGACACCTACTGAAATATATTTGCAAATGGCTGATAAATTAACTGCTATACCTGTTGGTATTTGTGAGGATGTGCCTGTTGTGGTTGCAAACGTTACTATTTTAACGGACTTTGTTATTCTTGATATTCCCGAGGATGATAGTATGTCTATTATTCTTGGAAGACCTTTCCTTAATACTACAGGGGCTGTTACTGATTGCACCAAAGGCAACATCACTTTTCATGTTAATGGCAATGAGCACATGGTACATATTCCGAGAAAACAACCTCAAGTTTATAGTATCAACTCTATTGGAAAAATTCCATCGATTATATTTGGAGGTTTTGAATTTCCTCTCCCTACTGTCAAGAAAAAGTATGATATTCTTATTGTTGGGGATTTTCATATCCCCGTTGAGGTAACTTAGTGTCATTCGAAATTTCTCCGGTTCCGTGATTATTCGGAATGAGTTTGTTAACAAGAATTGATCAACCTTGTTAGTGGGTTCAGATGATCACGAGATGGATGAAACTAGAAGCACAACCTTCTGTACCCTCTTTATATTTTCTGTTATTTAGTAGAAATAAAGTAAAATAATATTTTTCTGTCTGTTTCCTGACTTATCCGTGCAATATAAAAATATTCCAAAAATAAAAGTCCTCAGAATGCCATGCCAATTTAATATGATTTTTTCGGGAATATTTAAGAATTTACTGTGCAAAAATCACCGCGGGGGGAGCTGCCACCTGGCCACGAGGGTGGAGGGCACGCCCTACCCCCTGGGCGCGCCTCCCTACCTCGTGGGCCCACGGTGGCCCTCCTCCACTTATTCCTGCACCCATCTTTTTCCTCTGTCTCACACAAACACGAAAAACCAACTCAAGCACGAGTTCCAGCCCCCGTTGCTATGATTTTCGATCTCCTTGCTCAAAGCACCTCTCGCAAAACTGCTCGGGGAGATAGTTCCTTGGTATGTGACTCCTCCATTGGTCCAATTAGTTTTTGTTCTAGTGCTTTATTCATTGCAAATTTGTGTTGCAAAGGTGACCATGTTCTTGAGCTTGCATGACAAATTTATATGGTTCCAAGTAGTTCCAATGCTTTATATAGGCTCTAGGCACTTGTGGGAGTTGTTGCTATTAATTTTATTGAAGTTGGTTCACTTTTATTTGAAGTTACTAAAAATTTCAGATTGTTTCAGAAATAATGAAGAGACTTTTGAGGGGCTCGTCGAGCCGAAGCTCTAAGGAAAAACAAAAGGAAGAAGAGGAGAAGCCCAAGTTTAATTTGCCTCGCACCACGGAGGTCCGGCCGTGTGAATGGCCATCCGAGGAGAGCTGGGATTCATGAAGATTTCTATTTATTGATTGAGAACACCGGCCTCACCAACTTCCTCCACGACCAACGTCATCAGTATCTCTTACTCACAAATACTTTTGTGCAAAACTTCTACTTTTTCCCTAAGAAATCACCTCCAACAGTAGAGTTTCATTTATATGGCGTTGTTAAAGAGATGAGATTAGCCGAATTCTACGAGGTTTGCAGAATACCCTTTGAGGGCACCTTAGATGAACCCCACCGTAACGAAGTAGAAGCTTTTATTAACACTATCACGGTGGGAGAAACCAGGAAGGTTTCTGAGCGCGAGGATCACTAGCATACATTATCCTGTTTTACGCTACTTTTCCTTATTTGCTAGTCGTTGTTTAATTGGACGCGGAAACTGTGGGAACCTTAGTATTCCTGATATTATTGTGCTCCATGGTCTACACCGCAATAACTCTGTTAGTATGGGTGGAATTGTTGCTAGACAGTTAAGTATGAACCGTACTAAGGGCCCCATCTTTGGAGGCATCTATGCTTCACGCCTAGCTGAGCATTTTGAAATACCTATTAGGCATGCGGAGAAAGAAGAAACAACGCTGCCCCATGCTTATTTAGATTACAAGAGTATGATAGCGCATGATTTTCTTGTTAAGAGTCGCGATGGGGAGCTCAAATATAAATTATACTTTGATAAACATCACCCTGAGACTATTACTTTGCCTGCTCCTTCTTTGTTTAACTTATTTGCAGAACCTCACGTCGTTCTGTGGTCGGTTGTTCAAGCCTATCGGAACCCTGCACCAGCCCCGGTGTCGGAGCCACAAGATGAGCCTCCACGACTATCTGTTTATTCTTGGGATCCAGAGGAGGCTGCCAGCCATTGGCAGCCGGAGTCTTCTTCATCACACTATGAATATATGTGTGTTCTTGATCCTATCTTGCAAGTCTATAGTCACCTACTATGTGTTATGATCCGGCAACCCCGAAGTGACAATAATCGGGACCACTCCCGGTGATGACCGTAGTTTGAGGAGTTCATGTATTCACTATGTGCTAATGCTTTGTTCTGGTTCTCTATTAAAAGGAGGCCTTAATATCCCTTAGTTTCCAATAGGACCCCGCTGCCACGGGAGGGTAGGACAAAAGATGTCATGCAAGTTCTTTTCCATAAGCACGTATGACTATATACGGAATACATGCCTACATTACATTGATGAACTGGAGCTAGTTCTGTGTCACCCTATGTTATGACTGTTACATGATGAACCACATCCGGCATAATTATCCATCGCTTATCCGGTGCCTACGAGTTTTCCATATACTGGTTTACATTTATTTACTTTTCCGTTGCTACTGTTACAATCACTACAAAATACCCAAAACATTACTATTGCTGTCTTTACTTTTGTTACTGTTACCACCACTATCATATTACTTTGCTACTAAACACTTTGCTGCAGATACTAAGTTTCTAGGTGTGGTTGAATTGACAACTCAGCTGCTAATACTTGAGAATATTCTTTGGCTCCCCTTGTGTCGAATCAATAAATTTGGGTTGAATACTCTACCCTCGAAAACTGTTGCGATCCCCTATACTTGTGGGTTATCATGCGTCAACTGAGGAACACTTCCAGCAGGTCCAGGCCGGTAACACCCTCATTGAGAAGCTGAACCACTTTCTCTACCAGCATCTTCGTCTCCACATTCTCCGCAGCGGTCACTTTGAGTGGAGAAGGAGTTTGGACACGGTCGAATGTGAAGTGAGGGAGGCCTGTCGACTGACCTAGGGCTGCCTCGTCCTGGCAGTAGAACCAGGTCGACTGCCAGCCTCTAACTGATTCAGGGAGAGTCATAGCAGGGAAGGAGCTCCTATGCCTTTTCTGGATACCTAGACCCCCACACATCTGGATGACATTGGTCTTTGAGTCACTCGACTTCGCTTTTTTGACCGACTGGGATCAGATGGTGAAGATATGTTTGAAAAGACCCCAGTGCGGTCGACACCCCAAGAAATTTCACACATCGACACAAAAGCGGCCAGATACGTGATGGTGTTAGGAGAAAAATGGTGGAGTTGGGCGCCGAACAAGTTCAAGAACCCCCGGAAGAAAGGATGTGGAGGAAGCGAAAAACCCCGGTCGACGTGGGTGACGAGCAGTACGCACTCACCCGATCAAGGCTGAGGATTGATCTCCCCCTCCGGCAACCTTGCCGCTCCCTTGGCGATCAGCCCGGACTCCGCCAGCTCGTCCAGATCCTCCTGCCGAATGGAAGACCGGATCCAATCACCCTGGATCCAGCCCGGCGGCAGCCCCGCGCGCGATGACGACCCGCGGTGCTGCTTTTTGCCCTTCGCCACCCCCTTCGCCTTCTTTGCGCGTTCTAGCGGCACCGTCTTGTCCTTCACCATGGCGGTGGAGCGGCGGCGTCGGAACGGAAGAGCTGGGCACGGCGGAGAAGTGGAGGAAGAAGAAGGAGGAAAGGGCATGCACAGTGCAGACGCCTCGGCCCCGTCACCTTATAAAGGGTCGCTTCCGAGTGACCGACGCATGGGACCAGGCAATCCTGTCAAATACCGCAACAGTCACGTGCAGCGGACGTGGCGAAAAAGGCGGCACAGAAATCGAGGCATCACTGTTTATCCGCTCCGCTCGCTTCGGCAGTCCCCGTCCAGCGCGCTTCCCCGAAATTTTGTATCCCGCGAAATCCGGGATACGAAGCAACCAATCGCGCCCAAGATCCTGCACTCTAATACGACACTCAGCAAACAACGCCACAAGTTCAGTCGACGACTCCCTGAATGGATCAAGGCGACTGAATCGACGCTGAAGCACCAATGCGAGTTTTCCTTCTTGCAGAAAACGCTCGCGAAGGCGCAAGACTCAGAACAAGTTCAACTCCAACCTACTTTCCACTCGAACCTTAATCCATTCGGGGGCTACTGATGAGGATACAGACCTGGGGTAGGGTCATAGCCCTGACCTATACGTCCTACCCAAGGTCACTACCCAAGAAGACAAGAAGTTCAAGAGGCAGCATGAGACCCCCAGTCGAAGATGTCGAGTGCAATCCACTCGACATCAAGTCACTCGGGAATCTTCTTACCTACTGGCACTCGACCATCCAGAGAATCACTCGACCTTCCGAAGATTAGGAGTCACTCAGCATTACAACGAGCAGGCATTCACTCCGTAGTCTTTAAGGTCATTAACAACACTTAAGGCTGGCGTTACCAGTAATGCCACCGCTTTATGTACATTAAGACCCTTGTAATGGAGGGCGGAAAGGGTCCTGGCGAACTCTATATAAGCCACCCCCCTCCTCTGGGACAAGGATTCGCACCCCCTGTAACATCACACATATAATCCAATCGACCACCGAGACGTAGGGCTATTACTTCCTCTGAGAAGGGCCTGAACTCGTAAAACCCGTGTGTACATCTTCACCATAGGTGAGATCTTGCCTCTCCATACCTACCCCCCTTTCTACTATCAGCCCTAGAACCACGACAGGCACCGCACACGGCTAAGAGAACTCTTGGCGTTCCTTTGGGGTGCCCCCTGCCCACGTATATAAAGGAGGGGGGAAGAGGCCGGCGGCCAGGAGGGGCACGCCATGGAGGGAGTCCTACTTGGACTCCTAGTCCAAGTAGAATTCGCCCCCCCTTTTCCTTTCTCCACCAGAGGGAATAGGAAGGAGATGGAGAGGGAAAGGAAAGGGGGGAGCCGCCCCTCCTCCTTGTCCTATTCGGACTCCCTAGCAGGGGGGTGCGCGGCCACCCCCCGCGGGCTCCCCTCTCTCTCCATTAGGCCCATGTTGGCCCAACACTTCCTCGGGGGGTTCCGGTAACCCCTCGGTACTCCGGTAAAATACCCGAATCACTCGGAACCATTCCAATGTCCGAATACAACCTTCCAATATATGAATGTTTACCTCTCGACCATTTAGAGACTCCTCGTCATGTCCGTGATCTCATCCGGGACTCCGAACAAACTTTGGTCACCAAAACAGATAACTCATAATACAAATCGTCATCGAACGTTAAGCGTGTGGACCCTACGGGTTTGAGAACTATGTAGACATGATCGAGACACATCTCCGGTCAAAAACCAATAGCGGAACATAGATGCTCATATTAGTTCCTACATATTCTATGAAGATCTCTTTCAGTCAAACCACATAACAACATGCGTCATTCCCTTTGTCATCGGTATGCATGTTAGTTGCCCGAGATTTGATCGTCGGTATCCTCATACCTAGTTCACTCGTTATCGGCAAGTCTCTTTACTCGTTCCATAATGCATCATCCCGCAACTAACTCATTAGTCACATTGCTTGCAAGGCTTATAGTGATGTGCATTACCGAGAGGGCCAGAGATACCTCTCTAACACACAGAGTGACAAATCCTAATCTTGATCTATGCCGACTCAACAAACACCTTCGGAGACATCTATAGAGCATCTTTATAATCACCCAGTTATGTTGTGACGTTTGATAGCACACAAAGTGTTCCTCCTGTATTTGGGAGTTGCATAATCACATAGTCAAAGGAATATGTATAAGTCATGAAGAAAGCAATAGCAATAAAACTAAACGATCATAATGCTAAGCTAACGGATGGGTCTTGTCCATCACATCATTCTCTAATGATGTGATCTCGTTCATCAAATGACACACGTGTCTATGGTCAGGAAACTTAACCATCCTTGATTAACGAGCTAGTCAAGTGGAGGCATACTAGGGACACTCTGTTTTGTCTATGTATTCACACATGTACTAAGTTTCCGGTTAATAAAATTGTAGCATGAATAATAAACATTTATCATGATATAAGGAAATATAAATAACAACTTTATTATTGCCTCTAGGGCATATTTCCTTCAGTCTCCCACTTGCACTAGAGTGAATAATCTAGATTACATAGTAATCATTCTAACACCCATGGAGTCTTGGTGCTGATCATGTTTTGCTTGTGGAAGAGGCTTAGTCAACGGGTCTACAACATTCAGATCCGTATGTATTTTGCAAATCTCTGTGTCTCCCTCCTTGACTTGATCGCGGATGGAATTGAAGCGTCTCTTGATGTGTTTGGTTCTCCTGTGAAATCTGGATTCCTTCACAAAGGCAATTGCTCCAGTACTATCACAAAAGATTTTCATTGGACCCGATGCACTAGGTATTACACCTAGATCGGATATGAACTCCTTCATCCAGACTCCTTCATTTGATCCTTCCAAAGCAGATATGTACTCCACTTCACACGTAGATCCCGCCACGACGCTCTTCTTGGAACTGCACCAACTGACAGCTCCACCATTCAATATAAATATGTATCTAGTTTGAGACTTAGAGTCATACGGATCAATGTCAAAGCTTGCATCGACGTAACCATTTACGACAAGCTCTTTGTCACCTCCATAAACGAGAAACATATCCTTAGTCCTTTTCAGGTATTTCAGGATGTTCTTGACCGCTGTCCAGTGATCCACTCCTGGATTACTTTGGTACCTCCCTGCTAAACTTATAGCAAGGCACACATTAGGTCTGGTACACAGCATTGCATACATGATAGAACCTATGGCTGAGGCATAGGGAATGACTTTCATTTTCTCTATCTTCTGCAGTGGTCGGGCATTGAGTCTAACTCAACTTCACACCTGGTAACACAGGCAAGAACCCTTTCTTTGAACGATCCATTTTGAACTTCTTCAAAACTTTATCAAGGTATGTGCTTTGTGAAATTCCAATTAAGCATCTTAATCTATCTCTACAGATCTTGATGCCCAATATATAAGTGCTACCTCTTGAGCACTGCGTTGGATTTCCCCGAAGAGGAGAGGATGATGCAGCAAAGTAGCGTAAGTATTTCCCTCAGTTTTTGAGAACCAAGGTATCAATCCAGTAGGAGACCACGCACAAGTCCCTCGTACCTACACAAAACGATAGCTCCTCGCAACCAACGCGATTAGGGGTTGTCAATCCCTTCACGGTCACTTACGAGAGTGAGATCTGATAGAGATGATAAATAATATTTTTGGTATTTTTGGTATAGAGATGCAAAGTGAAAAGTAAAAGGCAAAGTAAAAACAAGGCAAGTAATAAAGTAATGAAGATTGATATGATGAGAATAGACCCGGGGGCCATAGGTTTCACTAGTGGCTTCTCTCAAGAGCAAAGATATTCTACGGTGGGTGAACAAATTACTGTTGAGCAATTGACAGAATTGAGCATAATTATGAGTATATCTAGGTATGATCATGTATATAGGCATCACGTCCAAGACAAGTAGATCGAAACGATTCTGCATATACTACTATTACTCCACTCATCGACCGCTATCCAGCATGCATCTAGAGTATTAAGTTAAAAACAGAGTAACACCTTAAGCATGATGACATGATGTAGAGGGATAAATTCATGCAATATGATAAAAACCCCATCTTGTTATCCTCAATGGCAACAATACAATACATGCCTTGCTGCCCCTTCTGTCACTGGGAAAGGACACCGCAAGATTGAACCCAAAGCTAAGCACTTCTCCCATTGCAAGAACTACCAATCTAGTTGGCAAACCAAAAGGATAATTCTAAGAGACTTGCAAAGATAACTCAATCATACATAAAAGAATTCAGAGAAGATTCAAATATTGTTCATAGATAAGCCGGATCATAAACCCACAATTCATCAGTCTCAACAAACACACTGCAAAAAGAAGATTACATCAAATAGATCTCCACGAGAGAGGGGGAGAACATTGTATTGAGATCCAAAAAGAGAGAAGAAACCATCTAGCTACTAGCTATGGACCCAAAGGTCTGAAGTAAACTACTCACACTTCATCGGAGGGGCTATGGTGTTGATGTAGAAGCCCTCCATGGTGGATGCCCCCTCCGGCGGAGCTCCAGAATAGGCCCCAAGATGGGATCTCGTGGATACAGAAGGTTGCGGCGGTGGAATTAGGTTTTTGGCTCCTCATCTGATCGTTTGGGGATACGTAGGTATATATAGGAGGAAGGAGTACGTCGGTGGAGCAACAGGGGGGCCACGAGGCAGGGGGGCGTGCCCTAGGGGGGGGGGGGCGCCCCCACCCTCGTGACCAACTCTTCTGCTTCTTGGAGTAGGGTCCAAGTCTCCTGGATCACGTTCGGTGAGAAAATCACGTTCTCGAAGGTTTCATTCCGTTTGGACTCCGTTTGATATTCCATTTCTTCGAAACACTAAAATAGGCAAAAAGCAACAATTCTGGGCTGGGCCTCCGGTTAATAGGTTAGTCCCAAAAATAATATAAAAGTGGAAAATAAAGCCCAATATAGTCCAAAACAGTAGATAAAGTAGCATGGAGCAATCAAAAATTATAGATACGTTGGAGACATATCAATAAGCAGCTTCACCATGGTCTTTCATTGAAAAATTCTTATTCAAGTATCCTTTTATGCTATCCAGAAATTCTGTATTATTTCCAATCAACAATATGTCATCCACATATAATATTAGAAATGCTACAGAGCTCGCACTCACTTTCTTGTACATACCGGCTTCTCCAAAAGTCTATATAAAACCATATGCTTTGATCACACTATCAAAGCGTATATTCCAACTCCGAGAGGCTTGCACCAGTCCATAAATGGATCGCTGGAGCTTGCACACTTTGTTAGCACCTTTAGGATCGACAAAACCTTCTGGTTGCATCATATACAACTCTTCTTTAAGATATCCATTAAGGAATGTAGTTTTGACATCCATTTGCCAAATTTCATAATCATAAAATGCGGCAATTGCTAACATCATTCGGATAGACTTAAGCATCGCTACAGGTGAGAAGGTCTCATCATAGTCAACTCCTTAAACTTGTCAAAAACCTTTCACAACAAGTCGAGCTTTTTAGAGAGTAACATTACCGTCAGCGTCAGTCTTCTTCTTGAAGATCCATTTATTCTCTATAGCTTGCCAATCATCGGGCAAGTCAACCAAATTCCACACTTTGTTCTCATACATGGATCCCATCTTAGATTTCATGGCCTCAAGACATTTTGCGGGATCTGGGCTCATCATCGCTTCCTCATAGTTCATAGGTTCATCATGGTCAAGTAACACGACCTCTAGAACAGGATTACCGTACCACTCTGGTGTGGACCGTACTCTAGTTGACCGTAGAATTCTGGGCTGGGCCTCCGGTTAATAGGTTAGTCCCAAAAATAATATAAACGTGGAAAATAAAGCCCAATATAGTCCAAAACAGTAGATAAAGTAGCATGGAGCAATCAAAAATTATAGATACGTTGGAGACGCATCAGGCATCCCCAAGCTTAATTCCTGCTCGTCCTCGAGTAGGTAAATGATAAAAAGAGAATTTTTGATGCGGAGTGATACTTTGGCATAATTTCAATGTAAATCTTCTTAATTGTGGTATGAATATTCAGATCCGAAAGATTCAAGACAAAAGTTCATATTGACATAAAAATAATAATACTTCAAGCATACTAACTAAGCAATTATGTCTTCTCAAAATAACATGGCCAAAGAAAGTTATCCCTACGAAATCATATAGTCTGGCTATGCTCCATCTTCCCCACACAAAATATTTAAATCATGCACAACCCCGATGACAAGCCAAGCAATTGTTTCATACTTATGACATTCTCAAAACTTTTTCAATCTTCACGCAATACATGAGCGTGAGCCATGGATATAGCAATATATGTGGAATAGAATGGTGGTTGTGGAGAAGACAAAAAAGAGGGAAGATAGTCTCACATCAACTAGGCGTATCAACGGGCTATGGAGATGCCCATCAATAGATATCAATGTGAGTGAGTAGGGATTGCCATGCAACGGATGCACTAGAGCTATAAGTATATGAAAGCTCAACAAAAGAAACTAAGTGGGTGTGCATCCAACTCGCTTGCTCACGAAGACCTAGGGCATTTTGAGGAAGCCCATCATTGGAATATACAAGCCAAGTTCTATAATGAAAAATTCCCACTAGTATATGAAAGTGACAAAATGAGAGACTCTCTATCATGAAGATCTTGGTGCTACTTTGAAGCACAAATGTGGTAAAAGGATAGTAACATTGTCCCTTCTCTCTTTTTCTCTCATTTTTTTATTTGGGCCTTTTCTCTTTTTTTTGGCCTTTTTTTATTTTTCGTCCGAAGTCTCATCCCGACTTGTGGGGGAATCATGGTCTCCATCATCCTTTCCTCACTTGGGACAATGCTCTAAAAATGATGATCATCACACTTTTATTTTTCTTACAACTCAACAATTACAACTCAATACTTAGAACAAAGTATGACTCTATATGAATGCCTCCGGCGGTGTACCGGGATATGCAATTGTCGGGGAGACGGACCCACGAGCACCTATGGGGCCGGCGGACCGAGCCCCTTTCGGTTCGGCGGAGGGCGGAGATCACACGAAGAGCAGATCGAGGCGAAGCACACGAGTGATTTACCCAGCTTCGGAGCTCTCCGGAGAGATAATACTCCTACTGCTGCATGTCTGATTGTATTGAGTTCTTGCTCGGGAGCGCTGAGTGCTACAGTACACACTAGCTGCTAACGAGACCGAGCGTGAGAGTTTTCTGCCTTCGAACCCCCCTCTACGTTGCGCATGGGCCTCCTTTTATATGCTCAAGGGGTCACCGACAGGTGGCAACGTAGACAAGGGCAAAAATGGAAAAGAATTGCAGTTGGTACAACTACTTGTACAGTGCATCATACCTAACCCTGACGGCAGGGGACAAAGGCATTAAATGCCCGTCTGCGTCGCCCAAACAGTGCAAAAAGGGACCGTCAGGGGCGCCACCGCTTGCCACGATGGCAATCTTGTCAGCGTCGCTTGCCATCTCGCACCGCTGGCTGCACAGCCTCTCGCCACGCGCGCCTGGAAAGGTCCCAGGGCGACACGTTGGTGGATGTGCTGGAGCGCGGGTACAGAGTGGTAGTTTGCCGCGGCAAGCGCCTTGCTGCGGTCGTTGTCTTGTCGCGTCCGGAAGCTTGTCGCTCGCCGGGTCTTGCCGGGACGCGTGGCGCGTCGCGGCAAGTTTCTTGAGATGCCTTGGTTGGCCTTCCCGGCAAGCACCTCTTGCCGGGGCCTTGTCTTCTTGGCTTGAACACTTTGTTCTTGAATGGCTCCAAATGAACTACGGAGGACCTTGGCGGTCACCCGGCAAGCCTTGCCGCGGGGTGCTGCGACTACCCGTGCACAAGTTCGGGATACTAGGGTACCCCTACTCTAGTACACCGACAGGAGCCCCCGGGCCTGGGCCACACACGGTGCCGAGCGCTGTTGGGCCAGGCCCAAAACAGGGCACGGGCATGCACGGCTTGGGTTACGCCGTATCTCACTCCGTATCCACCGCGCCCTCCCCGAACGGCACGCGTCAAATGCGGCATCGTGGGAGAGATCGTGGGTGATTTCTTTATTCGGAAAGACGGAACGTCTGCCCCTCTCCCTTTATAAGCAGGGGAAACATGGGCTGTTCGCCCATCTCGCCGTTGCTATTCCAATCTCAAAAAATCTCCGCCGCTCCCCCCTTCTTCCAAAGCCGAAAGAGAGCAGCGTTCCGCCCCCCATCACCACTGGCGCCACCAATGCCGTCGATCTCCCCCACCACCTCCGCCATGACTCCGAAAGCCAGGAAGGCCGTGAAGTCGGCCGAGGCGCAGCGGCTCGAGGCACTGCAAAAGGAGCGGGCAACTTTCCTCCTGAGCTCGCCGCGAAGGAGCTGAGGGAGTACTACTACCTTTTCTGGTCGACGGAGACGCGAGCGCATCCGCGCACGAAGGTACTCTCAGCCGCGGCTTCGGAGCGGGCTCCAAATGGATATCCCTTCTTCGCATTGTTCTTCTACTGCGGGCTCTACCCGCCTTTCTCTGAATTCTTCTGCGACATTATGAACACCTACGGGTTCCACCTCCTTGACTTCACCCCCAATGCTGTTCTGACCATGGCAGTTTTCGCACATCTCTGCGAAATCTTTGTCGGAGTCCATCCAAATGTAGCCCTTTTTCGCCACTTCTTTATGCCCAGAGTTGAGAGGGGGGAGCCCTTATCCGGCGGAATCGCCTAGATCTTGAGAGCCGGCAAGAAAGAAGCTTATCTGGAGGGAGAGCTCCGCAGCAAGTGGGAGGAATGGAGAGCAGACTGGTGCTGGATTGTTGAGGAGAATCCGCAGCCATTTACCGCCCAGCGCCAAGCCCCAGTAGTGCGCGGCAGCGATTGGAGCAGTGTGGCCCCGGAAGACGATAGGCTGAAAATTGCCGTCACCCGGATCTTGCGCCTAAGGCTTGCCGGGCTCACTGTAGGCGCCGTAGGCGCAGATTTTCTTCGCCGTCGCATCGCCCCCCTGCAAGAGAGGAGGAGACCCGCCTGGGAGTTCGGGGGTGCGGCGGACATCATGAGGCTGCGCCCGGGCCTCAACTTCAACTTCACTATCCTGGAACTGGATGCAATGCTCAAGGAACTGTTCAAGCACGACCCTTAACATCCCGAATGGTTCAGGTTGCCGAAGGGTGTTGTTCTGCTGTGCAATAACTCCTCGCTCGACCGCATCCGTGCAATGATGCCGCTGTGCGATTCGCATGGAATTGTCCCAACCTGGCAAGAGCCTGCAGACGACGTCGTGCAGGAGTTCTTTGACGGCTTGGTGGAGGTGGCGGTCCGCTCCGATGAGCAGAAAAGCCTCACCCGCGACACCACTGATGCGGAGATGCAGCACATCGCCTCTAGGCTGGAGGAGGCGGCAGCAGCCGCTGCCGCGGGTGAGTTTGGATTCACCGTGGAGGAGGCAGAGGCAGCAGAGGCGGCAAGCCTTGCCGAGCGAGAGTGGCTTGCCGGCGAGGAAGAGCTTGCCGGGCTTGACACTGAATCGAGGGAGCCCGCCGAGGGTGCGAGCGACTCGCCATCTTCAGGCAGCTTGCCGCAAGCAGGGCCCCCAGCGCAGCCCCCAGCTCCACCAAGAAGGCGTCTCCGCAAGGCCGGGGACGTAGCAGGGCGGTAGACAAGTCAACAGCCACCGCGCCGCGCGACACGCTCCACCGCGACAAGCACTGTTGCCGCGGGAGCGCCTCACGCCGCTGCGGCAACTGGAGCGGGGTCCTCCCGGACCACCGCTTCTGCTCCTGCCGCTGCCCCCGCCAAGCAGTCAAGGGAACCCACTCCTCCGCCTCGTCGCGCCGAAGGTGGGCCGGACTTCGACCTCTCCGCGCTCAGCTCCGACGAGGAAGAAGAAGAGTAAGATTCTTTGCTGTACTTGTAGTTCTTCAATTCTTGCTGTTTTGTCTTGTATCTGACTTGCTTGACTCCGAACTCATTCCTTTTCAGGACTCTGGCCCAGAGAGCGGCGAAGAGAGCCAAGGCCCCGGTGATTGTCATCGAGGACGAACCCACCGTGACGACAGGGGGTGTGCCCGAGACCACCTTGCCGGACCCGACAATCATTCCCCAAAGCAGCCCCCAGCGTAAGTATATGGTTTTACTTCCCGCTGTTAGGCGCGCATGGGTGCTCTTTCTTTGCTGATATCTGACTCTTGGTTTGTGTAGGAGCAGAGCAGCCTCACCAGGAGCACCGGGAAGCCGCCCCCGACGTGCTATCTGCTTCGACTACACCGCCAAAGGGTGGCTCCCCGGCAAGGGAGCGTTCCCCGGCAAGGAAGAAGTCTCCGGCAAGGGATAGTTCTCCGGCAAGGGACAGCACCAGCGATCCCCCGGTGGTGGAGACCGTGACTGTAGAACCCAGTACAGGTAATCCTCTTGTGCGAAAACTTCCCTTGGGTTCTTCTTCTGATTTTCTTTTTGGATATTTGCTTGATTTTTCTCCCTTTTCCGGCCTTCAGATCCACCTGTCACAGAGCCGATGGAGACCGAGGTTGCCGGCGAGGAGAACGCGGGCGGCAACACCAACGACGCTGCTGCTACCGAAGAAGCAGCTGGCGCTGAGGATCCCGCCGGCGAAGAGGCCGCCAAAGCTGCCTTCGTAGGAGCTGGCGAGGGGTCCGGCGATCGCACTGACGGCCCTGAGGCCGCAGGAGCGTCAGGCGCTACGCCGACTGCCGATCCCTCCGCCACTGCTGCAGCGCCAGGCTCCGAAGAGCCCCAGCCCGACGCCTATCTGAAGACCGGCGATGGCGTCTTCATCAAGCTCCCCTGGGCGTCAAGCTCCAGGGTGCCGGTCGAAGGAGAAACCTTTGATGGAGAGGTGCTCGCCTCCGCTGGGCTGACGCTGGTTGACGCGCCGAGCAGCAGCAGTAGCGAGTCTGAGGAGGAGCAGCTGCTGCGGAAGCTGGTGTCGCTCTACCGCGCCCGACAGGCCAAGCTGGAATCCCGAGAAGTGCTTGTCGCGAGGGCGGGAGTGGACATCGAGAAGCACGCGGAGGAGCTCCGGGGTCGTAACTAGGAAGCCCTCCGATCCCTGGCAGAGGAACGGGCGCAACTCGCCGAGGAGCGGAAAGCCTTCCTCCTCGAGAAGGCCGAAGCCGAAGAGCAACAGCGGCTTGCCGCTGAAGAGCTGTTTGCGCGGGAAGGCGAGTTGGCGCAGCGGAAGGTCAATCTTGACAGCCACGAGGAAGAGCTTGCCGCGCGCGAGCAAACATTCGGCGGGGCTCTCAAGGAAGCAGAAGATGCTGCCGCAGCTGCCGAGGCCGCCAAGAAGGAGCTGGAGACGAAGGTGGCGTAGCTAGAGGCCGATCTCAAGGCGAGGAGCGAAGAGCTTGCCGCACTCAAGCGCGAACGCGAGAAGGATGCCTACACCCTTGGCGAGCTGCAGGGTAGTCTCGTCGAGAAGGGCAAGGAGCTTAGCGCCGCCAAGGACTCCAACGCAGATCTTGAGTTGAAGCTGACTACTTTGACCAAGACGCTAGACGGCGCCAGGGAGCAGGAGGTGGCCTTGAAGGAGGAGATCAAGGCCAATGAAGCGTTGCTGACGAGGGCCGCCGAAACCCAGAACACTTTTAGGGAGACTGTGGAACTCTGGACAGAGGGTCTCGTGAACATCGCCGTAGTTATTGACGGGGAGCTGGCGCAGCTGGGGATGGAGGAACTCGGGTACTCCTCCGACGAGAACCTCCAACCCAGCGCCAAGCTCACCTCATTCTTCAAAGGCGTGGCGACGGACCTCCATCGACTCCGAGAGAGGATCCCAAAGCAGCTGGCCGACAAGTCGCGCACGATCTGCGCGGGAGTTCTTCAAAAGGTGTTGGTGAAGGTGGCCTTCCGCAACCCGGGCCTCAACCTCACCAATGTCCTCAAGAAACTGCCGCCGGATGCTGATCTGGAAGCGCTCAAGACCCTTGTCACACCCATTGTGGACAAGGTGAGCGAGATCAAGAGGGTTGAGGGCGGTCGCGTAGATTAGGCCGCCCGTTTTCTCCTTTTCTTGTCGCTGCTGGTCATGTTATGAGAACAATCTATTAGAGCTACGACAAGCTATCTTGTAATATAACTTTATTTTGGGTATCGATCGCTATGTTATTTCCTTTACTTGATTCCTTCATTTGTATGTTTTTCCCTACGCTTTTAGGGAACTTGTCGGCGCGGGCACCTTAGCCGCGAGCGCTGAGTGCGGGACGTCAGCAGCCTGCTGGCGGTGCTGCTACCGACAAGAAACCTTGTCGCAACTAGTCGCAGCTCACTTAAGTTGTTGAGCGGACTCGAAACAAAGTAAGGGCGCAACTAGCCACGAGTTGGTTCCTCCGCGCATAGGTTTTCCATACAAAGCATGGTCGTTCGAGGAAGATAGCTTAAAATTTTTAAAACTAATTGCTCAAACTTTGGCAACTTAGCTTTTCTGTCGTTTGCTTCCCGATAAGGTGAAACTTTCTTGAACGACGCCTGGTCCACATCATTATCTTCTCCTATCCCCCCGGCAAACTTGTGGGCGAGGGAACCTTCCTTTCTTTGAGAAAAAGAAAGAAGAGAAAATAAAGATATGGAGCCTTCGGCTCGTTATTGCTTACCGGGGGTAGGTGCTGCACAAAGTGTCAGATAACACATGCAAAAAATAGAAAGCATGAAATTGACAAGATGTGCGGAGCACATGAGCTTTACTTATGCACGGGGTCTGCGCCCGGCTTTGTACAAAGGATTACATGCAACAGCGGCAAGACTTGTACAAAAGGTGGTTGCTGGAACAGGTTCCGGCAACCGCGCCCTATGGGTAAAACTTACGAAGATGCTCAATGTTCCAGGAGTTGCTCACCGGAAAGCCATCTTCGGTCTCAAGGCGGACAGCGCCGGGCCTAGTGACTCGTTTCACCCGGTAAGGACCTTCCCACTTTGGCGTCAACTTGTTGGAATTCTTGGTGGACTGAACGCGCCGAAGAACAAGGTCGCCTTCCTCGAGACTTCTGGCATTAACTTTGCGGCTATGATAGCGGCGCAAAGCTTGCTGGTATCGAGAAGCTCGTACAGCGGCCTGAAGACGGTCTTCCTCAAGGAGCAGCGCATCATCTTGTCGCAGCTGCTCTTGCTCAAGCTCATCATAAGCGAGCACTCGAGGCGATCCGTATACGAGTTCCGTGGGGAGAACTGCCTCTGCTCCATAGACTAGAGCGAAAGGTGTCTGGCCAGTGGCTCGATTTGGCGTCGTCCTGATCGACCAAAGAACCACCGGCAGCTCCTCAATCCAGTTCTTTCCGCACTTGCGCAGCCTGTCGAAAGTCCTGGTCTTGAGCACGCGCAACACTTCAGCATTTGCCCTCTCCGCTTGACCGTTGCTTCTCGGGTGAGCAACAGATGCGAAGCAGACCTTGGCGCCAAGATCTTGGACGTACTGCATGAAGGTGCGGCTCGTGAATTGCGTGCCGTTGTCGGTGATGATCCTGTTAGGGATCCCGAAGCGGCAAACAATCGACCTGAAGAACTTGACTGCTGACTGTGCTGTCACCTTCCTCACTGCTTCCACTTCCGGCCACTTTGTGAACTTGTCGATCGCAACGTACAAGTACTCAAAGCCCCCGACAGCTCGGGGAAAGGGGCCGAGGATGTCGAGCCCCCAGATCGAAAATGGCCAGGATAAAGGGATCGTCTGGAGAGCTTGAGCTGGCTGGTGTATCTGCTTGGAATGGAACTGGCACGCTTCACACTTGGTTACTTGTGCAGTTGCATCCTAGAGGGCTGTCGGCCAAAAGAAACCTTGCCGGAATGCTTTGCCGGCAAGTGCTCTTGCGCCAATGTGGTGACCACATATGCCTCCATGTATCTCCGCCAACAGCTTTTGTCCGTCTTCCCGGGGAATACACTTCAATTTCACACCGTTGAGTCTTCTTCTGTACAGTGTGTCGTCGACAAACTGGTACATACTTGACTGCCGGGCTACTCTTTCCGCTTCTTCTTGCTCTTCGGGAAGTTCTCCTGTCTGAAGGAAACGGACAATCTGTTGTGCCCATGCTGGAGCTTGTGGCTCGACAACAAGGACTAAAGGCACATATGCTGCTGCAGGAACATCCGCTTCTACGGCGAGAATCTGCGGCTCAGCCGGAGCTTGACGTTCCCTGGCAAGCTTGCCGGAGCAAAACTTGTCGGAAGCGTCTGCTTCAACGGAACAAACCCTAGGGCTTGCCGGAGCAGACTGCTCCTCAGCACCTTTGGTGTTGATCTTGGGGACCTTCTTGGCGGCGGCTTCGGGTTGCTCTGCCGGAAAATAGTCACCAGAAATCAACTTCCTCTTCTTGCTCTGTCCGGTTGATGGCGTTACAGACGGTTGAGTGAGTTTGAGCACAAAGATCCCTGGTTCCACAGGTAACTTAAGTGCGGCGCACTTCGACAGGCCATCGGCAATGTCGTTCTGAGCTTTCGGAACATGTTCCATCTGTAGGCCGTCAAAGTGCTCTTCTAACTTTCTCACCTCATCAACGTAAGCTTCCATCAACGGACTCTGATAATTATTGTCCACTTGTCGGACGACAAGCTGCGAGTCACCCCTGACAATGAGCTTCTTGATCCCAAGGTCTGCTGCGATCCTGAGACCGGCAAGCAAACCTTCATACTCTGCGGTATTGTTTGTTGCTTGCTCCCTGGGAAAGTGCATCTGGACTGCGTACTTGAGGTGCTCTCCGGTGGGTGCGACAAGTAGCACACCCGCACCGGCGCCTTGCAGCGAGAAGGCACCATCAAAGTACATCAGCCATTCTTTACTTGCTTCCTTGACGGGGATGCTCGTTTCTGGAATTTCTTCATCTGGTGTTGGCGTCCATTCTGCTATGAATTCTGCCAATGCTCTGCTTTGGATAGTTGAAGTGCTCTCAAACTTGAGGCCAAAGCTTGACAGTTCCAGTGCCCACTCGACAATCCTACCTGTTGCTTCTGGATTCTGCAGTATCCTCTTTAGCGGAAAACGAGTGACAACTGTGATCTCATGTGCTTGGAAGTAATGGCGCAGCTTTCTCGAGGCCATGAGAAGGCCGAAAAGCAATTTCTGCACACCAGAGTACCTCGACCTAGCTCCCTGCAGAAGGGAACTGACAAAGTAAACTGGGCGCTGCACCATTTTCTTCTGCATCTCCTCACGCACCTGCGCAGATCCACCCTTGTCGGGACCAGAGCTTGTCGGCAAAGCCCCCTGCTTGTCGCTGGATGCATCTGCCGTGGTTGCTGGCTCATCATCCGCCTCCCTCTCCGCTACTAACGCAGCACTAACCACTTGATTGGTTGGCGCTATATACAGCAGCAACTTCTCTTGTGGCTTAGGTGCGACAAGTGTTGGAGTGGAGGACAGGTATCTCTTCAAATCCTGCAGCGCAGCCTCCACTTCCGGAGTCCATTTCATTGGACCTGCCTTTTTCAATATTTTGAAAAATGGCAGGGCGCGCTCAGCAGACTTAGAGATAAACCTGCTGAGAGCAGCCACGCAACCGGCAAGTCTTCGTACATCCTTGACGCACTTTGGTGCTTTGATCTACTCAATGGCCTTGATCTTGTCGGGATTGGCTTCAATTCCCCGCTGAGACACGAAGATCCCGAGAAGCTTGCCGGAGGGGACTCCAAACACACACTTCTCGGGGTTAAGCTTGAGGTTGATCTTGCGCAGATTTGCAAAGGTTTCGTCTAAATCTTGAACCAGAGTTGCCTTGTCCTTGCTCTTGACCACTATGTCATCCATGTAGGCTTCCACATTTCTGTGTATTTGTGGCTCAAAAGCGTCATGGACTACCCTTGCAAATGTTGAACCAGCATTCTTTAAACCGAAAGGCATTCGTACGAAACAGTATGTGCCACATGGGGTGATGAATGCGGTCTTCTCCTCATCCTCTTCTGCCATGAAGATCTGATGGTATCCTGAGTATGCGTCAAGAAATGAAAGCAATTCACATCCGGCCGTGGAGTCAACAATTTGGTCAATGCGCGGCAAGGGAAATGGGTCTTTGGGACAAGCTTTATTGACATCGGTAAAGTCGATACAAAGCCTCCATTTCCCGGTTGCCTTACGCACGACTACATGATTGGCCAACCACGTAGGATGGAGCACTCCTCTGACAAGGCCTGCTGCTTCCAGTTTCTTGATTTCTTCTGTGATGAATTCTTGGCGCTCTACTGCTTGTTTCCTGACCTTCTGCTTGACGGGCTGCGCATGAGGACAGACGGCAAGATGGTGCTCGATTACTTTCCTGGGAACACCGGGGATGCCAGACGGTTGCCACGCAAACACGTCGACATTCGCCCGCAGGAAAGCAATGAGTGCGCTTTCCTATTTAGGGTCGAGAGTGGCACTGATGGTGAAGGTACCACCAGTGTCGTCCTCCTTGGCGGACACCTTCTTGGTCTCTGGTGAAGCTGTCATCGTCTTCTTACACTTGCCGGTGGAGCTCGATGGTGCGTCCTCGACGGTAGCGCAGCACTCCGAAGAGGTGCGCTTGCCGGAGTGGGCATCAGAACTCTGCCGGACTTGGTCTTCTTCTTCCCCCCGGGAGCTTCAGCGGCAAGTGTCTTGCGATCTGCTGCGGCTGCTGCATCCCGGTAGATCTTGTCGGCGCAGATAAGAGCATCCTTCTTGTCACCAGGGACAGAGATGACACTTATCGGGCCTGGCATCTTCAGCATGTTGTATGCATAGTGAGAGGCTGCCATGAATTTGGTGAGTGCTGGACGGCCGAGTATCCCATTGTAGGGCAATGGAAAGTCAGCAACGTCAAAAGTGACCCTCTCAGTCCTGAAGTTCAACTCGCTGCCAAATGTCACCGGCAACATGATCTTTCCCTTCAGCTTGCTCCTTCCCGGATTGATTCCTTGGAATGTGACGGTTTCTTCGAGGTCGCTGTCAGGGATCTGGAGTTTCTAGAGTACCGCGGAGGAGATCAGGTTCAAGCCGGCCCCGCCGTCAACTAGCATCTTAGTGACCTTGAGGTTGCGGATAGTTGGTGAAACCAACATCGGCAAGCACCCGACCGCAGTTATGCGATCAGGGCGGTCCTCAATATCAAAGATGATAGGCGTGCTGGACCATTTCAGAGGCTTGCGTGACTCGACGGGTGGTTCTGCCGCATTGACTTCCCGCACCCACTGTTTGAGCTGGCGGTGTGAAGTATGCAGAGAAGCACCGCCGTCAACGCACAGGACCTCTGTGGCTTTCTGGAACTCCTGCTCATCGGTCTCGTCATCATCCATATCTTCATCGTCATCGTCATCTTCATCCTTGTCGCGGCAGCGGGGAGGTCTGTCTCCTTGCCGCTGCTTGGCCTTGCCGCGGCGTCCTCCTCGGCCAGGACGTTTCTTACCGGATCTCCCAGCACCTTCTTGGGCTTTCTCCTTGTCGCGTCGCTCGTATTCAGCCTTTTGCTGCTCGACAAGCTGCTCGACCTTCTTCCAGCTCTGGAGGTCATGGCCCTTGGTGCGGTGGATCTTGCAGTACTGCTTGTTGGTGCCGTCCTGCTTGTCGGCGACCGCCACAGCCTCCTCGCTGGAGCTACCAGCTTTGGCTTTCTTGGCGCCACCTCCGTTGCCGGACTGCTCGACAACTAGCACATCTTTGCCTCTCTTCCTCCTGTTGTTCCGCCGCCGGTTTTTCTTTGCCGGGGCAGCATCCTCGCTATCAGATCCTCCTGCTTCTGTATTCTCTCCGGGAAGTTTCCTCCCTTCCTCAACACATGCACACTTGTTGGCCAGGGCATATAGCTCACTGACGTCTCTGATCTTGCACATCGCCATCTCCTCCCGCATCCTGCGGTTCCGCACGTTCTGATGGAACACGCTGATGACCGCGGCAATGTGGACATCTGGGATATTGTACTGTACACGGCTGAATCTCTGAATGAACTTGCGTAGGGACTCTCCTTCATTCTAGGCGAGCAGATGAAGGTCACTTTCTTGGCCATGAGGCTTGTGGCCGCCTGTAAAGGCGCCGACAAACTGATGGCATAAGTCTGCCCAGGAGGATATGGAGTTGTCCGGCAAGTGCATGAGCCAGGACCTGACATTGGGCTTGAGCACCAGCGGGAAGTAGTTGGCAAGGATCTTGTCGTCCCGCCCCCCGGCATCTTGCACCGTGATGGTGTAGATGCCGAGGAACTCCGACGGATGCGACTTGCGGTCGTACTTCTCTAGTACATCTGGCTTGAAATTCTTCGTGCTGCGCCACTAGACTTGCCGCAGCTCACGACTAAACGAAGGGCAACCTACCGCGTACGGCAAGTCGCTTGGTTCCCCTAGCGCATGCATGTCGACAGCGGGCCCAGCGCGCTGGTCCGATTGACGCCGCGCTTCTCTTCGGCGCTCGATGCGAGTACGAGCGTCTTCTTGCTGTCGTTCGTGAAGAACTTGGCGCTGATCGCGACGAGCTCGTGGATCTGATGATGCGGTGGAGTCGCTGTCGAGGTGGATCCGGCGAGTCGGCGATCTTGGCCTTCGGGGCGGAGAGTGCATGGTGGTTGCACCCCCACCGGTCTTGTCACCATCGGCTCGTGCCTGGCAGTCTTGCCGCGGCTTCGATGTACTCGGCTGCCGTGGAGTGTCGCCGTTGGCGAAGCCGATGAGACTCCGAATGGTGGCCCTCCATTCGTCGATCTTGTCTGCCGTTGGAGGGTAATCCAGGAGCAGTTGAGCTCGGGCCAACGCTTCTGCTGGAGTCTTCGGTGGCGGCGGCGAACGGTGCGAGGAGCGGGATATGCTCGGACTTCCAACTGGGTTGGAAGGAGCAGTATCCCGTCCAGACGACCGTGTCTTGCTCGTGCCAGCATGTTGACGTGCATGCTGGTCTTGAGCACCTCGAGATCCACCAGCTCGATCTTGGTCCAACGAACGTATGGTACCGCGAGTACCATGACGCTGTCGGTCCCGTGCCTCCTGAGATGGGCGCGGCGCATGTACGGACGCTGAGGTCTGCGCAGCCTTGTCTTTGGACCTGGCAGCACCGTGAGCTCCCTCGTCGACGCCCGTTCTTCCGCCGGCGTCTACCCCACCACCCGTTTGCTCCGGTGGTGGTGGGATCGATGTGGACGGAGCAGCCACCTCCGAAGCCTTCTTCTTCGGTGGCATGTTGATGAAGAAGATGAAGATCTAGCTCGCGTGAACGCCGGATCAGGTTCACACAACCTCGACGCCCCCTACCTGGCGCGCCAAATATGTCGGGGAGACGGACCCACGAGCACCTATGGGGCCGGCGGACCGAGCCCCTTTCGGTTCGGCGGGGGGCGGAGATCGCACAAAGAGCAGATCGAGGCGAAGCACACGAGCGATTTACCCAGCTTCGGAGCTCTCCGGAGAGATAATACTCCTACTGCTGCATGTCTGATTGTATTGAGTTCTTGCTCGGGAGCGCTGAGTGCTACAGTACACACTAGCTGCTAACGAGACCGAGCGTGAGAGTTTTCTGCCTTCGAACCCCCCTCTACGTTGCGCATGGGCCTCCTTTTATATGCTCAAGGGGCCACCGACAGGTGGCAACGTAGGCAAGGGCAAAAATGGAAAAGAATTGCGGTTGGTACAACTACTTGTACAGTGCATCATACCTAACCCTGACAGCAGGGGACAAAGGCATTAAATGCCCGTCTGCATTGCCCAAACAGTGCAAAAATGGACCGTCAGGGGCGCCACCGCTTGCCACGATGGCAATCTTGTCAGCGTCACTTGCCATCTCGCACCGCTGGCTGCACAGCCTCTCGCCACGTGCGCCTGGAAAGGTCCTAGGGCGACACGTTGGTGGATGTGCTGGAGCGCGGGTACAGAGTGGTAGCTTGCCGCGGCAAGCGCCTTGCCGCGGTCGTTGTCTTGTCGCGTCCGGAAGCTTGTCGCTCGCCGGGTCTTGCCGGGACGCGTGGCGCGTCGCGGCAAGTTTCTTGAGATGCCTTGGTTGGCCTTTCCGGAAAGCTCCTCTTGCCGGGGCCTTGTCTTCTTGGCTTGAACACTTTGTTCTTGAATGTCTCCAAATGAACTACGGAGGACCTTGGCGGTCACCCAGCAAGCCTTGCCGCGGGGTGCTGCGACTGCCCGTGCACAAGTTCGGGATACTAGGGTACCCCTACTCTAGTACACCGACACAATGAATCAAGAGTGACATGTATGAAAGAATTATGAACGCTGGCTTTGCCACAAATACGATGTCAACTACATGATCATGCTAGCAATATGACAATGATGGAGCGTGTCATAATAAACGGAACGGTGGAAAGTTGCATGGCAAATATCTCGGAATGGCTATGGAAATGCCATGATAGGTAGGTATGGTGGCTGTTTTGAGGAAGATATATGGTGGGTGTATGATACCGGTGAAAAGTACGCGGTATTAGAGAGGCTAGCAATGGTGGAAGGATGGGAAAAAGTGCGTGTAATCCATGGACTCAACATTAGCCATAAAGAACTCATATACTTATTGCAAAAATCTAGAAGTTATCAAAGCAAAGTATTACACGCATGCTCCTAGGGGTATAGATTGGTAGGAAAAGACCATCGCTCGTCCCCGACCTCCACTCATAAGGAAGACAATCAATAAATAAATCATGCTCCGAGTTCATCACATAACGGTTCACCATACGTGCATGCTACGGGAATCACAACTTCAACACAAGTATTCTTTAAATTCACAACTACTCAACTAGCATGGCTCTAATATCACCATCTTCATATCTCAAAACAATTATCAAGCATCAAACTTATCTTATTATTGAACACACTCAAAATAAAGTTTCACATATCTTGAATACCAAGTATATTAACATTAAGCAAATTACCATGCTATTAATGACTCTCAAAATAATATAAGTGAAGCATGAGAAACCAATAGTTTCTTTAAAACAAATCCACCACCGTGCTCTAAAAGATATAAGTGAAGCACTAGAGCAAAAATTATCACGCTCAGAAGATATAAGTGAAGCACTATGAGCAAAACTATCAAGCTCAAAAGATTTAAGTGAAGCACATAGAGTTTTCTAGCAAATTACAATTTATGTATGGCTCTCTCAAAAGGTGTGTACAGCAAGGATGATTGTGGTAAACTAACAAGCAAAGACGCAAATAATACAAGATGCTCCAAGCAAAACACATATCATGTGGTGAATAAAAATATAGCTCCAAGTAAATTACCGATGGAAGTGGACGAAAGAGGGGATGCCTTCCGGGGCATCCCCAAGCTTTGACTTTTTGGTGTCCATGGATTATCTTGGGGGTTCCATGGGCATCCCCAAGCTTAGGCTCTTGCCACTCCTTGTTCCATAATCCATCAAAAGAATTCACCCAAAACTTGAAAACTTCACAACACAAAACTCAATAGAAATCTCGTGAGCTCCGTTAGAGAAAGAAAACAAAAGACTACTTCAAAGTACTGTAATGAACTCATTCTTTATTTATATTGGTGTTAAACCTACTGTATTCCAACTTCTCTATGGATTATAAACTATTTTACTAGCCATAGATTCATCAAAATAAGCAAGCAACACACGTAAAACAGAATCTGTCAAAAACAGAACAGTCTGTAGCAATCTGTAACTAACGCAAACTTCTGGAACTCTAAAAATCATAACAAAATAGGAAGTCCTGGAAATTTTGTTTATTGAACAGCAGCAAAAATAATCAACGCAAAAGCACGTTTCTGTAATTTAACAAAATTATATTCGTGCGTGCAAAGTTTCTGTTTTCCAGCAGAATCAAATCAACTATCATCGTAGGTTATCCTATAGGTTCTACTTGGCACAAACACTAATTAAAACATAAAACCACATCCAAACAGAGGCTAGATGGATTATTTATTCCTAAACAGAAGCAAAAAAACAAAAAAAATTGGGTTGCCTCCCAACAAGCGCTATCGTTTAACGCCCCTAGCTAGGCATAAAAGCAAGGATAGATCTAGGTATTGCCATCTTTGGAAGGAAATTCTTTGATGAGATATCTACCTCTTTTAGAATTTTCTTTCTCTCTAATAATTGTCAAATTTTCAGGCAAATGATCGAAAAATTCATTTATAGCAAAAGGTTCCTTAAGGATGGTAAAAAGATTGGGATGAACACTTATAGATTTAAGATCCGCAGTTTCCTTACTAGATGATTCACCCTTATTCTTAGGAACATAAATAAGCTTAGTATTTTTACTAGACGAACTTGGAGTGTTTTGTACGGAAGAAAAAGCGGTTCCCAAGTTGGTAATGATACCCTCAAGTTTATCGATTCTTGTGGAATCTAGATTTATTTTTTCATTAACTATGGGTTCTTTTTCTTTAATATTTTTCAAAGTCATTCCTACCTTAGATCCATATTGAGTAATTTGATTGTGGATCTTTTTATCAAGATTTTCAATTGATTCAAGAGCAGCAACTTTATTTTCAATAATTTCAAGTCTTTGCATAACATGCTCCAAAGTTAATTTAGTTCCATTAATCAAAAGAGGTGGTGAGCCAAATAAATCTATTAAAGCATTATAAGAATGAAAAGTATGTCTACCCAAGAAATTCCCTCCGGTAATGGTATCAAGGATATATCTATACCAAGGATTAGCACCTACGTAAAAATTACGAAGAAGAATTGAAGTAGATTGCTTCCTGGTAGATCTATTTTGAGCATTGCAAATTCTATACCAAGCGTCTTTTAGATTCTCTCCCTCCCTTTGCTTAAAATTTAGAACTTCATTCTCGGGAGATAACGGAGAAGATATGAGACTAGTCATAACGACAAGCAAGCAAACTAACACACAAGCCAACAAAAAGGAAAACGGGAAAGAGAGGAAGAGATTGGGAAACAGAGGGCGAATAAAATGCCAAGGGTGAAGTGGGGGAGAGGAAAACGAGAGGCATATGGCAAATAATGTAATGCGAGAGATAGAGATTGTGAGGGGTACTTGGTATGGTTGACTTTCTTGCGTGAGCCTCCCCGGCAACGATGCTAGAAATTCTTCTTGCTACCTCTTGAGCACTGCATTGGATTTCCCCGAAGAGGAGAGGATGATGCAGCAAAGTAGCGTAAGTATTTCCCTCAGTTTTTGAGAACCAAGGTATCAATCCAGTAGGAGACCACACATAAGTCCCTCGTACCTACACAAAACGATAGCTCCTCGCAACCAACGCGATTAGGGGTTGTCAACACCTTCACGGTCACTTACGAGAGTGAGATCTGATAGAGATGATAAATAATATTTTTGGTATTTTTGGTATAGAGATGCAAAATGAAAAGTAAAAGGCAAAGTAAAAATAAGGCAAGTAATAAAGTAATGAAGATTGATATGATGAGAATAGACCCGGGGGCCATAGGTTTCACTAGTGGCTTCTCTCAAGAGCATAGATATTCTACGGTGCGTGAACAAATTACTGTTGAGCAATTGACAGAATTGAGCATAATTATGAGTATATCTAGGTATGATCATGTATATAGGCATCACGTCCAAGACAAGTAGATCGAAATGATTCTGCATCTACTACTATTACTCCACTCATCGACCGCTATCCAGCATGCATCTAGAGTATTAAGTTAAAAACAGAGTAACGCCTTAAGCAAGATGACATGATGTAGAGGGATAAATTCATGCAAGATGATAAAAACCCCATCTTGTTATCCTCGATGGCAACAATACAATACGTGCCTTGCTGCCCCTTCTGTCACTGGGAAAGGACACCGCAAGATTGAACCCAAAGCTAAGCACTTCTCCCATTGCAAGAACTACCAATCTAGTTGGCAAACCAAAAGGATAATTCGAAGAGACTTGCAAAAATAACTCAATCATACATAAAAGAATTCAGAGAAGATTCAAATATTGTTCATAGATAAGCTGGATCATAAACCCACAATTCATCGGTCTCAACAAACACACTGCAAAAAGAAGATTACATCGAATAGATCTCCACGAGAGAGGGGGAGAACATTGTATTGAGATCCAAAAAGAGAGAAGAAACCATCTAGGTACTAGCTATGGACCCGAAGGTCTGAAGTAAACTACTCACACTTCATCGGAGGGGCTATGGTGTTGATGTAGAAGCCCTCCATGGTGGATGCCCCCTCCGGCGGAGCTCCAGAATAGGCCCCAAGATGGGATCTCGTGGATACAGAAGGTTGCGGTGATGGAATTAGGTTTTTGGCTCCTCATCTGATCGTTTGGGGATACATAGGTATATATAGGAGGAAGGTGTACGTCGGTGGAGCAACAGGAGGGCCACGAGGCAGGGGGGCGCGCCCTAGGGGGGGGGGGGAGCGCCCCCTACCCTCATGATCGACTCTTCCGCTTCTTGGAGTAGGGTCCAAGTCTCCTGGATCACGTTCGGTGAGAAAATCACGCTCCCGAAGGTTTCATTCCGTTTGGACTCCGTTTGATATTCCGTTTCTTCGAAACACTGTAATAGGCAAAAAAACAACAATTCTGGGCTGGGCCTCCGGTTAATAGGTTAGTCCCAAAAATAATATAAAAGTGGAAAATAAAGCCCAATATAGTCCAAAACAGTAGATAAAGTAGCATGGAGCAATCAAAAATTATAGATACGTTGGAGACGTATCAATAAGCAGCTTCACCAAGGTCTTTCATTGGAAAATTCTTATTCAAGTATCCTTTTATGCTATCCAGAAATTCTGTATTATTTCCAATCAACAATATGTCATCCACATATAATATTAGAAATGCTACAGAGCTCGCACTCACTTTCTTGTACATACTGGCTTCTCCAAAAGTCTGTATAAAACCATATGCTTTGATCACACTATCAAAGCGTATATTCCAACTCCGAGTGGCTTGCACCAGTCCATAAATGGATTGCTGGAGCTTGCACACTTTGTTAGCACCTTTAGGATCGAAAAAACCTTCTGGTTGCATCATATACAACTCTTCTTTAAGATATCCATTAAGGAATGCAGTTTTGACATCCATTTGCCAAATTTCATAATCATAAAATGCGACAATTGCTAACATCATTCGGACAGACTTAAGCATCGCTACAGGTGAGAAGGTCTCATCGTAGTCAACTCCTGAAACTTGTCAAAAACCTTTCACAACAAGTCGAGCTTTTTAGAGAGTAACATTACCATCAGCGTCAGTCTTCTTCTTGAAGATCCATTTATTCTCTATAGCTTGCCAATCATCGGGCAAGTCAACCAAATTCCACACTTTGTTCTCATACATGGATCCCATCTCAGATTTCATGGCCTCAAGCCATTTTGCGGGACCTGGGCTCATCATCGCTTCCTCATAGTTCATAGGTTCGTCATGGTCAAGTAACATGACCTCTAGAACAGGATTACCGAACCACTCTAGTGCGGACCGTACTCTAGTTGACCTACGAGGTTCGGTAGTAATTTGATCTGAAGTTTGATGATCATCATCATTAGCTTCCTCAATAATTGGTTTAGGAATCACTGGAACTGATTTCTGTGCTGAACTACTTTCCTATTCGGGAGAAGGTACAATTGCCTCATCAAGTTCTACTTTCCTCCCACTCACTTCTTTCGAGAGAAACTCCTTCTCTAGAAAGGATCCATTCTTAGCAACGAATATCTTGCCTTCGGATCTGTGATAGAAGGTGTACCCAAAATTCTCCTTTGGGTATCCTATAAAGACACATTTCTCCGATTTGGGTTCGAGCTTATCAGGTTGAAGCTTTTTCACATAAGCATCACAGCCCCAAACTTTAAGAAACGACAGTTTAGGTCTCTTGCTAAACCACAATTCTTATGGGGTCATGTCAACGGATTTAGATGGTGCCCTATTTAACGTGAATGCAACCGTCTCTAAAGCATAACCCCAAAACGATAGCGGTAAATCGGTAAGAGACATCATAGATCGCATCTATTCCAGATTGTTTCAATGAAGACCAAACGTATAACTCAAATATTCACCTCCACGATCAGATCTTAGAAACTTTATTTTCTTGTTACGATGATTTTCCACTTCACTCTGAAATTCTTTGAACTTTTCAAATGTTTCAGACTTATGTTTCATTAAGTAGATATACCCATATCTGCTCAAATCATATGGGAAGGTCAGAAAATAACGATACCCACCGCGAGCCTCAACACTCATTGGACCGCATACATCAATATGTATTATTTCGAACAAGTCAGTTGCTCGCTCCATTGTTTCGGAGAACGGAGTCTTAGTCATCTTGCCCATGAGGCATGGTTCGCAAGTATCAAGTGATTCATAATCAAGTGATTCCAAAAGCCCATCAGCATGGAGTTTCTTCATGCACTTTACACCAATATGACCTAAACGGAAGTGCCATAAATAAGTTGCACTATTATTATTAACGTTGCATCTTTTGGCTTCAATATTATGAATATGTGTATCACTACGGTCGAGATTCAACAAAATAGACCACACATGAAGGGTGCATGGCCATAAAAGATATTACTCATATAAATAGAACAACCATTATTCTTCGATTTAAATGAATAACCGTCTCGCATCAAACAGGATCCAGATATAATGTTCATGCTCAACATTGGCACCAAATAAAAATTATTCAGGTCTAAAACTAATCCTGACGGTAGATGTAGAGGTAGCGTGCCAACGGCGATCACATCGACTTTGGAACCATTTCCCACACGCATCATCACCTCGTCCTTAGCCAATCTTCGTTTAATCCATACACTACAAAAAAAAGACACATCCGTGACATTTTGGGCCGAACGAATTTTTTTTCTGTCATACATATGACACTTCTATGACGATAATTGTGACAAAACCCGGTATCATCATACATGTGGTGGGCTCCTACTTCTATGACAAAAAATCATGACAGAAAATGGGCTTTTCGTCCTGGGAGGGCCGGAGACGCAGCTGCATGACATTCTTTGGGCCGTCCATGACGAAAAAACCGTGGTAGAAGCAAGGGGGAGGAAAATTTCAGGGAGTTGCCGGTTACGGTGGGACAGCAATGCGCGTTTCTCTCGTACAGGTACGCGCGTGTGTGCGAGGCGTTGGCTCTAACTGAACCCGAGCGAGGCGTTGGGCTCTAACTAAACCCGAGCGATTGCACTGCAGGCTACGCGTTACTGAACCCAAGCGATCGATCGATGGATGTTAACTGAACCCGATGGAGCGATTCCTTCGCTACTACTGCTAACTGAAGCCGATCGATTGGATGAACAGTGAGTGTTGCGGGGGGAGGGGGGGTTTGTATGAACAATGAGCGGTGGCGTTGCCTCTGGATGAACAAGAACCATGGTGTGGAGGGCTGGATGAACAATAGACGGTGGAGGGGTGGCCGTGGAGGGGTGGTTGAACAGGACCCCGTGGTGTGGAGGGCTGGATGAACAGTAGATGGTGAAGGGGTGCACGTGGAGGGGTGGTCGAACAGTAGCCGGTGGAGTAGCGCGCGTTGGAGGCTGGATGAACAGGAGCCCGTGGAGGCTGGAGAGGTCGACGGTGTAGATGAACAGTATCCCGTGGAGTCCCGTTTTGCGGTACGCCACACCCCCCCCCCCCCCCCCGTTTCGACCGTAGCGCTCCAACACAAGTCCGTTTCGTCCGTTTTGCGGTACGCCACACCCCTCCCGATCAGCAGGACCCCCGTTTCGACCGTAGGAGGCCCGTTTCCTCCGTTTTGCGGTACGCCAGGCCCCTCCCGATCAACAGGACCCCGTTTCGAACGTGGCCAGTCAAACACAAGGCCGTTTATTTCGTTTTGCAGTACGCCAGGCCTCATTTCCATCGCCTGATCCGTCCAAGCCCTCCCGATGAACACGACCACGCATTCCGTTCTGACCCAGCCGGTTGGCTCCCACGCGTTCCGTTGCCTCCTGATGAACACGACGCATTTCGTTGCCTCCCCATGAACACGACGCATTCGGTTGCCTCCCCATGAACACGACGCATTCCGTTGCCTCCCCATGAACACAAGCCCTCGCCGTACGTATGCGCGACTAGGCGTTCGAGACCCCGCCCGTATGTACACATACGTGACCGTATTTTCTTTTTTGCACCCTGGCCGTTGTACGTACGTGTACATGCTACATGCGCGCCTCTACTACGACACGTGCGCGCCTCTACTACGACACGTGCACGCCTCTACATCGACCATTATGTACGTACACGTTCGCGACCAGGATGACAACGCTATGTACGCTTCGACCAGGTGGGTCCCGACTGTCAGGCACTTCCTTGCCTGTGAAGATGTAGCTGGTGGGTCCCAGCAGTCAGGGGGGCGAATCGTTTTTTTTGCCCGGACGCACTTCCTTGCGTGCGAAGGTGTAGCTGCTGGGTCCCAACAGTCAGGGGGGGCGAATCATTTTTTTTGCCCGAACGCACTTCCTTGCATGCGAAGGTGTAGCTGCTGGGTCCCAGTAGTCAGGGGGCGAATCGTTTTTTTTGCCCGGACACACTTCCTTGCATGCGAAGGTGTAGCTGGTGGGTCCCAACAGTCGGGGGGCGAATCGTTTTTTTTCCAGATGCACTTCCTTGCGTGCGAAGATGTAGCTGGTGGGTCCCACCAGTCAGGGGGGCGAATTGTATTTTCCCAGATGAGCTTCCTTGCGTGCGAAAATGTAGCTCGTGGGTCCCAGCAGTCAGGGGGCGAATCATTTTTTTCGCGAAATATGGTGGCCCGTCTGCTGGGTCCCTACTGTCAGGTGGAGGAATAATTATTTTGCGCGTAATAAGGAGGCACTTCCTTGCGGCTGCCATGGACCCAACTGTCAGCCTCTCCACATACAATCCATGTCCGATGGAAGTCATTTCCTTGACCACGTTGACCATGCCGCGTCGAGAGCACCACGGCGGTGGACGACGGCGAGGCCTAGGAAGGGGACGACGCGGAGCCGGGGAAGACGCGGCAGTGGATGCACATGCGGAGAGGAGTACGAGGGTTCACTGGTTCGGCTGCGCTGCCATCGCCGCAGAATAACAGGGGGTGTGGGTGAGTGGAGGGATGGCCTGGCCAGCGGTGGGAGTAGTAGGGGGCGGTGAGGCCTCCGCGGCAGCACAGCCGGCCACGAGAGGCAGGAGCAGGCGGCACGACCGGTGCTGCTTTGGGCGGATGGAGCAAGAAGACCAGAGGTTGAAGAAGCACGACGGCCGTTGGATGGACATCGTACGGTCACTGCAGCTAGAATCGTTTATATTGACTAAGTTGACAAAGCCCTTGGTACGTCAACTTAGTAGGCCCACAGGTCAGCTTTCGAAATGGTGCGCCCTAGATGTCAGGGGGATGAATCATTTTTTGGGCGGGTGAAGCTAGAATATCCGAGATTGAAGAAGAAGCACGGCATCTGTTGGATGGACATCCAACGGCCACTGCTGCTAGAACCATGTGTTGACTATAAGTTGACAAAGCCTTGCATACCCGTCAACTCTGTTTTTTAGGGGACGCGTCAACTTAGTAAGGCCAGAAGTGTGTGGCAGAGAACTTATAGCCCATTTGAGGTTTGTAAGAATGTGTAGCCCATTTTTGAATTCTAATGGAATTTACTACAGCCCGTTTATAGTTTGTTAAAAGTACAGCCCATTTCAACCAACCGTTCAAAACAGGATTCAATAAAATTTCCCACATTTTGATGGGATCCGAATATTTTTATCTCGAAATTTTAGTCAGATTAAATACAATTTCAATATAAATTTATATTGTGTAAAAATCCAATGAAACATTCTGCTCGCAACAATTAATGAAATTAAAATTTTCAATATTCCAAAAACAATATTTTATAAAGTAATCACTGTTTGGTGCATTTTTTATAGTTACTACCCAGTTTTTATAATTACATCCCATTTATTATTTCTTAAAGCCCATTTTCTTGTTAAGCCTAATGCATCCCTCCTAGGAAAGATTTCCAGCCCAGCGGGATAGAGAATAACAACTTGACCTTGCCTGGGTATTCCTAAAAAAAGTATAGCTAGGCTAGCCATTTTCAGCTTGAAAAAAAATTAATATCTGGGGTGGATATCTGGCCTGGGCTGGACGGGCCACAGCCCACCCAGTTAATACCTGCAGCGATGTTTTCGCTGTTGTTCAGAGGAGAAAAAATAATATCTGGGGTAAACATCAAAAAACTCTGCAGTGCTCACACCTCAAAAACACAAATACTGCTCGAGCTGCTTGGTCCCAGCTGTCGGCCGCTTCTTGTGCAATTCTCTCGTTTATTGACTACTCCCTCCTTTCCGGTTTATAATGCTCAATTCAAAAATCTCACCAATCAAGGTAGATGGCGAGTGGTGGAATACTTTTTCTAGTTTTGCAAAAGCACCTAATTAATGCTCTTGTTATCCTCAAAAAATTATGTTTATCAATGCATTAATTGCAATGCATGCATGCATAAAGTACATGCGTTGGTCAATTTTCTCTTAATACTTGCATGCAATGATTTAATGCACCTTGGAATCTGAACATGTGATGGAAAACAACCAAATTGAGCCTTATAAAATGGAAAAACTAAAATTTTGAGATAAGCCCTATAAACCGGAAAGGAGGGAGTACATAGGTAGACAATGGTGTGGGACTGTGATGTCAGGAAACCAGGAGGAAGCAAAATAAATTATAGTTATAGCCCATTTGAGATTTCTAAGAATGTGTAGCCCATTTTTGAATTCTAATGGAATTTACTACAACCCATTTACAGTTTGTTAAAAGTACAGCCCATTTCAACCAACCGTTCAAAACAGAATTCAATAAAATTTCCCACATTTTGATGGGATCCGAATATTTTTATCCCGAAATTTTAGTCAGATTAAATACAATTTCAATATAAATTTATATTTTGTAAAAATCCAATGAAACATACCGCTCGCAACAATTAATGAAATTAAAATTTTCAATATTCCAAAAACAATATTTTATAAAGTAATCACTGTTTGGTGCATTTTTTTATAGTTACTACCCAGTTTTTATAATTACATCCCATTTATTATTTCTTAAAGCCCATTTTCTTGTTAAGCCTAATGCATCCCTCCTAGGAAAGATCTTAGAAACTTTATTTTCTTGTTACGATGATTTTCCACTTCACTCTGAAATTCTTTGAACTTTTCAAATGTTTCAGACTTATGTTTCATTAAGTAGATATACCCATATCTGCTCAAATCATATGGGAAGGTCAGAAAATAACGATACCCACCGCGAGCCTCAACACTCATTGGACCGCATACATCAGTATGTATTATTTCGAACAAGTCAGTTACTCGCTCCATTGTTCCGGAGAACGGAGTATTAGTCATCTTGCCCATGAGGCATGGTTCGCAAGTATCAAGTGATTCATAATCAAGTAATTCCAAAAGCCCATCAGCATGGAGTTTCTTCATGCGCTTTACACCAATATGACCTAAACGGCAGTGCCACAAATAAGTTGCACTATCACTATTAACTTTGCATCTTTTGGCTTCAATATTATGAATATGTGTATCACTACGATCGAGATTCAACAAAATAGACCACTCATCAAGTGTGCATGGCCATAAAAGATATTACTCATATAAATAGAACAACCATTATTCTCTGATTTAAATGAATAACCGTCTCGCATCAAATAGGATCCAGATATAATGTTCATGCTCAACGTTGGCACCAAATAACAATTATTCAGGTCTAAAACTAATCCCGACGGTAGATATAGAGATAGCGTGCCAACGGCGATCACATCGACTTTGGAACCATTTCCCACACGCATCATCACCTTGTCCTTAGCCAATCTTCGTTTAATCCATACACTACAAAAAAAAGACACATCCGTGACATTTTGGGCCGAACGAATTTTTTTTCTTTCATACATATGATACTTCTATGATGATAATTGTGACATAACCCGGTATCATCATAGATGTGGTGGGATCCTACTTCTATGACAAAAAATCATGATAGAAAATGGGCTTTTCGTCCTGGGAGGGCCGGAGACGCAACTGCATGACATTTTTTGGGCCGTCCATGACGAAAAAACCGTGGTAGAAGCGAGGGGGAGGGAAATTTCGGGGAGTTGCCAGTTATGGAGGGAGAGCGATGCGCGTTTCTCTCGTACAGGTACGCGCGTGTGTGCGAGGCGTTGGTTCTAACTGAACCCGAGCGAGGCGATGGGCTCTAACTAAACCCGAGCGATTGCACTGCAGGCTACGCGTTACTGAACCCGAGCGATCGATCGATGGCTGTTAACTGAACCCGATGGAGCGATTCCTTTGCTACTGCTGCTAACTGAAGCCGATCGATTGGATGAACAGTGAGCGTTGCGGGGGAGGGGGGGTTTGGATGAACAGTGAGCAGTGGCATTGCCTCTGGATGAACAGGAACCGTGGTGCACATACAGATTGGAAGTCTTGTCTCCATTTGTGCAGTTCACTAAAATCAAGCAACATTATCGTACAAGTATCACAACATATGAAAGCACACTGCAGAATCATGTGAAAGAAGGCTAGTACTAACCTCTCATGATGCGGAATTCAAGCAACTAACAAGAAGAAGATCTGAACCAAATTCGCCTTAACGGATAGGAAGCAAGATCTCCTATTGTGCAGTTCCACTAAGATCAAGCAATCAAGCAACGTTGTCGGTGTGACATTTTGGTTGAACTGCACAAAACACTCTTAAAACAAAAGTGTTTTGTGCAGTGCAACAAAAGGTCACAATGGCAACGAGGTGAAGTAGATAACCCTGTTTACACAGAGGTGCAAAGGAAACAATTAGTGGTCAATAACGATGGATGACACAGAAGACAACATAAAGAAGCATCTACCTTATCTAAATGGGAAAGAAAGCAAGACAGTAGCATTTCTCAAACGGTGGCATTGATTAATATTAACATAGAGATTATATTAACAATAAAATTTGTTAAACATGTAAATTGCTTTTAAGTGTGGCATTGCATCAATTTTCCAGTGGCATTATTAGGGGGTGTTTGTTTATAGGGACATTTTGGTGTAGGGACTAAAAAAACTCTGTGTCAGTCAGATCTAAACCAAACAGGAGGGACTTTTCGGGACTAAAAGTGGGCATTTGGGACTAAAGAAAGAAGACCCCGAGGGAGTATTTTTGGGACTTTTTCCAACAGTTGCCCCTGCCACGCATCGCACCTTGTTTCTATTAGTTCATTACTAGGGGTAACATGGTCTTTTATCATGTCATTTAATAACCTCTAGTCCATGTTTAGTCCCTGGAACCAAGCAGGTAGGGACTAGGGAGTTTTTAACCAAACAGGGCCATAGATTAACAACAGCTAATGAGTTGCACGGGACAGTGGACGCACCAGCACCATGTGCATCTACCGATGTACTATGGTCATGCACAGTCTATTGCAACAAAGAACAAATAACCAAGGAGCATATTTGTGTTGGTCCCAGTTTTCTTATCTTTAGACACCTTTCCCTATGTGAGCGCAGCAAATCTAGTCCTGCTCAAACTCTACAGCCTTGTTCCTTCCTTTCCTCTTTGAACCACGTCCTAGATTTATGCGATACAACTTTCCCCACTACTTTCCCCCATTTCTTTCCTCTTTGAACCACGTCCTAGATTCATGCTATACAACTTTCCCCCTTCATTCCCTCTTTGAACCACGTCCTAGATTCATGCTATACAGAACTTTTCCCACTACTTCCCCCCATCCCTTTCCTCTCTGAACCACGTCCTAGATTCATGGTATACATGCAGCTAGAGCAATGCATGTGGAGTAAGTAAAATATACCTTAAGGTTCTTGGGGCGTGGTTCGGTGGGCGACGGGACGACGGCGAAGAAGAAGGGGTCGGAGGCCCTCCCGTGCCGCCGCTGGGTGGAAAGTGAACAGCAGCGTCGGTAGTGGATTCCCTCCCTCGCCGACGGCGACAGCGTTAAGCCTCCTTCCCTTCCCGGCGGACGGATCCTGCCGGCTCTTTGAGCAGCAGTGAGGGGAGAGAGAGGCCAACGAAGTCTTGTTTAGATCTGGAGAGGGCGAGAGAGTGTGAAGAGAGCAACTACAAGCGCTGAGGATCCAGCGGGAGAGGGCGAGAGAGTGTGAAGAGAGCAACTACAAGCGCTGAGACTCCAGCGTGTATATATATACTGGAGAGAGAGTGTGAAGCGTGCAAACCCTAGAAAACATTTTGACCAGTCAAAGAATCCTCCTGGCAAAAATTATGCTCAAGTGTAGTTATCGAACCCGAGACCTCAAGTTTGATGAGCGAACAGGCTAACCAGCTACACAACCCTCCCGTCATATTCAACGAGAGGAAAATAACCTTTTATACATTCCTGCATTCGTGTGACAGGCATGCCGTGTTTTTTGTGTGTGTGTGTGTGTGGGAGTCATTAGGATTTCAATCATAATCGTGTCATGTGGCTTTGGTGTTAAGACTATCTGAAAGTGCGTTATATCGACTAGAGGGGGGGGTGAATAGGCGATTTTTATGAATTCTTCACTGAGGAATTTGCCAGTGAGGAAATTCCTTAGCGAAGAACTACTAGCAGCGGAATAAGTACTCAGAAGTAAGCATAACAGAATACAAGTATGGTCATCAAGATGAAATGAAGACAGGCACTGAGTACAGAAAGCGTAATCACAGGATAACACAAGGTGAAGACAAACAGACTAAAGAAATTGAACTAAGGAAATTGAGAAAGTCTTCAGTCAAAGTCTTCAAACACAGATATGAACAAACACTCAACACAGTAATGAGGAAATGGAAGGGTTGAGGAAATAGAACCAGTTAGGTTGGTGAAGACAATGATTTGGTAGACCAGTTCCAACTGCTGTCTCAGTTGTACGTCTGGTTGGAGCGGCTGAGTATTTAAACTCGAGGACGCACAGTCCCGGACACCCAGTCGCTGAGCACGCAGCTTAGGACACCCAGTCCTCACCGTATTCTCCTTGAACTAAGGTCACATAGACCTCGTCCAATCACTCGTGGTAAGTCTTCAGGCGACTTCCAAACCTTGACAGACTTGGTCACTCGGCGATCCACAATTCCTCTTGGATGCTCTAGACCATGATGCCTAACCGTCTGGAAGAAGCACAGTCTTCAAAGGTAACAAGCGTCGGATCCACGCAGGATCAATTTCTTCAGTGATGCTCAATCACTTTGGGTTTGTAGGGGTTTGGTTTTGGGTTTTCCTCACTCGATGATTTTCGCTCAAAGTCCTCGGAGGATGGGTTGCTCTCAAATGACAAGTGTCAAGTTCTCTCGGAGCAGCCAACCAGCTAGTGGTTGTAGGGGGCGGCTATCTATAGCCTAGGGAGCAGCCCGACATGATAAGACATAAATGCCCTTCAATGATATGACCGTTAGGTGTATAAGATATTTTGGGACAGCTGGCGCGCAACACAGCAACGGTCGGAAATTTGACTCTCAAATTCCTCAGGGCTATCATGTTCCTCACTATGTAGGCAATTCGCACTGGCGAATTCCTAACTCCTCAGTCAGAACAAATTCATCAGCGACCAGAAGAACTTCGTCTCTGTCACTGAAGAATGTGACTGAACTGTATGAGATTTCCAAAGGCTTCACTCGAAGGGATTGGTAGGTGTAGGATTTTGAGTTGAGCATCACATGGAAATTTTTCCTTAGTATTTCCTCGACCCCCTTTAACAGTACGGTGTTTCCTATGACTCAAGAAAGAGAAAATGAAACTACGAAAACAAAAGTCTTCACGCTTCATGTTCCTCAAATGAATACCAAGTCTTCAAGGTCACACCAATTTCTTCACTTTCAAAGTCTTCAGAAAGTATTCAGAATACCAAAGTCTTCAGTCGAAGAACTTCATTTTTAGGGGTCGACTTTCTCTGTAAATATCAAACTCCTCATAGACTTATAGACCTGTGTACACTCACAAACGCATTAGTCCCTTAACCTATAAATCTTCAATACACCAAAATCACTAAGGGGCACTAGATGCACTTACAATCTCCCCCTTTTTGGTGATTGATGACAATATAGGTTAAGTTTTTAGCGGGGATAAATGTATGAAGTGTAAATACTGATATTGAGGAATTTGATAGCAAGATATAGAAGAATTCCCCCTGAAGATGTGCATAGTGAGGAATTTGCGTTTGAGGCAATGCACATTTTAAGAGTTGAATCATGGAGATCTCCCCCTATATCTTGTAATTCATACACGCATTTGATATATAATATGAAGAATTTGAAATGCATGATGAAATATGGTGCCTGATGAGATTCAGCATGCGTGCAATGTCATTAACGAGGAATAAGCATGCAAAGCATAATGCAACAAAAGTATCAGCGCACCATCGGGTTTAACATTACAACTCGATCCAAATAAAAGTTTCAGAAGAACGAGAGTTGTAACTTAAAAAATGCCCTTAATATAGACCCGCTTGAAGACTAACTCAGATTTCTCCCCCTTTGTCATCAAATGACCAAAAGGATTGAAACTGAGGACTAACGCCCCTGAAGAATTTCAAGTCGATGGAGGAGCGCCAGCGTTGTTGGGGTTGTTTGTTGTAGCAGGGCCTGCCGCAGTGTCGTCCAAATCTTCATACTCTTCAGTGTCACGCGATGAAGAATAAGAGCTGGCCACCAGTGGAGGAACTTTGACCCTCTTGAGTTTCTTCGGAGGAGGTGCAGACCAGTCAAATTCTTCCTTGAGACCCATAGTATTCAGTTCTTCAGCGCTATAGACATGAGTGAGGACAGCCCAGGTGCGGTTGAAGGTTTCATGAAGGTAGTATTGGTTCTTCTTCACCGCATTGTATGTTGAGGTCATATTGTGAAGAAGTGCACCAAACTGACGCTTTACCCATTTGTGATTGCGATCAACCTTCTGATGAAGACTGAGGAGTAACTCACGGTCAGTCATCACCCTGGGTGTTGTGGCTTGAGGATTTTGCTTGGCTGAGGTATTTGCAGCAGAGTCATGTGTGGCAGAGTCGTCATTGGTAGAGTAAGATGCAGCCTTGCGAAATTGACCATCCAATGGACGAATGCCTTCATCGATCACAGCAGCTGCCTTGCCTTTATCATCAGCTGATGAAACTGTCCGTTTGAGGACTTCAATGGGAGGCAAGTAGCTACCGTGGTTCAGAGTGTCAGCTTTGTAATTCAGTGAAGACCATGCCCTGATGAATCTCATAATCCAAGGAGCATAGGGCTTCAGCTCAAATGGTGACATAGCAATATTGCCCAGAGTCCTCATGAAGAAATCATGGAAGTTGACGGGAACGCCATGAATGATGTTGAAAAGCATATTCTTCATGATGCCAACGACTTCTTCATCATTTGAGTCGTGGCCTTTGATAAGACTCATTGTCTTCGTCAGAATGCGATAGACAGTCTGAGGCACATAGAGTAATTCCTTGACGAGGAATTTGGTTCGTGGGGCCTGCCCAGGCTTCAAAGGCTTCATGAGCACTTGCATATAGTGATTTGTCAGTTCAGGGTCACTGTAGGTGCAACGTGCATTGTCATGGGGAGGATTGAGAGGAAGGACACGAAGCAATTCAGTTGCCGGTGCCTTGTAGTGAGTGTTTTCAGTCATCCAGTCCAACACCCATGAGTTGACATCTTCAGCGTCTCTAGTGATATGCAGTGTCGCGTAGAACTGAAGAATGAGTTGTTCATTCCAATCGCAAATGTCTGTGCAAAAATTGAGTAATCCTGCATCGTGAAGAACACTGAGGACTGGCTCGAAGCATGGAAGAGATTCCATGTCCACGTGAGGAATATGTTCATGATCGAAGATTTTGTCTTTGTCAAACAGCACAGAGGAATAGAAGTTGGCTTGACTAGCAGTCCAGAAACGCCTCTTCCTTATGCGAGCAGAGTCATAGGGGTTATAATCTGTGAAGAATACATGCTCAGCAAAGAAGTCTTTAGCTTTGAACTTCTGTTTACTTGAGAACGGATTCTTTGTCTTTGGCAGAGGGGTGTCAGTGAGTTGCATTACCACCTCAGGAATCGCGAGCTCAGGTTCTTCAGGCTGACGAATTTCTGGTTCCTCTTCTTGTGCAACCTGAGGATCAGCAGCAGCAGGTTCTTTAGCACTAGCGGTTGGAATGTTTTCATGCACAGAGGGAGTGGGTTGAGTTTCTTCAGAGCCCATTTGAACTGTTGTTGCAGGGGACGGAGGAATCTGTTGGATAGGTGTGAAGAGAGGAGTATTGGGATGCTGACTTTCCCAAAAGTCATCATTCATCACAGGTGTGGTGCATCCTATATCCACATCTTCATCTTCAATTTCCTCAACACCAGCCTCTTCAGCTGTGAACTGAGGCATATGTGATGAGATGACAGGCGTTGAAGGGATTGCATCCACTTCAATTTCTTCATCAATCTTCTCTGACGAAGCAGCAAAATGATTTCCTTCATTAGATCCGCTTGGGATCTCATAGTCTTCTCCAAAAGGAACAAGGTCCTTTGATGGCACGGAGGAAATCGGAACAGCATCAATTGGATTTTCGAGTGAGCTGGTCATTGGCTTCATTTTCTTCGCAGCCGAAGAATTTGACGCAGCTGATGCCTTCCGTTTCTTCACTGCAGCTCGCTCTGCAGCCTTGGTCTTCTTCACATCTGATGCAGATGGAAGAATTGGAGTTGGTGTAGGCGCGGGAGGAGCTGAGGAATCTGGTTGATTTTCTTCAGGCGCAACTGATGCAGTTGCCCTGATCTCTTCAGTTTCTTCAGGCGCACCACTAGTGGATGCCCTGGCAATTTCTTCAGCGGCTGGAATTTCTTCACCAGCCCTGGAACTAGCATTTTCTTCAGCAGGCTGAAAGTCATCAGCAGTGCTGGCATGTTCTTCATCAGGCTGAGCAGAGTCTGCAGCCTGAAGATTTTCTTGTTGCGATGGGGCTGCAACATTTGTGAATTTCTTCGTCAGATTGACGAATCTCACTTTAGCTCCTTGCCAATCAGCATAGTAGGCATCAAAGTCTTTGCTGAGGGCTTGAATTTCAGACTGAGCTTGGAGAAGTTCCTCAGGTGTCATTCTGACAACATTTTTCTTCAGAAGCTTCTCCTTTCTGTATTGCGCTTTCTTGATCTCTCTTGCCTTTTCAAACTTCCATTTCTCTTCAGTGATGAAATGGGTCAGCATGTGACTTTGACCAGTAGTCAGAGGAAAATCAGGCATTGGGGTGTTTGGATCCTTGTGCCAGAGATCAATGTAATCGAGGATTTTTCTCGGATCCAAAAGCAGTGGCACGGATGTGCCTTTGGCTCTAGCGGCCTTCACCTGTCTGTCTCTGATGATTTCTGCAAGTTCATCATCAGAAGCTTCATCATCAGAAGGCACATGGAATGCGACCTGTTTCTTCTTTGGACTTGTCCGAGGACCTCGTCCAGCTGTTGCTTTAGTCTTCAACAGTGTGGGGCCTGATGAGGAAATTGGTGCAGCCGAGGAACTTGCTGAAACACCAGAGGCAATCATGAAACCAGCAGTCCTTTGATATGTAGCCAGATGCACAGGAGCTGAGGACTTTGAAGGAGCTGCTGAGGACTTTGGTGGAGCAGTAGTAGTGTGAGGAATTTGCCGTGAGGGCATTGCTGAGGAACTTGGCCGTGAGGCGCTGTTGGTGAAGCACTTGGCTTACGAGCAGGCTTCTTTGGCATGGATTTCCTCGGTTTGACCGAGGCCTCAGTAGCAGTAGAAGTGGCAGAATCCTCATTGAATTTCTTCACTGCCTCCTTGGCTTGTCTTGCCAATTTAGCTTGGCGCTTAGCCCATTCTTCAGGAAAGTCCTCACCACATTTGAGGCTTGTGGGGTCAGCTACTTGGCCAGGTGCCAATGGAGCTCATGGGCATGGAGGATTGAGGGCGAATTTCCTCATGTACTTTGGAGTCACATATTTGTATTCCCTCCATTCCCTTGCCCATCTCCGTTCAATCCTCTGTATGTGCACCTTGCGCTGATTTTTGTTTTCTTTACCAAATTTTGCTTCATCAGGTGTGCAATAGTCAGCATAAATTTCCTCCGGGATTTCAAATGCAGTCATAACCTCAGGTTTCTTTCCTCCTTTCTGCGGCTTCTTACCTTCTGCCATATTCTTCAGATGAGGAATTTGAACAATTGAACACTCTGAAGGAGTATGCAGTTTTTCTTCGAGGAACGCTGCAAATGAGTTAAGTTGATGAGAACCTAGTGACTCAGCAGCAGACATGAGTACCTGTGAACAGAGTATAGGTGCGAGGAATTTGGAGAGGTCATATGCGTTCTCAGAAGGTTTTTCGAAAAAGAACAAGTTTTGAGGAATTTGACCAGATGAACCTTGAGGAATTTCACTAAGCGTTCTTGTCTTAGGTTCCAGAGTTGTACAGATCGAAGATCCACACAATTAGGGAATCTTGAAGAAAATGATTGCTTAGAGAAACAGTTCAAGATCATATGATGTGTGAGGTGTTCATATGTGTGAACATTTGAAGAATAAACACCTTTGAAGATTTTCAGGAAAGTTTGAGAATCAAAGTGAGTAATAAAAGTAACTTTTAATTACCCGAAGTGAAGAACACGACAAACTGAGAAGAACAGATATGAAGTTCGTCAGGTTAGATCTCACACGCCCTAACTTGGCAGAGGAAGACAGCTACGGCGGCGGCGGAGTGAAGATTTCCGCGGTCGGCGTGAGTACGACGGCGACGAGGTCGAGGCAGCGAAGCTCTTCCTCACCGACGTCGATGGAGTAGCGGCGGCGCTATGGTTTGAGGAGCTCGAGTGAGAGAGTAGCGATCGAGCGGAGTAAATGAAGTGAGGAAGGGGAGAGGGGTATTTATAGACACGGTAAAAACTGTTCGCCCGAAGATTTTGGGACGAACGTGCCCCTGCCCTTTCTCCTTCTCGCGACATGTGTCACCCACGTACTGTGTAGTTGAGATCGTGTACGATCGTGGGTGAATAGAATAATGTATTGTGGGATGTGGAACGGTTTGAGCGGCAAAAACCGAAAATTTGGATAAGATTTGTTTTAAAGTTTCGTTCGCAATTTCTTCAGCTGACAAGGACACAGTGAAGATTTTGAACGAGTTTCAAATAGAACGCACATGAAGAATTTGTGAATAGATTGGGTTGAGTATAGCATAGAGGGGGAAGGGTCCGATTACATTCACTTAGCAGAAAATGCAACTTGAAGAAACAGCTATAAGTGAATGCTGTAGAGGACATAAACTCATATATATATATATATATATATATATATATATATATATATATATATATATATATATATATATATAGCCAATGAAAAAAAACGACGGAAACAGTGAAGATTTTGCAAAGTTGAAGAATTTGAAAAACTGAAGAATTTCAAAACTGAGGAAAAACTCAAATTGAAGATTTTCAACTTTTTGTGGTGGCGTGACCCACCGTATAAGAATGATGATTTCAGACACCGCGTACAATTATCGTAGGGTTCTGAGAATCAAATTCTTCATTAATTTCTTCACACTTAGAGTGTTATTCTTCATTGATTGAAGAAAAACGTTTCTTCATGTGTTGCACATCTAAGTCATCAATTTTGCATAAGTGTCAGGGTGTGTGTCCTTTTCAAAGAACATTCGAAGATTCTAAGATATTTAGCTCACACCGCAAGTTGCTGAATCTCTTCTCATCCAAGGGCTTAGTGAAGATAAAAGCTAGCTATTCTTCAGTCTTCACGTGCTCGATGGAGATGTCGCCCTTCAACACATGATCACGAAGAAAATGATGACAAATCCGAATGTGCTTTGTCTTCGAGTGCTGAACTGGGTTGTGAGCAATCTTGATGGCACTCTCATTGTCGCAGAGGAGAGGCACATTCTTCACGTTGACGCCATAGTCCTTGAGTGTTTGCTTCATCCAAAGCAGTTGAGCACAGCAAGAGCCAGCAGCAATGTATTCAGCTTCCGCAGTAGACAGTGATACGCAGTTCTGTTTCTTCGAGGACCAACAGACCAAAGATCGTCCGAGGAAATGACAAGTGCCAGATGTTGACTTGCAGTCCACACGATCACCAGCATAGTCAGAGTCAGAATATCCAATGAGATCAAAAGTAGAGCCCTTGGGGTACCATAATCCTAGTGTTGGTGTGTGGGCTAGATATCGAAGAATATGCTTCACAGCCTTATGGTGTGATTCCTTCGGTGCAGCTTGAAATCGGGCACACATGCAAACACTAAGCATTATATCTGGCCTAGATGCACATAAGTACAATAAAGAACCTATCATGGAGCGGTATACCTTGTGATCGAAGTCAATACCATTTTCATCAGTGCATAGATGGCCATTTGTGGGCATAGGAATTTTGACGCCTTTGCAATCTTGCATGCCGAATTTCCTCAGTACATCTTTGAGGTATTTCTCCTGAGATATGAATATACCATTGCGCTGTTGACGAATTTGAAGACCTAAGAAGAATTTCAACTCTCCCATCATAGACATTTGATATTCTTCACCCATCATATAGGCAAATTCATCACTATAACGTTGGTCAGTACAGCCAAAGATAATATCATCAACATATATTTTGCACACAAACAGTTCACCATCATAAGATTTAGTAAAGAGAGTAGGGTCGAGTGAACCGGGTGTGAAGCCATTCTTCACGAAGAATTCCTTCAATGTATCATACCACGCCCGAGGGGCTTGCTTGAGGCCATAGAGGGCCTTATTAAGTCTAAAGACTTTGTCAGGATTCTTTGGATCTTCAAAACCTGGGGGTTGAGCAACATATACTTCTTCCTCAAGCTTACCATTGAGGAATGCACTTTTCACATCCATTTGATATAAGATGATATCATGATGGTTAGCGTAAGCAAGTAATATGCGAATAGCCTCAAGTCTAGCAACAGGTGCAAAAGTTTCATCGAAATCAATTCCTTCAACCTGTGTGTAGCCTTGAGCTACCTGTCGTGCCTTATTCCTCACCACAAGGCCATTTTCATCTTGCTTGTTGCGGTAGATCCACTTTGTGCCAATGATATTATGCTTGCGAGGATTTGGACGTTTGACCAGTTCCCAGACATTGTTGAGCTCGAACTGATGTAATTCTTCTTGCATAGCCTGAATCCACTCCGGCTCCAAAAATGCTTCATCTACCTTAGTGGGCTCTGTGATAGAGACAAAAGCATAGTGCCCACAAAAGTTAGATAAATGTGAAGCTTTTGAGTGTGTGACAGGACCTGGTGCTCTAATGTCATCGATGATCTTCTCCACTTGCACTTCTTTTGCAATGCGAGGATGAGCTGGTTGTCGCTGAGGAGTTTGATCAGCATTTTCTTCAGCACCATTTTCCTCAGCATTTTCTTCAGGTGCATCAGCTCGACATTCTTCATGAACTGGAATGAATTCTTCAGCAGATTCTTCAGTAGGAATGACATCCTCAGTTGCCTTGAACTTGATAGAATCCTCAGGTGCTGGTTCATCTAACACAGAAGGTAGGTGCTCTCTTTGCGAGCCATTAGTTTCATCGAACCGCACATCTACAGTGTCAACAATCTTGTGAAGAACAATGTTGAAGACTCTGTAGGTGTGCGAGTCCTTTCTGTAACCAAGCATAAAACCTTCATGTGCTTTCGGTGCAAATTTAGAATTGTGGTGAGGATCTCTAATCCAACATTTAGCACCGAAGACTTTGAAATAACTCACATTGGGTTTCTTGTCAGTGAGGAGTTCATAGGCCGTCTCTTGAAGAATTTGTGAAGATATACTCTGTTGATGATGTGGCACGCTGTATCAATTGCATCAATCCAAAAACGATGAGGCGTTTTGTATTCATCAAGCATAGTGCGAGCCATCTCAACAAGAGTTCTGTTCTTGCGCTCCACGACGCCATTTTGCTGAGGAGTATAGGGAGCAGATAACTCATGAGTAATACCAAGTTCATCAAGATAGTCATCAAGACCGGAATTCTTGAACTCAGTTCCATTGTCACTCCTGATGTGCTTGATCTTCACACCAAAGTTGGTTGAAGCCCTCGAGGAAAAACGTTTGAAGACTTCCTGCACTTCATGTTGGTAAGTAACAATGTGTACCCATATATATCGAGAGTAATCATCAACAATGACAAAACCATATAGAGATGCATCATTAGTGACTGCTGAGTAATGATTAGGTCCGAAGAGGTCCATGTGAAGCAATTCGAATGGACGAGTAGTGGTCATGATAGTCTTCGCTGGATGCTTGGCCTTGGTCATTTTTCCAGCTTCACAGGCTCCGCATAAGTGATCCTTGAGGAATTTGACATTCTCAATGCCAATGACATGCTTCTTCTTCGCAAGCGTGTGCAAATTCCTCATGCCTGCGTGACCAAGTCGTCGATGCCATACCAGCCTTTTGAAGCTTTTGCAAGTAGACACACGGCTGGCTGTGGTCCTGTAGAGAAATCAACAATATACAAATCTCCTCTCCTAAAGCCTTCGAAGACTTTGGAATTGTCAGCTTCCATAATCACAACACATCGATACTTGCCAAAGACAACAACCATATCAAGATCACAAAGCATTGAGACTGACATGAGGTTGTATCCTAAGGACTCAACAAGCATGACTTTGTCCATGTGTTTATCCTTAGAGATTGCAACCTTACCAAGACCCAATACCTGACTTTTGCCTTTGTCAGCAAAGATGATATGCTTCAGATGTGACGATGATAAGGGAGCATCCATCAATAGATTCTTGTCACCAGTCATGTGATTCGTACATCCACTATCGAGGACCCACTCAGTAGCTTTGGGTTGATCATCCTGCAGATGAATTAGTGTAGCTTACAATCTCATATGCTTCATTAGTGAAGAATATGATATCAAGTTCATCAGATGAATTTCATCAATCAGTAAACAGATATAGCAGTATGAGGACGTGTGAAATGAAGGTTCATTTCATCATGATTCGCCTGCGTCCTTTCAGGCAATTTTGTCAGGTCCCCAGCAAATTCTTCAGATGTTAAAGCACGTCTGGAGACCTCACCCTGCAGAAGAGATTAGTTCTTTTTCTTCACCACCCACATCTGAAGGGGTGGCAAAGAGTTCATCACTCTGCGAGCACCATACGAGAATGGTGGCATAGAGGCCAAACCATTTCGTTTCACATAAGAGGGGTTAGGGTAAGCATATGAATAAACAGAGAAATTCTTCGAGGACTTGTGAACATAATGGTTTGAAGAATAATGCACATATTCATAGCCCTTAGCTCTACCCTGCGAAACAGAGTTGTTAGCACGATGATAATCATATGATGACTTTGATCCTTTTGAGGAATTTGATCCACGTGAGGAATTTGGTCCGTATGAGGACTTGGATCCATATGAAGAATTTGGTCCATATGAAGAATTTGATCTGGGGTTCCTGTTCTTCAATGGTGGTGTCATGAGGACATTCACCTGAAGACTTTCAAGGCACTTCTTGGGAACCCAGATTTTCTTCATAGGAGAACCGTTCCTGCAGTTAGTGCCAACATATCTAGCAAATACTTCACCATTCTGATTTTTGAACAGTTTATAGTTGGAGTCAAATGACTCATCAGAAGAATGAGGAGATTCACATGTAAAGCCAGATAAGTTAGATGGATCAACTGGAGGTCCCTTTGTAGCAACCCATGAGGTTTTGGGGTACTGCTCAGGCTTCCAATATGTTCCATCAGCATTAAGTTTCCTCTCAAAGGCAATACCCTCTTTCCTAGGGTTTCTGTTGAGGATCTGCTTTTTAAGCACATCACAAAGAGTCTGATGCCCTTTGAGGCTTTTGTACATGCCTGTCATGTACAATTCCTTCAGCCCTGCATCGTCAGTGATACTAGCAATGTCCTCAGATGAGGAATTAGTGATAGCAGAGGCAGGTGAAGAATTTGTAACAGTTGAAGCATTTGAACATTCAGGTGAAGAATTAGCAGATTCACGTTCAATGCACTTTAAGCATGGAGGAACAAATTCTTCCTGAGAAGCGCTGATTTGTTGAGCTAGTAATGAATCACGCTCCTTCTGAAGATCTTCATAACTCACTCTTAGCTTCTCAAGATCTTGCTTTCCTTGAAGAAATTCCTAAGAAAGTTTCTCATGATCAGATAAGAGAGTGTTATGATGACTTTGAAGGTTATCAAACCTAGACTGAAGTCTCTAAAGATTTTCAGTCAGGGCTTTAGTGCGATCCATTTCTTCACCCAACATATCATCACTTTTGTCTAGCATGTTTTGAACCTCTTCAAAAGCCCTTTGTTGTTTTACATCAATCTTAGCAAGTTTAGAGTAGCTGGGCTTGAGATCCTCATTAGATTCATTTTCACTAGATTCAGAGGAGGTGTATTTGAGTACCTTTGCACCTTTCGCCATGAAGCAATAGGTGGGAGCGTAGTCATCATTATCTTCATCAGGCTTGTCGGTGGGGTGAGTTTCTTTAGTGTTGAAGATGGACTTGCTAACGAAAGCAGTAGCGAAGGCCAGACTCGCCACACCAGATTCAGATTCTTCAGACGCCTCCTCTTCCTCATGTTCCTCAGATTTAGCTTCAGAGTCCATTTCCTTGCCAATGAATGCCGGAGCCTTCTTGGAGCTGCTCTTCTCGTGAGATGAAGACTTCGAGGATTTTGATGACGAAGATTTTGACGATTTCTTCTTCTTCGCATCATTAGAACTGTAATCCCTGTATTTCTTCTTCTTCAATTCCTTGTCCCACTGAGGACAATCTTGAATATAGTGACCAGGTTTCTTGCATTTGTGGCAGAGCCTTCTCTTATAGTCACTTGATGAGGAATCACTGCTTCTTGAGGATTTTCCAAAGCGACCACGTCTTGAGAACTTCTGGAATTTCTTCACGAGCAGTGCTAGCTCCTGGCTCAATTCTTCAGGATCACCAAGGCTACTACCAGAATCCTCACATTCAGACTCAGACACAACCTTGGCCTTCAGGGCACGTGGTTTGCAATAGCTCGAACCATAGAGATCTCTCTTTTTAGCAAGCTGGAACTCGTGAGTATTTAGCCTTTCAAGGATATCGGCAGGATCAAGAGACTTGTAGTCAGCACATTCTTGTATCATCAGTCCCAGAGTATCAAATGAGGAATCAAGCGATCTCAACAGTTTCTTCACCACCTCATGGTTAGTGATGTCAGTGGCACCGAGGGCTTGAAGCTCATTTGAGATGTCAGTGAGGCAATCAAAGGTTTGTTGGACATTTTCATTGTCGAGTCTTTTGAAGCGGTTGAAGAGATTCCGAAGAACATCAACTCGAGAGTCACGCTGAGTTGAGACTCCTTCATTCACTTTGGACAGCCTATCCCAGATAAGCTTAGAAGTTTCCAAAGCACTCACTCTTCCATACTGTCCTTTACTCAGATGGCCACATATGATATTCTTCGCTTGAGAATCGAGTTGCTTGAATCTCTTCACATCGGTAGCGTTCAGTGAGGGTGCAACAGAGGGAACACCATTTTCCACAACATACCAGAGATCGTTGTCAATTGCCTCAAGATGCATTCGCATCTTGTTCTTCCAGTAGGGGTAGTCCGTCCCATCAAAGGTAGGACACCCAGCCGAGACCTTGATCATACCTGCGGTCGACATAACTAAAACTCCAGGCGGTTAAACCAAAATCACATAGAACAAGGGAGTACCTTGCTCTGATACCAATTGAAAGTGCGTTATATCGACTAGAGGGGGGGTATATAGGCGATTTTTATGAATTCTTCACTGAGGAATTTGCCGGTGAGGAAATTCCTTAGCGAAGAACTACTAGCAGCGGAATAAGTACTCAGAAGTAAGCATAACAGAATACAAGCATGGTCATCAAGATGAAATGAAGACAGGCACTGAGTACAGAAAGCGTAATCACAGGATAACACAAGGTGAAGACAAACAGACTGAAGAAATTGAACTGAGGAAATTGAGAAAGTCTTCAGTCAAATTCTTCAAACACAGATATGAACAAACAGTCAACACAGTAATGAGGAAATGGAAGGGTTGAGGAAATAGAACCAGTTAGGTTGGTGAAGACAATGATTTGGTAGACGAGTTCCAACTGCTGTCTCAGTTGTACGTCTGGTTGGAGCGGCTGAGTATTTAAACTCGAGGACACACAGTCCCGGACACCCAGTCGCTAAGCACGCAGCTCAGGACACCCAGTCCTCACCATATTCTCCTTGAACTAAGGTCACACAGACCTCGTCCAATCACTCGTGGTAAGTCTTCAGGCGACTTCCAAACCTTCACAGACTTGGTCACTCGGCGATCCACAATTCCTCTTGGATGCTCTAGACCATGACGCCTAACCGTCTGGAAGAAGCACAGTCTTCAAAGGTAACAAGCGTCGGATCCACGCAGGATCAATTTCTTCAGTGATGCTCAATCACTTTGGGTTTGTAGGGGTTTGGTTTTGGGTTTTCCTCACTCGATGATTTTCACTCAAAGTCCTCGGAGGATGGGTTGCTCTCAAATGACAAGTGTCAAGTTCTCTCGGAGCAGCCAACTAGCTAGTGGTTGTAGGGGGCGGCTATTTATAGCCTAGGGAGCAGCCCGACATGATAAGACATAAATGCCCTTCAATGATATGACCGTTAGGTGTATAAGATATTTTGGGACAGCTGGCGCGCAACACACCAACGGTCGGAAATTTGACTCTCAAATTCCTAAGGGCTATCATGTTCCTCACTGTGTAGGCAATTCGCACTGGCGAATTCCTAACTCCTCAGTCAGAACAAATTCATCAGCGACCAGAAGAACTTCGTCTCTGTCACTGAAGAAAGTGACTGAACTGTATGAGATTTCCAAAGGCTTCACTCGAAGGGATTGGTAGGTGTAGGATTTTGAGTTGAGCATCACATGGAAATTTTTCCTTAGTATTTCCTCGACCCCCTTTAACAGTACGGTGTTTCCTATGACTCAAGAAAGAGAAAATGAAACTACGAAAACAAAAGTCTTCACGCTTCATGCTCCTCAAATGAATACCAAGTCTTCAAGGTCACACCAATTTCTTCACTTTCAAAGTCTTCAGAAAGTCTTCAGAATATCAAAGTCTTCAGTCGAAGAACTTCATTTTTAGGGGTCGACTTTCTCTATAAATATCAAACTCCTCATAGACTTATAGACCTGTGTACACTCACAAACGCATTAGTCCCTTAACCTATAAGTCTTCAATACACCAAAATCACTAAGGGGCACTAGATGCACTTACACTATCCACAGTGGTGCAGAAATAATGCAGCCTTAGTCACCTTACCTCTCTCCACGTAGTATGTTGGGTCCCACAAGTCAGAGGGTGAAACAAACAAATTAATAAGAAAAATTAAAAGCGCCAGCGGTGTATCTTACTACCTCACACATCTCGATACTGCTCGGGAACACTGTCCAATTGATCCCTCTGTTCGCTCACGTACTATTTTAAGTGAATCGTTATTATAACATGCACACAAATTTTGGGCACTTGTATTCGACTTAAGTCAGTGTGCCACTGTATCTCGTATACTTACTACTCCCTCCGTCTAGGTGTAATAAGTCATGTTAGAAGGCGCAATGGGACCAAGGTGCGTGCGTGCGTGTGTGTGTGTGTGTGTGTGTTTAACAACATGTGTGTGTTAGAGAGTGCGACAGATCGACCTACTCCTACAGAGATATGGTGTGTAGTGTACGATTTCAGCCGTGAGAGTCGGTGCATCCTCTCGTTTTTGGGCGTGTCCGGTAGGGACATGCGGACAGCTGCCACGCCCGCTCCTGACCAGCCTGCCCCACCCAAAGCCCCTCCACCGCCTGCGCGCGCTTCCCGCCCGAAACGGTCAGCGTCGCTCCAAAGAATCGGTGCCGCATTCATGCCCGGGCAGAGCAGACGCGACCTCTCACTGGCGCAAGAGTGATGGTTTCTTCGTCTGTCCGACTTACTGTTGGGTCTATGTGATTTGATGGCTCATTGGTCTTTATTACTGAGGTGGTAGGACTGCTGGATGTCCCACGCTTTCGGCGAAAGGAGGTAGTAGATTACAATTTTCTCCATTCTTACAGCGGAGGAGTGCAAGAGCAGTGAAAACACGCAGGCTCAGTGATTACATGGCCCACCTCACACTATCACCGTGCGACACCTAACTCTTTACATAGTACTCCCTCTGTTACTAAATATTACTAGATGAGTCCCCGCTCGTTGCCGCGGAACAGCGGTATATCTCTCTGCGCAAAATTATCGATTTCATAGAACTAAAAAAAATCTATAACCGCATGACAAATGTGGTAGCCAAACTAAATAAACTCCCATCATCATTTAGATCGTCCCACATAAGGAAAAAAGATCAGCCAACTCCTACTGCATAATGGGATTATATTTTTCTTTTTGACATGTTAATGGGACTTAAAAGCTCACTTACATGCATGCTACCAGTGCATGCTTGCATGCAGACATGTTGATGTGATTTAAAACCCACTCACATGCATGTGCCACGGTATTTCTGCATGCTTGCATCTGGCTTAGTGCTGAGCCTCTCAACGTCTAGATCAGAAGGCTATTATGACCGATTTACTTCATCTAACGGCTACGTCAATTTTGATGATGTGGCTCAAGGAGACGATAGAGAATTCCTAGTAGTGGGGGCTAGCTATTACTAGTAGATAAGTCTTTATAGAGATTCCACTAGGTGAACTACATATGGAACAAAATGAATGAATCTACACTTAAAATGCATCTATATACATCCGCATGTGGTTAATGGTGAAATCTCTACAAAGACTTATATTTAGGAACGGAGGAAGTACTAGTATAGTACTAGTACGTACTGTAATTTATCAGCGAGATAAATTTGTACAATGCTATGAAGCTTCCTGCTCCTGTTACATGTATCTTGCGTCCAAGGTTGCCCGTTGCAACATTTCATCAAATATAAAGGAGACTAACATGCATGCTATTGCATCTCAATGATTGACAGATCATAGCAAATATGTACTCCCTCCCTTCCAAAATAAGTGTCTCAACTTTGTGCAAACTTTAGTACAAAGTTGTACTGCTACTAAAGTTGACACTTATTTTGGAACAGAGGCAACTACAGAAAAAATGATCCATGCAATACCTAGCCCTTGAACCATGAACCCTGACCAGGCTTCAATTTGCTGGCAACGTTCGAGCTTCCTAATAAATGAAGTTTGCAACCTTTTGACCATCGGATCATTTTGTGCAGTTTCACCAAAATCGAGATGAGCATCCCTGTGGCAAAGAAATTGAAGAAGCGTGATTAGAATAAGATTACTAGGACTAGTTGATGAGACATAAACTCATCACAAATATAGTACGTAGAAGCCAGTAGAGGTATCAGGTATGTGCGGGGCAAAGAAGTAGAGAAATATCCACAGGGAGTGATGTGGGCAGCTGGAGCAGTGGTGCAAGCCGGCTGTAAAGGGAGTTGCACCTGAGGGACGTAGCTCGACCTGGAGGAGGGCGGCGGGAGGCGGCAACTGCCCACGTAGCGGCAGTGAGCAAGGGACGAAGGCAACCTCACCAGCTTTGTGAGAGAGTATGGCGGGGACCCCTAATCGTGACGTGCCGACAGTGGGTTTTCGCCGTCGGCGACGGCCACCGCATCTACACTAAGCATCCACCCCTTCCCCAAGCGGACGTGATCCGCCGGGATGTTAGAGATGTGGCCACAGTCGTTTTATGTGAGAGAGTGTGAAGAGAGCAACCCCAGCAAGCAACCGTGTCGGCTGGCCCGTCCTGACTATGTATATAGTGGTTCCTTTTCTCTCCATATGAACCTATCATATTGTGTACGTGCCACTGAATATTAACCTTGCGATTATTTATAAATGACGTGGCACCTACTACTCATTCTCCTATAACCCTGCGCTTGGCATCTCCAAAATATTAACCTTGCGATTGGCTCTTCGCCTCTCCGGGAAGTCGAGCAATAATGGTAGTGCAGTATATATCGTTCTGGCTATATGAGACCGAATGAATTGCTGCACGTCCACCACGTGGGCGAGGGTCGAGGGGCGAAGGAGAGTGCTACTACATACGGAGCAAAATGAGTGAATGTACACTCTAAAATACATCTATACACATTAGTGTTTGGAGTATGTACTAGTAGTTCATATTGAAATCTACTAAGGACATATATATTCCAAACAATATGATATAATCTCTATAACCAAGGTAGTAGGGACGAGGAGTAAACGAAGGGAGTAGTAAATTTTTCTCCTCGTCCTGCGAGCCACCGCGCGCATGGGCGAGGGAGGAGCAAGCTTCACCTCATCCTGTGAGCCACCGCGCCCGTGGGAGGGGTAGACGGCGTACTAAGCAAGCTTCTCCTCATTCTACGAGTTGACGGGACACATCAAAAGTACTCCAGTGTATAGAGCCTTGCCTCTAAGGTAGGCCCCACATGGTTTGCCTCTTTTTTTTAAATTAACATAACGCGTCAAGTCGCAATTTGTTTGTTCACCCGTGGTAGACGATCCTCCCTCCACCAGGTGGACAACCAGTACACGTGCCAAATTACCACGTGGGCTGCCTTTTTCGTACAGAAATGAGCTCCACCGTGTACCCGCGCGGGTGTGGTTGGGAAAGAGACGGGAGTACGTGCGCCGTGCATGCACCTCTTCTCTTCGTGCACGTCCCACACCTACATGGGTGTGTGTGAGAGATACAAATCGCGTTCGTGAGTGTTTTTTGTTTTGTGGTGGGGGTGGGGGTGGGGTGGGGGGTTGATTTCGTGAATTATTTGTGGGAATATGTGTCGATGACATCTCAAACAAAATTTTGCATGCAATGTGTGTGAAATGGAGGCCTATCCATATCATACATAGAGGGTCGGGCAATCCACGAGAAGAGAGGGAGGGGTCATAGCTATCGATAGAGTCGAAGAGAGGATCAAGTACGGGTGGATGCGAGATCGATGAAGAGAGCCATCAAAATTGCGTGTGTGTGTGTGTGTGCAAGTCAAAGATATAGGGCGACTGGCCAACCGGAACGTTAGAGGGCACATGTCAAGTTTGTGTGTGGTAGGGTGACATGACTAGAGCGCTTGATGTATCGGTGTGTGTGCGGGGGGAGGGGGTGGGGGAGGGGTAGGCAGAGGCCTAACTATAGAGGTAGAACGACTCATATATGTGTTGAGAAGGAGAGACCCAGCTATGTCATGAGGGAGATCGGTCGACATCCATACATAACTGAAGGACGGGAAATATGATGGGAGAGAGAGAGAGAGAGAGAGAGGAGAGAGAGGGAGGGAGAGGGAGGGAGAGGGGTAGAGTGCTGGATGGGTGATGGAGTTGCTTCTCGGAGATGTTGGGAGAAGCCTACTAGACAAACTGAGGGTGGAACTGCAATGTTATCAATAAGAGTGGGGATGTGTTTCTGTGTGTGCCTGTGCGTGATAGATCTGTCGGGACACATCCATGGATGATGAAGGGGAACCATGTGTTTGGTAAGCAAACCTAACTAGATCGGTAGATCAATTGTTGTTTGTCGGAGGAAGGGAGAGACACAACTAATGAGGTCGATCGATCGATGTGTGGGTAAAAACGAGTTATAAGGACCTAGCTGGCTATATGTATAGAGAGAGATCGGTCGGTGTACGTCCATTTGTTAGAGGCAAATAAGGCCCAGCTAGACGGATAGACAGAGAGAATGGAGCTAGGAGGTGGTGCGAGAGGCCCAACTACTAGCTAGATAGGGGGAGGAGTGTGCGGTTGTGAGATCAATTAAAAGAGGGGTGAGAGTTTACACGTGTGTCTGACCATATGAGAGACATGAGGCAAGGACACATAAAGGAGGAGATTGAAGCTGTGTGTGTATGCTGTAGGCAGGCATCGCTGGAGAGGTTTATCGATCGGTGTGTGTCGGAAAGGAGTTGTGGAGACTCTGGGAGAACGACCTAAAGGAAAAAATGAATGTGCCCAGTGGATAGAATGCCGAGGGAGGGGGAGGGCGAGGAGGGCGTGTGCATGCACGAGAGAAAGTTAGTGGTAGCTACAAAGGTTAGAGGATTGTATGGGTGTAAGAGACTAACAAAGATCATAATTTGATATGAAAGCGGATTCATATATTTGAATAGGAGATCATAGTGTTTTAAACATTGCATGCATGAATATAGCGGTGATACACGTGCTGTGCACATGTTATACCATAATGTGATAATGCATGGCGTTTGCAACTCACAGCTAAATGCCGAACAATCTAAACGATACTATACATCAAACAATCTCACATTTTATTTGAATTTGTGATAATGGGCGGCGTTTGCAGCTTACAACTAAATATAGAGCAATTAAACAATACTATATATCGAACATTCTCACATTTTATTTGAATTTGTGTTAATGTGTGGTGTTTGCAACTCACATCTAAATACTTGTAGGCGTAGGGGGCGGGGCACCATACATAATGTTATGAACACATTATACATATTTGACATGGTTTAGATTATGAAGATCTAGCTAGAGCTAGAAATGTAATGTGATTTGAAATCAAAATAAAGTGGATTCAAAAAATCTAGTTCGAGTTCATATAGTACACATAGTTCATATGTAACTCGATACTGATCATGTGGTGTGCAGTAAAGATAATACACAAACGATGGTTTAACTTGACAATATTGATGATTGTAGATCTTATTAAAACAGGGAAACGAATTCAAATGCTTTGACTTCACAACAATCATTACTGTAGATCTTATTCAAATTTAGTTCATATTGAAGCGGTAGTATATACGTTTGGAATGCACTAAAACGTTCATTTGAGTAGTAGGTTGCATACATTATACACGTAGCGAAATATTTTAATTGAACATAACATGAATTTAAAGTTTTGAATGACATTTGTAGTGTGCATTGATTTGGTACAATACACATTAGGCTTGTCCGGAAATTTCAACCCGCGCCTTGTTAGCCCGAAATATTTAAGATATATCTTTGTCTCGTTGTGCTCCGACAACTCCCTCCATCTCAAATCGCGCCTTGCTATTCCGAAATTACAACGCGCGCGAAAACTCCCACCTCCTGTGAAATCCTGACACGCGAAATGCCCGTGGTACCCCTGAACCGAAAGAACCTCCTCAAATCGGTGGGGGGTACTTTCGTAACTTACCCCACATTTCGGACAAGCGCGTCTCTAAGCCATGGTTCCCCACTGCCATCACATCCGCCCACCCATTCGTACACCGAGGCCGCAAAAACCCGCGACGAAACCCCACACCCTGCTCCGTCCGACACAGCCAGAGCTTCTTCCCCAACGACGTCGTCCACAGCAACACCTCGACGTCCCTCATCCACCGTACCAGATGAGGATCCGTCGTCGATCTCATCGTCCCGCCGGTTCAGCCACCCCGTCCTGCACCTCCAAGGAGCTGCCCCGACATTCCCCTCGTCTTTTGCACCACCTCCATTCCTACACCGTCGTCTTCACCTGCACCACCGGAAGAGCATCATCATCACCGTTTCCTCGGATGAAGTTGCGGCCTAATCGGCACCATCAAAGAGGTTGTACACTAATCGCCACATTTTCTTCTTGATTCAATCTCACGGTGCTGCCGGCGCTCGGTCCCGAGACGACACGCCGCGGCTCCATCCACGGCGGCATCGCTGGCCACTTCCTCCACGGCGTCGCTCCCTCGGCGGCGACGTCCACATCAGTAGGAGCTGCTGCTGCTTTAGCTCTCGCTCGCGTTGCTGCTCTGCTCTTGCTCTCGATCCCCTGCGTGGTCTGCTCTTGCTATTGCTCTTGCTCGCGCTGCTTCTCTCGCTCTTGCTCTTGCTTGCGATGCTGCTCCAATTTGGCTACACTTCAGTCGACTGAATCGACTTTTGGGTCAATCGATTTCCAAGGGGTAGGCTTGCCGGGTGAAGGAAGAACCAGCCGCAGTGGGGAGGGTGGCTCGCCAGAGAGGTACCCCACTATCTATCTTAGGGTTCAGGATGGGGGCGGTGGTCACCGGCAGTGGTGGGGAGTTGGCGGGGTGGTGGCGTGGGGATCGCCGGAGAAAAAGCTCGGCACGGGGGGGGGGACTAGAGGGATGGCCGGGGCGGCTGCGGACCGGCGATGGGGAGTGTTTTCGGGGCGGGCGGGGCGGCGCACCGCCGGCCGCGGGCGGCGGGGGGTTGCTGTTTGGCCGGTGGTGGCTGGCGGCTCAGGGGGGGTGGAGGTTGAAGATGAACCGCAGGCCCTTGATTTCGTATCCAACGGCTGCAAAATCGACTGACCAGAGATGAAAAAGTTAGTCGAACGATGTGTAGCCTTACCTTGCTAGTGCATTCAATTTTGACAGCAAAATTCAGTTTCGACAGCAAAATTCAGTTTGGACAGTTAGGTTCAGTTTCGACAGTTAAGTTCAGTTTCGACAGTTAAGTTCAGAGATGAGCGGCTGATGTATTTTACATCTAGCACTTTGTGGTTATGTATTTTACGTCATGTATTGGAGATGCTATTAGAATTCCACTCAGGTTAACGTTGTTCGTTGTCTCTCTTGTCCTGCTTCAGCCTCGGCGTCGTACAACTCACCGGAGCTGCTCCAACGACGAAACCCTCCATCACAGCGGAGCAGTACCTTGGGCTCCATCTCCAGATGCCTAAGATCTTCTTCCCCTCCTCTGATAGCAAAGTTAGCCAGAGCATCCTCACCGGCCAACCCAATCACGCTGAGATCGACATGGCTTCGCCAAAGAGGTTGTACACTTGTTGCATCTCTTTTTTACTCTACATGTTATATATATTGTCCACTGAGCACACGGATTTGTTCCTTTAGTGTCTCCTTGAAAGAAAGAAAACATAGGAATTTTATTTTTCACTTGTCCTCCTATTCAAATTCCTATTCATGAAGCACGAGACTAAGAGATAGTAGCATAGTAGCATTATAACCATACATTTTCTTGTGGTTTGACTTAATCTCACCATGCTTCTTTGCGTCCTGTGATCTTCCAATTGTTGTGAATCAAACACCCAGATTGGCAGAAATCCTGTGTTTTTAAATTCTTTGTTTTGCACGTGCATTCCTATCCTATTCCTGTCTATTTCCAATCCTTGCATTGTTGGAATCCTCCAATTCAAATGAGCCCTTACAGAATTATTTCTCTTACAGATAGTTGTGAAAGAAAACCTTGCGTGGTTTGTCCCGGTCCTACTGCGCCGTCGTCCACCCCAGCTCAGCTGCTCCAACGACAGAAGGGTCGAGCACAGTAGGGATCCGGCCTCCAGACTGTCTTTCACCGCCTCAGATCTTCTTCCCCGCTGCTGGCAGCCATGAAAACTGCATTACCATCATCAACCAAGCAGATGACCTCGAGGACTACATGGGTCCGCAAGAGAGGTCGCACTCTTTCGTGTCTGCTTAAGTTATGCATCGCTTAATATTACATGCTACTTTATCATCCTGTTCACCGATTAGACTCTGAGTCATCTCCAAACTAATGGTCAAAATTGAGTTTTTAAATGGTTGTGGGGTACATATCGGGGCCGTTATAAATAGTATCTATCTACTATCTGGTTAATCTCCGGTGTCTACTATGAGTTTCATGTTGGGTGGGAAACAAACAGAATCCATTATCTGTATTTATTAAATGAAGCCATTATCTGCCTGCTATTATTGGTTTTGGGTCTATCCACAGGTTGCTACCATCACTCTGTATTTCTGCATGCACTCCTTACATAATCTCACTATGTTTTATTCCTTGCTTGACAGTTATTGTAAAGAATGGAACTGAACATGTAGAGCAAAAGAGACGAGCCTTGCGTGGCAATATAATTTCATGCAGACGTCGCTCCATGGTAGGCACAAAGGAAGAGCCCCCCTCCACGCATTTCGAATTGTAATCGAGAGGAAGATATCTGTTCTGAGGGGGATTCAGAAGGAGAAGATAACTCCTATTTACCCCCTGAGGTCTTCGCTCTAACTTGGCATGCTGATGTTGGTTATATCATGCATATGGTGTCTTGCATTGCTTACTTTATACATCAAATATGTCATCTGCTTATTTTAGACATCCTTTGTGCAAATGCCATCTATTTAGTTTATTCATCGTTTATGTGAATTATGCAACACCACCTTGTTTAGCCAGGCATCATATATGTGAATTTTGCAATGCCATCCTGCTTAGCTAGTCATCTTATATGTAAATTATATCAGGCCATCCTTCATTACATATTACATTCGTCAACAATGTTAGTACATTCAACTGCTCTTCGTGTGCATCAGCCATTTGACACGGTGATGGCAAATTCTGGAGTGAAAACAAGGTCTTCTGAGCAGACTATGCTATCTGACGAAGCGCATATCTCGCTGGTTACGGATAGCTCCTCAGAGGAGGATTCAGAGACAGATGACCAGTCCTATCCCCCCCCCCCCCCGAGGTGTATGCTCTAACTTGGCAGGGTTATGTTGCTCATATCGTGCGTATGATGTCTCGCATTGCTATGCCATTTGATTAGTTTAGACATGCTTTGTGTGAATGCCACCTGTTCAGTGTCTAATTACCATATATGTGAATTATGCATTGCCATCTTGTTGCAAGACAATATATATGTGAATTATACAATGCTATCTTGTTGCAAAGGCATTATATATGTGAATTATGCAATACCATGCTGTTTAGCCAATCATCATGTATGTGAATTATATCATGCTATCATTTTTTGTATTACGTGTTCCATTTGTCGACAACGTTTGTATATTCAACTACTCTTCCTGTGCATTAGCCATTTGAAGCGGTGATGGAAGTATCTGGAGTGAAAACAAGGTATTCAGAGCAGACAATGCTACCTGCTGAAGCAGACATCTTGCTGGCTACAGAGAGCTCCTCAGAGGAGGATTCAGAGACTGATAACCAGTCCTATTTCCCCCCTGAGGTCTATGCTCAAACTTGGCAGGGTTATATTACCCATGTCATGCATGTTATCTTGCATTGCTTAGTTTTTAAATCATATATAGATTGCCATCTGCTTACTTGCTTACTATATAAATCATATATTTGAATTATATCATGCCATCATGTTTACATAGTACATACACATCATCTATCTGAATTATGGCATGGCAACCCATTTAATAAAGACATCATATAGTTATATCATCTCATCCTGTTTAGTGTTTGCAGTCATCATATTTAGAATTATGGCATTCTATCCATGGATGTATGTCAATTATGGCATGCCAACCTATTTAATAAACACATTATATAGTTATGTCATGTCATCCTATTTACATAGTCTCATATTTTGAACTATGTCTTGCCATCTTTTTTAGTTAGCCATCATAATGTGAAACTGTGTCATGCTATCCTGTTTAGTTAGCCATCATATATGTGAAATTGTGTCATGCTATCCTGTTTGGTTAGACAACATAAATATGAATTATTTCATGCCCTCTTTTATTCCCCACTATCCATTGCACCTGTCTATCATACAATGTCTATACTTTCAATTACTTTTCTTGTTTATCAGCCATTTGAATTGGAGAGCGTGATGGCAGTATCTAAGGGAGTAACAACACGGTCTTCAGAAAAGATAGTGCTACCAGTTGATGCAGATAGAACCACGGTTGTACTTGCCCAAGGACCAGATCCACCACCCATAACCCAGACTCTCGCAGATTGTACCCCTACCCAGTTGGACAGAGAACCAGCTACACCCCTTCTAACCCCAACCCCGACAGATAGTAACCCAGTTCCAGTTGACACAACACCGCCTCTACCACAGAGCACCCAAACACGAGCGGTTAGTAAGGGAACTGCAGTGCCCAAAGCACGAGGACCACCACTCCGAATCCCAACTCAACGCTTAAAGGAGAAGATGATTTGTTCTCAGGTAGGTTCTATAGCTATGGTTCATACTCCTTTGCTCTTGCGTTACTGTATTTACTCATACCAACTATCTTCAAATTTGAAGGATGGAATTGAAACTCCAACGGCGCAACAGGTATGTTTTAAACCTGTTTCTTTAACTTGTTTGCTGTTGTAACCTGCTCTATGTTGATTTCAGTTTCAATTAAACAATTATGTTCTCATGTCATGCACATTACAAGTGTTGTTATTGCTCTATAGTTACCCACACTTATATTCTGTCTATTCTGCTTTGTCTTGAACAAATATTATTTGAACTGTGTCTCTATCTTGATTTGGCAACAAAAACTAGAATGATATAGACCATAAAGTGACCATGGCACATAGATATATGTTTGTTTCATGTTGTCATCCTATCCACTTTACTACTGAACTCATTTACCAAAATGAGTTTCATATACAACATGGTAAACATGTGATGTGTTTGCTTGTTTCTCTTTTAGAATGCGGACAAAATATTGGAGAACAGTATTGCGTTATCCAATGGTAAAGGAAGTAATGCAGATAAGGTTCAAGATAGTGAGACATCCCTGTTGGTCTCCAAGAAAGCTGATAAAAACTATCTTGACGACAGTGAGGGAACCCAAAAGTCCTGTCTTGATGTAGTGTTTGAGTTACTGGCCACTACTACTGGCACAAGCTCTTCGAACTCGCTGCCTGAATCAGTTCGTCTTCTTGAGTCTCAACTTCAAGTTGAAAGACATCGATCAGATGTGCTGTGACAGGAAGCTGAAGGACTGAGGAAGTCCCTGCAGAATTCAGATGCATATTTTCTGGTGCAACAGCAAGCGCTGGAGGATTTAAGCGCCAAACAAGAGAAAGTTAATAAGCTTGCTAAGCATCTTGCCAGCATTATGGGTACCCAGGATATTGTTTCTTGAGATCTTCTGAAGTGGTTTTAGTTCTGGATTTGTTTTGCTGTGGCGTTTATTTGCGCTGGTCACCAACTTTGACAACCAGTGTATATGATATGCTGCTTTGTTCCCTATATTTGCACTAGTGGCGAACTTTGATGCCCAGTGGATGTAATATGTGTAACAGCCGTGATAGCCTAGCATAAGTTGCTTGCTTATTTATTTCCTTGTTGTCTTGTTTATTTGTTTGCTTATAGTCAGTGCAGTTCTTTTTAAAACTAGGCCACAATAACCATGGGCTAATATTTACTGTAGTGACACTGGGCCTCCTACGGGCCATAGAAATAGTGGGCCTTCTACGGGCCGTAGAAACAGTAGGCCTTCTACGGGCCGTAGAAACATTGGGCCTTCTACGGGCCGTAGAAACAATGGGCCTTCTACGGGCCGTAGAAACAATGGGCCTTCTACGGGCCATAGAAACAATGGGCCTTCTACGGGCCGTATCATCAATGGGACTTATACAGGCCGTATGACCATAATGGGCCATTGTTAATAGGCCGTATTTGATGACGCTATGAAAATGGCCCAACGTATTAACGGACCACAAACGGGCCGATGTAACCACGGGCTGAATTTGGCCCACAAGTAGAAAATGACAGTAACAGGCCGTAAGTAAACGAATGCTGGAAATGAGCCCAAGAATAAATGGGCTCTGAGAAGGCCGAAAGATAACATTTGCTGGAAACGGCCCAACTGAATAACGGGCCCTTAATGGGTATAAAGTGATATACTGTTCATTACGGGCCAGTTTCACCACGGGCCGTTAGTGGGTCTAAAGTGATACACTGTTCATTGCGGGCCAGTTTCACCACGGGCTGTTAATAGGCCAAGAGTTACATAGGGCCTCATATGGGCCGAAAGACGTCATGGGCCATACATGGGCCAGAAGTGAAAACGGGCTGGAATCATATTGGATGGCCCAGATGATGCTACTGGTCCTAATTCGGATAGGGAATAACGGGCCTTGGGTTAGCGGGATGTAAATGGGCTATATGCGAACAGGCCGTTAACAGGCTTTCCATGGGCTGGCCCGCCACCTTTTGACCAAGTCAAACGGGCCGGCCTTTTCATAGGAATGGGCCTCTGTTGGGCCGTGCCACGTGTCGACGTATCATAGGCGCCTTCTGTCCAATGAGTGCATGACATCTGTCCTTACGATGAGCTGACACGTGTTTCCTCCAGCCAATGATGATTTTACACGTGGAAAATCCCCATTGGTCGGGGCTGTTAACGGGTTATCGGATCCAAAACCCGACCCGATAGCTTAACAGTGTTCTGTTATGGTGGATGCCACGTGTCGGTCACCCTTGATGAAAGCACTTCTGTGACGCGCGATTTATCGTCATGGAAGTGGACACTTCCGTGATGATAATTTTGGTAATGTCACCGAACACTTCTACGACAACACAGGTATGACTATGTTGATTCTGTCATAAATTTGTCATGGATGTACATGCATGACAAAAAATGCGACCTACTGTGACAAACACGTATCATCACGGAAGTGTATTTTTTTGTAGTGATAGCCCTTGTTTCGAGTTGCAAAGGTGAGAAACAGAACCAATATCAAATACCCAGGCGCTACTATGAGCATTAGTAAGGTACACATCAATAACATGTATATAAAATATACCTTTCACTTTGCCATCCTTCTTATCCGCCAAATACTTGGGGCAGTTCCGCTTTCAGTGACCAGTCCCTTTGCAGTAGAAGCACTCAGTCTCAGGCTTAGGTCCAGACTTAGGTTTCTTCCCTTGAGCAGCAACTTGCTTGTTGTTCTTCTTGAAGTTTCTCTTCTTCCCTTTGCCCTTTCTCTTGAACTAGTGGTCTTGTTAACCATCAACACTTGATGCTCCTTCTTGATTTCTACCTCCGCAGCCTTTAGCATTGCGAAGAGCTTGGGAATTGTCTTTTCCATCCCTTGCATATTATAGTTCATCACGAAGCCTTTATAGCTTGGTGGCAGTGATTGAAGAATTCTGTCAATGACACTATCATCAGGAAGATTAACTCCCAGCTGAGTCAAGTGGTTATGGTACCCATACATTCTAAGTATGTGTTCACTGACAGAACTATGCTCCTCCATTTTGACAGAAATATTAACTTCAACTCCTGGAACATCTCATATGCTCCATGACGTTCAAAACGTCTTTGAAGTCCCGATTCTAAGTCGTAAAGCATGTCACACTGAACTATCGAGTAGTCATCAGCTTTGCTCTACCAGACATTCATAATGTCCGGAGTTGCTCCTGCAGCGGGTATTGCACCTAGCGGTGCTTCCAGCACGTAATTCTTCTGTGCAGCAATGAGAATAATCCTCAAGTTACGGACCCAGTCCGTGTAGTTGCTACCATCATCTTTCAACTTAGCTTTATCTAGAAACGCATTAAAATTCAAGGGAATGGTAGCACGGGCTATTGATCTACAACAACATAGATATGCAAAAACTATCAGGTACTAAGTTCATGATAAATTAAAGTTCAATTAATCATATTACTAAAGAACTCCCACTTAGATAAACATCCCTCTAGTCATCTAAATGATCACGTGATCCATGTCAACTAAACCATGTCCGATCATCATGTGAGATGGAGTAGTTTTCAATGGTGAACATCACTATGTTGATCATATCTACTATATGATTCACGTTCGACCTTTCGGTCTCAGTGTTCCGAGGCCATATCTGCATATGCTAGGCTCGTTAACTTTAACCCGAGCACTCTGCACGTGCAAAACTGGCTTGCACCCATTGTATGTGAACGTAGAGCTTATCACACCCGATCATCATGTGGTGTCTCAGCATGACGAACTGTAGCAATGGTGCTTACTCAGAGAGAACACTTATACCTTGAAATTTAGTAAGGGATCATCTTATAATGCTACCACCGTACTAAGCAAAATAAGATGCATAAAGGATAAACATCACATGCAATCAAAATATGTGACATGATATGGCCATCATAATCTTGTGCCTTTGATCTCTATCTCCAAAGCACCGTCATGATCTCTGAGGGAGTCCTGGACTAGGGGGTGTTCGGACAGCCGGACTATCAATGTCCGCCGGACTCCAAGACTACGAAGATACAAGATTGAAGACTCCAGCTCGTGTCCGGAAGGTACTTTACTTGGCGTGGAAGGCAAGCTTGGTGATCCGGATACGTAGATCTCCTACCATTGTAACCGACTCTGTGTAACCCTAGCCCTCTCCGGTATCTATATAAACCGGAGGGCTTTAGTCTGTAGGACAACATACAATCATACCATAGGCTAGCTTCTAGGGTTTAGCCTCCTTGATCTCGTGGTAGATCTACACTTGTACTACCCATATCATCAATATTAATCAAGCAGGACGTAGGGTTTTACCTCCATCGAGAGGGCCCGAACCTGGGTAAAAACATCGTGCCCCTCGTCTCCTGTTACCATCTGCCTAGACGCACAGTTCGGGAACCCCTACCCGAGATCTGCCGGTTTTGACACCGACATTGGTGCTTTCATTGAGAGTTCCTCTGTGTCGTCACCGATAGGCTTGATGGCATCTTCAACCTGCAACGCTGTCCAGGGTGAGATTTTTCTCCCCGGACAGATCTTCGTATTCGGCGGCTTCGCCCTGCGGGCCAATTCACTTGGCCATCTGGAGCAGATCGAAAGCTACGCCCCTGGCCGCCAGGTCAGATTTGGAAGCTTAAACTTCACGGCTGATGTCCGCGGAGACTTGATCCTCGACGGACTCGAGCCACAGCCAAGCGCGCCGCGCTGTGACGATGGGCATGATCTAGCTCTGCCGCCGAACAGTGCCTTGGTGGCCGCACACAGATCCGCTTCGGCCATTAGCTCGGAGCCGATCGCCCAAATCGAGGGCCGGTGGATAGACGCCGCCCTGGGGGCTTCAACATCCACGGCGATGGAGCCGAACACTAATCTTGTCCCCTGCGAAACTCGTGATTCCGAGGCGCCGGACTCCGAACCTCCCGCGCCCCTGAATTGGGCGCCGGTTATGGAATTCACCGCCGCGGACATCTTCCAATGCTCGCCTTTCGGCGATATCTTAAATTCACTAAAGCATCTCTCGTTATCAGGAGAGTCCTGGCCGGATTATGGCCAGGATGGTTGGGATGCGGACTACGAAGAATTTCAGAGCCCACCCACCACCCACTTTGTAGCCACTATCGACGATCTAACCGACATGCTAGACTACAACTCTGAAGACATCGACTCTATGGACGACGATGCCGGAGACGAACAGGAACCAGCGCCCACAGGGCACTGGAAGGCCACCTCGTCATATGACGTATATATGGTGGATACCCCAAAAGATGGGATGGCGAAGAAACATCGGAGGCAGATCCCTTAAAGAAACAGCCCAAGCGCCGGCGTCAGCGGCGCCGCTCTAAATCTCGTCACAGCAAAAACGGAGATTCCGGCACAGGAGATAATAATACTCCAGAGACTGCGAAGACAATCCCCTCCAGCAAGACTCAGCGCAGGAGGATGCAGAAGCAAGCCCCCATGAGGGGGCGGCAGACGAAGAGGTTGAGGATCATAATTATATGCCTCCCTCCGAAGACGAAGCAAGCCTCAACGATGATGAATTCGTCGTACCCGAGGATCCCGTCGAACAAGAGCGCTTCAAGCGCAGGCTTATCGCCACAGCAAACAGCCTAAAGAAAAAGCAGCAGCAGCTTCAAGCTGATCAGGACCTGCTGGCTGATCGATGGACCGAGGTCCTCGCGGCCGAAGAGTATAAACTCGAACGTCCCTCCAAAAGTTACCCAAAACGCAAGTTGCTCCCCCGATTAGAGGAGGAAGCATATGTACCTCCATCACCAGCGCACGATATGGCTGACCGACCACCCCGTGGTCGTGACAGAGAGCCATCCAGGCCCCCAGCCAAGACCATACCTCGGCATCTCTCCAAAAGTACGAAGCCAAGAGGGAACGCGTCGGACTTGCGAGACATATTGGAGGACAAAGCAAGGCAATCCAGATCTATCTATGGATCACGTGGGCGCCCTACGACCCACGACGAATACCGTCGTGCCGGATACAATAACCCCGGCCGGGCCGAACATAGCAGACAGCGCTCTCTCGAGCTGCATCGCGATATTGCTCAATACAGGGGCGCCGCACACCCGTTATGCTTCACTGATGAAGTAATGGATCATCAGATCCCCGAAGGGTTTAAACCCATAAATATCGAATCTTACGATGGCACAACAGACCCCGCGGTGTGGATCGAAGACTATCTTCTCCACATCCATATGGCCCGTGGCGACGATCTCCACGCCATAAAGTACCTCCCACTCAAGCTTAGAGGACCAGCTCGGCATTGGCTTAACAGCTTGCCCACAGAGTCAATTGGGTGTTGGAAGGACCTGGAAGCCGCATTCCTTGATAACTTCCAAGGCACATATGTGCGACCACCAGACGCTGATGACCTAAGCCACATAATTCAGCAGCCAGACGAATCGGCCAAACAATTTTGGACACGGTTCTTGACGAAGAAAAATCAAATCGTCGATTGTCCGGAAGCAGAGGCCCTTGCAGCCTTCAAACATAACATCCGAGACGAATGGCTAGCCCGGCACCTGGGGCAGGAAAAGCCGAAATCCATGGCAGCCCTCACATCGTTAATGACCCGCTTTTGTGCGGGAGAGGACAGCTGGCTAGCCCGCAGCAACAATCTCCGTAAAAATTCTGGCAGTCCGGATACTAAGGACAACAACGGCAGGTCACGTCAAAACAAAAACAAGTGCCGCATTAACGGCGACGATAAGGAGGATACGGCGGTCAATGCCGGATTCCGAGGCTCTAAACCCGGTCAACGGAAGAAGCCATTTAAAAGAAACATTACGGGTCCGTCCAACCTGGACGGAATACTCGACCGCTCATGCCAGATACATGGCACCCCTGAAAAGCCAGCTACCCACACCAATAGAGATTGCTGGGTGTTCAAGCAGGCCGGCAAGTTAATTGCCGAAAACAATGACAAGGGGCTAAATAGCGACGACGAGGAAGAGACCCGGCCGCCGAACAATAGAGGACAGAAGGGTTTTCCCCCACAAGTACGGATGGTGAATATGATATACGCGACCCATATACCCAAGAGGGAGAGGAAACGCGCACTAAGGGACGTCTATGCGATGGAGCCAGTCGCCCCAAAGTTCAACCCATGGTCCTCTTGTCTGATCACTTTCGATCGAAGAGACCATCCGACTAGCATACGCCATGGCGGATTCGCTGCATTGGTCTTAGACCCAATCGTCGATGGGTTTCACCTCACCAGAGTCCTGATGGACGGCGGCAGTAGCCTGAACCTGCTTTATCAGGATACAGTGCGCAAAATGGGCATAGACCCATCAAGGATTAAACCTACAAAGACAACCTTTAAAGGTGTCATACCAGGAGTGGAAGCCAACTGTACAGGCTCAGTCACACTGGAAGTGGTCTTCGGATCCCCGGATAATTTCCGGAGCAAAGAGTTAATCTTTGACATAGTCCCGTTTCACAGCGGCTATCACACTCTGCTCGGACGAACCGCGTTTGCCAAATTCAACGCGGTGCCGCACTATGCATACCTAAAGCTCAAGATGTCAGGCCCTCGTGGAGTCATCACGGTCAATGGGCATACGGAACGCTCCCTCTGAACGGAGGAACATATAGCGGCTCTCGCGGCAGAAGTACAGAGCAGCCTTCTAAGGCAATTCTCGAGTCCGGCCGTTAAACGGCCGGATACAGCAAAGCGCGCCCGGAGCAATATCAACCAAGACCACCTGGCGCGATCAGAGCACGCGTAGCAATGCGGCCCCAACCCTCGCCCGCGTATGATCGCAAGAATAACACTCCGCGTACATCATTACGATTTGGAGATACCATGGGCATAGGGGAGGGGGCACGATCACAACGGACCCAGAGTGCGGTTCGACCACACCAGGGGCTCGCAAATGTGCTCCTCTTTTATTATTATTTTTCTTCTTTTTTGTACACAGGACTCTGTTAACCAGAAGCCCTGTCCGGCGGTGAACCTGCCGAACTCATGATGCAACAGTCAGGGACTAAAGAAGGCCGCGTCGAACACTCAGGTGGTCTCAATTACGAGCATTAAATTCGATTATATACACCAAATCCGCAGCTCATCCCTGGAGGGGGACATGTTTATTTAGTCCAAATCCCTTGCTTACTGCACTATTTGTATCAGTCCACTCTACTAGCAGACTTTTTCTTTCATTAATAATGCAGCACCTTTATGATTGCCATTGCATTACATTATATATATATATATGTTCATTATATGACATCTGGCACCCGTATATTTTGGTACGGCATAATACACCAGGGGCTTATGTTCCCCACTCTATGGTGTGACAAAGTCCGAACACTTTCACAAGTGCGGCACCCCAAACTTATAGAATTATATGAATCGGCTCCGAATCATGTCTTGGGTCAATAGTTGGGTTTGCCCGGCTCCCATGTTTGGCACCTTACGTTTCCGTTCTGTCGGCTAAGGTAGCACTGGGAGAACCACTGCGATTGCGCCCCGGTTGAGCTGGGTTAACACCTCAGTGGAGAAAGCTAAAACTGACCGGCATGATAAGGCGAGAGACTGGTCGCTGTTCGAGAGGTTTTTTCGGGTCCTTAAAGACTCACGCCGCTTCGAGCGAAGTTCCGGATTATGTCCGATGAAGGCGTGGATAGCGCCCCGGATTCGATCTTCCGAATACCAGGGGCTTCGCCGAAATTTAAAATTATAGAATTCTATGGCTAAGTGAGAGTGTTCAAGCATTATAAGTCCGGTTGCCTTGTTCGTCGTGTTGAGCGCCTCCCAAGATGGACCCAAAAATGGGAACAAGAGTGCTCAAGTTTATCACCGAACACCCCGGCACTTGTAGCTTGGGGGCTGAAGCTAACGACTTGCCATCTCTCAGATTTTATAAACGGCCGCACAGAAGGTAATATTTTAAATTAAACAAGCGTTGCTCATGGCGCATATGAATGAAGTTTTTAGCGCACAGGATAAATAAACAGCGAGTTCACTCAAAGATTACATTTCGGGAGCACTCATCTGCAATATTGCAGGCTCCCTTCTGGACAATATTATAATACTTCTCCGGCGTGCGATACTCCTTGCCCGGTGGCGGTGGGTCCGTGAGAAGCTTCTCCGCATCCAATTTGCCCCATTGCACCTTTATGCGGGCAAGGGCCCGACGAGCACCTTCGATACAGGCGGAGCGCTTCACTACATCCAGCCTAGGGCATGCATCCACCAGCCGCCGCACGAGGCCAAAGTACCTACCAGGCATGGCCTATCCATGCCACAGCCGGACTATGAGGCCCTTCATGGCCTCCTCAGCTACCTTGTGGAGTTCGACCAGCTGCTTCAGCTGGTCGCTTAGGGGCACCGGATGGCCGGCCTCAGTATACTGAGACTAGAAGACCTTCTCCGACGAGCTCCCCTCCTTGCCACGATAGAATGCGGCGGCATCAGCCGCACTACGCGGCAGATCTGCAAATGCCCCTGGAGAGCTCCGAATTCGGGTAAGTATCAGGTAGTTCACATTAACATGCTTGCTTTGCATGAAAAACGCCTTACCCGCCGCTATCTTCTTTATGTCCTCAACCTCCTGAAGGGCCTTATGGGCCTCGGCCTTGGCGGACTTGGCACTTTCGAGAGCCGAGGCAAGCTCGGACTCTCGAGTCTTGGAGTCACGCTCCAAACTCTCATGTTTTTCCATGAGAACCTGGAGCTCTTGCCGAACTTCCGCCACACGTGCCTCTTGCTTTTCTCGCTCAGCACGTTCCGCGGCCGCATTGCGTTCGGCCGCGGACACAACATCCTTCAGGGTTGCCACCTCATTAGTGGCCCCTGTAATGCACATATTATCCTTGTTAATTTTATTTGCAACCAAAATCCTTTTCTGTAAGGTACTTATTCAAAGAGGTGTTACTCACTTTCTTTTTCCTCGAGCTGCTTCTTCGCCTGGCCGAGCTCTTGCTCGGACCGCTCGAGATTCTTTTTCAGCACGTCAACCTCCGCCGTTAGTGCGGCAGAGGTCAGCAGTGCAGCCTGCAAACCCATATTGACATATTTTAGGCAACCCTGCGTATATCTTGTTATAGATCCTTAGTCCGGCTTTTCTTTCCGAACACCGAACCAAGCATCAGGGGCTACTGTCTATGCGGTATTATATTACATAATTTTAACTTCTTACCTCAAAGCCTGTTAGAAGGCTGCTGCAGGCTTCGGTCAGCCCGCTTTTAGCGAGCTGAACCTTCTTAATCACCGCACTCATGATAGTGCGGTGTTCTTCCTCGATGGAAGCGCCTTTAAGCGCCTCCAGCAGGTTATCCGGCGCCTCCGGTTGGACGGAGGCCCGCCGGCGTCACGGTCCTACCCTTCTTTCGAAGGGGCCGCTTGCCGGACTCTGGAACCACTGCGGGTTTCGATGTAGAGTCCGGCACGAAGTCCGGGGGGCTGCCTGACGGCGCCTCTGGAGCCTCCTCCTGATGGGTCCCTCTCTAGGATCCCACCTCGGCGTCCTCGTTGGCGCGTGGGGTGGAGACAGTCGGGATGGAATTCACATCCGACGAGGCCAATGACCCGCTCGATGAGTCGGGGAGATCATCATTGGCCGGACTGCGGGCAGAATGCGGCGTTAGAAGGATACTACGCGACATAAAAATTACACATCAAGGATCCGGATACTTACGGTCTTGCCGGAGGCCTGGCCCTTGGAGGCCGCTCATCCTCACCAACGCTGATGTTGGCGGAACTGTCCGGGGGGATAGTTCTCCCCCTCTTGGACCCTTCGGCCCCCCCAATGGGGGAAGCCTTCCTTTTCTTCTCTCCCTCCTCCGGGAGAGAGTACTCCTCCTCCTCGTCTTCGGAAGAGGAGTCCTCGTCGTCGTCAGACGCCCGATTGCGGGAACTCTTTTGAGTCCCCGCGGCCACCTTCTTGGCCTTCTTCTCCGGCACCACGTGTGGTGCCGGAACCAGCAGCCCTGTTAAGCGGGCCTTCGCTGGGTCTTCTGGCATGGGATCCGGGCTGATGAGCAGCATGACTTGGACCACGTCGACGAGCCGGAGCCTATTGCTCACCATCTTCTTGATACATGCTCGGAGTCCCGTCACCTCCACCGGATTCCCCCACTGCAAGCCCTTCTCTTTCCAGGAGGTGAGCTGCGTGGGGATGCCAGATCTAAACTCGGGGGCCGCTGCCCATGTGGATTTGCGCGGCTCGGCGATATAGAACCACCCCGATTGCCACCCCTTGACGGAGTCCATGAAGGTCCCTTCTAGCCAAGGGACGTTGGGCAATTTGCCCAACATGGCGCCTCCGCATTCCGCTTGCGTACCCTTTACAACCTTCGGCTTGACGTTGAAGGTCTTGAGCCACAAGCCGAAGTGGGGCCGGATGTAGAGGAAGGCCTCACACACGACGATAAACGCCGAGATGTTGAGGATAAAGTTCAGCGCCAGATCGTGGAAATCCAGGCCGTAATAAAACATGAGCCCCCGGACAAATGGATGGAGCGGAAAGCCCAGTCCGCGGAGGAAGTGGGGGAGAAAGACGACCCTCTCATGAGGCCTGGTGGTAGGGATGAGCTGCCCCTCGTCAGGCAGCCGATGCGCGATATCGCCGGAAAGGTATCCGGCGCTGCGCAGCTTGGTGATGTCCTCCTCCTTGACGGTGGAGGCTAACCATTTACCTCCCGCTCCGGACATATTCGGAGAAGGTTGAGGTGAGATGCGCGAGTTCGGGCGTTGGAGCTTGAGTTCGCGGGGATGGATAGGCAAAGGAGGAAGAAGGCGTAGGTGAGAAGGTGAATCCTTATCCCTTATATATAGGCGGACAAAACTATGCGTCCCCCACCAGCCTGGTAAAACTCGCTTATCTCCCAAGCGCCACCATCAATGGCGCGGCTGGGTTACCCACGCACGTATTGATGAGAATCCCGGAATAAGGGGAACACGATCTCTGCTTCGACAAGACGTGCCAAGGAAACCGCTTCGCTAAACTTGCTAAGGTGGTGTAATGATTCAAACAAAGACCTGGTGGTGGTGTGATATCACGCCGCATAATACGTCAGCAGATTGAACTAAGTGTACATTTTATTCTCTCTACGGTGGAATGTGGAATTTATTTTGCAGAGCCGGACACTATCCTGGTGTTTATGATCTTCTCTGGATTATTCAAGGGAGGAACCCGCCTTGCAATGCCGAACATTATGCACGCCAGACTTATCATCATTGAAGACTGGTTCTGGGGCTACTGAGGGAGTCCTGGACTAGGGGGTGTTCGGACAGCCGGACTATCAATGTCCGCCGGACTCCAAGACTACGAAGATACAAGATTGAAGACTCCGGCTCGTGTCCGGAAGGTACTTTACTTGGCGTGGAAGGCAAGCTTGGCGATACGGATACGTAGATCTCCTACCATTGTAACCGACTCTGTGTAACCCTAGCCCTTTCCGGTATCTATATAAACCGGAGGGCTTTAGTCCGTAGGACAACATACAATCATACCATAGGCTAGCTTCTAGGGTTTAGCCTCCTTGATCTCGTGGTAGATCTACTCTTGTACTACCCATATCATCAATATTAATCAAGCAGGACGTAGGGTTTTACCTCCACCGAGAGGGCCCAAACCTGGGTAAAAACATCGTGTCCCTCGTCTCCTGTTACCATCTGCCTAGACGCACAGTTCGGGACCCCCTACCCGAGATCCGCCGGTTTTGACACCGACAATCTCCATCGTCACCGGCTTGACACCTTGATCTCCATCGCAGCGTCGTTGTTGTCTCGCCTATTATTGCTTCCACGACTATCGCTACTGCTTAGTGATAAAGTAAAGCAATTACATAGCGATTGCATTTCATACAATAAAGCGACAACCATAAGGCTCCTGCCAGTTGCCGATAACTTTTACAAAACATGATCATCTCATACAACAATTTATATCTCGTCACGTCTTGACCATATCACATCACAACATGCCCTGCAAAAACAAGTTAGACGTCCTCTACTTTTTTGTTGCAAGTTTTATGTGGCTCCTACGGGATTCTAGCAAGAACCGTTCTTACCTACGCATCAAAACCACAATGATCTTTCGTCAAGTGTGCTGTTTTAACCTTCAACAAGGACTGGCCGTAGTCAAACTCGATTCAACTAAAGTTGGAGAAACACACACCCGCCAGCCACCTGTGTGCAAAGCACGTCGGTAGAACCAGTCTCATGAACGAGGTCATGTAATGCCAGTCCGGGCCGCTTCATCCAACAATACCTCCGAATGAAAGTAAGACGTTGGTGGTAAGCAGTATGACTATTATCGCCCACAACTCTTTGTGTTCTACTCGTGCATATCATCTACGCATAGACCTGGCTCGGATGCCACTGTCGGGGAACGTAGCATGCAATTTCAAAAAAATTCCTACTATCACGCAAGATATATCTAGGAGATGCATAGCAACAAGACGGGGAGAGTGTGTCCATGTACCCTCGTAGACCGAAAGCGGAAGCGTTAGATTAACGTGGTTGATGTAGTCAAACGTCTTCACGATCCAACCGATCGATGTATCGAACGTACGGCACCTCCGTGTTCAGCACACGTTCAGCTCCATGACGTCCCTGGAATTCTTGATCCAGCAGAGAGTCGAAGGAGAGTTCCGTTAGCACGATGGCATGGTGACGGTGATGGTGATGTGATCCGCGCAGGGCTTCACCTAAGCACTAGGACGCTATGACTGGAGGAGTAAACTGTGGAGGGGGGCACCGCACACGGCTAAGAGAACTCTTGGTGTTCCTTTGGGGTGCCTCCTGCCCACGTATATAAAGGAGGGGGGAGAGAGGCCGGCGGCCAGGAGGGCCACGCCATGGGGGGGATCCTACTTGGACTCCTAGTCCAATTAGGATTCACCCCCCCCCCCCTTTTCCTTTCTCCACCGGAGGGAATAGGAAGGAGAGGGAGAGGGAAAGGGAAGTGGGGCGCCGCCCCCTCCTCCTTGTCCTATTCGGACTCCCTAGGAGGGGGCGCGTGGCACCCCCCCGCGGGCTTCCCTCTCTCTCCCTTAGGCCAATGTTGGCCCAACACTTCTCGGGGGGGGGGGGGGGGGGGGTTCCGGTAACCCCTCGGTACTCCGGTAAAATACCTGAATCACTCGGAACCATTCCGATGTCCGAATACAACCTTCCAATATATGAATCTTTACCTCTCAATCATTTCGAGACTCCTCGTCATGTCCGTGATCTCATCCGGGACTCCGAACAAACTTCGGTCACCAAAACACAAAACTCATAATATAAATCGTCATCGAACGTTAAGCGTGCGGACCCTACGGGTTCGAGAACTATGTAGACTTAACCAAGACACATCTCCGGTAAATAACAAATAGCGGAACCTAGATGCTCATATTGGTTCCTACATATTCTAAGAAGATCTTTATTGGTCAAACTGCATAACCACATATGTCATTCCCTTTGTCATTGGTATGTTACTTACCCGAGATTCGAACGTTGGTATCCTCATACCTAGTTCAATCTCGTTACCGGTAAGTCTCTTTACTCGTTCCGTAATGCCACTACAAAAAGAATACACTTCCGTGATGATACGTGTTTGTCACAGTAGGTCGCATTTTTTGTCATGCATGTACATCCATGACAAATTTATGACAGAATCAAGATAGTCATACCTGTGCTGTCGTAGAAGTGTTCCATGACATTACCAAAATTATCATCACGGAAGTGTACACTTCCATGATGATAAATTGTGCGTCACAGAAGTGCTTTCGTCAAGGGTGACCGACACGTGGCATCCACCGTAACGGAACGCCGTTAAGCTATCGGGTCCGGTTTTGGATCCGATAACCCGCTAACAGCCCCGACCAATGGGGATTTTCCACGTGTAAAATCATCATTATTGGCTGGAGGAAACACATGTCGGCTCACCGTTGGGACAGATGTCATCCACTCATTGGACAGAAGGCGCCTATGATACATCGACACGTGGCATGGCCCAACAGAGGCCCATTCCTATGAAAAGGCCAGCCCGTTTGACTTGGTAAAAAGGTGGCGGGCCGGCCCACGGAAAGCCTATTAACGGTCTATTCGCATATAGCCCATTTACAGCCCGCTAACCCAGGGCCCGTTACGACCTATCCGAATTAGGCCCAGTAGCATCATCTGGGCCATGCAATATATGATTCCAGACCATTTTAAGTTCCAGCCCATGTATGGCCCATGACGTCTTTCGGCCTAGATGAGGCCCTTTGTAACTCTTGGCCCATTAACGGCCCATGGTGAAACTGGCCCATAATGAATAGTGTATCGCCTTATACCCATTAATGGACCATTAATCAATTGGGCCGTTTACAGCCCATGTTATCTATCAGCCTTCTCAGGGCCCATTTATTCTTGGGCTCATTTCCAGCATTCAGTTACTCACGGCCCGTTACTGCCATTTTCTGCTTGTGGGCCAAATTCAGCCCGTGGTTATAGTCGGCCCGTTTGTGGCCCGTTAATACGTTGGGCCGTTTTCATAGCGTCATCAAATACGGCCTATTAACGACGGCCTGTTATGGTCGGCCCATGAACGGACGACTCCAACTCTAGCCCGTTTACGGCCATAATGCGGTCTGTTTTTGGCCCATGTTTGCCAATCGATCATATGGCCCGTCTAAGGCCCATTGATGATATGGCGCGTAGAAGGCCCATTGTTTCTACGGCCCATAGAAGGCCCATTGTTTCTACGGCCCGTAGGAAGCCCAGTGTCATTATAGTAAATATGTAGCCCATGGCCTGTTAAAGGCGGGAAACTACTATAGGTTTAGACCTGCTAATGGCCCAAGCTGATTATAGGCCCACGTTTTGGCCCATATGAGTAACAAGCCGGCCTGAAGACCGACAATACTGAGATCCACTGAACCTTTCGGCCTAAATTACAGCATACCCCGACCAAAGAATAAACCTAGACTATACAACAAAGAAATTACGGCATATTAGGAATCAAAGTTCGCTACCCTGTGATAATAAAGCGCAACATGACCACAGATTACATCCATTGGGCATCAAAGTTCGCCACCAGTGCAAATTAACGCGCCGACAAAATAATATACAAAACTGAGAGCACTTCAGAAGGCACTTGGCCTGGCCAGGTCGGGCACCCCAAACAGTCGAAGAAGCTGAGTAGACCTCAGTTGTGTCAATGATAGATGCATCACCTGTAGCTGTATGGCATGATGGTGCGCAAGGCAGTCCTCTGACATCTTCATTGCATCTTTGACTTCAAGTCAGAGCTGAGCTGAAGCAAGCCTTTCCGCTTTAAGTTGAGACTGAAGAAGTCGAACGGATTGAGGCAGCGACTGCACAGAGGTTGTCTCACACCTGCTGGTGAGTAGCTTCAACTCACTGTCTTCATCAAGATAGGACCTTGGGGTCATCTCGCTGTCCTCAAGATGGTTTGGCTCACTATCTTTCCTAAAGTTCTGCCTGGCATAAGAGATACGGCTCTGAAAGAGAAAGAAGGAGACACGTAACAGGTTTGACAATTATATAAGCAAATAAATGGATCTGTACTGCATAAGGAACATGTTTTTACAACTACAATTTAAAACTGGTAGTTGTTGCAAACATCCAATCAGATGTAAACAGCAGTGGAGGAAATGATGAATATCCAAATCTATACTAGAACAAAGTTTGAAGGCTTGAGAAGGATGAACTTACATTACATGTTAACACGGGTTGGACAAAGCCCTTCTCCATGTTGATGGAAAGATAATTCAATAAATTCCCCAAATAAAATTCTTTATAAGCGTTGCCATTATTCTACATTTTGCAAATAGTAAATATAGATCAAATAATATTGGAAGAAATAGAGGATAATGAAGCTCAGGTGCAGACTAATGATACATAATCAAATAGCAATTAATTAAGTACAGCGTTACAAGGCAAAAGGTACTGACAAGAGGAATGCAGACATCAACGTGTGCAGTGGCATTGGCTTTATTCAACATTTTGGTAAGAGTAAATGTTGATATGATAATTTGGAGAAAGTGGAGGGCAGGGCAGATAAGATGCAACTAGACAATCAACTATCTCGCGATGCATGTACAGTAATACAACCACTATCCGTTATTAGTTGTCGCTCAAATGGATGTATCTAGCACTATTAAGTTCTAAATACATCCAATTGATCAACAATTAATTTGATACAGAGGAGGTACATGACAACAGGTACTTACATGAGAAATCCAAAACTTCATAACCATTGTGTTAATTCTACATTTATCTAAGAGTAAATATAGATCTTATAATTTCAAGCAAAGGAAGGATAAAGAAGCGAACATTTACAGTGATGCTACATAATCAAACAGCAATGAGTGTAAGTATGCTGACAAAGGGCAAGAGGTACTAACAAGAGCAATTCAGAGCCCAGTATTGTCGTGAGATCCTATGATCCTTTGAGCAAGGAGATTCATCTGAAATTAGTTTTCATACAAGAGAGAAAGTAAGGCACATGCAGAAATTTAGGAGTTCGAATTTTGAATTGATATCATAGACAGTACCTGACGCTGGGCTGTCAGGAGTTCTAATCGGGGTTTGGCCACTGGAGTAGGGGTAAAGTCTGTTACAGTTGGGCTTGTGTTTTCTGTGGCTGCTGATCTATCTGATTTAACAGGTATCACTACCTTTTCCAAATATCTAGTTTGTACTCCTTGAGGATCTGCAATCACCCTCTTCCTTTTGGACATCTATTGTGAAAGAACAACATTTGACTGGAAAAACATAGTATGACGACACATGGATATGTACAGAAAATGGATAGGTATGGCATATACTCATATATGATGCTTAAACTAAGCAGATGGTGTAACAAAGTAGAAGTAATGCAAGAGGTCAGATGCAAAATATGTGCGACCAATACAACCTTGCCAAGTTAGAACATGCACCTTGATGGGTGAATAAGATAGGCCATCCTCCACCATGCCAAGTTTGTTAGCCAGTGGATCGTTCCGCAATATTCCTCTCATGCGCCCATTCTCATATTCATTTTGATAATCTTCAATACCTGACATGCATGAAAACATAAAAACAAGTGAGATTATCTTTTGTAATGCAGAAGTGATTCTAATCCAATACGTCCAGTAAACCCCTTTGTGCTATCTCTGCAACTTCTAAGAGGTGCCATGCATGCTGTAATTTGGTGTGTGCATTAATATAATGTGGCCTATGATACGTCCATTTTGCATCATGCTTTTATATCAATATTTATTGCATTATGGGATGCTATTACACATTATATCTCAATACTTATGGCTATTCTCCCTTATTTTACAAGGTTTACCATGAAGAGGGGGAATGCCGGCAGCTGGAATTCTGGCTGGAAAAGGATCTAACATTGGAAACCTATTCTGCACTGCACCAAAAATCCTGAAACTCCACGGAACTTATTTTTGGAATTAATAAGAATTACTGAGCGAAAGAAACACCAGAGGGGTCCCACACCCTGGCCAAGAGGGTGGGGGCGCGCCCGGCGCGCCCCCTGTATCTTGGGCCCCCTGGTGGCCCTCCAGTGTCCATCTTCTGCTATATGAAGGCTTTTACCCTGGAAAAAATCGTGGGCAAGCTTACGGGATGAAACTCCGCCGCCATGTGGCGGAACCTTGGCGGAACCAATCTAGAGCTCCGAGAGAGCTGTTCTGCCGGGGAAACTTCCCTCCGGGAGGGGGAAATCATCACCATCGTCATCACCAACGATCCTCTCATTGGGAGGGGGTCAATCTCCATCAACATCTTCACCAGCACCATCTCAAAACCCCAGTTCATCTCTTGTATCCAATCTTGTATCAAAACCACAAATTGGTACCTGTGGATTGCTAGTAGTGTTGATTACTCATTGTAGTTGATGCTAATTGGTTTACTTGGTGGAAGATCATATGTTCAGATCCTTAATGCATATTATTACTCCTCTGATTATGAACATGAATATGCTTTGTGAGTAGTTACGTTTGTTCCTGAGGACATGGGTGAAGTCTTGCTATCAGTAGTCATGTGAATTTGGTATTCGTTCGATATTTTGATGAGATGTATGTTGTCTTTCCTCTAGTTGTGTTATGTGAACGTCGACTACATGACACTTCACCATTACTTGGGCCTAGAGGAAGGCATTGGGAAGTAATAGGTAGATGATGGGTTGCTAGAGTGACAGAAGCTTAAACCCTAGTTTATGCGTTGCTTCGTAAGGGGCTGATTTGGATCCATATGTTTAATGATGTGGTTAGGTTTACCTTCATACTTCTATTGTAGTTTCGGATGCTTGCAATAGGGGTTAATCATAAGTGGGATGCTTTTCCAAGTAAGGACAGTACCCAAGCACCGGTCCACCCACATATCGAATTATCAAAGTACCGAACGCGAATCATATGAGCGTGATGAAAACTAGCTTGACGATAATTCCCATGTGTCCTCGGGAGCTCTTTTCTCATTATAAGAAATTGTCCAGTCTTGTCCTTTGCTACAAAAAGGATTGGGCCACCTTGCTGCACTTTATTTACTTGATTTACTTACAATTTATCTTATCACAAAACTATCTGTTACCTACAATTTCAGTGCTTGCAGAGAAAACCTTACTGAAAACCGCTTATCATTTCCTTCTGCTCCTCATTGGGTTCGACACTGTTACTTATCGAAAGGACTACGATATATTCCCTACACTTGTGGGTCATCAAGACTCTTTTCTGGCGCCGTTGCCGGGGAGTGTAGCACTTTTGGTGAGTGGAACTTGGTAAGGAAACATTTATATAGTGTGCTGAAATTTTCTGTCACTCGTTACTATGGAAACTAATCCTTTGAGGGGCTTGTTCGGGGTATCTTCACCCCAACCAGAAGAGCAAAGAGTTGCTCCTCAACCTACTGAACCTACTGAAAATATTTTGAGATTCCTTCGGGTATGATAGAGAAACTGCTAGCTAATCCATTTGCAGGAGATGGAACATTGCATCCCGATTTACACCTTACCTTTGTGGATGAAGTTTGTGGATTATTTAAGCTTGCAGGTATTCCCGATGATGTTGTCAAAATGAAGGTCTTCCCTTTATCTTTGAAGGGGGATGCATTGACATGGTATAGGCTATGTGATGATACGAGATCTTGGAATTATAAACGATTGAAGTTGGAATTTCACCAGAAGTTCTATCCTATGCATCTTGTTCATCGTGATCGTAATTACATATATAATTTCTGGCCTCGCGAAGGAGAAAGCATCACTCAAGCTTGGGGGAGGCTTAAGTCAATGTTATATTCATGCCCCAATCATGAGGTCTCCAGAGAAATGATTATTCAAAAATTTTATGCTCGGCTTTCTCTCAATGATTGCAACATGCTCGATACTTCCTATGTTGGTTCTTATATGCTGAAGACTATTGAATTCAAATGGGACTTATTGGAAAGAATTAAACGCAACTCTAAAGATTGCAGTTCCGACGATGGTAAGGAATCAGGTATGACACCTAAGTTTGATTGTGTTAAATCTTTTATGGATACCGATGCTTTTCGTGGATTTAGCGCTAAATATGGACTTGACTCTGAGATAGTAGCTTCTTTCTGTGAATCTTTTGCTACTCACATTGATCTCCCTAAGGAGAAGTGGTTTAAATATAATCCTCCCATTGAAGTAAAAGTAGTTGCACCTATTACAGTTGAAGAAAAGACTGTCACTTATAGTGATCCTATTGTTCCTACTACTTATGTTGAGAAACCTCCTTTTCCTGTTAGGATAAAGGATCATGCTAAAACTTCGGCTATTTTTCATAAGAGTAATACTAGGACTTATACACCTCCCGAGCAAATCAAAGTTGAACCTAGTATTGCTATGGTTAAAGATCTCTTGGATGATGATTTAAATGGGCATGTTATTTATTTTTGTGGTGAGACTGCTAATATTGTTAAACCAGATGCTAAGATTCATAGACCTGTTGTAGGCATGCCTGTTATTTCTGTTAAAATAGGAGATCATTGTTATCATGCTTTATGTGATATGGGCGCTTTTGCTAGTGCAATACCCTATGACTTATATAAAGAAATTATGCATGATATTGCACCCACTGAAATAGAAGATATTGATGTTATTATTAAGCTCGCCAATAGGGATACCATTAAGCCAGTTGGGATTGTTAGAGATGTTGAAGTCTTGTGTGGGAAGGTTAAATATCCTGCTGATTTTCTCGTTCTTGGTTCCCCACAAGATAACTTTTGTCCCATTATTTTTGGTAGACCCTTATTGAATACTGTTAATGCTAAGATTGATTGTGAAAAGGATACCGTTACAATTGGCTTAGAGGGTATGTCTCATGAGTTTAATTTTGCTAAGTTTCGTAGACAACCTCGTGATAGAGAATCACCTAGTAAGGATGAGATTATTGGTCTTGCTTCTATTGCCGTGCCTCCTACTAATCCGTTAGAACAATATTTGCTAGACCATGAAAATGATATGTTTATGAGGGAAAGAAGGGAAACAAATAAAGTGTTCCTTCAACAGGAACCTATTCTGAAACATAACCTTCCCATTGAAATTCTAGGGGATCCCCCTCCACCCAAGGGTGATCCCGTGTTTGAGCTCGAACCATTACCAGATAATCTTAAGTATGCTTATCTTGATGAAAAGAAAATATATCCTGTTATTATTAGTGCTAACCTTTCAGAGAAAGAAGAAGAAAGATTATTGAAAACTCTGAAGAAGCACCATGTTGTCATTGGATATACTCTGGATGATCTCAAGGGCATTAGTCCCATGTTATGCCAACACAAAATTAATTTGGAGGATGATGCCAAACCAGTTAGAGATCCTCAACGACGATTGAATCCTAAGATGAAAGAAGTGGTAAGAAAGGAGATACTAAAGCTCCTTGAGGCAGGTATAATTTATCCCATTGCTGATAGTGATTGGGTAAGCCCTGTCCATTGTGTTCCTAAAAAGGGAGGTATTACCGTTGTTCCTAATGATAAAGATGAATTGATCCCGCAAAGAATTATTACAGGTTATAGGATGGTAATTGATTTCCGTAAATTAAATAAAGCTACTAAGAAAGATCATTACCCTTTACCTTTTATTGATCAAATGCTAGAGAGACTATCCAAACACACTCATTTCTACTTTCTAGATGGTTATTCTGGTTTCTCTCAAATACCCGTGTCAGCTAAGGATCAATCGAAAACTACTTTTACTTGCCCTTTTGGTACCTTTGCTTATAGACATATGCCTTTTGGTTTATGTAATGCACCTGCTACCTTTCAAAGATGTATGATGGCTATATTCTCTGACTTTTGTGAAAAGATTTGTTAGGTATTCATGGATGATTTCTCCATTTATGGATCCTCTTTTGATGATTGCTTGAGCAACCTTGATCGAGTTTTGCAGAGATGTGAAGACACTACTCTCGTCTTGAATTGGGAAAAGTGCCACTTTATGGTTAATGAAGGTATTGTCTTGGGGCACAAGATCTCTGGGAGAGGTATTGAAGTTGATAAAGCTAAAGTTGATGCTATTGAAAAGATGCCATGTCCCAAGGACATAAAAGGTATAAGAAGTTTCCTTGGTCATGCTGGTTTTTATAGAAGGTTCATTAAGGACTTTTCTAAAATCTCTAGGCCTATGACCAGTTTATTGCAAAAAGATATTCCATTTGTCTTTGATGATGATTGTGTAGAAGCATTAGAAATACTTAAGAAAGCTTTGATCACTGCACCTATTGTTCAGCCACCTGATTGGAATTTACCCTCTGAAATTATGTGCGGTGCTAGTGATTATGCTGTACGTGTTGTTCTAGGGCAAAGAGTTGATAAGAAATTGAATGTTATCCAGTATGCTAGTAAGACTCTTGATACTGCCCAGAGAAATTATGCTACTACTGAAAAAGAGTTCTTAGCAGTTGTGTTTGCATGTGATAAGTTTAGACATTATATTGTTGATTCCAAAGTTACTATTCACACTAATCATGATGCTATTAAATATCTTATGGAAAAGAAAGATGCTAAGCCTAGACTCATTAGATGGGTTCTCTTGCTCCAAGAATTTGATTTGCATATTATCGATAGAAAGGGATCTGAGAACCTCGTTGCAGACAACTTGTCTAGGTTAGAGAATGTTCTCGATGACCCACTGCCTATTGATGATAGCTTTCCTGATGAACAATTAGCTATCGTTAATGCTTCTCGTACTGCTCCTTGGTATGCTGATTATGCTAATTACATTGTTGCTAAATTATACCACCTAGTTTCACATACCAGCAAAAGAAAAATTTCTTTTTATGATTTAAGACATTACTTTTGGGATGACCCACACCTTTATAAAGGAGTAGATGGTGTTATTAGGCGTTGTGTACCTGAGCATGAACAAGAATAGATCCTACGCAAGTGTCACTCTGAATCATATGGAGGACACCACGCTGGAGATAGAACTGCACACAAGGTATTGCAATCCGGTTTTTATTGGCCTACTCTCTTCAAAGATGCTCGTAAGTTTGTCTTATCTTGTGATGAATGTCAAAGAATTGGTAATATTAGTAGACGTCAATAAATGCCTATGAATTATTCTCTTGTTATTGAACCGTTTGATGTTCGGGACTTTGATTATATGGGACCCTTTCCTGCCTCTAATGGTTATACACATATTTTAGTTGTTGTTGATTACGTTACTAAGTGGGTAGAAGCTATTCCAACTAGTAGTGCTGATCATAACACTTCTATTAAAATACTTAAAGAAGTTATTTTTCCGAGGTTTGGAGTCCCTAGATATCTTATGACTGATGATGGTTCACATTTTATTCATGGTGCTTTCCGTAAGATGCTTGCTAAGTATGATGTTAATCATAGAATCGCATCTCCTTATCATCCGCAGTCTAGTGGTCAAGTAGAGTTGAGAAACAGAGAGCTCAAATTAATTTTGCAAAAGACTGTGAATAGATCTAGAAAGAATTGGTTCAAAAAACTTGATGATGCACTATGGGCCTATTGAACTGTATACAAAAATCCTATGGGTATGTGTCCGTATAAGATGGTTTATGGAAAAGCATGCCATTTACCTCTAGAACTTGAACATAAAGCATACTGGGCTATTAAAGAGCTCAACTATGACTTCAAACTTGCCGGTGAGAAGAGGTTATTTGATATTAGCTCACTTGATGAATGGAGAACCAAAGCCTATGAGAATGCCAAGCTATTCAAAGAAAAAGTCAAACGCTGGCATGACAAAAGGATACAAAAGCGTGAGTTTAACATAGGTGATTATGTGTTATTATTCAACTCTCGTTTAAGATTTTTTGCAGGAAAACTTCTCTCTTAATGGGAAGTTCCTTACGTTATCGAGGAGGTCTATCGTTCTGGTGCCTTAAAAATCAACAACTTCGAAGGCACAAGTCCGAGGGTGGTGAACGGTCAAACAATTAAACATTACATCTCAGGTAATTCTATCAATGTTGAAACCAATATTACTGAAACCGTAACCCCGGAGGAATACATAAGGGACACTTTCCAGAATGTTCCAGACTCCGAAAAGGAATAGGTATGTGGTACGGTAAGTAAACCGGCTCCAAAACAATTCTAATGGCAATTTTTATCAGTTTTGGAATATTTAAAAAAATTAGGAAGAAAGAAGTAGTCCGGGAAGGACACGAGGCCCCCACAAGGGTGGAGGGCGCGCCCACCCTTACTGGGCGCGCCCCCTGTCTCGTGGCCACCTCGTGTGCCTTCCGGACTCCGTTTTCTTGCACGTTACGTATTTTGGTCGGTAAAAATTCATTATATAATCTCCCGAAGGCTTCGACCACTTTATCACGCAAATATCCTCTGTTTTCGTTTCGAGCTGTTTCTGTTACAGATCTAGAGCACCATGACGTTGCCCTCCTTCAACAATGAAGACAAGGATGCTTGGTTATTGAAGATATAGCTGAAAATAGAAGAACCGGAAGAGATCAACAAGGATGAAGGGATCAAAAAGCTATGGAGGTTCAAGCTCCGGCAGTGAAAGAAGAAGACATCCCTCAACCTTTACCTAACCTTTTTACTCCAACAAAGATTGAAGCTTTCAAGATGATTGAGTTAGCTCACATACAGAATAAGTATCTCACATAGGAGAATATTTTGTTGAAGGATCATATCGCCGGACTCAAGGGCATTATCTGCAAGTTGGAGGAGCTTTTACGCTCGATGTGCGATTATCCACCATCATCATCACCACCTCCATCACCTCTGAGGACATGATTACATGGGTATGGGCACTCCCCTTGGCAACTGCCAAGCTCGGGGGAGGTGCCCCAGTATCTTATCACCATCACACTCCTATCTTTACCATTTTATTTAGTTTGATCCTTTTAGTAGTATCTTGATCTAGTAGATTGAAGTTTCAGTATCAGTAGTTTTGAGTTTTGCTTTGTGATCTCTTTATGTAATCGAGTGCATGATCTATCTATAATAAAGATTAGTGTTGAGTCAAGGGCTTTGCTATCTTGCCATGATCTTGAGGAAGTAGAAAGAACAAAAAGAGTAAAAGAGTTCATATTGATCTTATGGATAGTAATGACTTCACACATAGAAAGTATGAGGCATAAAAGTTGTTGAGAGTTGAAATACGTAGTCTTGGTCATCGTTGCAATTAATAGGAAGTAATAAGGAAAGAGAGGTTTCACATACAAATATATTATCTTGGACATCTTTTATGATTGTGAAGCACTCATTAAGTATGACATGCTAAAAGAGTTGACGTTGGACAAGGAAGACAACGTAATGGTTTATGTTTTCTCACATCTCAGTTAAAGTATATTGTCATAGACCTTCCAAACATGTTGAGCTTGCCTTTCCCCCTCATGCTAGCCAAATTCCTTGCACTAAGTAGAGATACTACTTGTGCTTCCAAATATCCTTAAACCCAGTTTTGCCATGAGAGTCCACCATACCTACCTATGGATTGAGTAAGATCCTTCAAGTAAGTTGCCATGTTGCAGGCAATAAAAATTGCCCTCTAAATATGTATGACTTACTAGTGTAGAGAACATAAGCTTTATACGATCTTGTTGTGGAAGCAATAAAAGTGACAGACTGCATAATAAAGGTCCACATACAAGTGGAAATATAAACTGATGTTATTTTGCATTAAGATTTCATGCATCCAACCCTAAATGCACATGACAACCTCTGCTTCCCTCTGCGAAGGGCCTATCTTTTACTTTATGTTTTTACTTTATGCTTGAGTCAAGGTGATCTTCACCTTTCCCTTTTTAATTTTATCCTTTGGCAAGATCCTCGTGTTTGAAAGATCTTGATACATATATCCAATTGGATGTAAGTTAGCATGAACTATTATTGTTGACACAATAAGCCCCTATCTTTATTAGTGTCCGGTTGAAGCTCCATAACCACAAGTATTGCGTGAGTGTTAGCAATTGTAGAAGACTACATGATAGTTGAGTATGTGGACTTGCTGAAAAGATCTATTTTTGAATCTTTCTGATGTTATGATAAATTGCAATTGCTTCAATGACTGAGATTATAGTTTGTTAGTTCCCAATGAAGTTTCTGAACCATACTTGACATCGTGAATTGATTGTTACTTGAGCATAAGAAATCATATGACAAAATCTATATATGTTGCTGTTATAAGAATAATCATGACACCCTCATGTCCGTATTTTAATTTTTTTATCGACACCTCTATCTCTAAACATGTGGACATATTTTTCAATTTTGGCTTCCGCTTGAGGACAAGCGAGGTCTAAGCTTGGGGGAGTTGATACGTCCATTTTGCATCACGCTTTTATATCAATATTTATTGCATTATGGACTGTTAATACACATTATATCTCAATACTTATGGCTATTCTCCCTTATTTTACAAGGTTTACCATGAAGAGGGGGAATGCCGGCAGCTGGAATTCTGGCTGGAAAAGGAGCTAACATTGGAAACCTATTCTGCATTGCTCCAAAAATCCTGAAACTCCACGGAACTTATTTTTGGAATTAATAAGAATTATTGAGCGAAAGAAACACCAGAGGGGGTCCACACCCTGGCCAGGAGGGTGGGGGGCACGCCCACCCCTACTGGGCGCGCCCCTGTCTCCTGGGCTCCCTGGTGGCCCTCCGGTGTCCATATTCTGCTATATGAAGGCTTTTACCCTGGAAAAAATTGTGGGCAAGCTTACGGGACGAAACTCCGCTTCCACGAGGCGGAACCTTGGTAGAACGAATCTACAGCTCTGGCAGAGCTATTGTGCTGGGGAAACTTCCCTCCGGGAGGGGCAAATCATCACCATCATCATCACCAACGATCCTCTCATCGGGAGGGGGTCAATCTCCATCCACACCTTCACCAGCACCATCTCCTCTCAAAACCCTAGTTCATCTCTTGTATCCAATCATGTATCAAAACCACAAATTGGTACCTGTGGGTTGCTAGTACTGTTGATTACTCCTTATAGTTGATGCTAATTGGTTTACTTGGTGGAAGATCATATGTTCAGATCCTTAATGCATATTATTACTCCTCTAATTATGAACATGAATATGCTTTGTGAGTAGTTACGTTTGTTCTTGAGGACATGGGTGAAGTCTTGCTATCAGTAGTCATGTGAATTTGGTATTCGTTCAATATTTTGAAGAGATGTATGTTGTCTTTCCTCTAGTGGTGTTATGTGAACGTCAACTACATGAAATTTCACCATTACTTGGGCCTAGAGGAAGGCATTGGGAAGTAATAAGTAGATGATGGGTTGCTAGAGTGACAGAACCTTAAACCCTAGTTTATGTGTTGCTTCATAAGGGGCTGATTTGGATCCATATGTTTAATGATGTGGTTAGGTTTGCCTTAATACTTCTGTTGTAGTTGCAGATGCTTGAAATATGGGTTAATCGTAAGTGGGATGCTTGTCCAAGTAAGGACAGTACCCAAGCACCGGTCCACCCACATATCAAATTATCAAAGTACCGAACGCGAATCATATGAGCGTGATGAAATCTAGCTTGACGATAATTCCCATGTGTCCTCGGGAGCTCTTTTCTCATTATAAGAAATTTTCCAGGCTTGTCCTTTGCTACAAAAAGGATTGGGCCACCTTGCTCCACTTTATTTACTTTATTTACTTTTCACGTTAGACAGAGAAAACAACGTGATACTACGCTGCAAAGTATCTGTTACCTACAATTTTAGTACTTGCAGAGAAAACCTTACTGAAAACCACTTATCATTTCCTTTTGCTCCTCGTTGGGTTCGACACTCTTACTTATCGAAAGGACTACGATAGATCCCCTACACTTGTGGGTCATCAGCCTACTACTCAAAATATGAGAGCTCCAGAAGTGATGATACTTTGCAGATGACAGCTTCAACATGTAGTAAATAAGAACAAGTCGACCAGACCTGACAGATTCAAAATATACTAAGCGAGAATAACTTGACCTGACCAGTCGACCGCAAGACAAGAGGATCATCTTAAAGAAGAGCAGAAGAGCAAGCAGATTGAAGATATACAAGTCTTTCTATACAATGTTGGTTGGCCACCCATGATGAACCAGAACGCATAGAGAAATACTATTCCTTCCGGTCTCTCCATATGTGGTTCACATGCATTTCAAAACTAAAGTAGGAACATTTAGCTCACTAATTAAACATCTCTCAGTTTTACTAATATCAGCATAATATCATATTTGAATTTGTACAGCTAAGCTTGTTTAGCTCGATGGGTGGAGCAGTGCTATTACGACACGAACCACGTAGGCTGATCATGGTCATCATAAAATGGGGAAACCGTAAGCATGATGAGTATAGTGTTGACCGTGGCAGTGGGATGGCAGATCTGAAGTTGCAAACCGCGCAAAGGGTAGTTAGCAACCGATATTTGCTTTGAAATAACAACTAAGATTTGGTATGAACAAGAAAGTACATTCAACAAGTGACAAAGAAATGCAATTCTGCTGTCTCTCTATATGTCACGACATGCATTTGGAAACTCAAGTGGGACCTTTAGCTAACCAATTAAATGTGTCTGTTAACTAATATAAGTATCATATCACAATCATATTTGAACAACTAAGCTTTGGAATTTTGAGTGTTGTGTTGTTTAGCTTCAAGGGTGGAGTAATGCTAGTATGACAGAAAGCACCTACGCAGATCATAGTAGAGTAGATAAAAGGGGAAAACCCTAAGCATCAAGAGTAAAATCAGGAAAGTGGAACTAGCTGGACCAGTGGGTGGTGCACATGCTTTTTGAAACGAATATAGGAACATTAGGTGACCAATTAAACATTCTCTGTTTTAGTAATATGAGCATCATATCAGATTCGTATTTCAACACGTAAGCTTTGGAATTATGAGTGGCATGTTGTTTTGCTTGATGGGTTGAGGTCCTGAGGAGCAGTGCTAGCATGACACGAAGCAGGGAACCACCTAAAATGATGGTAGTGAATATAAAGGGGGGAAACCATAAGCTTTACGAGTATAGTGACCATGACATGGCGGATCTGAAGCTGCAAACCGGTCAAAGCTACTTCACAACCAATGTTTGCATTCAACTAGCCACTACGATTTGGTACAGACAAGAAAAGTACAGTAAACAATTTAAGATCTATTTTGCGGGTGAGATCAATAACTTAAGCACATATGGAAGAGTAGCACCTCTCTTGCAATGCCGTGTAGGCCCCTGCTGATACGTTGAGGGTGTTGCAGGTGCGATGGCTGTCGGTGGCGGGGAAGAAGACTTTAGATGGCAGACGGCCGGGTTGGGGGATAACTCCTGTTGCCGCGGATGAGGCAATCGTAGGAGCGGCAATGGCAAAGTGGACGACGGCGCCGATGAAGCAAGATGACACAATGAAAGGATCCTGGTCCGGCGCCGTGGATGAGAGACGTCCATCTCTTGCAGTGGACGACGGGGTAGGGGTAGCGGCTCCGGCAAAGTGGAGGATGGGGTGGCAGACGGAGGAGGCTGGCCGCAGTGGGGAGGTTGTCATGGCGCCGACGGTGTATGAATGGGGAAATGGAGGGGGAGGGGGGTCTCAAACTTTGGGACGCGCTTGTCTGAAATGTGGGAAAGTTACAAACTTATCCCTCGTTTAAAATTTTGGACATCACGTCGGTTGGGGATAGGACGGTAATCTCGCATCTCCCAAATATTTGCCGATAACGATTTCGGGCAAGGAGAGGGTGTTTTGCCGCCCACGTTGGTGCCCAAAATGTATGAATGGGGCTGACAGGTAGGGCGGTTGTGTCATATCTGAGGGAAGTTACACATCTAGCCCTATTTAAAATATTAGCCTACATCGATTTCGGATGAGGAGAGTTTGTTTTGCCGCCAACCTTGGATGAATGGGGAAATGGAGGGAGAGACACATGTGTTCCGGACGAGCTTGAATCAAATGTGTTTTGCTGCCCGCGTTTGGCGCCCACCGTTTCTGAATGGGCTCATAGGCTGTCGTGTGACGTCTGATTGAAGTTACTAGTCTACCCCTATAGACAGCAGTGTAAATCTGGTCAATAAGGATGTCAAGTGTCAGAGGTAGACAGTAATTTCCATCTCGCAAACACTTGCTTCGGGCAGCCCACAAATGATAGTGGGTGTTTAGCCGCTTCGTTCAAAACTTGGGAGAATTAGCATTCACGTTTGCCCTGGGCCCTGGCAACTAAACCAAATCCAATTTTTAATTCGATTACGAATATCCAGAGATAATTCTACGTTTTGTTATTTATTTCTTCTAAACCACAACAAAGATTTATTCCACCTTTATATATGATTATGATTTAGAAATGTCGTGATCTTCGAATTCAGTAGGTTGGATACACTTTGAGTCAAACAGTTATTTCATCCAATACAATATGCTCACACGAAAAACAGTTCACCTTATGTCAATCATACAAGTACCGAGGATACCTCGCCGAAAAAATTCGGATCATTACAACACATGGACAACATAGGGGGTCTTACAACATAATCCATTCAGAGACATGACACAACATGCAAGTACAATAATCTAATGACAATTTCAACTGCTATCTAAAGAAGAACTGGGATTACCCTGGGCTTCAGATAGCAAAAGCAGCGGGACCTCCTCCGTCTTCAAATGCATCATTCTTACTTCCTCCAATTCTTGGGTTGCTTGCATAATGCGTGCAGCTAATTGCATAATTTCCAGCTTCAAGATCGAGATTACCTCATTCATGGCAGCCACACCATCTCTTTCTGCCTCTAGTAGAGCCTCAAGAACTATAATATCTGTGCTCAAACTGCTCTCCAGCGGTGTTGCCTCTGAACTGCTACCATCTGGTAACATGGATGGCGCACTGCTTCCACAAATAGATTCTGGGGTTGTACATTGTGTCCTAGTGTGAATGGCATCCTGAAAGGTTTCCGCTGGACATAAGTAAGAGATAGTTATCGCATGATCCAGGAAGTAAGCTTACATGGTAAACGACATACGAATTATTGCCGAGCATGGCAAGATATATTTAAATGGTTCGAAGAAGCATCAGCCGAAAAGAAATTAAAATGGTAAGATGAAACTAGGGATGTAAGTGGCAAATAAACAACATCCTCCTGTCCCATCTAGTTACTTTTTGCTAGCTCCCTGGTTCATTTTCCTCAAAAAACAAAAACTCTTTTGAACTATCATACCACTAGTGGACTTTAATCGGGATTAAACGGGACCCAATTGACATCCCTAGTTGAAAGGGAGTGTACCACTGCTAAGTTGCCAAGGCATCTAAGCAGTTGAAATAATCTGAGAAAGCACTTAACAGTGTGGCCTCATACAAACTACGAAGACAGTCATGTGATGAAGTTCAGTGGAAAAGTTAAGGACTCAAATGAACTAGGCATGCATTTCTTTACGATAGTAAAGCAGGCACTGCTGACATATTGGCCAACTCAGGTATAGCGTAATAAGTAACAAACAAGCATTCGAATCAAGCAATACAGCAAAGCAGACAACTGAACTATTTGTTATTTTGTAGGATTACAAGTTGAGGGAACAAGCCAAGAAAGCAGCCCACACGCATTACATTTCACATGTACTAAAATACACTGGCTTAACATATGTTGTTGTGAAGCCTCCCTGCTGTTGCAATGTTCTTTGAAGATATCGTCAGCATCCCGTGGTTGCAAATCTACTTGTTGTCGTGTATTCTGCACTCTCTATTTAGGTAAAATTCGCATGCACTGGTTCGAATTGATCATGAATGGTTCATCTAAACTAATGAAAGAAGGGTGTGTGAATACACGACAATATATCTGCTTCCCTCTATTTTTATGCTTGTTCGAGGTGCCAGCCCCAAAAGAACAAATATTTTGCTTCATGGGGTTGGTGTTGGGGAACGTTGCAGAAAATTAAAAAATTTCCTACGGTTTCACCAAGATCCATCTATGAGTTCATCTAAGCAACGAGTCATGGGAGAGAGATTGCATCTACATACCACTTGTAGATCGCGAGCGGAAGCTTGCAAGGGGATGGTGATGATGGAGTCGTACTCGACGTGATTCAGATCACCGATGTCCAAGTGCTGAACGGACAGCACCTCCGCGTTCAACACACGTACGGGACGGGAGACGTCTCCTCCTTCTTGATCCAGCAAGGGGAAGGAGAGGTTGAGGAAGATGGCTCCAGCAGCAGCACGACGGCGTGATGATGGTGGAGTGATAGTTCTCCGGCAGGGCTTCGCCAAGCACATGCGGAGGAGGAGAGGTGTTGGGGAGGGGAGGGGCTGCGCCTTCAATTGTCTGTTGCAGCCCTCCCCTCGCCCCTCTATTTATAGGGGGAAGGGGCAAGGGGGGCTGGCCCCTCTAGATGGGAATCTAGAGGGGGGCGGCGGCCAAGGGGAGGGGGGCTTGCCCCCCAAGCAAGGGGGCGCCCCCTCTAGGGTTCCCCCCCAACCCCAGGCGCAAGGGCCCAAGGAGGGGGGGCGCACCCAACCCACTAGGGTCTGGCTCCTGCCCCCATGCAGCCCATGTGGTCCCCCAGGAGGGGTGGCCCCTCCCGGTGGACCTCCGGAACCCTTCCGGTGGCCCCAGTACAATACCGGTATGCCCCCGAAACTTTCCGGTGTCCGTTTGACAACTTCCCATATATAAAACTTTACCTCCGGACCATTCCGGAACTCCTCGTGACGTCTGGGATCTCATCCGGGACCCCGAACAACATTCGGTAGTCACATACTAGTCTTCCTAATAACCCTAGCATCACCAAACCTTAAGTGTGTAGACCCTACGGGTTCGGGAGACATGCAGACATGACCGAGACCACTCTCCGGTCAATAACCAACAGCGGGATCTGGATACCCATGTTGGCTCCCACATGCTCCTCGATGATTTCATCAGTTGAACCACGATGTCAAGGATTCGATCAAACCCTGTATACAATTCCCTTTGTCAATCGGTACGTTACTTGCCCGAGACTCGATCGTCGGTATCCCAATACCTTGTTCAGTCTCGTTACTGGAAAGTCACTTTACTCGTACCGTAATGCATGATCCCGTGGCCAACACCTTGGTCACCTGAGCTCATTATGATGATGCATTACTGAGTGGGCCCAGAGATACCTCTCCATCATACGGAGTGACAAATCCCAGTCTCGATCCGTGTCAACCCAACAGACACTTTCGGAGATACCTGTAGTGCACCTTTATAATCACCCAGTTACGTTGTGACGTTTGGTACACCCAAAGCACTCCTACGGTATCCGGGAGTTACACGATCTCATGGTCTAAGGAAGAGATACTTGACATTGGCAAAGCTCTAGCAAATGAACTACACGATCTTTGTGCTATGCTTAGGATTGGGTCTTGTCCATCACATCATTCTCCTAATGATGTGATCCCGTTATCAACGACATCCAATGTCCATAGCCAGGAAACCATGACTATCTGTTGATCACAACGAGCTAGTCAACTAGAGGCTCACTAGGGACATATTGTGGTCTATGTATTCACACGTGTATTACGATTTCCGGATAATACAGTTATAGCATGAATAAAAGACAATTATCATGAACAATGAAATATAATAATACTTTTATTATTGCCTCTAGGGCATATTTCCAACAGTCTCCCACTTGCACTAGAGTCACCAATCTAGTTACATTGTGATGAATCGAACACCCATAGATTTCTGGTGTTGATCATGTTTTGCTCACGAGAGAGGTTTAGTCAACGGATCTGCGACATTCAGATCCGTATGTACTTTGCAAATTTCTATGTCTCCATCTTGAACATTTTCACGGATGGAGTTGAAACGACGCTTGATGTGCCTGGTCTTCTTGTGAAACCTGGGCTCCTTGGCAAGGGCAATAGCTCCAGTGTTGTCACAGAAGAGTTTGATTGGCCCCGACGCATTGGGTATGACTCCTAGGTCGGTGATGAACTCCTTCACCCAAATCGCTTCATGCGCTGCCTTCGAGGCTGCCATGTACTCCGCTTCACACGTAGATCCCGCCACGACGCTCTGCTTGCAGCTGCACCAGCTTACTGCTCCACCATTCAACATATACACATATCCGATTTGTGACTTAGAGTCATCCGGATCTGAGTCGAAGCTAGCGTCGACGTAACCCTTTACGACGAGCTCTTCGTCTCCTCCATAAACGAGAAACATGTCCTTTGTCCTATTCAGGTACTTCAGGATATTCTTGACCGCTGTCCAGTGTTCCTTGCCGGGATTACTTTGGTATCTTGCTACCAAACTTACGGCAAGGTTTACATCAGGTCTGGTACACAGCATGGCATACATAATAGATCCTATGGCTGAAGCATAGGGGATGACACTCATCTCTTCTTTATCTTTTGCCGTGGTCGGTGACTGAGCCGAGCTCAATCTCACACCTTGTAACATAGGCAAAAACCCTTTCTTGGACTGATCCATTTTGAACCTTTTCAAAATCTTATCAAGGTATGTGTTTTGTGAAAGACCTATGAGGCGTCTCGATCTATCTCTATAGATCTTGATGCCTAATATATAAGCAGCTTCTCCAAGGTCCTTCATTGAAAAACATTTGTTCAAGTAGGCCTTAATGCTGTCCAGAAGTTCTATATTATTTCCCATCAAGAGTATGTCATCTACATATAATATGAGAAATGCTACAGAGCTCCCACTCACTTTCTTGTAAACGCAGGCTTCTCCATAAGTCTGCATAAACCCAAACGCTTTGATCATCTCATCAAAGCGAATATTCCAACTCCGAAATGCTTGCACCAGCCCATAAATGGATCGCTGGAGCTTGCATACTTTGTTAGCGTTCTTAGGATCGACAAAACCTTCCGGCTGCATCATATACAGTTCTTCCTTAAGATGTCCATTAAGGAATGCCGTTTTGACGTCCATCTGCCATATCTCATAATCATAGTATGCGGCAATTGCTAACATGATTCGGACGGACTTCAGCTTCGCTACGGGAGAGAATGTCTCGTCGTAGTCAATCCCTTGAACTTGTCGATAACCCTTAGCGACAAGTCGAGCTTTATAGATGGCAACATTTCCATCCGCGTCCGTCTTCTTCTTAAAGATCCATTTGTTTTCTATTGCTCGCCGATCATTGGGCAAGTCTGTCAAAGTCCATACTTTGTTTTCATACATGGATTCTATCTCGGATTTCATGGCTTCAAGCCATTTGTTGGAATCTGGGCCTGCCATCACTTCTTCATAGTTCGAAGGTTCACCGTTGTCTAACAACATGATTTCCAGGACGGGTTTGCCGTACCACTCTGGTGCGGAACGTGTCCTTGTGGACCTACGAAGTTCAGTAGCAACTTGATCCGAAGTACCTTGATCATCATCATTGGTTTCCTCTTCAGTTGGTGTGGGCATCACAGGAACATTTTCCTGAGCTACACCACTTTCCCGTTCGAGAGGTAGTACTTCATCGAGTTCTACTTTCCTCCCACTTACTTCTTTCGAGAGAAACTCTTTTTCAAGAAAGCATCCGTTTTTGGCAACAAAGATCTTGCCCTCGGATCTTAAGTAGAAGGTATACCCGACAGTTTCCTTAGGGTATCCTATGAAGACGCATTTTTCCGACTTGGGTTCAAGCTTTTTAGGTTGAAGTTTCTTGACATAAGCATCGCATCCCCAAACTTTTAGAAATGACAGCTTAGGTTTCTTCCCAAACCATAATTCATACAGTGTCGTCTCAACGGATTTAGACGGTGCCCTATTCAAAGTGAATGTATCAGTCTCTAGAGCGTATCCCCAAAATGATAGCGGTAAATCGGTAAGAGACATCATAGACCGCACCATATCCAATAGAGTGCGATTACGACGTTTGAACACACCGTTTCGCTGAGGTGTTCCAGGCGGCGTGAGTTGTGAAAGGATTCCACATTTCCTTAAGTGTGTGCCAATATCGTGACTTAAATATTCTCCTCCACGATCTGATCGCAGGAACTTTATTTTTTGGTCACGTTGATTCTCTACTTCATTCTGAAATTCCTTGAACTTTTCAAAGGTCTCAGACTTGTGTTTCATTAAGTAGACATACCCATATCTACTCAAGTCATCAGTGAGAGTGAGAACATAACGATATCCTCCGCGAGCCTCAACACTCATTGGACCGCACACATCGGTATGTATGATTTCCAACAAGTTGGTTGCTCGCTCCATTGTTCCGGAGAACGGAGTCTTGGTCATTTTGCCCATGAGGCATGGTTCGCATGTGTCAAACGATTCATAATCAAGAGACTCCAAAAGTCCATCAGCATGGAGCTTCTTAATGCGCTTGACACCAATGTGACCAAGGCAGCAGTGCCACAAGTATGTGGGGCTATCGTTATCAATTTTACATCTTTTGGCATCCACACTATGAACATGTGTAATATTACGCTCGAGATTCATTAAGAATAAACCATTGACCATCGGAGCATGACCATAAAACATATCTCTCATATAAATCGAACAACCATTATTCTCTGACTTAAATGAGTAGCCATCTCGTATTAAACGAGATCCAGATACAATGTTCATGCTCAAACTTGGCACTAAATAACAATTATTAAGGTTCAAAACTAATCCCGTAGGTAAATGTAGAGGCAGCGTGCTAACGGCGATCACATCGACTCTGGAACTGTTCCCAACGCGCATCGTCACCTCGTCCTTCGCCAGTCTCCGTTTATTCCGCAGCTCCTGCTGTGAGTTACAAATATGAGCAACGGCATCGGTATCAAATACCCAGGAGTTACTACGAGTACTGGTAAGGTACACATCAATTACATGTATATCAAATATACCTTTGGTGTTGCCGGCCTTCTTATCCGCTAAGTATTTGGGGCAGTTCCGCTTCCAGTGACCCTTCCCCTTGCAATAAAAGCACTAAGTCTCAGGCTTGGGTCCATTCTTTGACTTCTTCCCGGCAACTGGCTTACCGGGCGCGGCAACATCCTTGCCGTCCTTCTTGAAGTTCTTCTTGCCCTTGCCCTTCTTGAACTTAGTGGTCTTATTGACCATCAACACTTGATGTTCTTTCTTGATTTCAGCCTCTGCTGACCTCAGCATAGAGAACACTTCAGGAATGGTCTTTTCCATCCCCTGCATGTTGTAGTTCAGCACAAAGCTCTTGTAGCTTGGTGGGAGCGACTGAAGGATTCTGTCAATGACCGCCTCATCAGGGAGGTTAATATTCAGCTGGGTCATACGGTTGTGCAACCCAGACATCTTGAGTATGTGCTCACTAACAGAACTATTTTCCTCCATCTTACAACTGTAGAACTTGTCGGAGACATCATATCTCTCGACCCGGGCATGAGCTTGGAAAACTAGTTTCAGCTCTTCGAACATCTCGTATGCTCCGTGATGCTCAAAACGCTTTTGGAGCCCCAGTTCTAAGCTATAAAGCATGTCGCACTGAACGAGGGAGTAATCATCAGCATGAGTTTGCCAAGCATTCATAATGTCTTGGTTCTCTGGGACGGGAGCGTCACCTAGCGGTCCTTCTAGGACATATTGTTTCCTGGCAGCTATGAGGATGATCCTCAGGTTTCGTACCCAGTCCGTATAGTTGCTGCCATCATCTTTTAGCTTGGTTTTCTCTAGGAACGCGTTGAAGTTCATGTTGACATGAGCGTTGGCCATTTGATCTACAAGACATATTTGCAAAGGTTTTAGACTAAGTTCATGATAATTAAGTTCTAATCAAATTATGAACTCCCACTCAGATTTGACATCCCTCTGGTCATCTAAGTGTTACACGATCCGAGTCGACTAGCCCGTGTCCGATCATCACGTGAGACGGACTAGTCATCGTCGGTGAACATCTTCATGTTGATCGTATCTTCCATACGACTCGTGTTCGACCTTTCGGTCTCCGTGTTCCGAGGCCATGTCTGTACATGCTAGGCTTGTCAAGTTAACCCTAAGTGTTTTCGCTGTGTAAAACTGTCTTACACCCGTTGTATGTGAACGTAAGAATCCATCACACCCGATCATCACGTGGTGCTTAGAAGCGACGAACTGTAGCAACGGTGCACAGTTAGGGGAGAACACTTCTTGAAATTTTTGTAAGGGATCATCTTTTTTACTACCGTCGTCCTAAGTAAACAAGATGCATAAACATAATAAACATCACATGCAATTATATAGTTGTGACATGATATGGCCAATATCATATAGCTCCATTAATCTCCATCTTCGGGGCTCCATGATCATCTTGTCACCGGCTTGACACCATGATCTCCATCATCATGATCTCCATCATCGTGTCTTCATGAAGTTGTCACGCCAACGACTACTTCTACTTCTAAGGCTAACGCGTTTAGCAATAAAGTAAAGTAGTTTACATGGCATTCTTCAATGACACGCAGGTCATACAAAAAATAAAGACAACTCCTATGGCTCCTGCCGGTTGTCATACTCATTGACATGCAAGTCGTGAATCCTATTACAAGAACATGATCTCATACATCACAATTCATCATTCATCACAACTTCTGGCCATATCACATCACATGATCAATCGCTGCAAAAACAAGTTAGACGTCCTCTAATTGTTGTTGCATCTTTTACGTGGCTGCAATTGGGATCTAGTAAGAACGTTTTCTTACCTATGAATAACCACAACGTGATTTTGTCAACTTCTATTTACCCTTCATAAGGGCCCTTTTCATCGAATCCGCTCCAACTAAAGTAGGAGAGACAGACACCCGCCAGCCACCTTATGCAACTAGTGCATGTCAGTCGGTGGAACCGGTCTCACGTAAGTGTACGTGTAAGGTTGGTCCGGGCCGCTTCATCCCACAATACCGCTGAAGCAAGAAAAGACTAGTAGAGGCAAGCAAGTTGACAAGATCCACGCCCACAACAAAATTGTGTTTTACTCGTGCAAAGAGAACTACGCATAGACCTAGCTCATGATGCCACTGTTGGGGAACGTTGCAGAAAATTAAAAATTTTCCTACGGTTTCACCAAGATCCATCTATGAGTTCATCTAAGCAACGAGTCATGGGAGAGAGATTGCATCTACATACCACTTGTAGATCGCGAGCGGAAGCTTGCAAGGGGATGGTGATGATGGAGTCGTACTCGACGTGATTCAGATCACCGATGTCCAAGTGCTGAACGGACAGCACCTCCGCGTTCAACACACGTACAGGATGGGAGACGTCTCCTCCTTCTTGATCCAGCAAGGGGAAGGAGAGGTTGAGGAAGATGGCTCCAGCAGTAGCACGACGGCGTGATGATGGTGGAGTGACAGTTCTCCGGCAGGGCTTCGCCAAGCACATGCGGAGGAGGAGAGGTGTTGGGGAGGGGAGGGGCTGCGCCTTCAATTGTCTGTTGCAGCCCTCCCCTCGCCCCTCTATTTATAGTGGGAAGGGGCAAGGGGGGCCGGCCCCTCTAGATGGGAATCTAGAGGGGGGGAGGTGGCCAAGGGGAGGGGGGCTTGCCCCCCAAGCAAGGGGGCGCCCCCTCTAGGGTTCCCCCCCCCCCCAACCCTAGGCGCAAGGGCCCAAGGAGGGGGGGTGCACCCAGCCCACTAGGGGCTGGATCCTGCCCCCACGCAGCCCATGTGGTCTCCCGGGAGGGGTGGCCCCTCCCGGTGGACCTCCAGAACCCTTCCGGTGGCCCCGGTACAATACCGGTATTGCCCCCGAAACTTTCCGGTGTCCGTTTGACAACTTCCCATATATACAACTTTACCTCCGGACCATTCTGGAACTCCTCGTGATGTCCGGGATCTCATCCGGGACCCCGAACAACATTCGGTAGTCACATACTAGTCTTCCTAATAACCCTAGCGTCACCGAACCTTAAGTGTGTAGACCCTACGGGTTCGGGAGACATGCAGACATAACCGAGACCACTCTCCGGTCAATAACCAACAGCGGGATCTGGATACCCATGTTGGCTCCCACATGCTCCTCGATGATTTCATCGGTTGAACCACGATGTCGAGGATTCAATCAAACCCTGTGTACAATTCCCTTTGTCAATCGGTACGTTACTTGCCCGAGACTCGATCGTCGGTATCCCAATACCTTGTTCAGTCTCGTTACTGGCAAGTCACTTTACTCGTACCGTAATGCATGATCCCGTGGCCAACACCTTGGTCAGCTTGAGCTCATTATGATGATGCATTACTGAGTGGGCCCAGAGATACCTCTCCGTCATACAGAGTGACAAATCCCAGTCTCGATCCGTGTCAACCCAACAGACACTTTCGGAGATACCTGTAGTGCACCTTTATAATCACCCAGTTACGTTGTGATGTTTGGTACACCCAAAGCACTCCTACGGTATCCGGGAGTTACACAATCTCATGGTCTAAGGAAGAGATACTTGACATTGGCAAAGCTCTAGCAAACGAACTACACGATCTTTGTGCTATGCTTAGGATTGGGTCTTGTCCATCACATCATTCTCCTAATGATGTGATCCCGTTATCAACGACATCCAATGTCCATAGCTAGGAAACCATGACTATCTATTGATCACAATGAGCTAGTCAACTAGAGGCTCACTAGGGACATATTGTGGTCTATGTATTCACACGTGTATTACGATTTCCAGATAATACAATTATAGCATGAATAAAAGACAATTATCATGAACAATGAAATATAATAATACTTTTATTATTGCCTCTAGGGCATATTTCCAACAGTTGGCAGCTCCATGATTAATAGAAGCATCAAATTAGTCATGCAACTTGGGAAGATCAAGAACACACAAAAAAGTAATGAACAGAGGCTCGTAGCAGTGATGTAATAGCTAGCATCAGAAAATGTAGGGTAAAACGAACAAAAACCAGCGAAACTACATGCTAGTTTGCTGGTGTGTAATTAAGGATAGAGAACATGAAGCAGTCTGATGGAACCAATAGGTGGCATTAGAACAACACCATTATCATAAATATAGCATGCAAGAAGTAAAATAGTAGGCAGTGATATCTAGGAAGTATAGTAATACTTAGGACAAAACCAAAGCATATTAACTATATGTGCACTGGTATGTAATTTAGCACATGTAACATGTTCACTGCCAGAAGTATGGCCATACAGGTGCAAGTAGAATAACGCGTCTCATGAAAAACTGAATGATGCCTTGAAGAAATTCAAAGGTGCGGTGCTTATGCTAAGAAAGTGAACGTAGACACCGGCCGTTGGATAATAGTACCTGATTCTCGGAGGCGTATGGGTATCGTTGGCATACTTGATAGCTAAGATCGTCGATGGTGCTCGTGTTGCGGTTGAGTTTGGGCCGGCTGTCGTCGTCGCTGAAGCGGCACCAGTGCTACGGTTGTGGCGCCTGTCGACATACAAGAAAGCTCATCTGTGGTAAGTGAATAGTTGCACTATAAAGAGAAAAACCGAAGGAGTATAGATCGAAATAACCTGATGAGGCTGCGGCATCGGTAAAGCAGGGTCGGTGGAGTTGAATATGGCGTCCGTAGAGCAGGTCCGGTGCAGTGGACGAAGGCTTCGGCGGGCGTGTTGTACAGTGCTTTCGGTGAGGTGGATCTGTTGTGGCGGACGAGGGCTTTTATGAAGGGCCAGCGAAGGGACGGATGAGGGATTCAGTGAAGGGCCTACATTGTGGTGGACGAGAGTGCCGTTTAAGCAGATCCAGTGCGGTGGACCATGATGGCGGTCAAGGAGATCCAGAGCGGTGTACAAGCCAGTCGCTGAAGCGGCTCCGGTGAAGTGGTGAGTTGGTAGTTGGGGGTTCCAAGGTGCGGAAGCTAGATCCGTCGGGGTGTGAGGTCCACCGCTGTGGCGGAGGACTAGATTCGGCGGCTTGCCGTGGTTGGCGGGTCGGGGAGGGGAAGGGTGTTGGGGAACGTTGCAGAAAACAAAATTTTCCTACTCGTTTCCCCAAGATCCATCTAGGAGTTTATCTAGCAACGAGTCATCGGATGCATCTACGTACCTTGTAGATCGCGAGCGGAAGCGTTCAAAGAACGGGGATGATGTAGTCGAACACGACGTGATCCAAATCACCGATGACCAAGCGCCGAACGGACGGCACCTCCGCGTTCAACACACGTACGGAACAGCCACGTCTCCTCCTTCTTGATCCAGCAAGGGGAGAGGAGAGGTTGAGGGAGATGGCACCAGCAGCAGCACGATGGCGTGGTGTTGATGGAGCTGCAGTACTCCGGCAGGGCTTCGCAAAGCGCTATGGAGGAGGAGGAGGTGTTGGAGAGGGAGAAGGAGGCAACCAAAGGCGTGAGATGAAAGCCCTCCTTCCCCCACTATATATAGGAGGGCCAAGGGGGGGGGGCCAGCCCTAGGAGATCCAATCTCCTAGGGGGGGCGGCGGCCAACGGGGTTTCCCTCCCCCCCAAGGCACCTAAGGGTGCCTTCCACTAGTGGGACTCCTCCCCTTTGGAAACCCTAGGCGCATGGGCCTATTGGGGCTGGTGCCCTTGGCCCATGTAGGCCAAGGCGCACCCCCTACAGCCCATGTGCCCCCCCGGGACAGGTGGCCCCACCCGGTGGACCCCCGGGACCCTTCCGGTGGTCCCGGTACAATACCGATAACCCCGAAACTTGTCCCGATGCCCGAAACAGGACTTCCCATATATAAATCTTTACCTCTGGACCATTCCGGAACTCCTCGTGACGTCCGGGATCTCATCCGGGACTCCGAACAACATTCAGGTTTACTGCATATACATATCCCTACAACCCTAGCGTCACCGAACCTTAAGTGTGTAGACCCTACGGGTTCGGGAGACATGTAGACATGAACGAGATCGCTCTCCGATCAATAACCAACAGCGGGATCTGGATACCCATGTTGGCTCCCACATGCTCCTCGATGATCTCATCATATGAACCATGATGTCGAGGATTCAAGCAACCCCATATACAAATCCCTTTGTCAATCGGTATGTTACTTGCCCGAGATCCGATCGTCGGTATCCCAATACCTCGTTCAATCTCGTTACCGGCAAGTCACTTTACTCGTACCGTAATGCATGATCCCGTGACCAGACACTTGGTCACTTTGAGCTCATTATGATGATGCATTACCGAGTGGGCCCAGTGATACCTCTCCGTCATGCGGAGTGACAAATCCCAGTCTTGATCCATGTCAACCCAACAGACACTTTCGGAGATACCCGTAGTATACCTTTATAGTCACCCAGTTACGTTGTGACGTTTGGCACACCCAAAGTACTCCTACGGTATCCGGGAGTTACACAATCTCATGGTCTAAGGAAAAGATACTTTGACATTGGAAAACTCTAGCAAACGAACTATACGATCTTGTGCTATGTTTAGGATTGGGTCTTGTCCATCACATCATTCTCCTAATGATGTGATCTCGTTATCAATGACATCCAATGTCCATAGTCAGGAAACCATGACTATCTGTTGATCAACGAGCTAGTCAACTAGAGGCTTACTAGGGACATGTTGATGTCTATTATTCACACATGTATTACGATTTCTGGATAATACAATTATAGCATGAATAAATACAATTATCATGAACAAGGAAATATAATAATAATGCTTTTATTATTGCCTCTAGGGCATATTTCCAACAGTCTCCCACTTGCACTAGAGTCAATAATCTAGTTACACTGTGATGAATCGAACACCCATGGAATTCTGGTGTTGATCATGTTTTGCTCTAGGGAGAGGTTTAGTCAACGGATCCGCTACATTCAGGTCCGTATGTACTTTACAAATCTCTATGTCTCCATCTTGAACATTTTCATGAATGGAGTTGAAGCGACGCTTGATGTGCCTTGTCTTCTTGTGAAACCTGGGCTCCTTGGCAAGTGCAATAGCTCCAGTGTTGTCACAGAAGAGTTTGATTGGCCCCGACGCATTGGGTATGACTCCTAGGTCGGTGATGAAATCCTTCACCCATATTGCTTCATGTGCTGCCTCCGAGGCTGCCATGTACTCCGCTTCACATGTAGATCCCGCCACGACGCTCTGCTTGCAACTGCACCAGCTTACTGCCCCACCATTCAAAATATACACGTATCCGGTTTGTGACTTAGAGTCATCCAGATCTGTGTCGAAGCTGGCGTCGACGTAACCCTTTACGACGAGCTCTTCGTCACCTCCATAAACGAGAAACATTTCCTTTGTCCTTTTCAGGTACTTCAGGATATTCTTGACCGCTGTCCAGTGTTCCTTGCCGGGATTACTTTGGTACCTTCCTACCAAACGTACGGCAAGGTTTACATCAGGTCTGGTACATAGCATGGCATACATAATAGAACCTATGGCTGAGGCATAGGGGATGACACTCATCTCTTCTATATCTTCTGCCGTGGTCGGACATTGAGCTGAGCTCAATTTCACACCTTGTAACACAGGCAAGAACCCCTTCTTAGATTGATCCATATTGAACTTCTTCAATATCTTATCAAGGTATGTGCTTTGTGAAAGACCTATGAGGCGTCTTGATCTATCTCTATAGATCTTGATGCCTAATATATAAGCAGCTTCTCCAAGGTCCTTCATTGAAAAACTCTTATTCAAATAGGCCTTGATGTTGTCCAAGAGTTCTATATCATTTCCCATCAAAAGTATGTCATCTACATATAGTATGAGAAATGCTACAGAGCTCCCACTCACTTTCTTGTAAACGCAGGCTTCTCCATAAGTCTGCGTAAACCCAAACGCTTTGATCATCTCATCAAAGCGAATGTTCCAACTCCGAGATGCTTGCACCAGCCCATAAATCGAGCGTTGGAGCTTGCACACCTTGTCAGCATTCTTAGGATCGACAAAACCTTCCGGCTGCATCATATACAATTCTTCCTGAAGGAAACCATTAAGGAATGCCGTTTTGACGTCCATTTGCCATATTTCATAATCGTAGAATGCGGAAATTGCTAAGATGATTCGGACGGACTTCAGCTTCGCTACCGGTGAGAAAGTCTCATCGTAGTCAACCCCTTGAACTTGTCGATAACCCTTAGTGACAAGCCGAGCTTTATAGATGGTCACATTACCATCCGCGTCTGTCTTCCTCTTAAAGATCCATTTATTTTCTATGGCTCGCCGCTCAACGGGCAAGTCAGTCAAAGTCCATACTTCGTTTTCATACATGGATCCTATCTCGGATTTCATGGCTTCTAGCCATTTGTCGGAATCTGGGCCCGCCATCGCTTCTTCATAGTTCGAAGGTTCACCGTTGTCTAACAACATGATTTCCAAGACAGGGTTGCCGTACCACTCTGGTGCGGAACGTGTCCTTGTGGACCTTCGAATTTCAGTAGGGGCTTGATCAGAAGTATCTTGATCATTATCATTAACTTCCTCTCTAGTCGGTGCAGGCACCTCAGGAACATTTTCTTGAGTTGCGCCATTTTCCGGTTCAAGAGGTAATACTTCATCAAGCTCTACTTTCCTCCCACTTACTTCTTTTGAGAGAAACTCTTTCTCTAGAAAGGACCCATTCTTGGCAACAAAGATCTTGCCTTCGGATCTGAGGTAGAAGGTGTACCCAATAGTTTCTTTTGGGTATCCTATGAAGACGCATTTTTCCGACTTGGGTTCGAGCTTTTCAAGTTGAAGTTTCTTGACATAAGCATCGCATCCCCAAACTTTTAGAAACGATAGCTTAGGTTTCTTCCCAAACCATAATTCATACGGTGTCGTCTCAACGGATTTCGACGGAGCCCTATTTAAAGTGAATGCAGCAGTCTCTAAAGCATAGCCCCAAAAAGATAGCGGTAAATCGGTAAGAGACATCATAGATCGCACCATATCTAATAGAGTGCGATTACGACGTTCGGACACACCATTACGCTGAGGTGTTCCAGGCGGCGTGAGTTGTGAAACTATTCCACATTTTCTTAAGTGTGTACCAAATTCATGACTCAAGTATTCTCCTCCACGATCTGATCGTAGAAACTTGATTTTCCTGTCACGTTGATTTTCAACCTCACTCTGAAATTCCTTGAACTTTTCAAAGGTTTCAGACTTGTGTTTCATTAAGTAAATATACCCATATCTACTTAAATCATCAGTGAGTGTGAGAACATAACGATAGCCACCGCGAGCCTCAACACTCATTGGACCGCACACATCAGTATGTATGATTTCCAATAAGTTGGTTGCTCGCTCCATTGTTCCTGAGAACGGAGTCTTGGTCATCTTACCCATGAGGCAGGGTTCGCACGTGTCAAATGATTCATAATCAAGAGACTCTAAAAGTCCATCTACGTGGAGCTTCTTCATGCGTTTGACACCTATGTGACCAAGGCGGCAGTGCCACAAGTATGTGGGACTATCATTATCAACCTTACATCTTTTGGTACTCACATTATGAACATGTGTAGTATCACGTTCGAGATTCATAAAGAATAAACCATTCACCATAGGAGCTTGACCATAAAACATATCTCTCATATAAATAGAACAACCATTATTCTTGGATTTAAATGAGTAGCCATCTCGAATTAAACGAGATCCCGATACAATGTTCATGCTCAAAGCTGGCACTAAATAACAATTATTAAGGTTTAAAACTAATCCCGAAGGTAGATATAGAGGTAGCGTGCCGACGGCGATCACATTGACCTTGGAACCATTCCCGACGCGCATCGTCACCTCGTCCTTTGCCAGTTTCTGCTTATTCCGCAGCCCCTGTTTTGAGTTACAAATGTGAGCAACTGCACCGGTATCAAATACCCAGGAGCTACTACGGACACTAGTAAGGTACACATCAATTACATGTATATCACATATACCTTTTGTTTTGCCGGCCTTCTTGTCTGCTAAGTATTTAGGGCAGTTCCGCTTCAAGTGACCGCTTCCCTTGCAATAAAAGCACTCAGTCTCGGGCTTGGGTCCATTCTTTGGCTTCTTCCCGGCAGCTTGCTTGCCGGGCGCGGCAACCTCCTTGCTGTCCTACTTGAAGTTCTTTTTACCCTTGCCTTTCTTGAACTTAGTGGTTTTATTGACCATCAACACTTGATGTTCCTTCTTGACTTCTACCTCTGCTGATTTCAGCATAGCAAATACTTCAGGAATGGTCTTTACCATCCCCTGCATATTGAAGTTCATCACAAAGCTCTTGTAGCTTGGTGGAAGCGACTGGAGGATTCTGTCAATGACCGCATCATTCGGGAGATTAACTCCCAGCTGAGTCAAGCGGTTATGCAACCCAGACATAGTGAGTATGTGCTCACTGACAGAACTGCTTTCCTCCATCTTACAGCTGAAGAACTTGTCGGAGACTTGATATCTCTCGACCCGGGCATGAGCTTGGAAAACCATTTTCAGCTCTTCGAACATCTCATATGCTCCGTGTCTCTCAAAACGCTTTTGGAGCCCCGGCTCTAAACTGTAAAGCATGCCGCACTGAACGAGGGAGTAGTCATCGGTACGTGCCTGCCAAGCGTTCATAACATCTTGTTCTGCAGGGAGAACGGGTGCGTCACCAAGCGGTGCTTGTAGGACATAATATTTCTTGGCAGCTATGAGGATGATCCTCAGGTTCCGAACCCAGTCCGTATAGTTGCTGCCATCATCTTTTAGCTTGGTTTTCTCTAGGAACGCATTGAAGTTGAGGACTACGTTGGCCATTTGATCTACAAGACATATTGTAAAGATTTTAGACTAAGTTCATGATAATTAAGTTCATCTAATCAAATTATTTAATGAACTCCCACTTAGATTAGACATCCCTCTAGTCATCTAAGTATTACATGATCCGAGTTAACTAGGCCGTGTCCGATCATCACGTGAGACGGACTAGTCAACATCGGTGAACATCTTCATGTTGATCATATCTTCTATATGACTCATGCTCGACCTTTCGGTCTTCTGTGTTCCGAGGCCATGTCTGTACATGCCAGGCTCGTCAAGTCAACCTAAGTGTTTGCATGTGTAAATCTGTCTTACACCCATTGTATGTGAATGTCTGAATAAAACATCCGATCATCACGTGGTGTTTTGAAACAGCGAACTGTCGCAACGGTGCACAGTTAGGGGGAACACTTCTTGAAATTAGTATGAGGGATCATCTTATTTACTACCGTCGTTCTAAGTAAACAAGATGCAAAACATGATAAACATCACATGCAATCAAATAATAAACGTGACATGATATGGCCAATATCACATAGCTCCTTTGATCTCCATCTTGGGGCTCCATGATCATCTTGTCACCGGCTTGACACCATGATCTCCATCATCATGATCTCCATCATTGTGTCTCCATGAAGTTGCTCGCCAACTATTACTTCTACTACTATGGCTAACGCGTTTAGCAATAAAGTAAAGTAATTTACATGGCGTTTCTCAATGAGACGCAGGTCATATAAAAGAATAAAGACAACTCCTATGGCTCCTGCCGGTTGTCATACTCATCGACATGCAAGTCGTGATTCCTATTACAATAGCATGAACATCTCATACATCACATATAGATCATTCATCATTCATCATAACTTTGGCCATATCATATCACAAACCACTTGCTGCAAAAACAAGTTAGACGTTCTCTAATTGTTGTTGCAAGTTTTACGTGGCTGAATTAGGGTTCTAGCAAGAACGTCTTCTTACCTACGTTAAAGCCACAACGTGATTTGTCAACTTCTATTTACCCTTCATAAGGACCCTGTTCATCGAATCCGCTCCAACTAAAGTGGGAGAGACAGACACCCGCCAGCCACCTTATGCAACTAGTGCATGTTAGTCGGTGGAACCGGTCTCACGTAAGCGTACGTGTAAGGTTGGTCTGGGCCGCTTCATCCCACAATGCCGCTGAAGCAAGAAACGACTAGTAGCGGCAAGAAAGTTGACAAATCTACGCCCACAACGAATTGTGTTCTACTCGCGCAAGAAGAACTACGCATAGACCTAGCTCATGATGCCACTGTTGGGGAACGTTGCAGAAAACAAAATTTTCCTACTCGTTTCACCAAGATCCATCTAGGAGTTCATCTAGCAACGAGTCATCGGATGCATCTACGTACCTTGTAGATCGCGAGCGGAAGCGTTCAAAGAACGGGGATGATGTAGTCGAACACGACGTGATCCAAATCACCGATGACCAAGCGCCGAACGGACGGCACCTCTGCGTTCAACACATGTACGGAACAGCCACGTCTCCTCCTTCTTGATCCAGCAAGGGGAGAGGAGAGGTTGAGGGAGATGGCACCAGCAGCAGCAGGACGGCGTGGTGTTGATGGAGCTGCAGTACTCCGGCAGGGCTTCGCAAAGCGCTATGGAGGAGGAGGAGGTGTTGGAGAGGGAGAAGGAGGCAACCAAAGGCGTGAGATGAAAGCCCTCCTTCCCCCACTATATATAGGAGGGCCAAGGGGGGGCCGCCGGCCCTAGGAGATCCAATCTCCTACGGGGGGGGGGGGGGGGGGCGGCCAAGGGGGTTTCCCTCCCCCCCAAGGCACCTAAGGGTGCCTTCCACTAGTGGGACTCCTCCCCTTTGGAAACCCTAGGCGCATGGGCCTATTGGGGCTGGTGCCCTTGGCCCATGTAGGCCAAGGCGCACCCCCTACAGCCCATGTGCCCCCCCCCCCGGGACAGGTGGCCCCACCCGGTGGACCCCCGGGACCCTTCCGGTGGTCCCGGTACAATACCGATAACCCCAAAACTTGTCCCGATGCCCGAAACAGGACTTCCCATATATAAATCTTTACCTCCGGACCATTCCGGAACTCCTCGTGACGTCCGGGATCTCATCCGGGACTCTGAACAACATTCGGGTTTACTGCATATACATATCCCTACAACCCTAGCGTCACCGAACCTTAAGTGTGTAGACCCTACGGGTTCGGGAGACATGTAGACATGACCGAGATCGCTCTCCGGTCAATAACCAACAGCGGGATCTGGATACCCATGTTGTCTCCCACATGCTCCTCGATGATCTCATCGGATGAACCACGATGTCGAGGATTCAAGCAACCCGTATACAAATCCCTTTGTCAATCGGTATGTTACTTGCCCGAGATCCGATCGTCGGTATCCCAATACCTCGTTCAATCTCGTTACCGGCAAGTCACTTTACTCATACCGTAATGCATGATCCCGTGACCAGACACTTGGTCACTTTGAGCTCATTATGATGATGCATTACCGAGTGGGCCCAGTGATACCTCTCCGTCATGCGGAGTGACAAATCCCAGTCTTGATCCATGTCAACCCAACAGACACTTTCGGAGATACCCGTAGTATACCTTTATAGTCACCCAGTTACGTTGTGAAGTTTGGCACACCCAAAGCACTCCTACGGTATCCGGGAGTTACACGATCTCATGGTCTAAGGAAAAGATACTTTGACATTGGAAAACTCTAGCAAACGAACTATACGATCTTGTGCTATGTTTAGGATTGGGTCTTGTCCATCACATCATTCTCCTAATGATGTGATCTCGTTATCAATGACATCCAATGTCCATAGTCAGGAAATCATGACTATCTGTTGATCAACGAGCTAGTCAACTAGAGGCTTACTAGGGACATGTTGATGTCTATTATTCACACATGTATTACGATTTCCGGATAATACAATTATAGCATGAATAAAGACAATTATCATGAACAAGGAAATATAATAATAATGCTTTTATTATTGCCTCTAGGGCATATTTCCAACAAAGGGGAGGGGCTCTAAGGAGGAATGTTGGGGGCAAAGAGGGGAAAACAATGGAGTTACCAAAGCAACCCTTTTCCATTCATGTGGCAGGGGTAAAACAGGAATATCGCGGGGCTAAACTTTCGGGCACGAGATATTTCGATGTGAGCGGGAAGTTTGAAAGCTTTTGGTGCCTGAAATTATATTCTGCTCTTGTACGGTCGACTATGATATCATGGCCGAGAATTTGTTTGTTTTGCACGCAAAAAAAGTGCAAGTTTTGAAAATCAATGTCTCCAACTCGAAACTTAGATTGTCCATTCAATTCAAATATGGATCATTGAGCTACTACAAGCAAATACCATCATATGGTCCAATTAAAATGAAATTCCAAATGTGTTTATCCTAAATATGATGACAAAAGCAAAAGTGTGTATGTGTATGAATAAAGTGGATGATTATAAAGTTTGAACATGCTCGTATATGTATATCTCTAGGTTTGATATATGAATTTGAAATCACGAAATCCCGGCTTAAAAATCTACCTCCATTTAAATGAATTACAAAAGCTAATGATGGAGTCGAATTCCAAAATTCCAATCTTAGGTTTGTAATTCTGGTACATCAAAGTATATCACGCATGTTCAAAAGTATCGTTATCTCATAGTCCAAACTGTGAAACAAATTGATCAACCTTGAGTGCACACACTATTGACCATGTATATCTCAATTACGCTAAAGTCCCTCAAATTCAGACACCTCACTCTTTATCTGAAGCAACCCCCCCCCCCCCCCTCGTCGCCCCCCCCCCCCACAGAAGTCGTTCTCTCCCCCAAACACCAACAGATGAGCAGATTAACACCCCTCTCTCTTCTAAAGTCCGGACCCCAATATAGGTCTCTATCACTTTATCTCTTGGGCATGCACACATCTCTTCCCCCACTCTCTAGGTAGGTCTCCCGGCATCTCTCTTTCCCAAGCACACACACTATGTAGAGTGTATCTTTTCCATACACACAAAATATCGCCCCAAACGTCTATTTCCCTAGTTATGTGGTTCTCGCACACTCACCTCACACACCACCCCCACTTCGAAACAAGCACGCTTTGTCTCCTTGTGCACCACTCTCCTCTTTCTATCTCTCCCACATGCGGACTCGCCCCAGCTCCTCCCTGTATACATATATGTCATGACTCTTTCCATAGCTCCCTAATGTATCATCGTTCTCGATCTCGCACATTGTTCTCTACACCATCTATAGATCTCTCATGAAGTCCCTATCACACACATGATGACTCGCTTCCCTTGCGTCTTCGTACATAGGCCAATTTCAAACAACATCAACATTGTCTCCCTATCTATACGCCATTTATGGACACAAACGCCCCCTCTCTCGCCCCCTCTCTTCCTCTCTCTCTCTCTCTCTCTCACACACACACACCCCTCTCCCACACACAATCGATGTCTCTTCCAAATAGTCTGCTCCCCCCCGCCCGCACCCATGCTATCCCGCTACTACACATGTCACACCATTCCCCCTTCCCTTATACTAGGTTTATATCATTAGTGGTCTCTTTACTCCACATACACACACTCCCACTCACACACAAACGCGCGCACAAACACACACAAACACGCACAAACACCCATTAATCTAGATCCTCATCTCTCCCCATGTCCACATGTGTATCTCACAGACTCACTCTGTAATTATGTATATGTGTCTTCACGTCAACACAAAGCCCCATGTACATGTCTCTCTCTATCCTCCACACACACAGACACAAAGAATCTGTTATCATTGCCTCAGTCTCTAGACATATCACGCACGCACACTGTCTCTCTCTCTCTGGCAAACACGCTCAACAAGGGTTTCCCCGTGAATAACTTACTGTCTATTCATAAAAAGTCATGGCAGTACGGCGAACACGAGACGTGAAAAAGAATAAATCTATCACATTCTTAGACCACCTAGTATGACTACTAGGACTAGAGCAAGCCAAAAAGCGCGCCGCCGTCACCCCCTCCTTATCGGCGACGGGAAAACCTTTGTTTTACACAGTCGAGAAGTCATTGTGCTAAGGCCTCACATGCTGAGGCGTTGAATAGAATGTAGATGCTAGTTTACGGAAACAAGTATCGATAATACATTTGTATCTCCATACTTATATTTCTTCTCTTATAAAAAACCGAGTTGGTGATGATGGTACGCGTGCCACCTTGCAATATAGACCGTCCAGTCTATATCTGACTGATGGAAATTAAACGAAAAGATACCCGCACCCCTCTCCACATTTGCAGACAAGGTCTTCCCTCGTTCATCCTTATCTCCAACAACCTCATGGTTGAGCAATTAAGAAAGGAAGCCTCTGGAACAAACTGGCCTGGTGGCCACTGCCGGCATCATCAATCCCCATGCCTCCGCTCAGTCCGACCACCGATCACTACCACGCCCCACTCCTCTTCACCTTATCTCCTATTTCTCGAGATATCATTAGTTTTTACACATGGGATTACTCCCGCATGGGTCAATCACAACGAGTGTTTTTATAAAAAAAATGCATCTTGATGTTCCGTGCAATGCACGGATCTTGCTAGTACTCCTACAGAAGACTAAGTTGGTGATGATGGTGTGTCTGCCATCCGTCGTTTGTGACCATTAGATCTACATCTAACGACTGTGAGGTAAGTTGTTGCCTTTTCTCACAAACATCCCACTTGTCTACCAATTTGTAGAAAAACCCATAATTAGTATCTTAAAACCAACCACATCCCTCCCTGACCTCACCAAAACAGCCCAAGGAATATATTCTAATTGAAACATAATATATCTCTAGTGATATATGTATATCAAAATTAGAGTTTTTTGTATCAAGTTTGTGAATAAGTATTATTCTAATTATGATTCGTTGCAACGCACATGAACATTGCTAGTATTGCCAACCATGCAATTTTTTCCCTAGTATTCCATAGTTTCGAGTTTTCCATCAAGATATTAGTCACTCATGGTTGATATTTACTTTCAATCATGTACACATATGCACTATGTAACTAGCCTTGCTTATTGGGTTCCAAAGATTAACTTTCACTCCTAATTACAATATGTAGAGTATTTAACAAAAAACTACCACTTTCAACCAGCCCTAGGAAGAATCTATTGTACAAAAAATAGCAAAAACATACCCAAAATTTCTTAATCCACGCCAAAAACTACTACCTACCGATTAGGTTAGTTTAAACCCATTTATGACAGGGTTGGCTCACATGTCCGTGCTGACGAGGCAGCTTAAACCAACACATTTTGTTTGACCATTGACACGAGGAACCCACATCTGACCTTCTATCCTGTTATTCCCCCTCAAATCATTATTTTTCCTGAACATTACTTCAAACAGTGCTGATGCGTGTTCATCGGTGGCGCCGTTGATGAGCGAGTTGGCCGCTGTTCCGCCGGACGGGCCGGACGCCGCGCTGGCCTCCGCACGGGTTGGCAGGCTGGCCCGAGCGTGACTCGCGAGCGAGCAAGCCGCTGCGCTGGCCTTCGCTCGAGCCATATGGCTGGCCTTAGCGCTGAAGGAAATATGCCCTAGAGGCAATAATAAAGTTATTATTTATTTCCTTATAATCATGATAAATGTTTATTATTCATGCTAGAATTGTATTAACCGGAAACATAATACATGTGTGAATACATAGACAAACAAAGTGTCACTAGTATGCCTCTACTTGACTAGCTCGTTAACCAAAGATGGTTATGTTTCCTGACCATGAACAATGAGTTGTTATTTGATTAACAAGGTCACATCATTAGTTGAATGATCTGATTGACATGACCCATTCCATTAGCTTAGCACACGATCGTTTAGTATGTTGCTATTGCTTTCTTCATGACTTATACATGTTCCTATGACTATGAGATTATGCAACTCCTGTTTGCCGGAGGAACACTTTGGGTGCTACCAAACGTCACAATGTAACTGGGTGATTATAAAGGAGCATTACAGGTGACTCCAATGGTAGATGTTGGGTTGGCGTATTTCGAGATTAGGATTTGTCACTCCGATTGTCGGAGAGGTATCTCTGGGCCCTCTCGGTAATACACATCACATAAGCCTTGCAAGCATTACAACTAATATGTTAGTTGTGAGATGATGTATTACGGAACGAGTAAAGAGACTTGCCGGTAACGAGATTGAACTAGGTATTGGATACCGACGATCGAATCTCGGGCAAGTAACATACCGATGACAAAGGGAACAACGTATGTCGTTATGCGATCTGACCGATAAAGATCTTCGTAGAATATGTAGGAACCAATATGGGCATCCAGGTCCCGCTATTGGTTATTGACCGGAGACGTGTCTCGGTCATGTCTACATTGTTCTCGAACCCGTAGGGTCCGCACGCTTAAGGTTACGATGACAGTTACATTATGAGTTTATGCATTTTGATGTACCGAAGGTTGTTCGGAGTCCCGGATGTGATCACGGACATGACGAGGAGTCTCAAAATGGTCGAGACGTAAAGATTGATATATTGGAAGCCTGTGTTTGGACATCGGAAGTGTTCCGGGTGAAATCGGGATTTTACCGGGTTACCGGGAGGTTACCGGAACCCCCCGGGAGCCATATGGGCCTACATGGGCCTTAGTGGAAAGGTGAAAGGGCTGCCCACAAGGGCTGCGCGCCTCCCCCCTTCCCCTAGTCCTATTAGGACTAGGAGAGGTGGCTGGCCACCCTTCTCCCTCTTTCCCCCTCGGGGAATCCTAATTGGAATAGGATTGGAGGGGAGTCCTACTCCCGGAAGGAGTAGGACTCCTCCTGCGCCTCCCTCCTTGGCCGGCCAGCCTCCCCCCCTCTACTCCTTTATATACGGAGGCAGGGGACACCTCTAGACACACAAGTTGATCCACGTGACCTATTCCTTAGCCGTGTGCGGTGCCCCCTGCCACCATATACCTCAATAATACTGTAGCGGAGTTTAGGCGAAGCCCTGCTGCTGTAGTTCATCAAGATCGTCACCACGCCGTCGTGCTGACGGAACTCTTCCCCGACACTTTGCTGGATCGGAGTCCGGGGATCGTCATCGAGCTGAACGTGTGCTCGAACTCGGAGGCACCGTAGTTTCGGTGCTTGATCGGTTGGATCGTGAAGACGTACGACTACTTCCTCTACGTCGTGTCATCGCTTCCACAGTCGGTCTGCGTTGGGTACGTAGACAATACTCTCCCCTCGTTGCTATACATCACATGATCTTGCGTGTTCGTAGGAAAATTTTTGAAATTACTACGAAACCCTACAGTGGCATCCGAGCCTAGGTTATTTATGTTGATGTTATATGCACGAGTAGAACACAAGTGAGTTGTGGACAATACAAGTCATACTGCCTACCAGCATGTCATACTTTGGTTCGGCGGTATTGTTGGACGAGACGACCCAGACCAACCTTACGCGTACGCTTACGCGAGACCGGTTCCCTCGACGTGCTTTGCACATAGATGGCTTGCGGGCGACTGTCTCTCCAACTTTAGTTGAACCGAGTATGGCTACGCCCGGTCCTTGAGAAGGTTAAAACGGAGTCTATTTGACAAACTATCGTTGTGGTTTTGATGCGTAGGTGAGATTGGTTCTTACTTAAGCCCGTAGCAGCCACGTAAAACATGCAACAACAAAGTAGAGGACGTCTAACTTGTTTTTGCAGGGCATGTTGTGATGTGATATGGTCAAGGCATGATGCTGAATTTTATAGTATGAGATGATCATGTTTTGTAACCGAGTTATCGGCAACTGGCAGGAGCCATATGGTTGTCGCTTTATTGTATGCAATGCAATCGCGATGTAATGCTTTACTTTATTACTAAACGGTAGTGATAGTCGTGGAAGCATAAGATTGGCGAGACGACAACGATGCTACGATGGAGATCAAGGTGTCGCGCCGGTGACGATGGTGATCATGACGGTGCTTCGGAGATGGAGATCACAAGCACAAGATGATGATGGCCATATCATATCACTTATATTGATTGCATGTGATGTTTATCCTTTATGCATCTTATCTTGCTTTGATTGACGGTAGCATTTTAAGATGATCTCTCACTAAAATTATCAAGAAGTGTTCTCCCTGAGTATGCACCGTTGCCAAAGTTCGTCGTGCCCAGACACCACGTGATGATCGGGTGTGATAAGCTCTACGTCCATCTACAACGGGTGCAAGCCAGTTTTTGCACACGCAGAATACTCAGGTTATACTTGACGAGCCTAGCATATACAGATATGGTCTCGGAACACGGAGACCGAAAGGTCGAGCGTGAATCATATAGTAGATATGATCAACATAATGATGTTCACCGATGAAACTACTCCATCTCACGTGATGATCGGACATGGTTTAGTTGATTTGGATCACGTGATCACTTAGAGGATTAGAGGGATGTCCATCTAAGTGGGAGTTCTTAAGTAATATGATTAAATTGAACTTAAATTTATCATGAACTTAGTCCTGGTAGTATTTTGCAAATCATGTTGTAGATCAATAGCTCGCGTTGTTGCTTCCCTGTGTTTATTTTGATATGTTCCTAGAGAAAATTGTGTTGAAAGATGTTAGTACCAAAGATGCGGATTGGATCCGTGATATGAGGTTTATCCTCATTGCTGCACAGAAGAATTATGTCCTTGATGCACCGCTAGGTGACGGACCTATTGCAGGAGCAGATGCAGACGTTATGAACGTTTGGCTAGCTCAATATGATAACTACTTGATGGTTTAGTGCACCATGCTTAACGGCTTAGAATCGGGACTTCAAAGACGTTTTTGAACGTCATGGACCATATAAGATGTTCCAGGAGTTGAAGTTAATATTTCCAGCAAATACCCGAGTTGAGAGATATGAAGTCTCCAACAAGTTCTAATAGCTAAAAGATGGAGGAGAATCGCTCAACTAGTGAGCATGTGCTCAGATTGTCTGGGTACTTCAATCGCTTGAATCAAGTGGGAGTTAATCTTCCAGATAAGATAGTGATTGACAGAATTCTCTAGTCACCACCACTAAGTTACTATAACTTCATGATGAACTATAGTATGCAAGGGATGACGAAAACGATTCCCGAGCTCTTCGTGATGTTGAAATCAACGAAGGTAGAAATCAAGAAGGAGCATCAAGTGTTGATGGTTAACAAGACCACTAGTTTCAAGAAAAAGGGCAAAGGGAAGAAGAAGGGGAACTTCAAAAAGAACGGCAAGCTAGTTGCTACTCAAGTGAAGAAACCCAAGTCTGGTCCTAAGCCTGAGACTAAGTGCTTCTACTGCAAAGAGACTGGTCACTGGAAGAGGTACTACCCCAAGTGATTGGCGGATAAGAAGGATGGCAAAGTGAACATAAGTATATTTGATATACATGTTATTGATGTGTACTTTACTAGTGCTTATAGCAACCCCTCAGTATTTGATACTAGTTCAGTTGCTAAGATTAGTAACTCGAAACGGGAGTTGTAGAATAAACAGAGACTAGTTAAGGGTGAAGTGACGATGTGTGTTGGAAGTGGTTCCAAGATTGATATGATCATCGTCGCACACTCCCTATACTTTCGGGATTAGTGTTGAACCAAAATAAGTGTTATTTGGTGTTTGCGTTGAGCATGAATATGATTTGATCATGTTTATTGTAATATGGTTATTCATTTAAGTAAGAGAATAAATTGTTGTTCTGTTTACATGAATAGAACCTTATATGGTTACACACCCAATGAAAATAGTTCGTTGGATCTTGATCGTAGTGATACACATAATCATAATATTGAAACCAAAAGATGCAAAGTTAATAATGATAAGTGCAACTTGTTTTTTGCACTGCCGTTTAGGTCGTATTGGTGTAAAGCGCATGAAGAAACTCCATACTGATGGGATTTTGGAATCACTTGATTATGAATCACTTGATACTTGCGAACCATGCCTTTTGGGCAAGATGACTAAAACGCCGTTCTCCGGAACAATGAAGCAAGCAACAGATTTGTTGGAAATCATACATACTGATGTATGTGGTCCGATGAATATTGAGGCTCGCGACAGGTATCATTATTTTCTGATCTTCATAGATGATTTGAGCAGATATGAGTATATCTTCTTGATGAAACATAAGTCTGAAACAATTGAAAAGTTCAAAGAATTTCAGAGTGAAGTGAAAAATCATCGTAACAAGAAAATAAAGTTTCTACGATCTGATCGTAGAGAAGAGTATTTGAGTTACGAGTTTGGCCTTCAGTTAAAAAAAACAATGTGAAATAGTTTCACTACTCATGCCACCTGGAACACCACAATGTAATGGTGTGTCCGAACGTCATAACCGTACTTTATTAGATATGGTGCGATCTATGATGTCTCTTACCGATCTACCACTATCGTTTTGGGTTTATGCATTAGAGACAGCTGCATTCACGTTAAATAGGTCACCATCTAAATCCGTTGAGACGACACCGAATGAACTATGGTTTGGCAAGAAACCTAAGCTGTCGTTTCTTAAAGTTTGAGGTTGCTATGCTTATGTGAAAAAATTTCAACCTGATAAGCTCAAACCCAAATAGGAGAAATGTGTCTTCATAGGATATCCAAAAAGAAACTATTGGATACACCTTCTATCACAAGACCGAAGGCAAGACTTTTGTTGCTAAATTCGGAAACTTTCTGGAGAAGGAGTTTCTCTCGAAAGAAGTGAGTGGGAGGAAAGTAGAACTTGACGAGGTAACTGTACCTGCTCACTTACTGGAAAGTAGTTCATCACAGAAAACTGTTTCAGTGACTCCTACACCAGTTAGTGAGGAAGCCAATGATAATGATCATGAAACTTTAGATCAAGATACTGCTGAACCTCGTAGATCAACCAGAGTAAGATCCGCACCAGAGTGGTACGGTAATCCAGTTCTGGAAGTCATGCTACTAGATCATGATGAACCTACGAACTATGAAGAAGCGATGGTGAGCCCAGATTCCGCAAAGTGGCTTGAAGCCATGAAATCTGAGATGGGATCCATGTATGAAAACAAAGTATGGACTTTGGTTGACTTGCCCGATGATCGGCAAGCAATTGAGAATAAATGGATCTTCAAGAAGAAGACTGACGCTGATGGTAATATTACTGTCTACAAAGCTAGAATTGTCGCAAAAAGGTTTTTCGACAAGTTCAAGGTGTTGACTACGATGAGAGTTTCTCTCTCGTATCTATGCTTAAGTCTGTCCGAATCATGTTAGCAAATTGCCGCATTTTATGAAATCTGGCAAATGGATAAACAAAACTGCATTCCTGAATGGATTTCTGGAAGAAGAGTTGTATATGATGCAACCAGAAGGTTTTGTCGATCCAAAGGGAGCTAACAAAATATGCAAGCTCCAGCGATCCATCTGTGGACTGGTGCAAGCATCTCGGAGTTGGAATATATGCTTTGATAAGTTGATCAAAGCATATAGTTTTATACAGACTTGCGATGAAGCCTGTATCTACAAGAAAGTGAGTGGGAGCACTACAGTATTTCTGATAAGTATATGTGAATGACATATTGTTGATCGGAAATAATGTAGAATTATTCTGTAAAGCATAAAGAAGTGTTTGAAAGGAGTTTTTCAAAGAAAGACTTCGGTGAAGCTGCTTACATATTGAGCTTCAAGATCTATAGAGATAGATCAAGACGCTTGATAAGTTTTTCAATGAGTACATACCTTGACAAGATTTTGAAGTAGTTCAAAATGGAACAGTCAAAGAAAAGTTTCTTGCCTGTGTTACAAATTGTGAAGTTGAGTAAGACTCAAAGCCCGACCACGGCAGAAGATAGAAAGAGAATGAAAGTCATTCCCTAAGCCTCAGTCATAGGTTCTATAAAGTATGCCATGTTGTGTACCTGATCTATTGTATACCCTACACTAATTGGCATGGGAGTACAATAGTGATCTAGGAGTAGATCACTGGACAGCGGTCAAAATTATCCTTAGTGGAATAAGGATATGTTTCTCAATTATGGAGGTGGAAAAAAGGTTCGCCGTAAAGGGTTACGTCGATACAAGTTTTGACACAGATCTGGATGACTCTAAGTCTCGATCTAGATACATATTTAAAGTGGGAGCAATTAGCTAGAGTAGCTCCGTGCAGAGCATTGTTGACATAAATATTTGCAAAATACTTACGGATCTGAATGTGACAGAACCGTTGACTAAGATTCTCTCACAAGCAAAACATGATCGCACCTTAGTACTCCTTGGGTGTTAATCACATAGCGATGTGAACTAGATGACTGAATCTAGTAAAACCCTTTGGGTGTTGATCACATATCGATGTGAACTATGGGTGTTAATCACATGGTGATGTGAACTATTGCTGTTAAATCACATGGCGATGTGAACTAGATTATTGACTCTAGTGCAAGTGGGAGACTGAAGGAAATATGCCCTAGAGGCAATAATAAAGTTATTATTTATTTCCTTATAATCATGATAAATGTTTATTATTCATGCTAGAATTGTATTAACCGGAAACATAATACATGTGTGAATACATAGACAAACAAAGTGTCACTAGTATGCCTCTACTTGACTAGCTCGTTAACCAAAGATGGTTATGTTTCCTGACCATGAACAATGAGTTGTTATTTGATTAACGGGGTCACATCATTAGTTGAATGATCTGATTGACATGACCCATTCCATTAGCTTAGCACACGATCGTTTAGTATGTTGCTATTGCTTTCTTCATGACTTATACATGTTCCTATGACTATGAGATTATGCAACTCCCGTTTGCCGGAGGAACACTTTGGGTGCTACCAAACGTCACAACGTAACTGGGTGATTATAAAGGAGCATTACAGGTGACTCCAATGGTAGATGTTGGGTTGGCGTATTTCGAGATTAGGATTTGTCACTCCGATTGTCGGAGAGGTATCTCTGGGCCCTCTCGGTAATACACATCACATAAGCCTTGCAAGCATTACAACTAATATGTTAGTTGTGAGATGATGTATTACGGAACGAGTAAAGAGACTTGCCGGTAACGAGATTGAACTAGGTATTGGATACCGACGATCGAATCTCGGGCAAGTAACATACTGATGACAAAGGGAACAACGTATGTCGTTATGCGGTCTGACCGATAAAGATCTTCATAGAATATGTAGGAACCAATATGGGCATCCAGGTCCCGCTATTGGTTATTGACCGGAGACGTGTCTCGGTCATGTCTACATTGTTCTCGAACCCGTAGGGTCCGCACGCTTAAGGTTACGATGACAGTTACATTATGAGTTTATGCATTTTGATGTACTGAAGGTTGTTCGGAGTCCCGGATGTGATCACGGACATGACGAGGAGTCTCGAAATGGTCGAGACGTAAAGATTGATATATTGGAAGCCTGTCTTTGGACATCGGAAGTGTTCCGGGTGAAATCGGGATTTTACCGGGTTACCGGGAGGTTACCGGAACCCCCCGGGAGCCATATGGGCCTACATGGGCCTTAGTGGAAAGGTGAAAGGGCTGCCCACAAGGGCTGCGCGCCTCCCCCCTTCCCCTAGTCCTATTAGGACTAGGAGAGGTGGCCGGCCACCCTTCTCCCTCTTTCCCCCTCGGGGAATCCTAATTGGAATAGGATTGGAGGGGAGTCCTACTCCCGGAAGGAGTAGGACTCCTCCTGCGCCTCCCTCCTTGGCCGGCCAGCCTCCCCCCTCTACTCCTTTATATACGAAGGCAGGGGACACCTCTAGACACACAAGTTGATCCACGTGACCTATTCCTTAGCCGTGTGCGGTGCCCCCTGCCACCATATACCTCGATAATACTGTAGCGGAGTTTAGGCGAAGCCCTGCTGCTGTAGTTCATCAAGATCGTCACCACGCCGTCGTGCTGACGGAACTCTTCCCCGACACTTTGCTAGATCGGAGTCTGGGGATCGTCATCGAGCTGAACGTGTGCTCGAACTCGGAGGCACCGTAGTTTCGGTGCTTGATCGGTTGAATCGTGAAGACGTACGACTACTTCCTCTACGTCGTGTCATCGCTTCCGCAGTCGGTCTGCATTGGGTACGTAGACAATACTCTCCCCTCGTTGCTATACATCACATGATCTTGCATGTTCGTAGGAAATTTTTTGAAATTACTACGAAACCCTACAAGCGCAGCACGCGCGAGCAATCTGCCGCGCCGCCGTGCTAATCTAGCTAGAAAACCTTGCAGACAAGCAGCTGGACGGAGCTATCTTGGCTAGCTAGAGGCCGCGAGCGCCGGACGGAGTTGGCATCCGGGCTGCTGCAAGATGGGCTCCGCACCGCCGGCGGTTCTGACCTCGCCTTCTGCCGGTGGCGGTAGCTGCGTCGCATGGCCGAGGATGACTAGGTGGACGGGCCGGAGGTAGGAGGTCACTCGGGGATCTTTGTGCAGACTGACATGTAGGTCCCACAAGTTATAACGCCCGGTTGAATAGAAGGTGTTGACTTAATGGGCGACACGGGCCTTGTTTGGATGCTCTAAGTTAGAGGTTAGATTCTAACCCTGAACTAACTCTAACGAAAGTTGGTGTTTGGATGGTAGGGTTAGATTGACAACAAATGTATCCAAACAGGGCCATGGGTTGAACGTGCCTATAACGGCACTTTGTAGAGTAGTCGTTTCTTGGTAGGGCTGGTTGGTAAGAGCATGTACAATGGTTGATAAGGTAGTCTTATCTTAAGTCTGGCACGTATGGAAGTGGTAGTACTACCTCCATCTCGGTGAATAAGTCATTCGTGTAGTTCTAGGTCGACGATTTAACTATCTAAATATGTATTATGTGTGACAAAAAATATATATTTAGAAACTACATCCGTGTAGAAATCTAGTGATATACTTTTTATGACATATAACACATATTTAATTCCTCAAATCGATGACCTAGAACTACGCAAATGACTTATTCACCTAGACAGAGGTAGTAGTTTCTTGGCATTATTAGTGGTTTCTTGCATTATTAGGGGTTTCTTGTAAGGAACAATGTACTACTAGCGACAAAAGGCGATTCTAGGTTGCGTTGTACTCCAACGAGTACTACTAGTGGTCGCGGGAGTGTATACCTCGTTTTGTGGGTTCGATCCCGGCCGAATGCACGGAGGCCTTTTTTTAAATAGTAACTTTGCTGCGAGCCAATATTTTACACGGGTAGTTTTGAGTTTTGAAGTCAAACGGACGTGCGGCACCACAATCTAGGTGCACTGGATAGCCTAGCCACGTGAACGGATTTTCCTTCCCAGCATCTCGTGGCTCGCGTGCTCGCCCTAGCCGCACCTCGCTTGCAGCTTCCTCATCAGCCAGTAGCATATTTAAACTAGCGCCTCCCAATTAAGCCCGAGGAGCCGGAAAAGCCTGGCGGGGCATTGGGAACTGTGTAATATGGCTCTGTATGTAAAGTGCTCTACTACTACTCTGTAGCTTGTGGCGTTGCACGCATGGACTTCACTCCATTATCGGCTCTACTATAAAAAAAATTCCTCTTGACGTGTTTTTTTTAAACGGAGGCAAAAGCTTTGCTTCATCTCATTCATAAAGAAGGAACTACTAACAAAGTTCGACGAGATCCATTACACCTCCACAAATGGAAGCGAAAAGCCTAGTCTGGCTGTATCAAATAACTCAAATGTTCTTCCCCCGCAGTAACCATCGCTGATAAACAGGCTGCTAGTGTGTGCGTGAGAGGAGCGGCTGAGTAGGCCAGCTACGTGAGAGGAGCGGCTGAATAGAGCACCGAGAGTACCCACTAGGCCACTACGCAGGTGTACTTTCCCTGCATTGATAGTACAGTGATGGTTCTAGAGAACAGTAGTACCCTCCACTTCCAACTATAGCTCCTTGGCCCTGAGATTCAAGAGTTCAAAACTGGTGCACTATACTAGAAGTACAGTACATAGCACTAGTAGTACCCTCGCACTACTAGTTGAGAAAGTAGTACTAGTACTGCTATAGTACGAGTACATACTCCTCCGTCACATAATGTAAGACATTTTTTGACACTAGTTGGCGTGTACAAAAAATAGCAAAAACATACCCAAAATTTCTTAATCCACGCCAAAAAGTACTAGCTAGTGCCAAAAATTTCTTACTAGTGCTATTATTTACAGTATAATGCAACCCCATAATGTCCCATAATGCTAGTACTAGTAGTAAATAATAGCCTCACCCCTTTGCTACAGTTGGAAGGGACGAGGCCCTGCGGTTACTACGCTCTTATCTCCTCCTCGCCAGTTCCCCTCCCCCCGAAGCGAAGGCAGTTCGTCGCTGCTCCCATAGTAGCATCATTCGCTATAGTTGTAGTACGCTCCTACTAGGACGGCAACTCCTATAAAACCTTGCGCTTGGCTCTTTGCCTTTTCGGGAGGTTCAACAGTTCATACTCGTGTGAACCTTGCACTTGGCTCTTCGCCTCTTCGGAAGGTCCAACAATGATGATACTATAGTACACATTATGCTTCTGGCAATCTGATACCGATTGAACTGCTGCCCGTCCACCGCGAGGGCGAGGGTTAGGGAGAGGGAGAGGGAGAGGGTGCGCTGTAGTCAAAACCCTCTCCTCGTGCTGCGAACCAACGCGCGCGTGGGCGAGGGAGATGCGTAGTAAGCAAGCTTCTCCTCATTCGGCGAGTTGACGGGACACATCAAAGCAGTATTAGTAGTACTAGTCCGTACTACATCCTTTCCGGTTAATATGGCTTAATTTGAAACGAGAAAAATACAGTGGCGGTCAACGTATGTAGCAATACGCTTTTTATGGTCACTATATATAATTTTGCGGTGATTATACGATCACTAGCTCATCGTAGAGGACCATATTGCACCCTATTGACCGGCCACATAGTCGACATGGCACTTTGTTGACTGGTTAAATTGTCACCTGGTTTCTGGGTCCCACCTGTCAGTTGGCAGAGGAAAGAAATCAGCTAAAAAACAAAGAGTGTAGTACATCTACACTTCCAATGCATTTAGTCTTTAATCTAAATCGATATTGATTGACTAATGCATCAACTTGTGCTTTAGGTATAGGCTACATGTCTATCCTTAATTACAACATGCAACGACCTTCATTCAATCTTCTTCTCTCAATGGTCGCATGCACACATAACTTTTGGGCGTTAATTATGCCCTGGTCAATGTGTAAATCTCTAAATGTACAGTCTTTCACGGACGTAGGGAGTAGGTTGAGAACTTGAGCGTGAGCGTGTGTGTTGCGTCGTGTGCTGTGTGCCTCATGGGTGCGTGAGTGTTGCCTACGTCCATGTGTACGTGTGAGTGTTGCATGTTGCATGAATCCATGCATGCATGGGGCTTACTCCCTCCCATTGACATGTTCATATTTCAAGCTTCCTCTGTTCCCTTCATATGGTGATACTCCCTTTGTTCCCAAATACGGATTTATCTTTCTAGAGATTTCAACAAGTGACTACGTACGGAGCAAAATGAGTGAAGTGAGCGTAGAGGCATCGGGATAATGTAGAAAGGAAGTCTTCGCGATCCATTATTCCCCATCTCGGTCAGAGAGAACTATTCAACTAGTCTTCACAGTGAAGTGACAATACACGCTGTAGCAGATGGGACACTTAATTAATAAGCTGAACCAGCGTGTTGGTGTTACTAAATCAGCCTTACCCAGTATTGCCATCATGTTTGCTAGTAGAGCACGCTTCTGTCATCCATTAACTGACATATGGGCCCTCTTGTTGTAGACCCACATGTCATCGGTGTAACTATTTACAATCCGAAGGACGGTATATCCTGGTAGTAGTAGTAGAATTGAGATTTAATGCACTTTCTTCCCCGTCTTCCACTCTTCTTCCTCCTTTCTTCCCCATCGTCGGCCGCACACCATTTCCCCCCGCTCACTGCTCGCCCGCCCGCGCTATCTTCCTTGGTAGCTCGCACGTACCATATCCCCCCGCTCACTACTCGGCCACACGAGGAGAAGCTTCTTCGCTCGTCCGCCTGAATCCACTTCCCCGCTGGCTCGCAAGCACCGAAAACCCCAATGGCAGAACCGTCTGACAGGCAGAGCCGCGATTGGAATTCCCTCCCCAATGTTCTCTTGGAGCAGATCTGTAATCGTATGGACCTACTCAGCACCGTCCATCTGGCCGCATGCTCGGTGTCTTTGTACCGTCTACTCGTCTGCAACCGACCGGCTCTTTTCAAGACACCCTGCTTGCTGATGCCTGATCCTCGCAGGTGGCCCAGACACCAACTTGACGATCATACGGAGGTTGCCGTGGTGCCCCTTGACATGCTACCACTACATGTCCACCTGCCGTTCATGCGCGGCCACTACTGGGCGGGCATGAAGGCCAACTGGATCGTCCTCATCCACCAATCCGGTAGTCCGTGGCGTCTCGTGGATATCTACACCCAGCGAGAGATCACCCTTCCATCTTTGGATACTGCCGCCATCGAGCCTCGCGGCCCGCCGGACACTCCTGCCTACTACGCATGAGACGCGTCGAGCTTTTGGCTCGACCTCTATTTGTTGAAGGTTATAATCTGCGAAGTGCCCACACCATCAGAAGACTACATGGATTACAAGCTCATTGTCATCTTCAACTTGGGATTAGTCTATCTGGAATCCGATCGCCATACATGGTTATGGCTCATCATCAATCCTCTTCACCCAATACTTCTGTCTGATGCTATAGTGCATGATGGCATCATTTATGCGGTCGGCACACAGATTGGCTGCCTATACTGGTGGAATCTATCGTCGTGTAATTGTTCTATCTCATCTCATCTTTACCTTAAGAATATGACTGCCTGTTCATTGTTACAAATTTAGAATATATAGTATGTCTATAACCACATCATTGCTATATGTTCCTCTCATTTCCTAGATTTTTATGACCACACATGTTATTGTTAGAGTTGATATGAGAACAATTGGTATCTAATGATTGTTGGAATAGATATTATGAGTATAACCTCATGATTGCTATATGTTACTCTCATTTCCAGGATTTTTATAACAATGCATGTTATTGCTTAGAGTTGATATGATAACTGTAGTAAGTGTTATGATAGAATATGAGTAGGCCCTGTCATATCTGTTTTCCTCTCATTGTTACATAATGTTTGAACCATGATATATTGCTAGAATATGAAAGCCATTGGCTTATTTTTTAACTTGGGGTATGATTATGACCACGGCATTACAATTCTCTGTCTATGATATGTGTCATTGTTATAATAATATTAATTCCACACATACTGTGAACATGATTGTTTTTTTTTTGCCCTTTTAGTCTCCAATTTGAATTGTCGCAGCAGACGCAAATGCGTTGGTCTTCATGATTCCAGGACCTGGAATCATACCAGCCGCCGGGTGGTGGTTTATCGCTCGTTCAGCTGACGGTGGTCATTTGATGCTCAAACCACATGCAGTATAATGTCTGGGGCGTTCGTGACATTGATGGCTATGCCTGCTTCGTGTTCGAGAAAGATCCCAGCTCCGTTGGGCCAGGCGTATTCAACTGGATGCGGATTTACAGCCTCGGCAGCCACTCCATGTTCCTCGGGCTCAATTATCCGATCATCCAACCAATCATCGGTCATAGCACTGGCGATGATTACCGTGCTATGCAACTTCCATTCGCCAGGGGGGACTGTGTTTACACATCATACCATGGGTTTCATGAATCACCATATCCAGAGATTCGTCGACACAGCTTGTTGTGAGATGATCTTCAGTGTGTGAAAGGCATCAAGCTTCCATGCGATGGATGACATTTGCAAACCCGACATGCGGCGATGTGGTTCATGCCAACAGCAAATATGGACAACTTGATTCGTACTGATATGTAGACTGAGCCATGTATTCTGCTGTTGTAGTACGACCCTCTTTTGTTGGACTGTTGTTAGTTGGAAGCACTCCTCTGGTTTGAAGGATAAATACCTTTCTGGGATCAAGTGCATCCTAACTCACCTGCGCAGGATGTACTGATAATGATGATGAAGATGCTGTGCAGTATATATAGGGATTGACTATTCGTTACCCTGGATGAAAAATTCTTATTCTTCACCCCAGCCAACCCACGCATTGAGCCGAACCAGACTCCATCCATCGTAAGGAGAAAGTGTTACTGAGGTAATCTTACGGTCTTCAAATTGGTTTTGCTCTTGTTACATCACGATGAGAATCACGTGAGGTAAGATTTGTTGCATGTGAAGTAAGATTACGGCATAAAGAATACCCCTACGCCCCAAAAAAGCACAGCAAGAAAAACAGATTATTCCCGTAAATTACTGCATGATTAAGGCTGCATGGTCCCACAGGTTTATATAGAAGAAAGATCAGAAGCAAATACGTAGGTATTAGGAGGCATTCCTGACTTTTTAATAAGAAGGCTGTGTTCCTTACTCGAAAAAAAGGAAGACTACGTTCCTAATATATCTACAGAATCAACCAAGGGGACACGATGCATTTCAATGTTGATTCACCTGTCCACGAACACTTGGTTGTTGCCCATATACGCCGACCGTCAGGCGATATGCCTAGATGTACCTATTAGTTTCTATTTTTTAGAAAAAATATACATAGACTAATAGTATTTAATGGAGTAAATCTCACACAAATATTGCATAATATTGTACCTACAGATGAACACGAGGCCGAACAATTAATCGCGTAGGATGGAGTCATTTACACACCAAGTCGATGCTCCTCGATGGATGATGTGCAATCTAGTTAATTATCAACCTTCTTTTGGTTGATCTCAGCATGGTGAAATAAAACGAGTTTTCACTAGTTTAATTGGATGTTGAAAAAGGTTCTTAGTCATTTCTTTTTTATGCGACCAAAGCTCATTTAGAATAAAATATCTCACTAGTTCAATGGTGACACATCTCTGTTTTTTTAGAGAATAATTGCGTAATGTGGGATCCATTGGTCTCACTGCAATGTTAATTATAACTAGTCATTGTGTACGTGCAATGCACGTTAATTTGAAAGTATATTAAGTGCATGCGGATATTAAGTAGGATAGTATTTGCGTGTTATTATGTGATTAACATTATATTTTGCATGAAATTAAATGCACGCTAAGCGTGTTGAGTGCTCGACATTGAAGCAGTCTAGGTCGTTGGATTGACATGATTTGATGACCGAGATTAATTGGATCTGTCCCTTTGTTTTTTTTATATTGATATAGATATAGATGAAAAAAATGTACAACCATGGCTAAATTATGTAGTATTACAATCGACAAGACATGTAAAACTGAATAATAGATTGTCATTGATTTTATTCCACTTGTTTAATAACAACCCAACACATTTGAATAAAAACTGAAACAGAAATGGTTGATACTGAAATTAAAATACAATTGCCCTATTTCTTAAGTTGTTTGTTCTTTGTAATACTCATCACCGCAGCATCTTGGCATCGCCGTGTCTCCATATGTCCTGAAAGCATGGCTATGGATCTCATCAACATAATAGCCATTCCATGCAAATATTTCTCCCGGGGTCAATCTATAAATGTTGGCTAACACCTTCCGATCTTTGGAGATGTACGCCTTTGCGTCATGTGTAATTACATGAAGCATGCAGGTTTGTTCTTCTCCGGTTGGCCGGAAAAGCTTTATTACTCCATGGTAATAATCGTTCATCATCTTTCCAATGCGGCAAGGTAGAAGTTGCGTAAAAATACAATGAATATTACAGAAAATAAAAACAGAAATCTCATATGTATTATCGAAAGTAACATGAGTACATGACATACAAGGCTGTCCTCATGGCAATCTGGAATTGTGATAGTGTTTAGTCATGTCAAAGTAAGTTCAAATCTACATTCCTTTGTTCCTCGACGGCAATGATTATATTTACTCGGATGCTACAAGAAAAGAAATAGTTAGTGATGAAAAAAATGTAACGTGAAAAATACTTGTTGATTGGTTGCTGGTACGTCCATGTTACCAATCATAAAATGAAGCTAGTAAAGTCCTGATGTGGGGTGTTGGACACAATCTAGATTCAGACTTATGGGCAGAGAACTATGTCTTTTCAGTTTCATAATTCAGACTTATGTGACAGTGTTGGACACTCTTCCATCAACCACGTCATCTACATGACGAGTAAAAGTAAACTAGTGATGAGACGGTCTAGTGGAAAAAATGGAAAATTCCTAAGAAAATGCTGTTACAGAGTGACAAATACAACAATACAAATAGAAGTAAGCATATACTGTAAATGTAAATAACCATTTTTGAAAAAAGGCTTGGTACCTGCTTTAACAAAAGCAACAGTTCGTCGCGTACCGGCTTTTACAGGAACTCCGGAACATGACCTACCAAGTCCAACCATGGCTGTAAAACTCCTAACGTAGCAAAACACGTATAATAACCAAGGAATGACACCCAGCACACGAAGCAAGTAATAGCCATCCAATAGAAAATTAGTTACAGAAGGACGGGAGCCTAAGAAACAAAAGGAAACATAGCATCATGACTCCGAGCGATTGCACTGATCTCCGTTGTGGCTCTGAGGTAGAAGGAATGAGTGTATTGGCTCCAGATAACCTTGGCTATTCTGTTGTACAGAACCATTTATTGTCATATGACCATATAAAGTCAATGATCAAGCAATTAAGTGTGGCTATAAACACTACTCTGTATAGTAAAGCAGAGAAAATAAAGAAACTAAAGGTCTTCTTCTTTAGTTGCAGCAGGAGCGTCACGGAAAAAAATCAGCAAATTAGAAAAATCTTACTGGAGATTGCATCCCAGTTAAGTAAAAACCTGAATCTTACGCCAAACAACTTTCCCTTGGGCTTGAAGATGCAAGAGTGGAAGTACGCAATTTGGAGAAACATGTTAAGATACTGTTTAATCAGAAGAAAGCTTTAGGGAATAAAAATAAGCGAGCCTAAAGATTTGGAGACAGTGGCAAGCGAGCAGAATGGATGAATAAAGGAGTTGACTGATGAATTGAGCATAAAAAATCACGGTGAGCTGATAGCCTGACACTACTTTCTTTTACTGAATTTTGTTTGGTTGCAAAACAAAACCCAGCATCACCTCCGGGATAACTCCAACAGCATACAAAATCAAGTTAGTATCTGAACCTCGTAAAATGCTGAAGAACATGACCTCGCAGATTGTTCTGCCTAGATTTATTGAGAGAACCCAATACTAATCAGAACACCAAAACTAGTTATACTTGGGAATATAGCATCCCAAAGCAAATTGGGAAAAACGTATAAAGGAAATCGTAAGGGGAAGCTAATTGGAATTTTCGAACGGAAATCACTTGAACTCGATTGCTCACCTCCTCATGTGCACTCACAACCAACCAAACTACATTCCAATCAGTAGGAATGCCGTCACATAGTAGCCCATGCACGGCCACTCACTACAGCACCGCCGCGAACGCCAGCCACAGCTCCGCGCACAGCGCCGCCCAAGACCTAGGCAGACGGCGCACAGCAGGCCGCACCAGCGTCGAGACCACGTCACCGAGCAGCACAGCGCCTCGCCGGCCAGGCCGCCCCAAATCGCTGAGAACCACGCCGCCGTCTCCCGTATTGTTCGTCGTCTATACTCTGGAACCGTTCGCAGCCTTCTTTTTTTCTCAAGAAAAAAAGAATTATGTGGAAGTGGGGTGGTCGGGAACGTGGGGTAGCTTCGAGCCTACTATAAACGTAAATTGCATACATACCGATGTAATTTTACAGCGTGGAATCAATGACCTTTTTCTTTTACGGGGGATGTAGGCGCGTGTGGTTTGGTTGGCTGCAACGTTCGTCTCGGTCGATCGATCAGGGTGAGGAATTACTTATTTCTCACCCTGGGTCTTGAATAGACGTTCTATATATATATGGCGTCGTATCAGGTGCATCCAGCTATGTGTTTGCATCCATGCATCCCATCAACGCTGGCCATCCAACTTAAATCCTACGCTTGATGCACGCACCCCTTAATTTTGCAGAAACATGCCCGCCTCCATCCAATTCTAGTCTGGTGATTTTCCCAAAAACCCCTCAGCCATGGGCGGGTTTACCAATTCCCTACTACACAATCCTTTTCTCAATCACGATTGCATCCAGCATCAGCGGCGGCACGGACGGAACGCATCTGCTTGGACGATCGTCGGAACTGAACGCATCTCTTCGGATGGTCGCCACGACGGCGACGATGGACTGCAACTCCCAGCCCCTAATCGATATGGCAGACATATTCTGCTTCCGCAGCCGATAACCATGGCAGCAGTTAGTGATGGTGCATCACAACAATGGATGAACTCCCAGCTTCGTCCATAAATCACTTGGCAACCTTGAGATTGCCTCCCAATCTAGCCACCAAGAAACTCACCTCACTTTCTCAGTTATTTTTGCCAAAAAGGCTACCAACGGAGGACACCAACGGAACAGCACGACAGACGGAGGTTCAGGTAACACATAAAAAGAACTAAATGTTTTCTGTACGTTATACATGTCTATTTGCTCTCTGGAATCTGGACGACTCATTATGTAAAATGTAGGTGCAGCTGAACTTCTGAAGGCAACAGTAGGTTGCAAACTCTAATGATTGAGGGAGAATTTGCTACGCCAAAAAAGAAAGCCAACATTCCTCTATTGTTGCAACATTCCTACTAAAATCGACATACACCCACCAACCGATGTTCGTACGGTGGGAAGATGCAAAAGAATAGAGTGCAAAGGAAAAAAAATGAGGAGGAATAGAAAAAGAAGGAAGCCAAGGTAAAGGTGGCACGCATGTGCAAGACGTGCAAACAAATAGTAGTCGCAATTGTTCGAGCAAGAAAGTTTAAAGCAAAGAGGCCAAGAATGTGCAACAGATGAAGCTAGATGTTGTTCCGTGATGGTCCTTAGTCTGTTAATATACATGAATTTAAATGAGTTATTAATGTCGATTTCTTTGTTGTACTGGATTCTCGTAATGGTTGGAATTATGTGTTTTTGTCAAACTGTCTTCCTCTTATTTTCTCTGACTTATGTGTATTGAATGGAGTGTAGCAGGCAGCAATAGCACCATGTTACATTATGTTCACATAAACCTGAAGCATGCTCTGTTTTTCTCATACAAATAATGAACAAGAAAAATACAAATAACCAACGATATACAATTCAATTCTATACTTTGAAGCCACACGCAATTCAATAAAGAACAATCCCATTGGATAAACTCACAAGCTACAATCTGCAGCTATACAAGGGGTTGCTAGTTGTGCTCTCTGCCAACACAGGTTTGTTGTAAGCAGGACGCGGTAGTGGACGGTGCGCAGGTTGCGTCCGGCGGCGGACTCGGCGTCAGGGCCGGCAAGATGGCGGGTGGGCACGGAGGTGGATCTCGCCGCGGCCGTCGAAAGGATCACCGGGGCCATGGAGTCGTTTGAGGCGGACGACCGCAGAGGCCAGCCAAGCTGGCCAAGCGCGGCCACCGTTCAAGGGATCACAGGGCCATGGATCCGTTTGAGGCAGACGAACGCAGTGGTAGGCCAAGCGTGTCTGCCATCGAAGGATTCACCAGGGCCGCCGCCATGGAGCGTTCGAGGAGAGGATCCAGATTAAGAAATTGATATTTTGGCAAAGGACTCCATCGGCTGAGGGGTTATTAGCAAATTAGGAAGAGCTGTTGCGGGCGTGTTCTTGCAAATTAGTGTTGCTTTTGATTCCATGCGTCAGATGTTGATCGTCGGGCCGAGGAGTCGAGGGATACATGGATGCACGAACCACCTCGGATGAACATGATACGACGCATATATATATATATATATATATATATATATATATATATATATATATATATATATATAGGGTGAGTCTATTATGATAACACCTTTAAGATCTTATTCTGCACACCCAAAACCTTATTCTGCTAACACCCGACACCCATCCCCGAAGCGATAAAAAATACCCCGCCCTCCTTATCCTATTCGGCACCAACTCCCCTCTCTCCCCGTGCCCCTCCCCACTCCCCACGACCTCCACCTCCCCTTCGCCCTCTCCCCGATCCCCACCACTGTCTCCCTCGATTCCCACCCACCCTACACTGCCGCCTCCCACCACCTCCCACCGCACCGCCCGGCCACCACCTTCCACCATGCCGCCCACTGCACCGCCCCACAGCGCTAGCCACCGGACGGTCGCCACCTCCCACCGCACCGCCCGCCCACCACCACGCCGCGCGGCCAAATCCACCACGACCGTCCCTCCCCAAACCATCGTGCGCCGCCCCTTCCTAGGTCGCCGCCGCGCCGCCCATCTCCAGGTCGCCACCCCTCCCCCGAGTTGAGGTCACTGTGGCCCTCTCCTCTCCGGATCCGGCAAGCCCATCGTGGCTCTCTCCTCCCCAGCTCCTTTGTAGATCGCCTTATGGGCCTCTCTCCTCCACAGGGTCGGTCGCCCCTAGCCCCAACCTCTCCCACTTCCCCCAATCCCCACCACCACGGCGGCCAACCCACCTCCGGCAACCTCCTACTGCTGCCACGCTCCCACCCTGGCGCGGCCTCGACCGCTGGATCCGGCCGCCACCGGCCCCTGGCGCGGCCTCAACCGACGGATCCAGCCGCCCCTGGCCCTTGGCGTGGCCTCAACCATCGGATTCCGGCTGCCACCGGCCCCTGGCGCGGCCTCAACCACCGGATACAGCCACCCCGGCCCTTGGTGCGGAAGCCAGCCTCCCCATCTTCCCTCGAGCAGCTGTGGACTGCATCCCCATCACCGACGAACCTTCCCTCTCGCCTGGACCGATCCGCCCATTCTCAAGGTGTGATGCTGTTTCTCGATGCGGACGAGCTGCAACGCCCATTCCCCTCACCCTCGTTGCTGTTTTTGTTTACAGGTCACCCATCAAGGGTTCTCCTCTGCGGCCCCGTGAATTATCCGGCGAGATTCTTCATGCCCAGTCTCCACCGCCCCCCAACCAGTACCGATCTGGCTCCCCCATGCCCCTGCCTCGATGAGCTCCCTTCTTGATAGTTCTTTCTGCTGCGGCCCTGCCTTGCCTTGCCGCCCTGCATCAGCCCCGTGGCGGCACGCCGGCGACGTGCGGTACAGTGTGTTGGGGCGTGTGGTTGGGCGCCTGTGGACGTGCAGTTCTTTTTTGGTGTCATCACATTGCAAAAAATGCAGTGCAGTTTGGCGACGGTGGAATTGCATTGTGGTTCGGCGCCCGTGGAGGTGCAGTTTGTCCACAGGGATCTTGTGTTTTTTTTTGTCAAATTTTTTTATGCCTGATGATGTCCCAGGCGCCCTTGACAAGCAGTATGGATGGCGACCCCGTGCAGCTCAGCAGCGACATACTCTGTGGTTTTCAGCTAGGAGTGTGTAGTTCGGTAGCCACCTGATACATGTTATTTTTGTATTTCTTTTCTTGTGCTACGTGATCTCTATGTGTTTTACCAAGTGCTAGGTTCACTTCATAAAAAAAGTAGCAAAGATATTCCCACAAGAGGTTCACTTCTTTTTCTAATGCAAATTGTTTTGTTTGTGAGATGATTGAAATAAAAGGTATTGAAGTTCACTAGCAAAAAATAATGCGGTTCATTTTGGAGAGTGATGATGTTCATTTGCGTGCATCGTGGAAACGTGGAAATATTAGGGAAATAACCAAAAAGTAATGTGGTTCACTTAGATATATGTTGTGGTTCATTTGCCCTCGTCTCTGCGGTCCACTCTCATTCTCGTTCATTAAAAAATGTTTGAAAGAAACAACAAAAATTCGTTTGAGAAAATTTACGCATGAAGTCCACTTGACTGTCTCATGCAGTGCGATTTTGGTTCTCAAACAGTGTGGTTTCAAAAACCAGTCAACTACATCAACACAAGCAATGCGTTTCATCCTTGGATGTGGTCCACTTTTGAGAATGATGGTGTTCACTTGGGCACAACGTGGAAGTGCGATTTTTTTAGCGAATAACAAAATAGTAATGTGGTTCAATTGCCCTCATCTCTGTGGTCCTCTCGTTCATAAAAAAAGTTGGAAAAAAGACAACAAAAACTCGTCTGAGAAAAATTTACGTTCAATAAAAGAAATCATGAAGTTCACTTGCCTGTCTGATGCAGTGCAGTATTCATCCGACGCTGTGCAGTTTTCTGTCGGATGACGTTCACTCGCTGATTTGGGTGTCGCAAAAAAAAACAGTGTCCGCTTTTCGTTAATTTTAAAACTGCTCTTAAACCATAAGGAATTAGAGAGTGTGTTCTACATGAAAAAGTTCCATCTCGTCGATATCTTTCCAACGGCATATCATTTGAATCATTTCGATAACCGGTTTGTAAAAATTTCACAAAAAACGGCCGCTGCCACTTGTCCTCCGCCGCACGATTTTCAAAATTAACTTAAAACCATAAGGAATCTCAAAACCATTCCTACATATGAAAGTTGCGCCTTATCCATAGCTTTCCAACGACGTATCATACGCCTCGTTTCGACAAACGGTTCAAAAACTAGAGCAAAAATAGTACCGAAAATTTGAAAAAATTTGAAAAACAGAATTCCGCGATTTAGTAAATTTGAAACTGCTCTTAAATTGTAACGAATTAGAGAAAGATTTATATATGGAAAATATGCGCCTCGACGATATCTATCCAACGGCGTATCATTTGCTTCATTTCAACAAGCGGTTTAGAAAAAAAAACGCGAAAAAACGCTCGCTGCCACTCGTCATCCGCCGCACCATTTTTAAAACTGCTCTTAAACCGTGTGGAATCTCAAAAAGTGTTCAACATATCGGAGTTGCGCCTAATCCATAGCTTTTCAACAGTGTATTAGACGCCTCATTCCGATAAACGGTTAAAAAACTAGAGCAAAAACAGTACCGAAGAAACACCGCGTGCAGTTTTTTTCGACACGAAGTTCACTAGTCTCTATTGCAGTGCTCGTCATCAAAATGATGCAGTGCGCTTCTGTTGAGCGTGCAGTGTCGAAGTGGTGTGCAGAATAGTTATTCTGCTAATATTAGCAGAATAGACCGTCTGTCTGTATATATATATATATATATATATATATATATATATATATATATATATATAATTATTCTGCACACCACTTTCGCACTGCACGTTGAACGCAAGTGCACGTCATTCTTTGAACCAAGTGTGCTGCAGTACTCACACGAGTGAACTTCTCGTCGAAAAACTGCACGCGTTATTTTTTTCGGTACTATTTTTGCTCTAATTTTTTAATCGCTTATCGGAATGAGGCGTGTAATATACTGTTGAAAAGCTATGGATTAAGCGCAACTTCGACATGTTGAACACTTTTCGAGATTCCACACGGTTTAAGAGCAGTTTTGTAAATGGTGCGGCCCATGACGAGTGCTAGTGAGCGTTTTTTCACGATTTCTTCTAAACCGCTCGTCGGAATGAAGCAAACGATACACCATTGGATAGATATCGTCGAGGCGCATCTTTTTCATATATAAATTTTTCTCTAATTCCTTATGCTTTAATAGCAGTTTCAAATTTACTAAATCACGGAATTCTATTTTTCAAATTTTTTCAAATTTTCGGTACAGTTTTCGCTTTAGTTTTTGAACCGTTTGTTGAAATGAGGCGTGTGATACGTCGTTGGAAAGCTACGAATGAGGTGCAACTTTCATATGTTGTAATATTTTTGAAATTCCTTACGGTTTTAAGTTAATTTTGAAAATCGTGCGGCGAACGACGAGTGGCAGCGGCCATTTTTGGTGAAACTTTTGCAAACTACTGGTGGGAATGATTCAAACGATACGCCGTTGGAAAGATATCAATGATAAGCAACTCTTTCATGTAGAACACTCTCTCTAATTCTTTACGGTTTAAAAGGAATTTCGAATTTACCGAAATGCGGACACTCTGTTTTTTGCGACACCCAAATCGACGTGGGTACTTCATCCGACTGAAAACCGCACTGCAACGGACGAAAAACCGCACTGTATGTAAGAGAACTGCATGGTTTCTTTTATTCAAACGTAATTTTTTCAAGAACGAGAAAGTAGAGTGCACTTCACATCGAGTGTAAATGAACACAACACTACCAAAAAGTGAACTGCATTACTTTTTTCCGCTTTCGTAACAATTTTTTTGCACTTACGGGATGAACAACATCATACGACCGACCGCACTGCTTCTGAATGAAAACCGCACTGCATCGGACGGGCAAGCGAGCTGCATGGTTCTTGTACTCTTTTTCTATTTTATTTTTATGAATGAGTTTTTTTATGAATGAGAGTGGACCACAGGGATGAGGCCAAGTGAACCACATCAAGAGGAAAAGTGAAACGCAACACGAGTCTAAATGAAACGTTGAACCATATCATATTTTTGTCCTTTTCTTAACTTTTTTATAAATGCATTCGAGCTGCATGGTGAGAGCTAGTGAGCTTCATCTTTTTTTGTCTTTATTATATTTCTTTTTTATTTACCCTATTTTTTGTTTTTTCTAATTTCCATTTGATTAACCTATTTTGGATGAGGGAGGAGAGTAAACTGCATGTTGTTTATTCGAAAAGAGCCAAAGCGTACTTCATGAATTGAGAAACATCTTTTTATATTTATGAGAAGTGGACCGTGGAGTCCCTCGAAGTGCACTGCATTGTAGTTTTCTTTTTTCCAGCTGTTTTGCCAAAGTGAACAACAAAAAATTGGAGCGTTGCTGTAGCCAGTGGTGACAGTACGGGAGTGTATAGCTTGGGGAGTCGGCGATGGCTCGGTGAGTCTGATGGTAAAAATAGATCTAGTGGCAGTGTGAGCCGGGGCATCCCGAAGGCGGAGTTCACTTTTTCTCTTTTGTCATTGTTTCCCCATCTCCTGCAAAAGCAAATTGAACCGTAAGAACAACGGATAGCAAATTGCAGTGCACTGAAGATATCCATCCAAAAAACAAAAAAAGTGAGTCTAAAGTGTACTAATACTAGTAGCGAACCACAGCAAAAAACACTGAACTCCACGCTGATGTATTTGCTCCCAAACCATGTATGCATACTCGATATCCATCCATGCCCATACTGCATAATCACATTATCCGCACCACACAACCAAACTCTGAATTTCATTGGCGCACTGCACAAGCTGCACGGGAGCTTGCGGGTGCTAGAGCAGTGGGTGTGCACGTCTTCCCGATTTGGCACGTCTTCCCGATTTGACCCTGAGCAGTGGCTATATTGCACATGCAAGTTGCAAAACCACTTGGCCACACAAACAAAATTTTGTGCCAGCGGACTGCACAGATGACAGTGACGAACCTATGGTGCGTGAGCGGAGAGCAGCAGAGGGGAACTGTACCCCCAATAACATACTGTAAACACACTTTGATTTCTTCTTAGAAAAACAACACACTGTACCGCCAAGGGACCTCACGAGTTTAATCACTCGCCCATTCTGTTTTCCGCAACATGTCAGGGGAAGAACTGCACAGAGTTCCGCGGGCGAACTGCACAAGACGGGCCCACTGGCCTCCAATCAAGCCCGCACCAAGGAGCGAGGCGAACCGTCTTGCCCACCTCCTGACGTCGTGGTGGTGCGGCCATCGTCTATGTGGACTGCTCCTTGGAACCACCACGCGCATGGTTGAACTCCCCAGGTGCCTGTGAGCTGCAAGCAAACCACCAAAGAGCTGCACGCAAAAAACAATAAAGCAAAAATAGGAAAACATTGTACAACCAATTTGCAAAGTTCACTGAATTGCAGAAAAATTGACCAAAAATCACAAAATTTGCACAACCAGGGGAATTGCACCCGTGAGAAAATGTAATAGCAAGAAGAAGAAAAGGGTGCTGCCCTCGAGAGAGAAATTAACTACACATAAATTTCATAGGCCAACCAACTGCACAAACAGGGGATGGTGGAAGTGCACTGGTCGTGGGCTATGGTCGATGGCAGCACTATGGTTACTGAACTGCGCGCACCCGTAGAAGGAGTTGCACGCCTCGTGGGCAGAGCTGCACGCCGAATGCAGTCAGTGCAGGGAGCCTTGCCGCGACCTCTGATGGACGGGAGGATGTAGGTGGAGGCAAAGTCGTACCGCGAGATGGTGCTGGGAGGAGGTCGCCCATGAATGGCCGCCTGACAGCAGGAGGGAGGATGGGCTTGAAGGATCCAGTTCCAATGAGCGATGGCGGCGGTTCTGACCACAATCTCGCGGATCCGACAGGGGGTGGTGATGCCCGGTGCTTCCATCCAGGAGAGGAGATAGGGGGAGGGGGTCGTGGGTCGCCGAGTCCGACGACAGAGGAGGTCGCAGGACCGACACATCCTCCCATGATGGTTGGTAGAGGTGGCCGCGGGAGCCGCTCCTTCCCGTCTCCGACACGCAGGACCTCGTCGGCCCTCCCATCCGGCCACCACGCGTGGGAGGGCGCAGATCCCTGAGGGGGAAGGGCCGCGGTGCTTCCGTGCTCTTGATGGTGGAACGCGGTGGCCGCGACCCGGAGCAGCGGCGCGCAGAGGAAGGAAGGGGCCATGGGGGATCCGTCAAAGAAGGGAGTTGGACGGGCGCTTCGGCGGCACCGGCAGTGAAAGGTGGAGGGTAGGTGGGAGGAAGGGGGTCGGCGATGGAGGGAGGCGTTGATGGGAGATGCGGGGGCGCACGATGGGGGGGAGGCGGTGGACGGGGTGGTGAAGTGGAGACGCGGCAGCGCCGGGCGGGAGGAAGAGGAGGCGGGGCGGCGCCGGGCGGGAGGAAGAGGAGGTGGGCAGCCTCGGTCGCGAGGAATAGGAGGCGGGGCGGCATGTGCCCGTGGGGGGTGGGGCTGTGCGGGGGGATGCCGGCGGGGCTGGGCGGGCCGGCGCGGTGGGAGAGGTAGGAGGTGGCCGCGGGAGGAAGGTGAGGTGAGGGTGTGGGGAGTGGGGATGTGCGCCGCAGGGGAGAAGAAGGTGGGTAGGTGGAGGAGTGGGCGGGGTTGGTGCGGGAGTTTCCCCGGGGTGGGGTTTGACTGAGCGCAGGTGGAAGGTGTGCAAAGTAAGCTTTTTTGTTAGCAGAATAAGGTGTTAGAGGGTGGGATTGACTATTCGTCACCCTGGGTGAAGAATAGTTATTCTTCACCCCCTCTATTTTACTATCAATGGACCGTAATTTTACGTTCCGTAAATTTTGCCTTATTTCTGAAGTAAAAAAAGACCGTAAGAAAATATATAATCGTCGGAAAAAATATTTTATGTTATGTAAAATTACAAATTTAAAAACATAGTGTAAAATACACATAAACTGTAAATTTTCTTGTCTTATGACCTATATTTTTATTTTCTTATGTCAAATTTTACGTCGTGAATCGATAGGAATGTAACTATTTGAATTCCAAACGTAATTTAATTATGAAATGATCGTAAAATTACCTCGGGTGAAGAATAACTTATTCTGCACCCTGGGTGATGAATAGTAACACTATATATATATATACATATATATATATACATATATATATATATGTATATATGTATATATATATATATATGTATATATATATATATATATGCATATATATATATATGTATATATGTATATATATATATAGGATGGGTCTATTATGATAACACCCTTAAAAAGTCTTATTCTGCACACCAATCGCTTATTCTGCTAACACCCCAACCCACCTCCCGCGTGACCACGACCCCAATCCGACTCCACCTTCTTCCGCCGGTGCCACCCGCTATCCCTGTGGCCACAAAAAAGATGCCCGACGACCCTCACCACCACTCACTCCCTTATCCTCTCCACCTCCTTCCTTCAGCCGGGGCCGCACCCACACCACCACCACCTGCCGCTAGCCCATCGCACACCACCACCTGCCAAGATCTGGCCGGCGACCGCGGGGAGAACCCCGACCACCGCGACGCCACGCCACACAACCACCTGCCCCAACCTCCTCCTCCAACCATCGCCGGCAACCAAATTGCTTCCTGCCCGCCGCCCCCATACTCTGCACCGATGCCCCACCTCTCCCTCCTCTGCCTCCCCCAAACCCACCCAACTACCACCGATTGGTCCCGCCGGCGAGCCCCAACACCTGATCCCCGCCTTGGTGGTCGCCAGGTTCGTGCCAGATCCACTCCCTCTCGGGCGGGTTGTCCTGCCAAGGGACAAAGGATGCCGGCGGTAGTAGCCAGCACAACCTCTCCTTCGCTCGGCCCCGGGTATAGCCGCGAGGACGCCAGCGTGGGCAGCATGGTCGGCTCCTCTAATTCTGGATCGAGCGCGAGGACCACGGTATGACATCGCCTTGCGAGACCCCGAGCCTGTTGGGACCCCCCGCGTGGCCAGCGGCGCTCCCCAATCGTTCCTCTCTACCATGGATCCACGGCGGGGCATCACGACCATGTAGTCTGGCATGCGTGCGCGTGCAGTACGGTTGTCTGGGCGACACAGCTCGTGTATTCCATCAGCTAGCGGCGCATGCAGTTTGCTCCGAGCTTGGGCGTCTTGTTTTCGATGCAGGCTCGGTTCCTCCTCTCCGATGCTTGCAGTACACCCCGCGATGCGCCGGATAACCTCAGATGGTGTGATTTACTGCTTTTGGTCAGCACTCGATTGCTCTGCAATTGGACGCAGCTCACTTCACTTTTTTTGTTTTCAGAAGAAAATTTTGACTGCATTTCCCTATTCTTGATTCTTGCCGACATGCAGTGCGCTGATGTAGCTCATTCCCACCTAACGAGCAGCTACAGCAGTGTTGGTGTACGTTGACCTCACCGCCTCTCAGCTCTGTTGCAAGCCGACGAGTGGACGGAGAAGAGTTGCTCTCTTTCCATGGCGCATCCCCCTCGGTGGCTCACCCCGCGACGACGAGAGTTCGCTATGTGCAGTACACTGTTTTTGTTGTTTTTCTGAGGAGAAATCAAAGTGCAAATGCAGTTCACTGTTTTTGTAATTTCCTAGGGAACTAGAAGTTCATATTTCCTTTTCGGAAAAATTCACTGTCTCTTGGATAGGTTCGCTCCTCTATCTGATGCGGTTCTCTCTGTTCCTTGTGATGCAAAGCAAAAAAGATACAAAGAAAATGACTGCTGGTAGTATGGGACAGAGCGGTTTGCTTCAGTGAGGTTCACTCCATGAAAATATGCGGTTGGTCTTGTAATATTTTTTATTAGAACAAGCAGTGCACAAATGATGCAGTGCGGCTGGTGCCCGCGTTCGGTTCCTAGAGGAGTACAGAGGAGTTCACCTTGTAATATGCGTCTGGCCTTGTAATATTTTTATTAGAAAATGTCTGTTTTAGATTTGCAGCACAATGCATAGTACAGAGGGGTTCACATTGTAAAAAAAATTGTACAAAGGAGTTCACTTTTTATTATTTTTGGAGGAATTATTTTTGCAAAATTATATGGACGTATTATATAATTTTCTTTGGTGTCGCAGTTAACTTTGCAAATAGTTCGCTTCAATTCGTGTTGCGATTTACTTTTCCTCAGTATGAGATCCTCTTGCTCCATTCAAAAATAATACGGTTCATTTTAATTTGTGTTGCGATTCACTTTCGGTTGTCTTGCGGTTCACTTACTCCCAAAAGAATATGAAGCACAAAAAATATGTTACGAAACTACAAAAAAGTATCGCGGTTCAGTTTTTGATAGTGTTGCGGTTCAGCAACGCTCGACATGAAGTGCACTCCACCTTGTTTGGGAAAATTTACGTCCCACAAAAAAAACCATGCAGTGCACTTGCCCATCTAATTTGGGAAAATTTACGTCCCACAAAAAAAACCATGCAGTGCACTTGCCCATCTAAGGAAGTGCGGTATTTCGTCTGAAGCAATGTGTTCTTCTTTCCCCGTCCGAGAAAAAATACGTCTAAACAAAAAGAAACCATGCAATGCACTTGCCCATCTAATGAAGTGCGGTATTTCGTCTGAAGCAGTGCTTTCATCATTCCTCGTCCAAGAAAAAATCATCTAAACAAAAAGAAACCATGCAGTGCACTTGCCCATCTGATGCAGTGCGGTATATTTTCTTAAGCAATGCGTTCTTCTGTCCGATGCAGTACATACGACGATTTTCGTCTCACGAAGAACAGAGTGTCCGCTTTTCGGTAAAATCGAAACTGCTCTTAAACCGTAAGGAATTAGAGAGAGTGTTCTACATGAAAAAGTTGCACCTTGTCGATACCTTTCCAACGGCATATCGTTTGAATCATTTCGACAACCGGTTTGTAAAAATTTCAAAAAAAACGGCCGCTGTCACTCGTCCTCCGCCGCACGATTTTCAAAATTAACTTAAAACCGTAAGCAATCTCAAAACTATTCCTACATATGATAGTTGCGCCTTGTCCATAGCTTTCCAACGACGTATTACACGCCTCGTTTCGACAAACGGTTCAAAAACTAGAGCGAAAACAGTACCAAAAGTTTGAAAAAATTTGAAAAATAAAATTCCGCGATTTAGTAAATTTGAAACTGCTCTTAAACCGTAATGAATTAGAGAAAGATTTATATATGAAAAAGACGCGCCTCGACGATATCTATCCAACGGCGTATCATTTGCTTCATTCCGACAAGTGGTTTAGAAAAAAATGCGAAAAAACGCTCACTGCCACTCGTCATCCGCCGCACTATTTTCAAAACTGCTCTTAAACCGTGTGGAATCTCGAAAAGTGTTCAACATGTCGAAGTTGCACCTAATCCATAGCTTTTCAATAGTATATTACACGCCTCATTCCGATAAACGGTTAAAAAATTAGAGCGAAAACAGTACCGAAAAAACACCGCGTGCAATTTTTTTCGACACGAAGTTCACTAGTCTCTATTGCAGTGCTCGTCGTCAAAATGATGCAGTGCGCTTCTGTTGAGCGTGCAGTGCCGAAGTGGTGTGCAGAATAGTTATTCTGCTAATATTAGCAGAATAGACCGTCTGTATATATATATATATATATATATATATATATATATATATATATATATATATATATATATATATATATATATATATATAGACACACACACACACACACACACACACATACACGTACATGTTAGTTAAACCTATGGTTAAAATGTGACACTACATACGACTAGTAAGTAGTACAGTAGCAGTACTAGTATACGTCGGTCAAATTATTCATTATCTCCACACATTGAATTGACGTGACAACACGCTGCGCGTGAGGTGACACAACAATCCCGACGGCGTGTTCGGGTATTCTGGACTTCAGATTTGGAGTATCACTTATCTGTCGAAATCTTTCATCATTCACTTAAAACAATCGCTTGATCATACATTGAGTACCATATAACTGGAATTAACCCATGCAAGTCGAAGAAGGATTGGCCGATGCTGCCGGCTGGTGTCAAGTTCGATCCCACGGATCAGGAGCTGATCGAGCACCTTGAGGCCAAAGTGAGTGCTGACAGCGCGAGATCTCACCCTCTCATGAATTTGTTCATACCAACCATCGACAGCGGGCACGGCATATGCTACACCCATCCTGAGAAATTTCCAGGTAAGACACCGATCGGCCGTCTACTTGCACAAACATATTCCTTTGTTTATAGCTCTATTTTTCTTTTTATACGCAGACCTGGTGAAGCAATTACAATTTGACAGTTAATAAAAAGTGAAACAAGTGACTGCAACATGCCAAAGATGTTATGAAAATGCAAACTACGTATACTAAAACCTGTATTCGACAATACTGCAGGTATCACACTGAGTGGCCTAAGCAAGCATTTCTTCCAGCACAATTCCAGGGTGTTTAAAAAGGGCACGTGGACGCGTCGCAAGATACAGTCGGAGTGCGACATGCACGCGATGTGGCACAAAACCGGCAATACCTTGCCGGTGATGGTCAACGGCCGGCAGATGGGCAGCAAAAAGGTTCTGGTGCTGCATACCAACAAGAACTTCGACCAGTAGAGGACCAACTGGGTGATGCACCAGTACCACCTCGGGGACCTGGAGCAAGAGAAGGAGCGGGAGCTGGTCCTCTACAAGATTTTCTACCAGATGAACACTAGGGCCAGGAGTAAAAAGATTATAAGTTAGTTTGGTACTGGTACTTGTACTACCTTGTCGTCCGCAAGTTGGTATTGTTGTTAACGATCTTTCGGTATGAACTTGGCATTTGCTTCCAACCATCATGCCGAGGGTCGACGCGGATATAAAGCTGATTCATTTGTTTCGAAACAAATTTTCAGGCACCTGATTTTTATTTGATGGGTAGCATAAGCACCTGCCGTTCGAATTCCCAGTTCTCTAAATTTTTTGAAACAAGTGCATGCTCTTATTATCACGATGAAAAAACAATATCTCTGCTGCATCCCAGTTATCAGTCTGTACTTGCAGAATTCTCTCGTTTATTGAGCACGTATATTGTTTTTTCAGGTCGAGCAAGTTTCAACTGGGCTGTAGACTGCTCAGGCTTGGTTTTGTTTTTAACAGGCCCAGCCCATGACGACAACGGGGCACAAAGATCCAGCAGGTATCTACTGGCCTCTGGCCCACAAGCATTAGTTACATTTTGTCTTACAACATCCGCAGGCACTTTTTTTACTGAATCAAACACACAGCCCATTTCTATTTTCCTCTTGAAACGCATGTCCTACATCCGTTTTCTAATCTCTACCTATAGTTTTACTAGTTCATATACACGTATCATTATATTGAAAATACATAAAATTCACTTTTCATATTTACATCCTTATTTTTGTTGTTGTTTTCCCTCTTAGTGCTGATTTTTTTATCACTAGTTCTCCCTTAAACCAACTCAATTGTCCCACGTCTTATTTGCTTAAAAAAACAAAACAATTTTTTTGGCAAATCAATAAGTTCTTAAAAAAATGTTTATCATTTCGGGATTACAAAAGTTCGGACTCCACCGAGATATGCAAAATAAGGTTGAACTTTTTGACCGTGGTCCTAGGCAGAAAATGGGTTGTAATAAATTACTTAAGAATTGGCAAATGGGCTGTAAATTATTAAAAAATAGCAAATGGGCTCTATGTTGTCTGCCACAGATTTGGAGGCTGACTTGTGGGCCTACTAAGTTCATGCGTACACAAGGTTTATCAAAAAAGAAACTTAGTCAACAATCGACTCTACCAGCGTGAGACCTTTAGATGTCAATCTAACGGCAATCGTGCTTCTTCAGTCTCTGATCTTCCTGCCCCAGCCGCCCAAACCAGCGCCATCGGAACTGGCTGCTCACGCCTCCTGTGGCCGGCTGTGCTGCCGGGCAGGCCTCACGGCCCCATCATATACTCGCATCCCTGGCCTGTCTATCCCTCTACTCACCAACACCTCCTATTATTTTCCGGCGACGGCAGCTGAACCAATCAACCCTCGTACTCTCCACCGCGTGGGCAGCCACTGTCGTGTCTTCCCTGGCTCTGTGTCATTCCCTTCATATGCCTCGCCGTCGTCCACCGCCCTAGTGCTCACGGCGCGGCGTGGTCAACATGGTCAATGAACGACATCCATCGGAAGTGGACTATACGTGGAGAGGCTGACAGTTGGGTCCACGGCCGGACAGAAGGAAATGCCTTCTTATTACGCGCAAAATATTGATTCCTCCACCTGACATCTGGGACATGAAGGGCCTCTGTATTTCGCGAAAAAAACGTTCCCTCCGCTGATAGGTCGGATCCACCAACTATATCTTCGCATGCAAGGAAGTGCCTCCTTATTGCGCACAAAAAATGAATACCCCCTACCAGCTGGGACCCACCGCAGTGGGAGGCTGACTTGTGGGCCTACTAAGTTGACGGGGACGGAGGGCTTTGTCAACTTAGTCAATATGAACGATTCTAGCTCCAGTGATCGTATGATGTCCATCCAACGGCCTTAGTGCTTCTTCAACCTCTGGTCTTCTTGCTCCAGCCTCCCACAGCAGCGTCGGTCGTGCCTCATGCTCCTGCCTCCCATGGCCGGCTGTGCTACCACGGAGGCCTCACCGCCCCCTACTATACCCACCGCCCCCTACTATTCCCACCGCTGGCCAAGCCCTGCGGCAACGGTAGCCTCACACCGCAGCCGAACCAGTGAACCACGTACTCCTCTCCGCGTGGGTTTCCACTGCCGCGTCTTCCGCGGCTCCGCGTTGTCCCCTTCCTAGGCCTCGCCGTCGTCCATCGCCCTGGTGCTCTCGGAGCAGCGTGGTCAACGTGGTCAAGGAACAGCTTCCATTGGACGTGGACTGTACGTGGAGAGGCTGACAGCTGGGTCCACGGCCGCAGCAAGGAAGTGCCTCCTTATTACGCGCAAAATAATTATTCCTCCACCTCACAGCGGGGACCCACCAGACGGGCCACCATATTTCGTGAAAAAAACGTTTCCCCCTGACTGCTGGGACCCACCAGCTACATCTTCGCATGCAAGGAAGTGCGTCCGGGCAAAAAAGAAACGATTCGCCCCCCTGACTGCTGGGACCCACCAGCTACATCTTCGCAGGCAAGGAAGTGCCTGACAGTCGGGACCCACCTGGTCGAAGCGTACGTAGTGTTGTCATTCTGGCCGTGAGCGTGTACGTACATACTGGTCGATGTAGAGACGCGCACGTGTCGTAGTAGAGGCGCACACGTAGCATGTACACGTACGTACAGCGGCCAGTGTGCAAGAAAGAAAATACGGCCACGTACGTACATACGGGCAGGGTCTCGAATGCCTACTCGCGCATACTTACAGCTAGGGCTCGTGTACATGGCTGGGTCGAAACGGAGAAACAACGTCGTCGTCGTGTTCATGGGGAGCCAATTGGCTGGGTCGGAATGGAATGCGTCGTCGTGTTCATCGGGAGGGCTTGGACGGAACAACCGATGGAAACGAGGCCTGGCGTACCGTAGAACGGAGGAAACAGCCTTGTGTTCGACTGGCCACATTTGAAACGGGATTCTGTTCATCGGGAGGGGTCTGGCGTACCGCAAAACGGAGGAAACGGACCTCCTATGGTCGAAACGGGGGTCATGTTGATCGGGAGGGGTGTGGCGTACCGCAAAACGGAGGAAACGGACTTGTGTTGGAGGCTACGGTCGAAACGGAGGTCATGTTCATCGGGAGGGGTGTGGCATACCGCAAAACGGGACTCCACGGGATACTGTTCATATCCACCATAGACCCCCTCCAGCCTCCACGGGCTACTGTTCATTCACCGTCGACCTCCTCCAGCCTCCACCTGCGAATGTTCATCCACGGGCTCCTGTTCATCCAGCCTCCACTGCGCGCTACTCCACTGGCTACTGTTCAACCAGCCCTCTCCACGGGCTCCTGTTCAACCACCCCTCCATGGGCTACTGTTCATCCAACCCTCCACCGTCTACTGTTCATCCTGCCCTCCACGGGGTGGTCCTGTTCATCCTGCCCTCCACGAGGTCCTGTTCATCCAGCCCCAACCGGCTCGAACGATCGGGGTCCTGTTCATCCAGAGGCAACGCCACGGGGTCCTGTTCATCCACCCCCCACCGGGAACTGTTCATCCAAACCCCCTCAGAAACACACTGTTCATCCGGAGGCAGCATCGATCGGCTTCAGTTAGCAGCAGTAGCAAAGGAATCGCTCGATCGGGTTCAGTTAACAACCATCGATCGATCGCTCGGGTTTAGTAACACGTAGCCTGCAGTGCAATCGCTCGGGTTTAGTTAGAGCCCAACGCCTCGCACACACGCGCGTACGTACGAGAGAAACGCGCATCACTCGGCCCGCAACCACCCACCGTAACCGGGGACTCCCCGATATTTTCCGCGCCCTCGCTTCTACCATGGTTTTTTCCGTCATGGACGGCCCAAAGAATGTCATGCAGCTGCGTCTCCGGCCCGCCCAGGACGAAAAGCCCATTTTCAGTCATGATTTTTTGTCATAGAAGTAAGACCCCACCACATCTATGATGATATCGGGTTTTGCCACAATTATCATCATAGAAGTGTCATAAGTATGACAGAAAGATTTTCGTTCGGTCCAAAATGTCACGGATGTGTCTTTTTTTTGTAGTCTGCATCGTCCCGCAACTAACTCGTTAGTCACATTGCTTGCAAAGCTTATAGTGACGTGCATTACCGAGAGGGTCCAGAGATACCTCTCTGACACATGGAGTGACAAATCCTAATCTTGATCTATGCCAACTCAACAAACACCTTTAGAGACACCTGTAGAGCATATTTATAATCACCCAGTTACATTGTGACGTTTGATAGCACACAAAGTGTTCCTCCGGTATTCGGGAGTTGCATAATCTCATAGTTAGAGGAATATGTATAAGTAATGAAGAAAGCAATAGCAATAAAACTAAAAGATCATAATGCTAAGCTAACGGATGGGTCTTGTCCATCACATCATTCTCTAATGATGTGATCCCGTTCATCAAATGACAACACATGTCTATGATCGGGAAACTTAATCATCTTTGATTAACGAGCTAGTCAAGTAGAGTCATACTAGGGACACTCTGTTTTGTTTATGTATTCACACATGTACTAAGTTTTCGGTTAATACAATTTTAGCATGAATAATAATCATTTATCATGATATAAGGAAATATAAATAACAACTTTATTACGAAAAACTAACTCCCACACGTGTGGCATCTTGCACATCGCCCACACGCCTCCATCGCCACTCATTTTGCCACGTATGAATAGATGACATCAACAGGAATATTTTTGGTTTTTGGCTTGAAAATATTTTATCTCCTAATTAAAAAATCGAATGAAAATCCATTTTCTCCATTAAATCCATCTCGACGAGATATTCAAAACTAGACCCCATGTTGATATGTTTCGACGAATTTTTTTTTGCCCACCAGTTGCCATGATGATTACACTGTAGTTGCCATAGTGCTTAAATTAAAGTTGCCATGTGGCAATTTTAGTTTGTAGAGCATGGCAATTTTAGTTTTTTGATGATGGCAATTCCTGTATTTTGACCATGAAAATTATTTTTTGTATGAACCACAACAATTTTAAGTGCATGTATCATGGCAATTTTAGTTTATGGTTCATGGCAAGTCTAGTTTCTTAAATCCCCGTTTTATAATATGTCAAAATTTACTTTTAAATGTAGAAGAAAATAGCTGAAACATATGATGCCAACTTCAGTGTAAACATCATGGCAATTCATGTGCAATAGACATGGCAACTTTTAACCCAAAAAAAAATTCATCAAAATATATTGATATGAGATCTAGTTTCAAAGATCTTATCGCGAGGGATTCGATGGTGAAAACGGATCTTCAATCAGATTTTTCATTTAAGAGATAAAACATTTTTTAAACTGAAAATTAAAAAAGATTTCCACATGCATGCATGCGGTGACGTGACGCAGTCTGTGTGTTATAGGGCGTGTGGGCGGGTTTGGCTCACACCACACGTGTGGGCGTTAGCGTTGTCCCTTTATTATTGCCTCTAGGGCATATTTCCTTCAACAACCTTATGGCGAATGATAGCAAATTAAATAACAACTTCATAGTCCTGCTGTAACATTTCTGACAGCAAACTGAAGCACCAAATGAGTTGTACATAACGACATACATACCCGGTGGTTGCCCAAGTAGTACAGATTGCATTCCCCTTGCTCTTCTCTCTTCTTTTTTCCAAAACAGTCTGCATTAAACACCAAAAAGTAAGTCCATGTTCGAGAATAGAGCAATAACAAACATTCTAAAACTGAGAATTAAATAGGAGGATTGAGAAGACAGAAGAAACAAAGCTACCAAAACAAACCCAACAATATTACATAGATCAACAACAATAGGAGTCCGTAACCATAATTTTAAAGTCTAATGGCATAACTTAGGTTCACACAAAAAATTTAACAAAAGACCGACTCTCTCATCGCTCAACTCCCAAATCCCTAATAGTCACCGTCGAAGTCACAATCTTCATTGGCACCCATGTTCTCGCCATCACCATTTGCAACATTGGTCGCATCTTCTTCATCCTCACTTAACAAATCATGATCATCAATACTGAACTCCTCCTCCACTTCCTCCACATCTTCAACTTGCTCATCTCCCACACTTGACGAAGACCCTCTACCTTGTTGGGTATGAGCAGCCCTATGAAAGTGACGACCTTGAAGCGCTTGTGATGCACCAACAGCTACATCAATATTGTCCCATGTCAGATCATGCATAAGTCCACGAGCATCTTGAGGTAGTTCCACCGTAGTGTCAGCCCATTCATTGTTCCAATCGAAATCTTCATTGATCAGAGGATCATAGTCTCTTTTACCCACATTCTAACGCCTCTTTTGGAACCTGCTTGCCATTTGTTGATTGTATGAAACAAATGCACAATCATTCAACATTTTGTGTTGTAGCATGTTCCTTTTCTTTGTATGGATCTACAAATAGCAATCAAACAATCAACAATAAATTAGCTTGTTAAAACTGAAATCAAATCAGCAGTTCGGCACATATAGGTGAGAAGAAGTCAGCTCACCCCCTCAAAGACACTCCAATTGCGCTGACACCCAAAAGATGATGCACAATGACTAACAATGCACTTTGCAAACCTTTGTAGATCAATTGTTCGGCCACCATATGAGTTCCACCAATCAAGTAAAAGGCAAAAGCATGCATATATTAAGCTACTATAATTTAATTGTCGAAAATGTATTTGCTGGAATTAAATTGCAGAAATTTAGTTGTTGAAATTTAAAACACTTACGAGGGTTCCTTGTCCCAATATTTTGCATCGCCATGAAACTACTAAAGGGGCCCCTTTGGTTCTCATAAAGAGCAACTTGCTGATTAAGTTTTTTACGAATCTCTTCATCTTCAATCATTTTTCCATGCACATCATTAAAACAGCCCCTTAGCTCCCCAACTAATTCATCATCTCCTCTCTTCATACTCGGATAAAACTTCCCTTGGTTAAGAAAGAGGGCAGCCCCATACAATGGATGGTCCATTTGATTCACCCAACGCTTCTCAACAATGGTCAATATCTTTTTTTAGCAAACTTTGCTAGTTGTTAGTACAAAAACCTTCCTTGATCTTCTCTTTTGCAAGAGCCATTAGTGCAGAAACCTCCGGCATGGCAGGCTTTACATCACCATCAACCACCCTTAGTACCGTGAGAAGTGGTGCTGAAGCTCTAAGGCAATCTAGTACTGTATTCCAAAACTCCATGGAAAGCACGATATCATGCACATCCATCCCAGTCTTTGAGGTAGCCAACTTCTTTGATTTCACCAACCTATCTGTATTAACAAATAGAGTTCTCAAGGCAGCCTTGTGTTTATACAAGTTCTTCAAAGTAAGGAAAGCTGTGGCAAAGCGAGTGGTTCTAGCTCTCACAAGACCCGCATTTGCAACATCCTTCATTGTAGCAAGAATCTTCCCATGCTTGTAAATAAATGTTGTGACACGCCTAGCACATGCAATGCAAGATTTAAAGGGCTTCAACTTTCCTCTATCTTCTAGCATAAGATCCAAGCAATGAGTTACATAAGGACTCCAATAAAGGGTTCGATGCCTCTCAATGAGGATACCACCTGCCCTCTTATAGTTGGCACCATTATCAGTCACAACTTGAACCACATTTTGTTTTCCTATTTCCTCAATCTTCCACTCTAGCAAATCAGCTATCAACTCTGCACTATGTGTGACTATTGATGCATCAATGGATTCAATGAAGTAAGTCCCTTCCGGGCTGTTGACAAGGAAGTTTATCAAGTGGCGCCCTCTCCTATCTGTCCATCCATCTGACATGAGTGTGCAACCATATTGCTTCCAAGCTTCCTCATGCTGCTTCCTCAAAGCACGTGTGTCTACAACAAGAGCATCAAGCAATGACCCACTCAACTCATATGGGGTAGGAGGCTTATAGCTAGACCCATATTGACAAGATGCCTCAATTGCAATCTCAAAATGCCTTGAGCTTGCAGCACTGAATGGTATTTTTGCCTCAGTGAACCACAAAGCCCACTCTTTACCCACAATATCTCTATCTGCTTTGGTCTTTGTGCTAGACTCCATGGTGTTTTGCAAACAACCAGAGTGCCTTTTATCTACAACATCCGCTGGCTTCTTTCGGAGCATGGAAACAATGGTCTTTTGGTTGTTGTTGGTCTCCTTTCCATTGCCTTCGGCTGCAACAGCAAGGTGGACATTAGTTTTACTCCTTTTATTCGCTGTTCCAGAACTTGGTTTTGGACAGGCTGTTGTTGTAGCTGAAGCAGCTACCTCCACCACCTCTTTCTCTCCACCATCATCATTTAACATTGACCTCTTCGCCCTTCACCCTTTTTGCAAAGCTTGCTCCAACTCAATCCTGATTAGGGTTGTTGTCTTGAGACATATCAAAGCATCACCATAAGCGCCCGCAAGATGCTCTTTCAACCTTGTTATACCTCCAGTCAACTTCCTTTTACAAAGATTACATGTGACAACTTCTCGGACAGAGTCCAATACCCATACTTCCAACCTAGATCATTTGACCTAAGTGGCTTCCGTGTAGGATCAAGCACCAGATCCATCTCAGCCTCACCGGCATCATCGGCATCACTAGTAGGTGCATCAGCCATTATGTCGGCCTGCACTTGAAAACAAGCATCAAGTCACTAAAAGAAAGGATTACTTTATAACAAGGACATGGATGGAGCATTAGAAGATACTAAAGTAATTAGCATGTAGCAATTCAACATAGAGAAGTGAGCTTAGCATATTATAATCGTTGCACATGGGCATGGCAATTACAAATTTAGCATTGACCAAAGTGTAAAATGGAATCATGTAATAAATTAATCAAAGCAACAACCACTAGCAATTAAGAACTAGCATCAACAGCAGTCTACAAGCTTCCAAACAATATATATACAACAGAAGGGCAACAAGTAGGAGTGCAGGACATGTACATCACACATTCAAATTTTAGAACAGAGGAAGGAAAACATAGAAGGAGCATGGGGAGGAAAAACAAGGAGGAGAGGGGGGAGGGGGCAGAGAGGTACCTTGATGGTGCCCTGATGCACGTAGAAGATTCCCTCTGGTGCTAGATTGGAGCTGAGTCGCTGCCCTGCAGCTGGATCTGGAGGGGAAAGAGGGGCGGCGGGAAGGAGGCCATGAGGGGAAAGGAGGTTGGGGAGGAGGGGAAAGGGGAGGAGGAGATCATGGCAGGGGCGGAGAGGAGGTGGTGCGAAGGCTGGAGCTTGCTGTCGGTGGATGGTCGCCGGAGAGGACGAGGTCGAGGTACGTAGCGCAAAACTCTCTCTCTCTCTCTCTCTCTCCTCTCTCTCTCTCTTTCTCTCTCTCTCCCGCAATGCTCTTCCCCCCAATCCCCTTTTCCTTCCCGCTGCTGGCAACTCGTTCCCGTGCGGGCCAATTTCTCCCGCCACTTGCTGCTGGATCTCGCGCGCCAGCACTCCTAGTCGCCCATGGCATCCTATTTCGCTTATGGTGGTTGAAGACGCGTCGTATGGACGATATATGGACGCCACAGGGGTATGGCAGACGCCACATGTCAAAAGGATTGCGAGTCTGGACACCTCAGCCTTCGACCATGCCAGAACTTTATATCGTCGTTATAGCGACGAGATAGCGATGCCATAAAAACATTGCCGGTAGCAACCCCATCTAGGATAGGTGGACTGCCGGCCTCCCCTCTTCCGGTCGGTATCTTGTCACGATTCTCCTGGCGCCTCCCCCTATCTGCATGATGCCGCCACCACGGGCCAATGCACCACTATCGTCGCACGCTCCGGCTCCACCACCAGTACCAGACCTCCTCATTTTGGGATCATGATGGCAGGGTTACAAACTCCACCGCCTATCGCTTTGGCAGGCCTGACTTATGGGGGTATTTTTACCCATATTCGAGGGTTTTCTCCCCTGCGTTCGGAGCAAGGGGAGGGGAGCTCAAGGACGACGCGCTCATTCTACAGCTGGTGCGTGACGAGGACCACGACCGTGGCCCTCGGAGTGGCCAACTCATCTTTGCGGAGGCGGCACCCCTATTCTCGCCGGGGTTTCCTTCACGGCCAGTGTACGATGCACCGGCTCTGGTAAGCTTCCATTAGTTCCCCTTGTAGATGAGTATAGTTATGGTTTTTAGCGTACTTCCAGTAATGGTCAGGGCAATGTTAGATTTGATTGTTCACAATGGATTGGATTGGATTCAATCCGATTCGATTTGATTCGATTAGGTTCGATCCGAACCCAGTACATTTGGGTTGAACTAGACCAATGCAAGTGTTGCTAATGCTTAGATGAGAATGTTGCTTCCTTAATCATGCTAGATTGATGAATTTGTTGTTGTTCTTGCCACATTGTTACTGCCTAAGGTAGATTGGTTTGTTCATGCCACATTGATACTGCCTACAATGCTACTATATAGTGTGTTGTGGGTGTTTTGATGTTGTTCTTTGAATGATCATGCTGTATAGTGGGTATGTTGCCACATTGATACTGCCTAGGCTACGTTTGCATGATGTAATGCTCGGATAATTAATACAGTAATCCAATGCTAATGATGCCATGTCACCACTGTTACTGTTGCTAATCTCGCGTTGGTTTAAATCCAGTTCAGATTCAAAATCAAAATAAAGTCAAACAAATAAATTTTCAAATGTCAAAACTAAAAAGTACAAGATGTGACAAACAATTTATACGTAATATTGGGGAAGAAACCACATTTTTATAAAGTGATTAAATACCCTAAAATAAATAAAATAGTGGCCTAAATAATTAATAAAATGCCATTTATAAATTATAAAATATTAAACTATTTTATTTAGGTGCCAAAATTATTTAGCGGTGGTATAATTAGTACTACTAATTTAGGTGCTATTTTTATGTTTTATAAAACAAAAACAAATTGGAAATAAAATAAAACAGAAAAGAAAAATAAGTAAAAAGAAAAACAAAACAAAACAAAGAAAAGAAAAGGCTTCCCCACCCCCCGGGCCTTGGCCCAACTTCCTCCCAGCCAGGCCGGCCCACCTGGCCTAGCCTGCCCACTGCGCCCCTCCCCGTTCACAGGGAGGTGTGGATGTAGCCCTCAAAAAAAGGGAGGCTTGGACATCGGCGATGGCCGCCACGGCACATAACGACGCTGTGGCGCCCATCCACCGCGCCCATGCCTACATATGGCCAGCGCCCCCTCCCCCATCGCCAAACTCTAGCTGTTCCCCACTCGCCCCCTCTGTGTGCCGCTCGCGCTCGACATCGTCGCGTTGCCCGTCAGTGGATGCCGCGCTCGTCTCCCTCGCCGCCGTCGCCGCCTCGTCCCCGACCTCCTCCTCTCCTCCGACGAGCCTCGCCGACCCCTCTACATGAAAACGGCCATCAGCCCCCTTTCCCCTCTCTCCCGTCCCTGCCGCTCGCCACGCTCGCCACTCCCGCACCTCCTCTACCTGCGTCCGGGCCGCACCGTCGCCTTCCCCTGCAGCTCGCTCGCACCCCGCCACCACCACCCCGTGTCGTCCGCTCCCTCGCTCCCTATCTCACCGCGTGCGCCCGCAACCCTAGCTCGCTTGCTGCTGCTCCCCCGTGCCGGCGCTCCTGCCCCATGCCTGCCTTCACAAACCCAAGCCATCCGTGCACGCTCTGCCCGCGCCGCTGCACCCCTACAGCCCTTGCTCCGGCTGGGCCGCGCCACCCACGTGCACTTGCTCTTCAGCTGGCGCGTGCCCGCCCTGCCACGCTCTGCTAGCCACAGTCGCCACTGCCGCCCTGCGCCCCGTCGCGCTACCCCACCGTGGACCGCGACCCCAGCTGGCCGCGCCCGGGTCCAACACCCAGTGCCCACGCTCGCTAACCCGCTAACCGCTTTAGTGGCCTCTTGTGCTACTAGCAGTTGGGGCCCACACCCCTATAAAAACAAAAATGAATAAAAAATGTAAAAAAATAAAAATAAATAAATAATTTTAATAAAATTAATTACTTAGATAATTAATTAACCTAATTAACTTAGTTAATTACTTAATTAACTTAGTTAATTTAGACATAATTAGGAAATTGCCCTAATGTCTCTAGATAGGAGGGCCTCACCCCCTGGCCCAGATGTCAGCCACAGTTTATCCTGCTGGGTACACTTTGTGGGTGCACTTAGCATCTTTTCTTTTAATTTTTGATTAGAAATAATTTCAGAAAATGGATAAAACTTTGAAAATTAATATTACCCCCGTCCCAAAATTCTTGTCTTAGGTTTGTCTAGACACGGATGTTTCTAACACTAAAATGTGACTAGATATATCCGTATTTAGATAAATTTAAGACAAGAATTTTGGGATGGAGGGAGTAAATAATCCATAACTCGGATGAAAATACTTTATACATGTAAGCTGCTCAGAAAAACATGATGATTCTGAATATGCACCCCGTTCATCTGTCACGTGCCTCAATCATAGCGGACATGAAATCGTCCCCTCCGTTTCATCTGTCCAAAAAATGCCTAACACCGGGAAAACTTTCCCGAATGTCCCCCCCCCCCTTTGTCTATGTCACCTAGTACTACGTTAGATCACCTCTGGCACTGCATATTGTCATGTCATGCATCATGATGCATCTGTTTGCATTATGTTTATTGTTTCTTTCCCCTCTTCTCTCCGGTAGACTCCAAGACTGCCGGCGACCCCCAGTTCGACTACGGTGTTGACGACCCCTCCTTCTCGGTAGAGCTTCCAGGCAAGCAAAACCCCCTTGATCATTATGATACCGCCTGCCCTTTCCCTCTACTACTTGCACTAGAGTAGTGTAGATGTTACTGTCTTATCGGTTTGACTCTATACTACTGCATATCCTGTCTTTACTACTAATTTTGATACCTTTACCTGCAATCATAAATGCTTACTATAGGATGCTAGTATTCCATCAGTGGCCCTAAAGTCTTGTCCATCTGCCATGCTATACTATCGGGTTGTGATCACGTCGGGTGATGATCACGGGTATATATTTATATACATACTATACATGATACATGTTGTGACTAAAGTCAGGTCAGCTCATAGAGTACCCCGCGATTTATTCACGGACTGGGGGTTGAAAGGACATGTTTCCCGACGGCCCCCTAAGTGAGTTTTTGTGGAGGAGCGACAGGGCAGGTTGAGACACCTAGGAGAGAGGTGGGCCTGGCCCCTGGTCAATGTCCGCGGTTATTACTTAATAACACAACTAACGAGTTTGGATTTTTGATCTGAGTTGGTCGTTGACCTATACGCACTAACCACCACGCGGGAACAGTTATGGGCACTTGGTACCGTATGTATCAGCCGAAGCTCTTCAGACGTCAACGACTGAGCGGCGCGCGCCCGGGTGGTCCGCATAAGCAACTGCCTTGTATAAGGAGGTCGCCAGGACTGATCCCGGCCGCCCACGCAACGTGCAGGAGTGCAAAGGGCAACGGGCCCAAGACCCATGCGTGCATAGGATGTAGACCGACGGGCTGGCCTCTCTGTCAAGCCTAGGTAGGGCTACGGCGTGTTGATCTTTTGAGGCCAGGCGTGACCCAGGAAAGTGTGTCCGGCCAGAGTGATCGAGTGTGTTGGGTAATGTGGTGCACCTGTGCAGGAAAGTTGATCTATTCGAATAGACGTGTCCACAGTAAGAGGACGACCTGGAGTTGTATTTCGACCTCTTACAACTAAAACCGGATACTTAATGAAATACACCTAGATAAGTGTCAGACACAACCCGGTGATCGCTCTCCCACAGGGCGACAAGGGGAGGATCGCCGCGTAGGATTATTGCTATACGATGATACTCCCTCCTTCCCATAATGTAAGATGTTTTTTGATACTACACTAGTATCAAAAAACGTCTTACATTATGGGACGGATGGAGTACTTGTTAACTTACTAGCTAGCTACTCTCTTCTACTGCTTCAAGATGAAGGCTGCCAGAAGCGTAGTCTTCGATAGGACTAGCTTCTCCCCCTCTTATCCCGGCATTCTGCAGTATAGTCCACAGATACTACCCCCTTTGTTGACACCAAAGCATATGTAGTATAGATTTGATGTAAGTCTTGCGAGTACTTTGGATGAGTACTCAAGGTTGTTTTGCTACCTCTTTTCCCTCTATACACAATTGTTGCGATCAGATGGCGGATCCAGGAGCCAGCTACCACCGCCGACGGCTTCTACTACCCCGAGGATGCCTACTACTACATGGAGGCCGGCGACGACCAAGAGTAGTTAGGAGGCTCCTAGGCAGGAGGCCTTGCCTTTTCGACCGTTGCTACTTTTCTGCTAGCCATCTTATGCCAACTTGTTTACTTTATGTTTGTACTCAAATATTGTTGCTTCCGCTGAATCATTTGTATTTGAGCCCTCGAGGCCCCTGGCTTGTAATATAAAGCTTGTATGACTTTAATTTGTGTCTAGAGTTGTGTCGTGATATCTTCCCATGAGTCCTTGATCTTGATCGTACACATTTGCGTGTATGATTAGTGTACGATTGAATCGGGGGCGTCACACATGATCAACACAGGACAATGCATGTGCATGCTAGTAGGATAAATCTAAATGCCAAAAACAGTAGTAGAACAAATTTGAGCACGTGCATTTGCCAAGTGTCATGATCTAATGGTAGCACTGATCATTGGCATTTGCACTTGTGTAGTGCTATGATATGATGATAGCACGACTCAAATGCAACTGCCACTAATCAGCAGTAGATGCAAATGATCAGTGCCAATGATCATCACTACTTTGTTGACCATCGTCCACTTTACTGACAAGATAATGAAGACGGGGTGGGACACAACCAATGGTGGTGCGTAGGTCATCGTCAGTACCGAGACTGCCAAGGACCTCACCCCCACAAACTGTTGGCTGAAGAGAAAGGAGGTTCCGGGCAGGGTGGTGGCCATGAGCATGCTGCTCGACGCTGGCAGGAGGCCGAGGATCAGCCATGAGGAGGGCGCACAAGAGCCTATCATGTTCTATATTTAGATCAATGACCAAGAGGACATCACCATGCTGGTCATCCCGGCTGCCTTCAGGCTCGTGATGAAGTAATGGCTGGTCGTTGCTACGTCTTGAGCTTGCATTGGTTTTCCTTGAAGAGGAAAGGGTGATGCAGCAATAGTAGCGTAAGTATTTCCCTTAGTTTTTGAGAACCAAGGTATCAATCTTGTAGTAGGCTCCTCAAAAGTCCCACGCACCTACACAAACAAACAAAGAACTCGCAACCAACGCAATAAAGGGGTTGTCAATCCCTTCACGGCCACTTGCAAAAGTGAGATCTGATAGAGATAGTATGATAAGATAAATATATTTTTCGTATTTTATAATATAGATGCAAAAAGTAAAGATGCAAATAAAAGTAGATTGGAAGTTTATATGATAAGAGATGGACCCGGGGGCCATAAGTTTCACTAGAGGCTTCTGTCAAGATAGCATAAGTATTACGGTGGGTGAACAAATTACTATCGAGCAATTGATAGAAAAGCGAATAATTATGAGATTATCTAGGCATGATCATGTATATAGGCATCACGTCTGCAACAATTAGACCGACTCCTGCCTGCATCTACTACTATTACTCCACACATCGACCGACTCCTGCCTGCATCTAGAGTATTAAGTTCATAAAGAACAGAGTAACGCATTAAGCAAGATGACATGACGTAGAGGGATAAACTCAAGCAATATGATATAAACCCCATTATCCTCGATGGCAACAATACAATACGTGCCTTGCTGCCCCTGCCACTAGTACAGAACCGGCCTTTAGTGCCGGTTCGTGACGGCCTTTAGTGCCGGTTCGTGAACCGGCACTAAAGAGTGGGGACTAAAGGTCCCCTCCCTTTAGTACCGGTTCGTCACGAACCGGCGCTAAAGTGCCACCACGTGGCACGAGCCAGGCCCATTTGCGTGTAGGGCATTATTACCGGTTGGTAACACCAACCGGTACTAAATGTTTAGGTGTTTTTTTTAAATTTTCTTTAATTTTGTGTTTTCAATTTAATTTAGTGATTGTTTTACATTATAATGAGTTGTTAAATCATTAGGTGAAAGTACCGTGGATTAGTTTCGACTGGATGCATTATTGGATATCTCTAGCTAGCTAACTAGCTAAGTGATCAAGTATATATATATGCCATATCCATATTATACTTGATCAACTATAATATATACGAATATGGCATATACTTGATCACTTAGGTAGGATCCATCCAGCTGAAACTAATCTGCGGTTTCTTTCATTAAATGATATAATAGCTCATCATCATCATCATATTAATCATCATAGTCATGCATTACGCTAGCTATCTAATCACCACCAGCACTACTAGGTCAAAGAAGAAACATTCACTTGTACCAGAAGCAAAAATATCATCGAGTTCAACATGATTGTCATGATATTATAAGTGTTCGTATATAACACCACAAAAGCAAATCACTTAAGTTCATAACGAAGAACACGGACATGAAAGGATAAGTACTAATTAAGAGTAGCATGAACTAGCTAAATCACTCCTGCTAGCTACTCTCTCTCTGGTAAAATAGCATAGAACATGTATAGCTCTCCTGATTGATCATACTGGAGCATGCAGATGAACCTGTCTCCTAATCGTGGGCTGCGCTTCTCATTGCTGCCCCCTAGTACTTCTCTGCGATCATTAACAATTTTCCTCCAATCTTTCACTATTAAGCATTCATCGCTTCTAGAAATCCTGAATGCATTCATGTGCAATGCAGGATATCTTGGCCATAAGCTAACAATTGACATGTGACCTTTAGTCTCGATCCCCTGAGGCACAACTTTCATTGGGAGTCCCTGTTGAAGAACATCATATAGTACTTAATTAATATACTTAGCAATGAAAGTTTAGCAAAAAAATTATGTATGCAAAATATGCACTGAGGACAAATAGTAAATATCTTACCATCATTCCTAAATAGATGTGACCGTAGTTCAATACCATCACTATTGGTCGCACATTTTGAGTACTAACATTTCTAAGTGCAGGAAGAAAATTTGTCTTGACAGTATGAAGATCCTCAAGCCATGAAACATAATAACTTATCTCCTCGCAGTTTAGTTCAGCTCCGGGACAGTAGTAGGTCCTGTCTACCAAGCGCCGGACATGTTTGGTTGAATGGAGATAAGATGTCAATAGAAATTAGTTGTCAGTTATTTTTGAATAAGCAATATCAAAGACAAAAATATAGTTGAGAAGAACTCACATAATGGTAGAACTGGAGGCGTCTGCACATCGACCCATATGTCTCTATTACCTTCAATATCATCTTCCGAACGAATATCAAAGGTGATAACCATACCAGGCTCAAATGCATAAGCCTTGCATAGTGCTTGCCAAGTTTTGCATTCAAAATAGGTGTACGTGTGTGCATTGTATACTTTGACATTGAAAGTATAACCATCATGCTCAGTTTTCAGGTAAGCTCTCTTTACCTCCATAGTTTCCATATCTTTGAAACCTATCTTATCCAAGACAAAAATTCTTGCATGGCAGGGGATGCGCTAGTAGAATAGTGAAAATTAAAAATTATAAGTCAGGCAAATGAAGCATATATAAGTCATGCTTAATTACGAAAACAGACTTGTCGTTGTGACTTACTGTATCGAATTCGAAGGTCTCATCCAGCTTGATGCTGAATCGCCTACCATCAACAAGGAAATTTCTGTCGCACTACCATCAACAAGGTCACCTCCCGCCAAGTCATTTGAACCGGCACTAATGGGCGCATTAGTGCCGGCTCATATGCGAACCGGTACTAATGTTTCTCATATTAGGTCCTTTTTCTACTAGTGTGCTGTCACTGGGAAAGGACACGGCAAGATTGAACCCAAAGCTAAGCACTTCTCCCATGGCAAGAAAGATCAATCTAGTAAGCCAAACCAAACTGATAATTCGAAGAGACTTGCAAAGATAACTCAATCATACATAAAAGAATTCAGAGGAGATTCAAATATTTCTCATAGATAAACTTGATCATAAACCCACAATTCATCGGGTCTCGACAAACACACCGCAAAAAGAGTTTACATCGAATAGATCTCCACAAGAGAGGGGGAGAACATTGTATTGAGATCCAAAAAGAGAGAAGAAGCCATCTAGCTAATAACTATGGACCCGAAGGTCTGTGGTAAACTACTCACAACTCATCGGAGGGGCTATGGTGTTGATGTAGAAGCCCACTATGGCCGATTCCCCCTCTGGCGGAGCGCCGGCGAAGGCTCCAAGATGGGATCTCGCAGATACAGAAGGTTACAGCGGTGGAAATTGTGTTTCGTTGGCTGCCTGGATGTTTTCGGGGTACGTAGGCTTATATAGGAGGAAGAAGTACGTCGGTGGCCGCCTGAGGGGCCCATGAGACAGGGGGCGCGCCCTGTAGGGGTGGGCGCGCCCTCCCCTCTCGTGGCTGCCTCGGCTGCTTCTTGACTTGCACTCCAAGTCCTCTGGATCACGTTCGTTCCAAAAATCACGCTCCCGAAGGTTTCATTCCATTTGATATTCCTTTTCTTCAAAATACTGAAATAGGCAAAAAAAACAGCAATACGGGCTGGGCCTCCGGTTAGTAGGTTAGTCCCAAAAATGATATAAATGTGTAAAATAAAGCCCATAAACATCCAAAAGGGGTAATATAATAGCATGGGGCAATCAAAAATTATAGATATGTTGGAGACGTATCAAGCATCCCCAAGCTTAATTCCTGCTCGTCCTCGAGTAGGTAAACAGTAAAAACAGAATTTTTGATGTGGAATGCTACCTAGCATAATTCTCAATGTAATTTTCTTTATTGTGGCATGAATGTTCAGATCCAAATGATTCAAAATAAAAGTTCATACTGAGAAAAGAAATAGTAACACTTCAAGCATACTAATCAAAGTAATCGTGTCTTCTCAAAATAACATGGCAAAAGAAAGTCCATCCCTACAAAATCATATAGTTAGGCTATGCTTCATTTTCGTCACACAAAGATGTTCCCAACTTCTATACCCTCGATGACAAGCCAAGCAATTGTTTCATACTTAAATAATCTCAAACTTTTTCAATCTTCACGCAATACATGAGCGTGAGCCATGGATATAGCACTATGGGTGGAATAGAATATGATGATGGGGATTATATGGAGAAGACAAAAAAAGAGAAAGTCTCACATTGACGAGGATAATCAACGGGCTATGGAGATGCCCATCAATTGATGTCAACATGAGGAGTAGGGAGTGCCATGCAACGGATGCACTAGAGCTAAAAATGAATGCTCAACAAAAGAAAACTAGTGTGTGTGCATCCAACTTGCTTGTTCACAAAGACCTAGGGCATTTGAGGAAGCCCATCGTAGGAATATACAAGCCAAGTTCTATAATGAAAAATTCCCACTAGTATGAAAAAGGCAACCTATGAGACTCACTATATGAAAAACATGGTGCTACTTTGAAGAACAATATATGAGACTCACTACATGAAGAACAAAGTGCTACTTTGAAGCACAAGTGTGGAAAAAGAGATAGTAACATTGCCCCTTTTATTTATTTTTATTTTTTGTTTTTTTCCTTTTTGGGCCTTTCTTTTTTTTCTTTTGGCCTTTCTTTTTTTTCTTTTTTTCTTTGGGAAATGCTCTAATAATGATGACCACCACTCTTCTGTTGATTACAACATATGAATTTCAACTCAAAACTAGAACAAGATATGACTCTATATGAATGCCTCCGGCGGTGTACCGGGATGGTGCAATGAATCAAGAGTGACATGTATGAAAATTATGCATGGTGGCTTTGCCACAAATACGATGTCAACTACATGATCATGCAATGGCAATATGGCAAAAGTAAAGTATGCCATGATGATGATGAACGGAACGGTGGAAAGTTGCATGGCAATATATCTCGGAATGGCTATGGAAATGCCATAATAGGTAGGTAAGGTGGCTGTTTTGAGGAAGATATAAGGAGGTTTATGTGTGATAGAGCGTATCGTATCACAGGGTTTGGATGCACCGGCGAAGTTTGCACCAACTCTCAAGGTGAGAAAGGGCAATGCACGGTACCGAAGAGGCTAGCAATGGTGGAAAGGTAAAAGTGCGTATAATCCATAGACTCAACATTAGTCAAAAGAACTCATATACTTATTGCAAAAATTTAGAACTCATCAAAAATCAAGCACTACGTGCATGCTCCTAGGGGGATAGATTGGTAGGAAAGAACCATCGCTCGTCCCCGACCACCACTCATAAGGATGCACAAGCCAGGTACACTTCATGTTTCAAATTTGTTACACAACTTTAACCATACGTGCATGCTACGGGACTTGCTAACTTCAACACAAGCATTCTTTAAATTCATAACCACCCAACTAGCATGACTTTAATATCACTACCCCCATATCTCAAAACAATTATCAAGTATCAAATTGATCATCGCATCCAATTCACTTTCTATGATAGTTTTTATTATACCCAACTTGGATGCCTACCATTCTAGGACCAATTTTATAACCATGGCAAATACCATGCTGTTCTAAAATACTATCAAAATAATATAAGTGAAGCATGAGAGACTAGCAATTTCTACAAAAATAAGCCACCGCCGTGCTCTAAAAGATATAAGTGAAGCACTAGAGCAAAAACTATCAAGCTCAAAAGATATAAGTAAAGCACATAGCATATTCTAATAAATTCAATAAAGTAGGCTTCTCCCAAAAAGGTGTGTACAGCAAGGATGATTGTGGTAAACTAAAAAGCAAAGACTAATATAATACACGACGCTCCAAGCAAAACACATATCATGTGGCGAATAAAAATATAGCTCCAAGTAAAGTTACCAATGAATGAAGACGAAAGAGGGGATGCCTTCCCGGGGCATCCCCAAGCTTAGGCTTTTGGATATTCTTGAATATCTTGGGGTGCCATGGGCATCCCCAAGCTGAGGATTTTTCCACTCCTTATTCCATATTCCATCAAAGCTTTTCCCAAAACTTGAAAACTTCACAACACAAAACTCAACAGAAAATCTTATAAGCTCCGTTAGTGAAAGAAAACAAAACCACCACATAAGGTACTGTAATGAACTCATTATTTATTTATTTTGGTGTTAAACCTACTGTATTCCAACTTCTCTATGGTTTATAAACTATTTTACTAGCCATAGATGCATCAAAATAAGCAAACAACACACGAAAAACAGAATCTGTCAAAAATAGAACAGTTTGTAGCAATCTGTAACTAACGCAAACTTCTGGAACTCTAAAAATCCTACCAAAATAGGAAGTCCTGGAAAATTTGTCTATTGATCAGCAGCAAAAAGAATCAATGCAAAAGCACGTTTCTGTGATTTAGCAAAACTAAATTCGTGCGTGCAAAGTTTCTGTTTTTCAGCAGAATCAAATCAACTATCATCATAGGTTATCCTATAGGTTCTACTTGGCACAAACACTAATTAAAAGATAAAAGCACATATAAACAGAAGGTAGATGCAAATTTATTACTAAACAGGAATAAAAACAAAAAACACAAATAAAATTGGGTTGCCTCCCAACTAGCGCTATCGTTTAACGCCCCTAGCTAGGCATAAAAGCGAAGATAAATCTAAGTAGTGCCATCATTGATTTTCAGTTTTTTAGCGGAGTCATGCTCGAATCCGGGAGGTTCTTTCCGCTTCCCTTCATACTCGGAAATTTTTTGATCTAAAGAATCCAACCGCTTATTACAAAGAGTAATCAACATATTCATGCGGTGAAGATTCCTGCTAACACTTTTGAGAGGCTCAAGAGACTTTTGTAAAAATTTTGTTACTTCGCAAATATTTCCAAACACTTGCGTTTCTTCTTGGGTAGGATTCAATCCTCCCTTTTGAGGTAGTGTTCCCACTATTCCCTCTATAATTTCATGCGCAATACTAGGATCAATTTCAATAAAATTTCCCTTGGCAATGCAATCCAAGAGTTGTCTATGCGTCATATTTAACCCAACATAAAAATTGCAAAGAAGAATTCTAAAGTTCACCTCTAGGGTGCATTTGCGATAAGATTCCATCATCCTATACCAAGCATCTTTTAAATTTTCTCCTTGCCTTTTCTTGAAGTGAAGAACTTCAAACTCGGGAGACATAGGAGCGGATAAGGAACTAGACATAATGACAAGCAAACAAAAGGCAAGCGAAAGAGAGAGAGATTGGGAAAGAAAGGGCAAATAAAACGGCAAGGGTGAAGTGGGGGAGAGGAAAACGAGAGGCAAATGGCTAATAATGTAAATGCGAGGGAGATGAGTTTGTGATGGGTACTTGGTATGTCTTGACTTGAGCGAAGACCTCCCCGGCAACGGCGCCAGAAATCCTTCTTGGTATGTCTTGAGCTTGCGTTGGTTTTCCTTGAAGAGGAAAGGGTGATGCAGCAATAGTAGCATAAGTATTTCCCTCAGTTTTTGAGAACTAAGGTATCAATCCAGTAGGAGGCTCCTCAAAAGTCCCACGCACCTACACAAACAAACAAAGAACTCGCAACCAACGCAATAAGGGGGTTGTCAATCCCTTCACGGCCACTTGCGAAAGTGAGATCTAATAGAGATAGTGTGATAAGATAAATACATTTTTGGTATTTTATAATATAAATGCAAAAAGTAAAGATGCAAATAAAAGTAGATTGGAAGTTTATATGATAAGAGATGGACCCGGGGACCATAGGTTTCACTAGAGGCTTCTCTCAAGATAGCATAAGTATTACGGTGGGTGAACAAATTACTGTCGAGCAGTTGATAGAAAAGCGAATAATTATGAGATTATCTAGGCATGATCATGTATATAGGCATCACGTATGCAACAAGTAGACTGACTCCTGCCTGCATCTACTACTATTACTCCACACATCGACCGACTCCTGCTTGCATCTAGAGTATTAAGTTCATAAAGAACAGAGTAACGCATTAAGAAAGATGACATGATGTAGATGGATAAACTCAAGCAATATGATATAAACCCCATCTTTTTATCCTCGATGGCAACAATATAATACGTGCCTTGCTGCCCCTCCTGTCACTGGGAAAGGACACCACAAGATTGAACCCAAAGCTAAGCACTTCTCCCCTGGCAAGAAAGATCAATCTAGTAGGCCAAACCAAACTGATAATTCGAAGAGACTTGCAAAGATAACTCAATCATACATAAAAGAATTCAGAGGAGATTCAAATATTTCTCATAGATAAACTTGATCATAAACCCACAATTCATCGGATCTCGACAAACACACCGCAAAAAGAGTTTACATCGAATAGATCTCCACAAGAGAGGGGGAGAACATTGTATTGAGATCCAAAAAGAGAGAAGAAGCCATCTAGCTAACAACTATGGACCCGAAGGTCTGTGGTAAACTACTCATAACTCATCAGAGGGGCTAAGGTGTTGATGTAGAAGCCTCCGTGGTCGATTCCCCCTCCGGCGGAGCGCCGGCGAAGGCTCCGAGATGGGATCTCACGGATACAGAAGGTTACGACGGTGGAAATTGTGTTTCGTTGGCTGCCTGCATGTTTTCGGGGTACATAGGCTTATATAGGAGGAAGAAGTACGTAGATGGCCGCCCGAGGGGCCCACGAGACAGGGGGCGCGCCCTGTAGGGGTGGGCGTGCCCTCCCCTCTCATGGACTCCTCGGCTGCTTCTTGACTTGCACTCCAAGTCCTCTGTATCACGTTCGTTCCAAAAATCATGCTTTCAAAGGTTTCATCCTGTTTGGACTCCGTTTGATATTCCTTTTCTTCGAAATACTGAAATAGGCAAAAAAACAGCAATACGGGCTGGGCCTCCGGTTAGTAGGTTAGTCCCAAAAATGATATAAATGTGTACAATAAAGCCCATAAACATCCAAAAGGGGTAATATAATAGCATGGAGCAATCAAAAATTATAGATACATTGGAGACGTATTAGTCGTCAACCCTCCTTGCGTCATGAACATCTCTGCCAACAAGTGGTGCGAGTTCTGGGTCCAGGTGCAGATCTTCAATGGGCACATGGTGCTCGGACATGGCTATGAGTACTTCTGCCGGCGACACAAGATCGTCCCCGGTGACCTGTTCGTCCTGCGGCTTTCCACCGATCCATGTGTTGTTCATTGGACCTTATACATCACTATGTATTCTTTTATTTGACTTCTCAATCAAGATAATTCAATATTTCATCCATATGAAGATTATTTCCCGATATAAACAAGTAGTGCCACATTTAAGTGGAGCTCATCGGTCTTCTCAAGACGTTTAGCATTAATGTTATAAATTTTCAAATCAAGATTCACGAGTAAACCCTCAAAATCTGAGGTAAATCCAAACTTATTCTTATAACCACTTCAACAACTATTGTTCAAAACTTTATAAAAGTATCCATCGCATAATCCAAAACATAATGTCTTGCACAACTCTGGAACGTAATAACTATTATTCGATCCTAAGATAAATCTTGAAGATAGACCCATCAGTCTCAAGTGGCGATCCCATCACCATCCTTGACTAGCATCACATCTTTATTTATTCTCAACTTGTGAGCTTTCTGTAGTCCCTGCATCAGGTTGCAAACAAGAGCAATCGATCAGTATCAAATACATGTGACATACAGAAACAAGGAAAACAACAGTAACTTTGTATAACTTTTATACCTCTATTGGAAGAACCGTTCTTCTTATCCGCCAAGTACTTCTTTATGTCACTCGGATAAGCTGTATTATTGAACCATACAAAACAACAAGCGATAAAACCAAAGACAGATAAAGCAGCTAAACTATAAGACAAGTAAGCTTCTCCAGACCATACAAATGCACGGCGAGCCCATGCGAAGGGTTTGGTTAAAATATGCCAAATTCCGCCAAATACACAAATAAAACCCAACCATACATGCCCACCAATTATATCTTCTAAATCATCTACACTAACAATCCACCCTTCTCCACCAAAAGGAGATTTTAGTAAATAACCAAATATAACACTGGGACTAAGGGTCAAATTGGTAATTTTTCTTACATCTCCCCCCCCCCCAGGGGCCCAGGTATCATATACACCGCCAAAATAAAGAGCCTTGAGTACTAGAAGAAAAGCACCTAGACCTAACAAAATTAAGTGAATACCCAAAATTGTAGTCATTTTATTTCTATCTTTCCAGACATAACCAAAGAATGGAAAAGATTCCTCAAGAGTCTCGGGTCCCAGAAGCGCGTGATAAATGCCACCGAAGCCTAAGACTGCGGAGGAAATTAGGTGAAGTACGCCAGATACAAAGTACGGAAAAGTATCTAGAACTTCCCCCCTGGCCCTACTCCCCAACCTAGAGTAGCTAAGTGTGGAAGTAAAATCAACCCTTGTTCATACATGGGCTTTTCTGGTACGAAATGGGCCACTTCAAATAGGTTCATTGCTCCGGCCCAGAATACGATTAATCCGGCATGGGCTACATGAGCTCCAAGTAGTTTACCGGACAAATTGATAAGTCTGGCATTCCCAGCCCACCAAGCAAAGCCGGTGGTTTCTTGGTCACGACCAGCTAAAACGAAAGTTCCATTAAAGAGCGTTTCCACGTGGTAGAACCTCCTCAGGGAATATAAGATTTTCATGAGGCTGATCCTGAGCTGCCATCCACGCACGAATACCCTCATTTAAAAGAATATTTTTGGTGTAGAAAGTCTCAAATTCAGGATCTTCCGCTGCACGGATTTCCTGGGAAACAAAGTCATAGGCACGTAAGTTCAGAGCCAAGCCAACTACGCTAATAGCACTCATCCATAAACCGGTGACGGGTACAAATAGCATAAAGAAATGTAACCAACATTTATTGGAAAAAGCAACACCAAAGATTTGGGACCAAAAGCGGTTAGCAGTGACCATTGAATAAGTTTCTTCAGCTTGAGTTGGGTTAAAAGCACGGAAGGTATTTGCACCATCACCGTCCTCAAATAGAGTGTTTTCTACGGTCGCTCCATGAATAGCGCATAGCAGAGCCGCACCTAATACTCCGGCAACTCCCATCATATGAAATGGGTTCAACGTCCAATTATGAAATCCTTGGAAGAAAAGGATGAATCGAAATATCGCTGCTACGCCAAAACTCGGCGCAAAGAACCAACCAGATTGCCCCAGTGGATAAATAAGGAATACAGAAACAAAAACAGCAATTGGACCAGAGAATGAGATTGCATTATAAGGCCGCAATTGAATAGACCGAGCAAGTTCAAATTGGCGTAACATGAAACCTATTAGTGCAAAAGCCCCGTGGAGAGCTACAAAAGTCCATAGACCGCCTAATTGACACCAACGAGTAAAATCTCCTTGTGCTTCGGGCCCCCATAGTAGCAACAAAGAGTGTGCTAAACTATTGGCAGGGGTAGAAACTGCTACGGTTAAGAAATTACAACCTTCCAAATAGGAACTAGCCAATCCATGGGTATACCAAGAAGTTACAAAAGTTGTCCCTGTAAACCAACCCCCTAAAGCGAAATAAGCACAAGGAAAGAGCAATAGGCCAGACCATCCTACAAAAACGAAACGGTCCCTTCGTAACCAGTCATCCATAGTATCAAATAGATCATTTTCTTCTTTAGGAATTCTACCAAGGGCTATAGTCATAGTGATCCTCCTATTCAATTACTTCAACCATTTCCGAGCACCTCATATCACTTTCCAAGGCATATGATAGTTTTATCATCTGTGGACGATTTCTTTCTCGTTCAATGCCCTTTTTCAATGGTCTCGAAGAGAGAAATTTCCCATTTTTATCTATGGAGTCACAACCGAGGTCGTGGTAAATCCATGAATTTGATTCGATTTGTTTTTCTTATACTATTTGTTTTTCTTATACTATAGAAATAGAAATAAATTTTTTTCTTATACTATAGAAAGAAATAAACCTTTGAATTCAGCATTATTCCAAGACTCCTATTTCAAAGTCTATCTTTTAAGGGAAAAATGAAAATAAAAGTAACCCTTCTTTTCCCATTCCCTCTCTATTGCATGGGTGGAAGAACTAAAATAGAGGATTCTGAAAAAAAAGGACCTTCGAAATCCAATTTTATGTGTAGCGCAAAGGAGTTGCGATTTCTTCTTATTCCTATAGAACATCTAGTAACAAGAATATGAAATCGTAAATAGCGAAAAATTCTTGTCTTGCGCGGTCTAAGTCTAAGGAAATAAAAAAAATTTGCTTATACAATTTCATCTACATCGAATTTATATATCAGAATAGCGGATAGAGGCATCATTAAAGGAGTCAGGTCTACTTACTTTATGCTTCTTTCCAATTTTATGGTGGATTTGATAAGAACCCTTTTTGCTTTCTTGATAAATAATCGACAAAAAAAGCGTTTTTTTTATATAACCTGCTTGTTTTATTATAATTATAACAAGTCCTATATGGAAATGCCCGCTAAAGAGAAAATCTATTTGATTGTCTCTCGGCCAATATCGATTTTTAGAAAGAAAAAACAAGAATTTTCTTCTTTTTTTATTAACATTAAGAAAAAAGAATATAACTAAAATGGAATTGGCAATATAATTTTTATAGACTTTTGAAAGAAAAAAAAGGGGTTTTTTTGCAACCATTATTTCTTATTTCTTGCCTATATCATATCACGGAAACCTTTCGCTTTGGAACGTGGAGAGATGGCTGAGTGGACTAAAGCGGCGGATTGCTAATCCGTTGTACAATTTTTTTGTACCGATATAATAGAACATAGCCATTCCAATTTGACTACCTCTACGGGATAGACCTCAACAGAAAACTGTTGAGTAACGGCAGCAAGTGATTGAGTTCAGTAGTTCCTCATAGAAAATTATTGGCTCTAGAGATATGGTAATATGGAGAAGACAAAATTGTTTGAAGCACGCACAGAACCGGAAGCGCCCCTTGTTTCAAAGAGAGGAGGACAGGTTATTCACATTTAATTTGATGGTCAGAGGCAAATTGAAAGCTAAGCAGTGGTAATTAAGACCCCCGGGGGAAAATAGGGATGTCTCCTACGTTACCCATAATATGTGGAAGTATCGACGTAATTTCATAGAGTCATTCGATCTGAATGCTACATGAAGAACATAAGCCAGATGACGGAACGCAGAGACCTAGGATGTAGAAGATCATAACATGAGCGATTCGGCAAATTTGGATTCCTTTCCTATATATCCACTCATGTGGTACTTCATCATATGATTCATATAAGATCCATCTGTCTAGAGATCGTCATATACATCTAGAAAGTCGTATGCTTTGGAAGAAGCTTGTACAGTTTGGGAAGGGGTTTTTTGAGAGAAAAGAAGAATCTACTTCAACCGATATGCCCTTAGGCACGGCCATGCATAACATAGAAATCACACGTGGAAGGGGTGGGCAATTAGCTAGAGCAGCAGGTGCTGTAGCGAAACTCATTGCAAAAGAGGGTAAATCGGCCACTTTAAGATTACCATCTGGGGAGGTCCGTTTAGTATCCCAAAACTGCTTAGCAACAGTCGGACAAGTGGGTAATGTTGGGGTGAACCAAAAAAGTTTGGGTAGAGCCGGATCTAAGTGTTGGCTAGGTAAACGCCCCGTAGTAAGAGGGGTAGTTATGAACCCTGTGGACCACCCCCATGGGGGCGGTGAAGGGAAAGCTCCCATTGGTAGAAAAAAACCCACAACCCCTTGGGGTTATCCTGCGCTTGGAAGAAGAACTAGGAAAAGGAAAAAATATAGCGATAGTTTTATTCTTCGTCGCCGTAAGTAAATACGTAACTAGGAATATGGAAAATTGCATTTTTGGAATTTGCAATAATGCGATGGGCGAACGACGGGAATTGAACCCGCGCATGGTGGATTCACAATCCACTGCCTTGATCCACTTGGCTACATCCGCCCCTTATCCAGCTAAAGGATTTTTTTCCTTTTTCCATTGATCATTATTCTATTTATTCTGACCTCCGTACTTCGATCGAGATATTGGACATAGAATGCCACTCTTTAAAAACGAAAAAAGGAGTAATCAGCTGTGACACGAAAAAAAACGAATCCTTTTGTAGCTCATCATTTATTGGCAAAGATAGAAAAGGTCAATATGAAGGAGGAGAAAGAAACAATAGTAACGTGGTCCCGGGCATCTAGCATTCTACCCACAATGGTTGGCCATACAATCGCGATTCATAATGGAAAGGAACATATACCTATTTACATAACAAATCCTATGGTAGGTCGCAAATTGGGGGAATTCGTGCCTACTCGGCATTTCACGAGTTATGAAAATGCAAGAAAGGATACTAAATCTCGTCGTTAACTGAATTCTGAATAGAAAGATTAAGAAGAAAAAAAAGATTCAAAATAAAGACAGAAATACCCAATATCTTGCTAGAACAAGATATTGGGTATTTCTGTCTTTTCTTTCTTCAAAAATTCTTATATGTTAGCAGAAAAACCTTATCCATTAATAGATGGAACTTCAACAGCAGCTAAGTCTAGAGGGAAGTTGTGAGCATTACGTTCGTGCATTACTTCCATACCAAGGTTAGCACGGTTGATGATATCAGCCCAAGTATTAATAACGCGACCTTGACTATCAACTATAGATTGGTTGAAATTGAAACCATTTAGGTTGAAAGCCATAGTACTAATACCTAAAGCAGTGAACCAGATTCCTACTACAGGCCAAGCAGCCAAGAAGAAGTGTAAAGAACGAGAGTTGTTGAAACTAGCATATTGGAAGATTAATCGGCCAAAATAACCATGAGCAGCCACAATATTATAAGTTTCTTCCTCTTGACCAAATTTGTAACCCTCATTAGCAGATTCATTTTCAGTAGTTTCCCTGATCAAACTAGAGGTTACCAAGGAACCATGCATAGCACTGAATAGGGAACCGCCGAATACACCAGCTACACCTAACATGTGGAATGGATGCATAAGGATGTTGTGCTCTGCCTGGAATACAATCATAAAGTTGAAAGTACCAGAGATTCCTAAAGGCATACCATCAGAAAAGCTTCCTTGACCAATAGGGTAAATCAAGAAAACAGCAGTAGCAGCTGCAGCAGGAGCTGAATATGCAACAGCAATCCAAGGACGCATACCCAGACGGAAACTAAGTTCCCACTCACGACCCATATAACAAGCTACACCAAGTAAGAAGTGTAGAACAATTAGCTCATAAGGACCACCATTGTATAACCACTCATCAACAGATGCAGCTTCCCAAATTGGGTAAAAGTGCAATCCGATCGCCGCAGAAGTAGGGATAATAGCACCAGAGATAATATTGTTTCCATAAAGTAAAGAACCAGAAACAGGCTCACGAATACCATCAATATCTACTGGAGGGGCAGCGATGAAGGCGATAATAAATACAGAAGTTGCGGTCAATAAGGTAGGGATCATCAAAACACCGAACCATCCGATGTAAAGACGATTTTCAGTGCTAGTTATCCAGTTGCAGAAGCGACCCCACAGGCTTGTACTTTCGCGTCTCTCTAAAATTGCAGTCATGGTAAGATCTTGGTTTATTCAAATTGCAAGGACTCCCAAGCACACGTATTAACTAGAATATAGATAATAGAAGGCTTGTTATTTAACAGTATAACATAGACTATATACCAATGTCAACCAAGTCAGCCCAAAGATTAGCTATCCATATAACTAAATTAACCAAACCAATAATTTTGTATTTGTAAATGAAGTGAGTCAAAGTTAAAAACTTTGATGGGTCTTTTCTATATGGGTTGCCCGGGACTCGAACCCGGAACTAGTTGGATGGAGTAGATAATTCTTCCTTGTTACAATAGAGAAAAATCCCTCCCCAAATCGTGCTTGCATTTTTCATTGCACACGACTTTCCCTATGTAGAAATAGCCAATTTCTATTCCAAAGAGGAAGTTCTACTAATTTTTTTAATTAGTAAGTTGATTCACCTACTCTTTATTATAATAAAAAGAACATTTCAGAATGAAAAATAGAAAAGTTTTTTCTTGATCATTTATCAACCCTTTCCTGTTTCTTAATTTCGTCTAATGATTAATTAAGAGGGTTGACCAGGTCATTGATACGTATAATATCCAAATACCAAATACGCTCAGTGTGTGATCCACAGAAAGAAAAAAGAGTTGTTTTGGTGAACATCAAAGAAAAAACTTGCTCTTCTTCCATAAAAAATTCTTCTAAAAATGCCGAACCCAATCGTTGCATAAAAGTTCGTACCGTGCTTTTATGTTTACGAGCTAAAGTTCTAGCGCATGAAAGTCGAAGTATATACTTTAGTCGATACAAAGTCCGTTTTTTCGAAGATCCACTATGATAATGAAAAAGATTTCTACATATCCGACCAAATCGATCAAGAATATCCCAATCTGATAAATCTGTCCAAATGGGTTTACTAATAGGATGCCCCGATCCAGTACAAAATTGAGCTTTTGATAAGTATCCTATGAGGAGAGTAGCGGGGACTATGGTATCGAATTTTTTCATTCGAGTATCTATTAGAAATGAATTCTCCAGCATTTGATTCCTTACTAACAAAGAACTTTTTGGTACACTTGAAAGGTACCCCATAAAATCGAAGCAAGAGTTTGCTAATTGGTTTATATGGATTCTTCGCGGCTGAGTCCAAAAACAGAAATAATATTGCCAGAAATTGATAAGGTAGCATTTCCATTTCTTCTTCAAAAAAAAGTGCCTTTTGATGCAAGAATTATATCTATTAACATCTTTATTTATTCTCAACTTGTGAGCTTTCTGTAGTCCCTGCATCAGGTTGCAAACAAGAGCAACCGATCAGTATCAAATACATGTGACATACAGAAACAAGGAAAACAACAGTAACTTTGTATAACTTTTATACCTCTATTGGAAGAACCGTTCTTCTTATACGCCAAGTACTTCTTGCAGTTATGCTTCCAGTGACCCTTCTATTTGCAATAGAAACATTCAGTCTCCTTAGTGGCTCTGCCCTTGTTCTTCTTCTGAGAAGCGGTCTTACCAGCACCAGTAGATTTCTTCTTGGACTTGCCCTTCTTCTTGAAACTGGTAATCTTGTTGACCATCAACACTTCTTTGTTCTTCTGCATCCTAGCTTCCGTAGTTCGAGCATAGCAAACAACTCGTTTGCAATTTTCTCCATCCTGTTCATGTTGTAATTCATGATAAAGCCATCGTAAGATGGGGGGAGTGAAGCAAGCACAATATCTGTACCTAGTGTTGGCGGAATTCCAAATTCCATAACATAGTCAGAGCTTCATTATATGCTCACTCATTGAGGAACCTTCTTTAATCTTGCACTCAATCAGGGCCTTGCTTAATTCAAACCATTCAGTCCTTGCCTGTTTCTTGTACAGAACTTCCAGTGACCCAATTACAAATTGAGTGGTAAATCGTTCAAAACACTTCTGTAGTTCAGGATCCTTGCAAGTTAACATGAGACACTGGACCGCCTCATAGTCATCACTACGAGCAACATAAGCAACAACTTCTTCTGGTGGTGTATCCATTGTGGGAGCATCACCCAGGGGCTGATCCAGCATGTACTCCTTAGCACTCCTGAGAACAAATCTCAGGTTCTGGACCCATCTGCATAATTTTTATCATTTGCAACCAACTTTTCTTTCTCAAGCATAGGGCTAAGTTGAACATATTGCGATCCATTTAATCTACAACGATAAACACACAAATAATTTTAGACACAATTCATAATTAATATTGCACTAGTTATTTTTTAATTTAAAGTGCACTCCCACTCAAATTAATAACTCTCATAATTAATAGTGAGTGATTCAAGATCCAAGTCTAGTTCTTAGCCATTGATGTGGACATCACTGATGACGAAAATATTGACTGGTGGGCAAAATTTTGTCGATCATATCTCCATATGACTCTTGCTCATCTTTTGATGCTTCGTCTCCGAGCTCAGAACGATTCTGCTAGCACTTCAAGAGAACTGAGTGCTATCTGCATACATGGTCTTACCATCCCCGTCTTACACCTCACGTACCGTTTGTACTCATGTGGACATGAAACACTCCGTAATGCTACGTGTTATAGACGGTTACAGCACTAGGAAGAGCACCTTTTAACTTAATATTTACTATGAGAGATCACCCTAATAATTGACTACTGCGCAATCAAAGGGTGCAAAAATCAAAGGGATAAACATCTCATGCAATTCATAATAGCATGATATGGTATAGCCGTAGGCACCGGGAGATCTCCATGATAGTCTTCAGTCTCGAGTTGAAGCGGTGTCATGGCCAATATTTCATTGCCATGGCAACCATTTCAAAAACATTATCATGGCGGCAATCTTCAAAAATGTTGTCGTGGCGATCGTTTCAGAAAACGTTGTCGTGGCACCAAAATATGAAACTCCGACGTGGCACGAAATTATAGCTCCTCGTCCGCGCCTGGTACACATTTTCCTCGTTGGGGTCCTCTGTGTACATCTTGCCACCGTTACCTGTAACCTATCTCTACGATTGCAATCTTGTGGCTCCAGCCATCATGTCGTGGCGCGCATACTGATAAGTCTCCAACATATCTATAACTTTTGCTTGTTCCATGCTGTTATATTATCAATCTTGGATGTTTTATAATCATTTTATAGTCATTTTATATCATTTTTTGGTACTAACCTATTGACATAGTGCCAAGTGCCAGTTGTTGTTTTCTGCATGTTTTTTACATCGCAAGAAATCAATATCAGACGGAGTCCAAACGCAACGAAACTTTACAGAGATTTTTTTGGACCAGAAGGAACGTAATGGGCCCTGGTTGTGCCTGGGGGTGCCCCGAGGGAGGCACAACCCACCAGGGTGCGCCAGGAGGCCCAGGCGTGCCCTGGTGGGTTGTGCCCACCTCGGGTGCCCCCGAACCACCTCTTTGCTCTATAAATACCCCAATATTCCAGAAACCCTAGGGGAGTCAATGAAATATTCATCCAGCCGCCGCAAAGTCCAGAACAACTAGATCCAATCTAGACACCATCTCGGATGGGGTTCACCACCTCCATTGGTGCCTCTCCGATGATGTGTGAGTAGTTCTTTGTAGACCTTCGGGTCCGTAGTTAGTAGCTAGATGGCTTCATCTTTCTCTCTAAATTCTCAATACAATGGTCTCTTGGAGATCCATATGATGTAACTCTTTTGCGGTGTATTTGTTGGGATCAATGAGCTTTGAGTTTATGATCAGATTTATCTTTTTATATCCATGAAAGTATTTGAGTTTCTTTGATCTCTTTTATGCATGATCTCTTATAGCCTCGTATTTCTTCTCTGATATTTGGGTTTTGTTTGGCCAACTTGATCTATTTTATCTTGTAATGGGAAGAGGTGCTTTGTAGTGGGTTCGATCTTACGGTGCTTAATCCCAGTGACAGAAAGGGACCGACACTTATGTATTGTTGCTACTAATAATAAAACGGTGGGGTCTATCTCTACATAGATAGATCTTGTCTACATCATGTCATCGTTCTTATTGCATTACTTCATTTTTCCATGAACTTAATACATAGATGCATGCTGGATAGCGGTCGATGTGTGGAGTAATAGTAGTAGATGCAGGCAGGAGTCGGTCTACTAATCTTGGACGTGATGCCTATATAATGATCATTGCCTGGATATCATCATGAGTATTTGAAGTTTTGTTAACTGCCCAACAGTAATTTGTTCACCCACCGTTTGCTATTTTTCTCAAGAGAAGCCACTAGTGAAACCTACGTCCCCCGGGTCTCTTTCTCATATATTTGCCTTTGCGATCTACTTTTTCCTTGCATTTATTTTCAGATCTATTAAACCAAAAATACAAAAATACCTTGCTGCAATTTTTCCTTATTTATTTTATTTGGCGTTCGATCTATCAATCTACTACAAATTTATCTCACGTCAGTTTGCCTACTAGATGCGTGGTACCCCGGAAGGGATTGACAACCCCTTTAACATGTTGGGTTGCGAGGATTTATTATCTGTGTGCAGGGGCTGTTTATGTTGTGTTGCTTGGTTCTCCTATTGGTTCAATAACCTTGGTTTCATATCCGAAGGAAATACCTACTGCCGCTGTGTTGCGTCATCCCTTCCTCTTTGGGGAAATACCGACGTAGCTTCAAGCGACATCACATACCACTTAACATTACAAAATATAACCATCTCATATATAAACTCATTATCATGACGAAGGCTATACCACATCATATGCAAACCCTGCAAAACCAAGTTAGACGTCCTCTAATCAGTTTGGAAAATTTTAATTACGTGGCTTCTAGGGTTTTCAGATAAACTTAGAAACCTACGTGCACAACTTAAAGTGATAATCCTTGTTGTTAGATTAACTTTCGGGTTGTGTGAAAGAAGAGACTTTATTAAAAAATCTCATTCCCCCACACTAAACTTCGTCTAATACGCATGACCCCTTAGAAGATCATCCATCCTCATCGTCCTCTTGCGTACGCGATGATTCACTATTCTTGACTATGGTGAAGCCCAAGGAACTATTAGCAGATCATCAACAGCCAGAGCCGAGCGATTGTCAGAACCTTGTGAAAAGCGACACCAGGCCGTCAATGAACTGAACCGAAGCAACACTCGAGGGAAGCATAGCAAGAACATCACCCTCACAATCACATGTGATCTAGATCGAAACCTGCATCTACTCATAGAACCGCCCATGATGCCACTATCGGGAAACATAGTATAAAACAAAAAAATTGCCCTACAAACATCGAGGAACAATATGAAGATACATATCGGGTTTGGATCAACGATCGTTACCGACTCCTGAGTGCAGCGGAAGTAGACTAGTCGGTGTAGATCGTACTTGGACTCCCTCGAATGTCGATGAAGATCATGCGAACTGCCCTCAAATGATCCCTCGAACGGAAGACCGAAAGCACGACCTCTCTACTTGGTTGTAAGCGTTCGGTCTTCATGATCCGGAAGCGCTTTGCCGTCCAGAGCTAATCATCGCCGAAGAATTAGAGGGAGGATATTAGAACCACACTGGGCTTCTAATTGTGAGGATTAGAGGTGGCTAGGGCTAGCTCTAATTAGTCAACTAGGAACAACTAGAACTAGAGCTAGATCAACTAGAGGAGGCTCCAAAACTTGTGTCCACATAGGGTGGAAATCCTTTAGTATATATAGGTTTAGGGGAGACTAGGGGGCATCCACTAAGGAGGAAGGATTCCCCCTTGGTGCGCCGGCCTAGGGGGGAGTTGGACTCCCACCCTAGCAGGATTCGACCTCCTATTGTGGGAAGGGGGCGCCTCCCTATTGGGCCCTTGTAGCCCAATTCCTTCTCCACCTCTTGGATTTATTAGGCCCATTGATATTAAATTAAATATTTATTCGTTCCAAACATTTTCATAGAATTATAATTTAACATCTCCGGAAACATTTTTCACCTATATATAATTAATTCGTAATACCAGATATTCATCGAAACCCTTCCAGTGACCCCGAAACGCTTCTGGAACCTCTCGGAACTATTCTGGATATTAATGAAACAATTCCACAAATATATTCTCATTATTCCCATACCAGTAACACTCAAAAAATCATGATTACCTTAAGCTTGTGACCCCGCAGGTTCGGTAAATCATACACATGAACGAAACCCCTTCGTTCAATGACCGATAGCGGAACCGTGGACATCCATATTGCTACCTATGATTACACAAATGATATTCGAGTGAACCTTTGGTTATCATGTGATGTTACCTTTGCTTCGTGATACTGTACAAACCCGGTGTGCATCGGTATCCTCCTGAGTCATCACCATGCTCACTATACCATTGCTCCCGTTACCGGATTTGATCTTTTTTCTCGTTAACGTGTTCAGGCATCCCTGTGACATAGTCACTTGTGTCTGGCCAAACGATGATGGATGCCGTCACACCGAGAGGGCCCTAAGAATATCTCCCCATCGTCAGAGGAGCAAATCCCACTCTCGAGCTATCCGGTCACTTGTCAAACTTTTCGGTGGACCTGAAAGTTGCCTTTATGATCACCTTGTTACAAATGACGTTTGAGCAACCCCAACGCCCACCGTCCAGTAGGAAGTGACCGAGACAACTCATGGTCTGAGGAACTAAAACACATGTTAACACTTCGTGTTATATAGATGATTTCAGACGATATAATCACAAAGTATAATAGATAAGTATTGGGTCGATTCAATATGACCGTTCTTCTAACGTTATACCCTCAATGTTGTTTTAGGACTATCATTACACTTAATGATATCCTAAGATCCGGAAAACGTGATCACCAACAACACTTGAGCCAGTCTTAGAAGAGAGACCGGGAACCTATTATTTAACCATTTATCAATTCACACGTGCATATGAGTTTTCCACTGAATCGCATATTCTAGTATCATAGCAGTTATAGCATAAAATATAAACTCTTAATTATGGATAACGAAAAATTAATAATATAATATTATTGCCTCTATGGCATATTTCTAACAGCCCCCTAACTGAGATATGTTGGTTTTAGTACCGACACACTACAATGCCGCCATGGCGGAGGTGCAGCCTGCGCTGACGCATTTGTCGGTGTTCCAGTAGATGCAGGAGGAACAAGTATCAATGTTCCTCCTGGAGCAGCACCGGGTGGCGGAGGGCTAGATCTATGGCGAGCGTGTGAGCCAGGAAGTCGTGGCGGCCGTTGCCGCGGCAAACCCCAACTTCGTCGCGGAGCAGCATGCCATCCATGATGTAGTCCGCGCTCAAGCCGCTGCTCGCCAGGAAGCGGCGGCCGCCGAGGTGCAGCTCCAGGCAATCGTGAAGGAGAACAACGCCTGTTGCGCGTCCTACGCGCCGCCAGCGAACTATCTAGCGGCCCGGTGGGATGACGACAGCGCGGGCATCACCACGTCCACCGGCGATGGACAAGGCGCGGACTCCTCCAAGAATGAGCAGGGCATGGGAGGCGGCAGGGCCTTGTGTCCCATGTGGGCCAATCCATCTCTCGTGTTCCACTCTTCCTTGCCGTAGAACACAGCTACACTTCATCGGTCTAATCTCCCGTGCTCATGGAGACGGTGGATGGAGGACGAGGGTTTGGACTTCGGGCGCCGCCACCGTAGGATTGGTTTAGGGTCGGGTCGGTTTTTTGTTTTGAATGTTCAAAATCTAATAAAAATATGTTGTGTTTGCATGAATGTCGTTCGGTTTGTATGAAATCCGCTGTGTTTACGTGAATTTTATCCGCTTTGTTGAAAAAGTGTTTGAAATGTATGCGGACCGCGTTGGATGGCGGCATCACAAATCCATGTCCACGGACTGGTCCTGTTGCGTCCGCGGATGGATGCGAGAGAAAATATGCGGGTCGCTCTTGGAAATGCCCTAACTAGTACAAGATTCGTTTCCAAAACATCTGCCTATTCTTTCGACGCAGGAATCGCCTTATTCGTATCATATGTCCATGTTGTATATAGTCTACGTACGTGCAAGAATAAATGCTTGCTGCTTGCATGATATAATGATCTATACATCTACGATCTAGTATGTAACCATGTAATTTGATAGGAAACTTTCATCAGACTACTCTTGCGTCGTTGATCCTTTCCTAATCCAGCGGTCCATTCCGTCAATTAATCATAAAATTTACGGTTTTTCTAAAACTCATTCAACTGACATTTTTTTGTCTCATTTACTTCTGTTAGCCGTCGGATCCTCACCTGGATATGCAGCTTGTCTTTGAGCTGCAGCCTAACGAACTTATAACCATGACTCGACACAACACAAACCTAACACCTAAAAACAAGCTTTTTACATCTCAGTTTGTTTTATTACTCTTAACCTGAAATGGACTGGGACGCTTTATTTTGGACTCCTGAACATAAAGTGGACACAATCTGCACGTCGGACGTGCACGTGTACAACCACCTGGATCCCATGGATACCATCTAGACAAAAGGAGTGCATGTGTATGGCCACCTGGAAGTGGTCGCAAGAGCGACCAGCAGGGGCGCCCTCGCGGCGGCCGGCGGCGGAATGCAGTGGTGCTATGCGGTGCGCTCCTATCGGTGAGACCATGCCTTCTCCCGCCCGGACGGCTGTTGGTCTGCACCGCACAGAGAAGAGTGGAGGGCTTTCGATGGAGATTGGCGAGGAGGGGTGCGCCCCTCCCCCAACCGCCGATGTCGCAGACTTTGAGGCCGCTGTCCATGGGAAAACAGCATGCCCCAGATCCCCGACGCAGCGGACGAGATCGAGGTCCTTTGCGCAGCGAAGCCCAACCGGAAGGAGTGGCAGCTGCAGACCACGCATCTCCCGCACACGCCGACACGCTAGGAGGCCCGCGTAGCAGTATGCAGCCTCACCGCCGCCAACACGTGGCGGGTAGTGATCCAAGCTGAAAGCAGTGACGGCAACGGCGGGAACTTGATCTGCTGGATGGGGACGCCCTGGGGACTTAATCTGGTGGATCGGGACTCCCGCCGGCGCGGTTGATGCGAGGCCGGAGCTGACCGGCGGTGGCTGCTGCAGCTGCAGCGGTGTCGCGCCGGGCAGTGGCTGCTGCGGCGGAGCGTCGGGCGCGGCGGAGGCCGCTAGGAGCGGCGGCTGCCACTGCTGCCAGGGCGGGGCAGTGGTGGCGGTGGATGGCAGCTATACCGGCCGGACGAGCACGACGGAGGCTGCCTGGTATGGCGGCTGCCACGGCGGCGCGGTGGCGGCGATGGGCGCCGCAGCCGGGTGCGGCCCGTAGGACCCGGCCAAGAATAGGCGGATCTCCTGGACCGCCTGAGTTAGGTCCCGCAGCACCCCAAACACCTCCTTCAGGGTGAGGACGGTGGGGGTGGGTGTGACGGAGGATCCCGACGCGCGGGCAGGGGCGGGGCGACGGTCGTGGTGGTCGCCGGAGACGACGAGGTGACCTGCAGCGGAAGAGACGCGGTGAAGACATGAACGAACTGAAACTAGCTGATACCAAATATTACGGCGCTACTAAAAGTAGGGCGCGAGAGGGCTGGCCGGAGGCCTTTTGCGTTTGAAAATCACGCTGTGATTGTTGTTTGCTCGACGCGGCTAGGTTTTTTTTTGAGCAGTCGATGTGGCTAGCTTCGCAGCGAACGACGCGGACCGCTTGTTGTTCGGCTCGCGGCCCAATTTCCTATGCGCCGTGGTAGGTTTGTCAAAGGGGAACTCCTATGCGCCGCATTTTGAGGCAGAATGTCCAGCAATCGCATAGGAGTTTCCCTCAACTGGGCCAGCCCACAAAGGCAACGAGTGGTGAAAAAATGAACAATTAAACAACAGCGCTCCTACTAGGATTCGAACATGCGACCGCAAGCCTGACGAGGGTAGCTTGCCACTACGCCAGTTTCATTTTGCTGGTCAAATGGCACTGCGAACACTTAAGACATAGTCACACTGGTAGATCGGATTATTTTTCTTTTTTCCAATCTTTTGTTGTAGATTATGATTATATTTTTTTACAAGTATAACGTTTCCTACAGAACCCACACGAGTTTAAAAAAAATGTTAGCAAATTTGAAAAACAGGAACAATTTTGAAGTTGTGGACGAATATTGAAAAACAGGAACATTTTTTTAATTATGCTCAATTTTCAATAAACACAAAAAGGTTTTTCGAAAATGTGAACAAGTTTTTGAATAGTGATTTTTTTTCAAAAACATGAATATTTTTTATAGGAGAACAAATTTTGAATTGTGAACATTTTTTTGTAAACATGAATATTTTAAAAAACATGTACTTTTTTTGTAAACATGAACATTTTCAGAATTTTCGAACAAATTCTTCAAATGGTAACAATTTTAAAACAACGAACAAATTTTGAGTTTTTAGAAAAAAATCGAAATGGAAAACAATTTTGAAAATCCCAAACAAATTTGAAATTAGAATAATTTTTTAATGTGTAAACAAAAATTTGAAAAAATAAGAACATTTTTTTGCAATTTTTGAAAACAGGAACATTTTTTGAAATCCATGTCATTATTTACAAATTTCTCAAAAAATGAAAAAAAACAGCAACATTTTTTGAAAATTCGGAAAAAAAAATTGAAACCGGAAACATTTTTTTAATTTGTGAACAAATTTTGAAAAAAGGGAACATTTTTTGAATTTTTATCTGAAAAACAGGAACATTTTTTGAAATTCGGAAACAAAATTTGAAAATAAACTTGAAAAGGAAAAAAAGAGAAGGAAAAAAAGAAACAGGAAAAAGAAAAGAAAAAAACGAAAAGGAAGAGAAATAGAAAATAGGAAAACGAAAAAGAAACTGAAAAAGAAAAGGCCAGGTCAGGAACCTTCTAGAAGGTTCCCAAAACAGGAAAAAACCCGGCTGGAAACATCATAGAAGGTTCCCAAAATCGGTATCTGCTGAAAACGCTAAAATGGGCCGGCCCACTCGGTAACCCGGCTGGAAACAAGTTGTGCGAAGCGTCGACAACTTGCCACAACGAGTGGCGAGTAGGATTTTCCTTGTCAAAGGACGCGAGCATGAAGCCTTTAATCCGTCGTTGTGGCTAGTTTTTCTTCTTTGAGTTGATTGTCGCTAGTTGTTGGGTTACCGTGTCGTTGGTATGGGCCATTTTCAGCTTTTTTCTTTTCTTTTTTGCCGGGTCAAGCAGTATTTTTTTTTGAGCTTTTTCATTGACTGTTTGGGATGGTTTGTCACTTGTTGCATTTTCCTCTTGTACGACGCCATAGTAGATTAATGTTTGTCCCCTTACAAAAACTAGACTAATGTTTGTAATAAGTTCTTTTGAGACAATAATGTTTGTAATAAGTAAGCTAATGTTGCATAATTGGCTTTTTGTTGTGTCCAGGTTGTTTTTTCTCAACGTAGTGTTTTTTTTTTTGCTTTTTTGTGATTTTTCGTTTTCTTCTTTTTGGATAGAAAGTGGAAGGGAGTAGTGAGATCAAAGGGCCCAACTTTTTAATTTTTTCATTTTCTTTGTATGGTTCTAAAACTTTTACTATTACTCATATGTGTTGTCCTCCGCGTGTAATGGCACACACAACCAAACTGTGCACAATTGCAACAGACATAAGACAGACAGAACCTTCCTATGTCCAACTAGTCTCAGTTATAGTTACAATTTTTTACTTTTATTTCTTCCTTTTTTTGGAAATATAGTTTTTTTAAAATTGTTTTATATTTTTTTAGATGCTTGAATAATCTTATATTCTTACATTTTTTGTATTCTTTGGCTGGTTCTTCGATGTTTGTTTGGGTCCAAATTTTTTCAGCCATGAGAAAACAATTCATTAAGGAGAGACCTACAACTTATTAATTCGTTGAGGTTGTAACTGCATGTTTTCAAGGGGCTCGTAATTTCAAGAGTTGTAACACGACTGCAACATTGCCACATTACGATTATGAGTGGAGGTGGGAAGTGGTTGTCAGAATAGTTGCATGTCCACCACTAGACGCGCAGCTGCAAGAGTTGCATGTCCACATTAGACATGCAACTACATGTGTTGCAACCCACTGCAACTGCACGAGGTACAAAGCGACCAACTTGGGGGGGGGGGGGGGGGGGGTCATGCCAGTTGTATGTCCATGACTAGACACGCAACTGCAAAGGACTGTAAAAGTCATCTAGATGAGTTCTCAATTTTATTTTATTTTTATATTTTTCCTACCAGCCACACGTGCACGAGTTGCACAGTAAACATGCATGCGCAACTACAGCCAACACAACATGCACGTAATTCTCAATTTTTAAAGGAAAGAAAAATTTAGAAAATAAAAAACTTAAAAATAAGTTGCGCGCTTGCCTACAGTTGTATTTTTTTCTTAAGATGGCAATGTACCTTGAAAAATATTATTATGTAAATCTGTCCATGCAACTAGAAAAAATATTCATATGTTCAGTGTCTACGGAAGATATTACTGTAACAGAAACAAAGATTAAACTCCTAGCTTTGTTAGCTAGTTAAATAAAGTGGCGACATTAAACCTCAAAAAAAGGATTAAACAAACAAAAACAGAAAAATAAAACAGGGGTGGTCACTTTTTGCGTTCCTATTGTTGATACGTGGGATATTAAAGCGAGCCCAATCCAACTTCGTTTCTTCCGGCCCGTTAGGACAACCAGCGCAGTGGGCTAGAGGAACAACAAACAACTTTGGATGTGGCTTAGCAACAAAAAATGAGCTGCAACAATAAAAGATGATCTGTGGTGAATGAGACCAAATTATATCTCATGTAGATGAGTTCTAGGCACTTCCTAAAATTTATCCCTTCCGAGTTAATCTCGCCCCATGTGCCTCGTCCCAACAAGCTCACCCACCCGAGCTCCCCGCAACGGCTACCTCCGCCACCATCGGTCCGCACAAAAAAAAACTGTGACGACTACAGCTCATCTACGTTGATGATGCGGCATCCCGCCCCCATCTTCTTCGTCGTTCCCTGATCTCACCATCGACCACGTAAACCCCATCGCCGCTCCGGTCCCTCACCAGATCATGCCCCGTCACCACCACTTCCACCACACTGGTGTGCCATTTTGGCTAGGCAAGTAAGATGCGCCCACATCCCAGGCATCGGCCCCTGGTACTGGTATGCACATTCATCTCATCTTTCATCCATTTTTAATTAATTATTTTGATTTGCGTTACTTTTGATTTAAGTGTAATTTTGCTCCCACTTCATCTACTCAGGCCCTCAAGAATGACATACCAACGGCGGATTGATGTTGCAGGTGACTGCTACAGACGTCCATTGTTCCAATGATGACGGCCGCCGCTAATCTGTATGAAATCGGTCCTCACCTTGTGTCATCTCCCCTAGTTGATTCATTTTTTCATCTCAATTTGGTATACATGAAGTCACTGAATTATCAACTAATTTTGGTGCTAATTACATGTCCAAATTTGTATGCTTCGGATTGTGATTATTCATGTTGAGATAGCATTGTCTTCTATACTCAAATTTTCATGCTTCCCATCTACGAATCGCTCTCCGCACTGTCCTCATCTAACCTAGGTATTGTTCTTTCTCCATAGGGATATTTCCATTCTTGAAGCATTAGTATGTAGAATTCTTATCCATTTATCTTTGATTTGTTCATTAGATTTTGCTAGCTCTGTCGCATGATTATGTACTTGGATTACACATGAAGCAAAAAAGAAGTTTGTAAGAAGCAACATGTCATACGGCGATGGTGCGAGGAACAAGGTCCTCGCACTTGCATCACGGTGGTGGTGCCAACCGCCACATGATATACTTCATGATACACCACATTGGGATGTCGTCCCCTCAGTAGTTGGACGTGACGCCATCCTAGCATGGACGCTCAACATGCATCAGAGAGGGATCATCAAGCGACAGGAGATCGTGTGGCTGGCTACATGAAACCATGCCTCGCATTCTCAACCGAACTACTTTGTTTTCAAAGAGGACCTTAGCTAACGGTGCATTGCTGTTGCAGCCTTGTTGATGCCGCTCACCACGTGATGATTGAAGGAAACACACTCACCATTGGAAAGAAGCACGACTATCATCACAAGGAAGCATGACTAGCACTAGTAGGAAGCATGGCCAACACTGAAAGGAAGGATGTCGTCCATCGACTTGGTGGTGCCCGGAATTGTTATTTCTTTGGACGTATATTGTCGTTTCTTTGGGCGCATATTGTCGTTTCTTTGGAAGCAATGGTATTTTTGGTTTTAAGCCAATGTAGTTTCAATGGTAAATAAGTTTGCTTGTGAACAAATATTTGTTTCTAGGGAAGCAATTTAATGGAACATTGGAAGCAATTTACTGTGCTCTAAAATACATCTTCACGGTGGCACAAACAAAAAAGAATAGACTGGTGCATTGAACATAAGATTTCGCCAAATCAAAAGAATCTCCGATTGACGTGGAAGCACGAAACAAAATGAATGGCTCAATTCCTAGTCTTTACAACCACACAAGTGCTTTATGTACACAGTTCAACTAATGTATGCTTCCAATTTTAGTAAACCATGTTTCCACGTATCACAGTATGTGCTTCCTACCTAGCTCACCACCACACAAGTGCTTCCATGCCAAATAATATCACGCATACGAAGCACCTATGGAATAGGAGCACGCGACGGAAACAGCCAGTATGAGAAGATAAGACACAAAGTTTTTCTTACAAACTAATTATGCTTCCTACAATGGTGCATCACGCTTCATACATGGCTGGATACACTTCTCGTTGTACATCAATGCGTCCTGCTTCCAACATTGGTGTACTGTGCATCAAGCTCACAAATTTTGAATAGCCTATGTTCCAATGTTTTGCTTCAAACGTCCAGTTCTAAGAAATAACAAACAAACTATAATCTATATTTGGGAACATAAAATGGATCTTGGAGGAGTTAATTAGGACGGATTTTTTAGGAGCAGTTAATTAGGGCAGATTTTTTGGAAGCAATTAATAAGGAAAGTGATAAAATCAATCAAGGACTTATCTCCTAAGGCAGCGCTAGGGATCAGACTACTGATCCCTTGCTCTTATCAGACTAGTCCTAGACCGTAGGATAGAGTAGCCGTTCGATCTTCTAGTATGGCCCGCACATGATTTGCTGAATTGATTCCTTGTACGTGATTGGCTGATTGCTTCCTGTAACTGCTTCCACTAAACACGCCGGCTACCTTCGCCAGCTCCTTCCTTTGCTTCCTCCTACTAATTGACTGCTTCCCATAAATCACGCTACTAATTGACTGCTTCCTGTAACAACTGCATCGGACTTCGGCTAGTTGAAAATTGCTTCCCATAAATCACGCTAAATATCTTTTATTATCATTTTTTGGGTAAGTTGTAATTTGCTTCCAACTAACAATATAAGAAAATAATAATTATTAGAGATGCATTTTTGTGCAGCCCAACACGTTTAGGGCATGGAAGCATTATTCTTTATCATACAATAGAAGTATTTTTGTATTCACGGAAGCCTTATTTCGATGCTATGGTAGCATTTCGATAATTTCAGTGTAGCATAAACAGTGTCCGCGTTTGACGGAAACATTTACCAGAAGCAAAACAAGGATACAAAGTGGGCAAATGGTTATTCGATATACAAACAAGGCACTGTAAAAATATATTGTTCAACACAAGCATTTCATGTAGTCTATGTTTTTAAGAGTTTGGAAAAGAAATTTTATTGCAAAGGAATCAATCTTTTTTCTATAACGGGAATATTTGCTTGACAAAGAAATCATGTGGAAGCATAGTAAGAATGATCAAGTATTCAAACAAACTAATCCAGTATAACGAGAAATTGTACTCTCTTTTTTACATCAAAAGTTGAATTGTATTGCAACCATACTATTTTCACTTTTTCATAGTCGTCGTAGCAGCAGCTGCTCAACAAGCTGGTCATGGACACTATCAGCGCGCGCCATGAGTTCTCTGTCATGCGTGGTACAGTCCACAACTTAGAGCAGCTCATGGAACACTCATCATCATAGCCATCATGCAATGAAGAAGCATAGCTGGAAACGGTTGAAGCAAAGTGTCTGTACAATAGAAGCATTTAGTGAGAAGGAACGAAGCACACACTGATATTGGTTGATACTAATATTTAGTAAGAAAAGCAAAATGTTTGTACAATAAAATTTCACTAACGGAAGCAACACTAGCATGTGGTTGAAGCACACAGTTGCGGAGGTTGAAGCATACACTAGTGTTGCTAATGGTGGAAATGAGTGTACAATAAAAGAAGCACACACTTACAATGGTTGAAGCAAAAATTCATGAACATTGAAATATAAGTCAAAATAACAGTATGAAGCATGACCGATACAAAGCAATTGCTTCCTTTTATCACAACAAATATATGACACACAGGAAGTGTAAATTTTAAGTGGTAGCATGGTTGGATTAAGAAAGTTGTGCTCCGCCAATAAAATAAGAATATAAATCAATTACCTAACATGAACATAGGCTGATGTGAATATAACAAGAAACATGAATAGAAGTGAACTATTTCCAGGAAAAGAAAACAATTTTGCGAGCTGACTGTGGACTGTTGCCGCAAGAAATCTGGGCTAAAGAAACACATATACATTACTAACGAAGCATGAATTGATGAATATTTATAAGCATCGGTGTCATGATATCTCTACATAAGACAAGAGTATAAAGAATAGTAGCATGGTTGAAGTATCGTGATCGCTAAGCAACATGGATACTTGAAGCATCATATGCATCTCAACATAACTTTACATAATGGAAGCACTTTGTTTCTTAAATGCGAAGCACACAATTCTGAAGTTGGAAATTAGCAATGCTTGTTAACAATGTGCGAGTGCACAATTTTGTGATCAGAACAACAATTACATCAAAACTAATACAATCCAGTTGATTACTACGATCACACAAAATTCAATGAAAGAACACGAGGCATGAACACAGATCATGTTGACTTTATATAGTCCAGTGGGTGTCAACACCGATTCAGCCGATGATAACCTGGCGAAGGATGAACTGCAGATGAGGATTGGGGGATCGATTGTCAGGACTGCAACGGGAGGTGTTATGTCTTCAGTTAGAGTTAGTTGCTGCTACACATAACGATTCAGTAGATGGAGGGTTGAGATTGAGCCTTGCCTTACCGTTATCTGTCAACCGTTTGAAGATCTCATGGCTGATGTATAAGAGGAAAATCCAGAATTAGGAGAATCTTGGTTTGTTAGATGCTATGTTAATGGATTAAGGGAAGGCATCAAATATCAAATTAGACCATTGAGACCACAAACCCTCACTTATGCATATTGGTTAGCAAAGAATGTGGAACCTTGTCATCCTCCTGCAATGGCAAACACAAAAAGGACATTAGTTCCTTATAACAATTACTATCAGAAAAACACTGGAGGGTTTATCCAGAAACAACATGTTGTTCCTCCTATTCAGCAAACAATTCCTGTCAGACACACTGAAACTCCTGTTAATACTACACAGAGAATCAGAAAAATTGGTGAGTGCTGGAGATGTGGAGATAAGTGGGTACATGGCCATAAATGCAAGTTAATACCAAATGTTCAAGCCATGCAACAAGAACAAGAGGAGCAAGTCACTTATGATATTGAAGAACAACAGTTAGATGATCAGGCAGAGCAAGTAAATGAGGGAGATCAGGCTATGTTCCTTTCTGCTTTTGCTATGGGATAACAATTAGCAGTGCCAACTCCTACAGTAATCATTCATATCAATGGGAAGAGGGTTGTAGCTTTGTTAGATTCTGGTAGTACTACCTCCTTCATAAACCAAGATTTTGCAGTTAAGGCAAACTGCAACATGCTGCCTGTAAAACCCAGAAAGATTTCAGTGGCTGGAGGGGGCATATTAACATCTACCGCAGTTGTACCTCACTATCAGTTTCAGATGTCCAAAGTAACACTGTCCCACAGTTTCAGAACACTGCTACTCCCAAGCCATGATGCAATCTTAGGATATGATTGGTTTACTGCTGTGAGCCCTGTGTCATTTGATATTCCAGCTCAGCAGTTCAGCTTCACACATGAGGGCAAGCAAATGGTTTCAACAGCAATGTTCACCACTGCAGCTAGTGTGAAGGAAGTGCCTGCTAAGGAAGTAGACAAATTATTAGACAAAGGACCTGAAGTGTTCCTGTGTCAAATCCACAACATACTCATGGATGCACCAGAGGATTTTAAAACTCCACCACAAATACAACAGTTATTGCTGCAGTATGCTGATCTGTTTGAGGAACCTAAAACACTGCCACCTCATAAAGCACTGGACCACAAAATTCCTCTGGTAGAGGGTGCAGCTCCACCACAAGTTAGGCCTTATAGAGTGCCCCAAAATCAGAAAAGAGAGATGGAGGAGCAAATAAAAAAGTTGCTAGCTGCACATCTCATTAGACACAGCCAGAGCCCATTTGCTGCTCCTGTGCTGTTGGTTAAAAACAAAGATGGATCCATGAGACTGTGCACAAACTTCAGAAAACTCAATGCTCTTACAATCAAAAACAAATTTCCTATAGCTGTTATAGAAGATATTTTAGATGAATTGCATGGAGCAAAGTATTTTACAAAAGTGGATTTAAGGTCTGGCTATCACCAAATCAGAATGTCACCTGAAGATATCCATAAGACTGCATTCAGAACATTCCTGGGCCATTTTGAATTTTTGGTAATGCCATTTGGCCTGTCCAATGCTCCTGGCACTTTCCAAGAACTAATGAATACTATATTTGGTCCTTATTTAAGGAAATTTGTGCTGGTTTTCTTTGATGACATATTAATCTTCAGTAGAAACCTCACATAGCACTTGGAGCATATTAAGTTGGTTTTGGATCTTTTAAGAGAGCACCAACTTTTTGCCAAAATGTCAAAGTGTGTGTTTGCAACTCAGAAAGTGGAATATTTAGGGCATGTGATTTCTGCTGATGGTGTGGCTACAGATCCACAAAATATCTCTGCTATAGCTGACTGGCCTGTTCCTGAAAATATCACTAAGCTGAGAAGTTTTATGGGTTTGGCAGGGTACTACAGAAGATTTATTAAAGGCTATGGGATCATTTGCAGGCCTCTGCATGATCTGCTCAAAAAGGGGAATTTCCACTGGTCACCTGAACATACAAAAGCTTTCCAGCAGTTGAAACAAGCATTAACTTCTGCTCCTGTTTTGGCATTGCCAGATTTTTCCAAGCCATTTGTGTTGGAAACTGATGCTTCAGGAAAGAGGATTGGGGCTGTTCTAATGCAACAAGGCAGACCAATATCTTTCTACAGTTCATCTCTCTGCCCTAGGAATGCTGCTCTGTCTACTTATGAAAAAGAGGCTCTAGCAATTTTGGAAGCACTAAAAAGATGAAGACATTACTTGCTAGGTAAAGAGTTGGTAATTAAAACAGATCAGCAATCACTGAAATTTATAACTGATCAAAGAATCACTGAAGGAGTGCAACACAAACTAATGATGAAGCTGCTGGAATTTAATTTTACTATCCAGTACAAAAAAGGGATTCACAACAGGGTGGCTGATGCTTTGTCAAGAGTTCTTCCTAAATGTATGGCTATTTCTACTGCTACTCCTGTCTGGGCAGAAGATCTGGTGCACAGTTACCAACAAGATCCTAGTAGTGTGCAACTGATGGAAAAACTGCTGTTAAACAAGGATAACTCACTGTCAGACTACTCCTTAACATCTGGAATTATAAGATACAAAGGAAAAATTTATGTGGGTAACAACCCTGAGTTAAGGTATAAATTGATTGTTGCCCTTCACAGTTCACCTGTGGGGGGGCACTCAGGGAGGAGAGCAACATATCACAGGATCAAAAACATCTTTTATTGGCCTGGTATGAAAACAGCTATAGAAAATTTCATTGCAGCCTGCCCTATTTGTTAGAGAGCTAAGCATGAAAATTGCCTGCAACCTGGTCTGCTAGAACCTCTCCCAGTGGCTGACATGGCTTGGCAGCATATATCCATGGACTTCATTGAAGGACTACCTAAATCCCAAGGAAAGGATGTGATCATGGTAGTTGTGGACAGGTTTACTAAGTACTCCCACTTCATACCCCTGTCTCACCCATATTCAGTGCTCAGTGTAGCTCAATCCTTTGTGGATAATATTTTGAAGTTGCATGTTCCCCCAAAACTAATTATATCTGACAGAGACAGAAGTTTCACCAGTCAGCTTTGGAAAAATATCTTCTCTGCTCTCAATGTGGAACTAAGGTACAATACTGCTTACCATCCACAAACAGATGGCCAGACAGAACGTGTTAATCAGTATTTGGAGACCTATTTAAGATGCATGATTACATCTGCTCCTACAAAGTGGCTTTCCTGGATATCTCTAGCAGAATTCTGGTATAATTCAACTTATCATACAACCATTAAAATGTCTCCATTTCAAGCCCTCTATGGATTTCCCCCACCCCTCATCTCAGAACTAGCAATACCTGGGCCTGATGATGAAGAAGCACAAGATTTTCTAACTGCCAAGCAACAGATACTGAAACAACTTAAAGAGAACTTGGTGGTTGCACAGAACAGGATGAAGAAATTTGTAGACACTAAACGGGTGGAAAGAAGCTTTCAAGTGGGTGATCCAGTATACTTGAAGATGGCTCCCTACAGATTAGCTACATTTGGGTTCAGAGGAGCCTTGAAACTGCAAAACAGATTCTACGGTCCATTTTTGGTGCTTCAGAAAGTGGGCAAAGTAGCTTACAAGTTGCAGTTACCAAAAGATGTGCAGATCCACCCGGTGTTTCATGTGAGCCAGTTGAAGAAACACATTGGGGACAAATCTATACCAGACCCTAACTTACCATTGGTAAATGCGGACGGGACAATCAAAACAGGCCCAGAAGAAGTACTGGAGGTTCGTCAAGTTCCACGACAGAACCTGCCGGTTGTCCAATGGCTTATAAGGTGGATAAACCTACCCAATGAGGATGCAACATGGGAAGACGCGGACTACGCGGACTTCATCAAGTACACCTTCCCGGAGTTCTTCAGCTCGAGACTCGCGCGTGGAGGGAAGCAGCGGCAACGCCATGAGGACATGTCGACACTCAAGGAGGGGGCAATGTCAGGACTGCAATGGGAGGTGTTATGTCTTTAGTTAGAGTTAGCTGCTGCTACACATAACGATTCAGTAGATGGAGGGTTGAGATCGAGCCTCTCCTTACCGTTATCTGTCAACCGTTCGATGTCTACTGCACCGTTTCAAAAGTTACTGTTACTTTTCATCTGTTGCTGGGAGGGGCATTCCACCTATAAAAGCAGCCGGGTTGTGGCCGGCCTGTTGGAAATATGCCCTAGAGCCAATAATAAAAGGTTATTATTATATTTCCTTATTTATGATAATTGTCTTTATTCATGCTATAACTGTATTATCCAGGAAATCGTAATACACGTGTGAATACAGAGACCATAATATGTCTCTAGTAAGCCTCTAGTTGACTAGCTCGTTGATCAACAGATAGTCATGGTTTCCTGGCTATGGACATTGGATGTCGTTGATAACGGGATCACATCATTAGGAGAATGATGTGATGGATAAGACCCAATCCTAAGCATAGCACAAGATCGTGTAGTTCGTTTGCTAGAGCTTTTCCAATGTCAAGTATCCTTTCCTTAGACCATGAGATCATGTAACTCCCGGATACCGTAGGAGTGCTTTGGGTGTACCAAATGTCACAACGTAACTGGGTGACTATAAAGGTGCACTACAGGTATCTCCGAAAGTGTCTATTGGGTTGACACGGATCGAGACTGGGATTTGTCACTCCGTATGACGGAGAGGTATCTCTGGGCCCACTCGGTAATGCATCATCATAATGAGCTCAAAGTGACCAAGTGTTTGGTCACGGGATCATGCATTACGGTACGAGTAAAGTGACTTGACGGTAACGAGACTGAATGAGGTATTGGGATACCGACGATCGAGTCTCGGGCAAGTAACGTACCGATTGACAAAGGGAATTGAATACGGGGTTGTTTGAATCCTCGACATTGTGGTTCATCCGATGAGATCATCGAGGAGCATGTGGGAGCCAACATGGGTATCCATATCCCGCTATTGGTTATTGCCCGAGAGCCGTCTCGGTCATGTCTACGTGTCTCCCGAACCCGTAGGGTCTACACACTTAAAGTTCGGTGACGCTAGGGTTATTAGGAAGACTTGTATGTGATTACCGAATGTTGTTCGGAGTCCCGGATGAGATCCCGGACGTCACGAGGAGTTCCGGAATGGTCCGGAGGTGAAAGATTTATATAGGAAGTTGTCATGCGGACACCGGAAAGTTTCGGGGGCATATCGGTATTGTACCGGGGCCACCGGAGAGGTTCCGGGGGTCCACCGGGAGGGGCCACCCCTCTCGGGGGGCCTCTAGGGCCGCAAGGGGCAGGGAATCAGCCCTTGGAGGGCTGGGCGCGCCCCCTCCTTGGGCCCATGCGCCTAGGGTTGGGGGGGAAACCCTAGTGGGGGCGCCCCCTTTGCTTGGGGGCAAGCCCCCCTCCCTGGCCGCCGCCCCCCTCTAGATCTCATCTAGAGGGGCCGGCCCCCTTGCCCCTTCCCCTATAAATAGAGGGGTGAGGGAAGGGCTGCTGGACACAACCAAGGCGCAGCCCCTCCCCTCCCCAACACCTCTCCTCCTCCGTCACGAGCTTGGCGAAGCCCTGTCGGAGTATTGCTGCTCCACCACCACCACGCCGTCGTGCTGCTGCTGGAGCCATCTTCCTCAACCTCTACTTCCCCCTTGCTGGATCAAGACGGAGGAGACGTCGTCCGTTCCATACGTGTGTTGAACGTGGAGGTGCTGTCCGTTCGGCACTTGGTCATTGGTGATCTGAATCACGGCGAGTATGAATCCATCATCACCGTTCCCTTGAACGCTTCCGCACACGATCTACAAGTGGTATGTAGATGCAATCTCACTCCCTTGACTCGTTGCTTAGATGAACTCATAGATGGATCTTGGTGAAACCGTAGGAAAATTTTTAATTTTCTGCAACGTTCCCCAACAGTGGCATCATGAGCTAGGTCTATGCGTAGTTCTCTATTGCACGAGTAGAACACAATTTTGTTGTGGGTGTAGATCTTGTCAACTTGCTTGCTGCTACTAGTCTTATCTTGCTTCAGCGGTATTGTGGGATGAAGCGGCCCGGACCAACCTTACACGTATGCTTAGGTGAGACCGGTTCCACCGACTGACATGCACTAGTTGCATAAGGTGGCTGGCGGGTGTCTGTCTCTCCCACTTTAGTTGGAGCGGATTCGATGAAAAGGGTCCTTATGAAGGGTAAATAGAAGTTGACAAAATCACGTTGTGGTTATTCGTAGGTAAGAAAACGTTCTTGCTAGAACCCAATTGCAGCCACGTAAAAGATGCAACAACAATTAGAGGATGTCTAACTTATTTTTGCAGCAATTGTCATGTGATGTGATATGGCCAGAAGTTGTGATGAATGATGAATGATATATTGTGATGTATGAGATCATGTTCTTGTAATAGGAATCACGACTTGCATGTCGATGAGTATGACAACCGGCAGGAGCCATAGGAGTTGTCTTTATTTTTTGTATGACCTGCGTGTCATTGAAGAACGCCATGTAAATTACTTTACTTTATTGCTAAATGCGTTAGCCATAGAAGTAGAAGTAGTCGTTGGCGTGACAACTTCATGAAGACACAATGATGGAGATCATGATGATGGAGATCATGGTGTCATGCCGGTGACAAGATGATCATGGGGCCCCGAAGATGGAGATCAATGGAGCTATATGATATTGGCCATATCATGTCACTACTATATAATTGCATGTGATGTTTATTATGTTTATGCATCTTGTTTACTTAGAACGGCGGTAGTAAATAAGATGATCCCTCACACAATTTCAAGAAGTGTTCTCCCCTAACTGTGCACCGCTGCTAAAGTTCGTCGTTTCGAAGCACCACGTGATGATCGGGTGTGATAGATTCTTACGTTCACATACAACGGGTGTAAGACAGTTTTACACATGCAAAACACTTAGGGTTAACTTGACGAGCCTAGCATGTACAGACATGGCCTCGGAACACAGAGACCGAAAGGTCGAACACGAGTCGTATGGAAGATACGATCAACATGGAGATGTTCACCGACGATGACTAGTCCGTCTCACGTGATGATCGGACACGGCCTAGTCGACTCGGATCGTGTAACACTTAGATGACTAGAGGGATGTCTAATCTGAGTGGGAGTTCATTATAATAATTTGATTAGATGAACTTAATTATCATGAACTTAGTCTAAAACCTTTGCAAATATGTCTTGTAGATCAAATGGCCGCCGCTCATGTCAACATGAACTTCAACGTGTTCCTAGAGAAAACCAAGCCGAAAGATGATGGCAGCAACTGTTGGGGAACGTTGCAGAAAACAAAAATTTTCCTACTCGTTTCACCAAGATCCATCTAGGAGTTCATCTAGCAACGAGCTATCGGATGCATCTACGTACCTTTGTAGATCGCGAGCGGAAGCGTTCAAAGAACGGTGATGATGTAGTCGTACTCGACGTGATCCAAATCACCGATGACCAAGCGCCGAACGGACGGCACCTCCGCGTTCAACACACGTACGGGACGGGAGACGTCTCCTCCTTTCTTGATCCAGCAAGGGGGAAGGAGAGGTTGATGAAGATCCAGCAGCACGACGGCGTGGTGGTGGATGCAGGGCGTCACAGAAGCAGGGCTTCGCCGAGACTACGAGAGAGAGACGTAACGGGGAGAGAGGGAGGCGCCAGGGGCTGGTCTGTTTCCCTCCTCTCCCCCCACTATATATAGGAGTGCCATGGGGGGGGGGGGGCGGCCCTAGTAGATGAGATCTACTAGGGGGGGGGGCCAAGGGGAGGTTTCCCTCCCCCCCAAGGCACCTAGGGGTGCCTTCCACCACTAGGACTCCTCCTAGGTGGAAACCCTAGGCGCATGGGCCTATAGGGGCTAGTGCCCTTGGCCCATGAAGGCCAAGGCGCACCCCCTACAGCCCATGTGGCCCCCCGGGACAGGTGGCCCCACCCGGTGGGCCCCCGGGACCCCTCCGGTGGTCCCGGTACAATACCGATAACCCCGAAACTTGTCCCGATGGCCGAAACAGCACTTCCTATATATAATTCTTTACCTCCGGACCATTCCGGAACTCCTCGTGACGTCCGGGATCTCATCCGGGACTCCAAACAACATTCGGGTTTCTGCATATACATATCTTCATAACCCTAGCGTCACCGAACCTTAAGTGTGTAGACCCTACGGGTTCGGGAGACAAGCAGACATGACCGAGACGACTCTCCGGTCAATAACCAACAGCGGGATCTGGATACCCATGTTGGCTCCCACATGCTCCACGATGATCTCATCGGATGAACCACGATGTCAAGGATTCAATCAACCCCGTACTCAATTCCCTTTGTCAATCGATATGTTACTTGCCCGAGATTCGATCGTCGGTATCCCAATACCTCGTTCAATCTCGTTACCGGCAAGTCACTTTACTCGTACCGTAATGCATGATCCCGTGACCAGACACTTGGTCACTCTGAGCTCATTATGATGATGCATTACCGAGTGGGCCCAGTGATACCTCTCCGTCATACGGAGTGACAAATCCCAGTCTTGATCCATGTCAACCCAACAGACACTTTCGGAGATACCCGTAGTCTACCTTTATAGTCACCCAGTTACGTTGTGACGTTTGGTATACCCAAAGCACTCCTACGGTATCCGGGAGTTACACGATCTCATGGTCTAAGGAAAAGATACTTTGACATTGGAAAACTCTAGCAAACGAACTATACGATCTTGTGCTATGTTTAGGATTGGGTCTTGTCCATCACATCATTCTCCCAATGATGTGATCCCGCTATCAATGACATCCAATGTCCATAGTCAGGAAACCATGACTATCTATTGATCAACGAGCTAGTCAACTAGAGGCTTACTAGGGACATGTTGGTGTCTGTTATTCACACATGTATTACGATTTCCGGATAACACAATTATAGCATGAATAAAGACAATTATCATGTACAAGGAAATATAATAATAATGCTTTTATTATTGCCTCTAGGGCATATTTCCAACAGTCTCCCACTTGCACTAGAGTCAATAATCTAGTTACATTGTGATGAATCGAACACCCATGGAATTTTGGTGTTGATCATGTTTTGCTCTAGGGAGAGGTTTAGTCAACGGATCCGCTACATTCAGGTCCGTATGTACTTTACAAATCTCTATGTCTCCATCTTGAACATTTTCACGAATGGAGTTGAAGCGACGCTTGATGTGCCTTGTCTTCTTGTGAAACCTGGGCTCCTTGGCAAGTGCAATAGCTCCAGTGTTGTCACAGAAGAGTTTGATTGGCCCCGACGCATTGGGTATGAATCCTAGGTCGGTGATGAACTCCTTCACCCATATTGCTTCATGTGCTGCCTCCGAGGCTGCCATGTACTCCGCTTCACATGTAGATCCCGCCACGACGCTCTGCTTGCAACTGCACCAGCTTACTGCCCCACCATTCAAAATATACACGTATCCGGTTTGTGACTTAGAGTCATCCAGATCTGTGTCGAAGCTAGCGTCGACGTAACCCTTTACGACGAGCTCTTCGTCACCTCCATAAACGAGAAACATTTCCTTAGTCCTTTTCAGGTACTTCAGGATATTGTTGACCGCTGTCCAGTGCTCCTTGCCGGGATTACTTTGGTACCTTCCTACCAAACTGACGGCAAGGTTAACATCAGGTCTGGTACACAGCATGGCATACATAATAGAACCTATGGCTGATGCATAGGGGATGACGCTCATCTCTTCTATATCTTCTGCCGTGGTCGGACATTGAGCTGAGCTCAATTTCATACCTTGTAACACAGGCAAGAACCCCTTCTTGGATTGATCCATATTGAACTTCTTCAATATCTTATCAAGGTATGTGCTTTGTGAAAGACCTATGAGGCGTCTCGATCTATCTCTATAGATTTTGATGCCTAATGTATAAGCAGCTTCTCCAAGGTCCTTCATTGAAAAACTCTTATTCAAATAGGCCTTGATGCTGTCCAAGAGTTTTGTATCATTTCCCATCAAAAGTATGTCGTCTACATATAGTATGAGAAATGCTACAGAGCTCCCACTCACTTTCTTGTAAACACAGGCTTCTCCATAAGTCTGTGTAAACCCAAACGCTTTAATCATCTCATCAAAGCGAATGTTCCAACTCCGAGATCCTTGCACCAGCCCATAAATTGAGCGTTGGAGCTTGCACACTTTGTCAGCATTCTTAGGATCGACAAAACCTTCCGGCTGCATCATATACAATTCTTCCTTAAGGAAACCATTAAGGAATGCCATTTTGACGTCCATTTGCCATATTTCATAATCGTAGAATGCGGCAATTGCTAACATGATTCGGAAGGACTTCAGCTTCGCTACCGGTGAGAAAGTCTCATCGTAGTCAACCCCTTGAACTTGTCGATAACCCTTAGCGACAAGCCGAGCTTTATAGATGGTCACATTACCATCCGCGTCTGTCTTCCTCTTAAAGATCCATTTATTTTCTATGGCTCGCCGTTCAACGGGCAAGTCAGTCAAAGTCCATACTTCGTTTTCATACATGGATCCTATCTCGGATTTCATGGCTTCTAGCCATTTGTCGGAATCCGGGCCCGCCATCGCTTCTTCATAGTTCGAAGGTTCACTGTTGTCTAACAACATGATTTCCAAGACAGGGTTGCCGTACCACTCTGGTGCGGAACGTGTCCTTGTGGACCTTCGAATTTCAGTAGGAGCTTGATCAGAAGTATCTTGATCATTATCATTTACTTCCTCTCTAGTCGGTGCAGGCACCTCAGGAACATTTTCTTGAGTTGCGCCATTTTCCGGTTCAAGAGGTAATACTTCATCAAGCTCTACTTTCCTCCCACTTACTTCTTTCGAGAGAAACTCTTTCTCTAGAAAGGACCCATTCTTGGCAACTAAGATCTTGCCTTCGGATCTGAGGTAGAAGGTGTACCCAATAGTTTCCTTTGGGTACCCTATGAAGACGCATTTTTCCGATTTGGGTTCGAGCTTTTCAGGTTGAAGTTTCTTGACATAAGCATCGCAACCCCAAACTTTTAGAAACGACAGCTTAGGTTTCTTCCCAAACCACAATTCATACGGTGTCGTCTCAACGGATTTCGACGGTGCCCTATTTAAAGTGAATGCGGCAGTCTCTAAAGCATAGCCCCAAAAGGATAGTGGTAAATCGGCAAGAGACATCATAGATCGCACCATATCTAATAGAGTGCGATTACGACGTTTGGACACACCATTACGCTGAGGTGTTCCAGGCAGCGTGAGTTGTGAAACTATTCCACATTTTCTTAAGTGTGTGCCAAACTCATGACTCAAGTATTCTCCTCCACGATCTGATCGTAGAAACTTGATTTTCCTGTTATGTTGATTTTCAACCTCACTCTGAAATTCCTTGAACTTTTCAAAGGTTTCAGACTTGTGTTTCATTAAGTAGATATACCCATACCTACTTAAATCATCAGTGAGGGTGAGAACATAACGATAGCCACCGCGAGCCTCAACACTCATTGGACCGCACACATCAGTATGTATGATTTCCAATAAGTTGGTTGCTCGCTCCATTGTTCCTGAGAACGGAGTCTTGGTCATTTTTCCCATAAGGCATGGTTCGCACGTGTCAAATGATTCGTAATCAAGAGACTCTAAAAGTCCATCAGCATGGAGCTTCTTCATGCGTTTGACACCTATGTGACCAAGGCGGCAGTGCCACAAGTATGTGGGACTATCATTATCAACCTTACTTCTTTTGGTACTCACATTGTGAACATGTGTACCATCACGTTCGAGATTCATAAAGAATAAACCATTCACCATAGGAGCATGACCATAAAACATATCTCTCATATAAATAGAACAACCATTATTCTCGGATTTAAATGAGTAGCCATCTCGAATTAAACGAGATCCTGATACAATGTTCATGCTCAAAGCTGGCACTAAATAACAATTATTAAGGTTTAAAACTAATCCCGAAGGGAGATGCAGAGGCAGCGTGCCGACGGCGATCACATTGACCTTGGAACCATTCCCGACGCGCATCGTCACCTCGTCCTTTGCCAGTTTCCGCTTATTCCGCAGCCCCTGCTTTGAGTTACAAATGTGAGCAACTGCACCGGTATCAAATACCCAGGAGCTACTACGGGCACTAGTAAGGTACACATCAATTACATGTATATCACATATACCTTTTGTTTTGCCGGCCTTCTTATCCGCTAAGTACTTAGGGCAGTTCCGCTTCCAGTGACCGCTTCCCTTGCAATAAAAGCACTCAGTCTCGGGCTTGGGTCCATTCTTTGGCTTCTTCCCGGCAGCTTGCTTGCCGGGCGCGGCAACCTCCTTGCCGTCCTTCTTGAAGTTCTTTTTACCCTTGCCTTTCTTGAACTTAGTGGTTTTATTGACCATCAACACTTGATGTTCCTTCTTGACTTCTACCTCTGCTGATTTTAGCATAGCAAATACTTCGGGAATGGTCTTTTCCATCCCCTGCATATTGAAGTTCATCACAAAGCTCTTGTAGCTTGGTGGAAGCGACTGGAGGATTCTGTCAATGACCGCATCATCTGGGAGATTAACTCCCAGCTGAGTCAAGCGGTTATGCAACCCAGACATAGTGAGTATGTGCTCACTGACAGAACTGTTTTCCTCCATCTTACAGCTGAAGAACTTGTCGGAGACTTGATATCTCTCGACCCGGGCATGAGCTTGGAAAACCATTTTCAGCTCTTCGAACATCTCATATGCTCCGTGTCTCTCAAAACGCTTTTGGAGCCCCGGCTCTAAACTGTAAAGCATGCCGCACTGAACGAGGGAGTAGTCATCGGTACATGCCTGCCAAGCGTTCATAACATCTTGTTCTGCAGGGAGAACGGGTGCGTCACCAAGCGGTGCTTGTAGGACATAATCTTTCTTGGCAGCTATGAGGATGATCCTCAGGTTCCGGACCCAGTCCGTATAGTTGCTGCCATCGTCTTTCAGCTTAGTTTTCTCTAGGAACGCGTTGAAGTTGAGGACTACGTTGGCCATTTGATCTACAAGACATATTGTAAAATATTTAGACTAAGTTCATGATAATTAAGTTCAACTAATCAAATTATTAGTGAACTCCCACTTAGATTAGACATCCCTCCAGTCATCTAAGTATTACATGATCGGAGTTAACTAGACCGTGTCTGATCATCACGTGAGACGGACTAGTCAACATCGATGAACATTTTCATGTTGATCGTGTCTTCTATACGACTCATGCTCGACCTTTCGGTCTTCTGTGTTCCGAGGCCATGTCTATACATGCTAGGCTCGTCAAGTCAACCTAAGTGTTTGCATGTGTAAATCTGTCTTACACCCGTTGTATGTGAACGTCTGAATAAAACACCCGATCATCACGTGGTGTTTTGAAACAGCGAACTGTCGCAACGGTGCACAGTTAGGGGGAACACTTCTTGAAATTAGTATGAGGGATCATCTTATTTACTACCGTCATCTAAGTAAACAAGATGCAAAACATGATAAACATCACATGCAATCAAATAATAAACGTGACATGATATGGCCAATATCACATAGCTCCTTTGATCTCCATCTTGGGGCTCCATGTTCATCTTGTCACCGGCTTGACACCATGATCTCCATCATCATGATCTCCATCATCGTGTCTCCATGAAGTTGCTCGCCAACTATTACTTCTACTACTATGGCTAACGCATTTAGCAATAAAGTAAAGTAATTTACATGGCGTTTCTCAATGACACGCAGGTCATATAAAAGAATAAAGACAACTCCTATGGCTCCTGCCAGTTGTCATACTCATCGACATGCAAGTCGTGATTCCTATTACAATAGCATGAACATCTCATACATCACATATAGATCATTCATCATTCATCACAACTTTGGCCATATCATATCACAAACCACTTGCTGCAAAAAACAAGTTAGACGTCCTCTAATTGTTGTTGCAAGTTTTACGTGGCTGAATTAGGGTTCTAGCAAGAACGTCTTCTTACCTACGTTAAAGCCACAACGTGATTTGTCAACTTCTATTTACCCTTCATAAGGACCCTGTTCATCGAATCCGCTCCAACTAAAGTAGGAGAGACAGACACCCGCCAGCCACCTTATGCAACTAGTGCATGTTAGTCGGTGGAACCGGTCTCACGTAAGCGTACGTGTAAGGTTGGTCCGGGCCGCTTCATCCCACAATACCGCTGAAGCAAGAAAAGACTAGTAATGGCAAGAAAGTTGACAAATCTATGCCCACAACTAATTGTGTTCTACTCGCGCAAGAAGAACTACGCATAGGCCTAGCTCATGATGCCACTGTTGGGGAACGTTGCAGAAAACAAAAAATTTCCTACTCGTTTCACCAAGATCCATATAGGAGTTCATCTAGCAACGAGCTATCGGATGCATCTACGTACCTTTGTAGATCGCGAGCGGAAGCGTTCAAAGAACGGTGATGATGTAGTCGTACTCGACGTGATCCAAATCACCGATGACCAAGCGCCGAACGGACGGCACCTCCGCATTCAACACACGTACGGGACGGGAGACGTCTCCTCCTTTCTTGATCCAGCAAGGGGGAAGGAGAGGTTGATGAAGATCCAGCAGCACGACGGCGTGGTGGTGGATGCAGGGCGTCACAGAATCAGGGCTTCGCCGAGACTACGAGAGAGAGACGTAACGGGGAGAGAGGGAGGCGCCAGGGGCTGGTCTGTTTCCCTCCTCTCCCCCCACTATATATAGGGGTGCCATGGGGGGGCGCTGGCCCTAGTAGATGAGATCTACTAGGGGGGGCGGCGGCCAAGGGGAGGTTTCCCTCCCTCCCAAGGCACCTAGGGGTGCCTTCCACCACTAGGACTCCTCCTAGGTGGAAACCCTAGGCGCATGGGCCTATAGGGGCTGGTGCCCTTGGCCCATGAAGGCCAAGGCGCACCCCCTACAGCCCATGTGCCCCCCCGGGACAGGTGGCCCCACCCGGTGGGCCCCCGGGACCCCTCCGGTGGTCCCGGTACAATACCGATAACCCCGAAACTTGTCCCGATGGCCGAAACAGCACTTCCTATATATAATTCTTTACCTCCGGACCATTCCGGAACTCCTCGTGACGTCCGGGATCTCATCCGGGACTCCGAACAACATTCGGGTTTCTGCATATACATATCTTCATAACCCTAGCGTCACCGAACCTTAAGTGTGTAGACCCTACGGGTTCGGGAGACAAGAAGACATGACCGAGACGACTCTCCGGTTAATAACCAACAGCGGGATCTGGATACCCATGTTGGCTCCCACATGCTCCACGATGATCTCATCGGATGAACCACGATGTCGAGGATTCAATCAACCCCGTACTCAATTCCCTTTGTCAATCGATATGTTACTTGCCCGAGATTCGATCGTCGGTATCCCAATACCTCGTTCAATCTCGTTACCGGCAAGTCACTTTACTCGTACCGTAATGCATGATCCCGTGACCAGACACTTGGTCACTCTGAGCTCATTATGATGATGCATTACCGAGTGGGCCCAGTGATACCTCTCCGTCATACGGAGTGACAAATCCCAGTCTTGATCCATGTCAACCCAACAGACACTTTCGGAGATACCCGTAGTCTACCTTTATAGTCACCCAGTTACGTTGTGACGTTTGGTATACCCAAAGCACTCCTACGGTATCCGGGAGTTACACGATCTCATGGTCTAAGGAAAAGATACTTTGACATTGGAAAACTCTAGCAAACGAACTATACGATCTTGTGCTATGTTTAGGATTGGGTCTTGTCCATCACATCATTCTCCCAATGATGTGATCCCGTTATCCATGACATCCAGTGTCCATAGTCAGGAAACCATGACTATCTATTGATCAACGAGCTAGTCAACTAGAGGCTTACTAGGGACATGTTGGTGTCTGTTATTCACACATGTATTACGATTTCCGGATAACACAATTATAGCATGAATAAAGACAATTATCATGTACAAGGAAATATAATAATAATGCTTTTATTATTGCCTCTAGGGCATATTTCCAACAGCAACTATACGGACTGGGTCCGGAACCTGAGGATCATCCTCATAGCTGCCAGGAAACAATATGTCCTAGAAGGATCGCTAGGTGATGCACCCGTTCCAGAGAACCAGGACGTTATGAATGCTTGGCAGTCTCGTGCTGATGATTACTCCCTCGTTCAGTGCGGCATGCTTTACAGCTTAGAACCAGGGCTCCAAAAGCGTTTTGAGCAACACGGAGCATATGAGATGTTCGAGGAGCTGAAACTAGTTTTCCAAGCTCATGCCCGGGTCGAGAGATATGAAGTCTCCGACAAGTTCTATAGTTGTAAGATGGAGGAAAATAGTTCTGTCAGTGAGCACATACTCAAAATGTCTGGGTTGCACAACCGCCTGTCCCAGCTGGACATTAACCTCCCGGATGAGGCGGTCATTGACAGAATCCTTCAGTCGCTCCCACCAAGCTACAAGAGCTTTGTGATGAACTACAATATGCAGGGGATGGTGAAGACCATTCCGGAAGTATTTTCAATGCTGAAGTCAGCAGAGGTAGAAATCAAGAAGGAACATCAAGTGTTGATGGTCAATAAAACCACTAAGTTCAAAAAGGGCAAGGGTAAGAAGAACTTCAAGAAGGACGGCAAGGAAGTTGCCGCGCCTGGTAAGCCAGTTGCCAGGAAGAAGTTAAACAATGGACCCAAGCCTGAAACTGAGTGCTTTTATTGCAAAGGGAAGGGTCACTGGAAGCGGAACTGCCCCAAATACTTAGCGGACAAGAAGGCCGGCAACACCAAAGGTATATTTGATATACATGTAATTGATGTGTACCTTACCAGTAATCGTAGTAACTCCTGGGTATTTGATACCGGTGCCGTTGCGCATATTTGTAACTCACAGCAGGAGCTGCGAAATAAGCGGAGACTGGTGAAAGACGAGGTGACGATGCACGTCGGGAATGGTTCCAAGGTCGATGTGATCGCCGTCGGCACGCTACCTCTACATTTACCTATGGGATTAGTTTTAAACCTTAATAATTGTTATTTAGTGCCAAGTTTGAGCATGAACATTGTATCTGGATCTCGTTTGATACGAGATGGCTACTCATTTAAATCCAAGAATAATGGTTGTTCTATTTATATGAGAGATATGTTTTATGGTCATGCCCCGATGGTCAATGGTTTATTCTTGATGAATCTTGAGCGTAATATTACACATATTCATAGTGTGAATACCAAAAGATGTAAAGTTGATAACGATAGTCCCACATACTTGTGGCACTGCCGCCTTGGTCACATTGGTGTCAAGCGCATGAAGAAGCTCCATGCTGATGGACTTTTAGAGTCTCTCGATTATGAATCATTTGACACGTGCGAACCATGCCTCATGGGAAAAATGACCAAGTCTCCGTTCTCCGGAATAATGGAGCGAGCAACCAACTTGTTGGAAATCATACATACCGATGTGTGCGGTCCAATGAGCGTTGAGGCTCGCGGAGGATATCGTTATGTTCTCACTCTCACTGATGACTTGAGTAGATATGCGTATGTCTACTTGATGAAACACAAGTCTGAGACCTTTGAAAAGTTCAAGGAATTTCAGAATGAGGTAGAGAATCAACGTGACCGAAAGATAAAGTTCCTACGATCAAATCGTGGAGGAGAATATTTAAGTCACGAGTTTGGTACACACTTAAGGAAATGTGGAATCGTTTCACAACTCACGCCGCCTGGAACACCTTAGCATAATGGTGTGTCCGAACGTCGTAATCGCACTCTATTGGATATGGTGCGGTCTATGATGTCTCTTACCGATTTACCGCTATCATTTTGGGGATATGCTCTAGAGACAGCTACATTCACTTTAAATAGGGCACCGTCTAAATCCGTTGAGACGACACCGTATGAATTATGGTTTGGGAAGAAACCTAAGCTGTCGTTTCTAAAAGTTTGGGGATGCGATGCTTATGTCAAGAAACTTCAACCTGAAAAGCTCGAACCCAAGTCGGAAAAATGCGTCTTCATAGGATACCCTAAGGAAACCATTGGGTATACCTTCTACTTAAGATCCGAGGGAAAGATCTTTGTTGCCAAGAATGGATCCTTACTGGAAAAAGAGTTTCTCTCGAAAGAATTAAGTGGGAGGAAAGTGGAGCTTGATGAAGTACTGCCTCTTGAAACAGGAAGTCGTGCAACTCAGGAAGATGTTCCTGTGGTGCCTGCACCGACAAGAGAGGAGGTTAATGATGATGATCAAGATACTTCAGATCAAGCTCCTACTGAACTTCGAAGGTCCACTAGGACACGTTCCGCACCAGAGTGGTATGGCAACCCTGTCTTAGAAATCATGTTGTTAGACAACGGTGAACCTTCGAACTATGAAGAAGCGATGGCGGGCCCAGATTCCAACAAATGGCTTGAAGCCATGAAATCCGAGATAGAATCCATGTATGAAAACAAAGTATGGACTTTGACAGACTTGCCCGATGATCGGCGAGCGATAGAAAACAAATGGATCTTTAAGAAGAAGATAGACGCGGATGGAAATGTTACCATCTATAAAGCTCGACTTGTCGCTAAGGGTTATCGACAAGTTCAAGGGCTTGACTACGATGAGACATTCTCTCCCGTAGCGAAGCTGAAGTCCGTCCGAATAATGTTAGCAATTGCCGCATACTATGATTATGAGATATGGCAGATGGACGTCAAAACGGCATTCCTTAACGGACATCTTAAGGAAGAGCTGTATATGATGCAGCCGGAAGGTTTTGTCGACCCTAAGAATGCTAACAAAGTATGCAAGCTCCAGCGATCCATTTATGGGCTGGTGCAAGCATCTCGGAGTTGGAACATTCGCTTTGATGAGATGATCAAAGCGTTTAGGTTTATGCAGACTTATGGAGAAGCCTGCGTTTACAAGAAAGTGAGTGGGAGCTCTGTAGCATTTCTCATATTATATGTAGATGACATACTCTTGATGGGAAATGATATAGAACTTTTGGACAGCATTAAGGCCTACTTGAATAAGTGTTTTTCAATGGACCTTGGAGAAGCTGCTTATCTATTAGGCATCAAGATCTATAGAGATAGATCGAGACGCCTCATAGGTCTTTCACAAAGCACATACCTTGATAAGATTTTGAAGAAGTTCAAAATGGATCAGTCCAAGAAGGGGTTCTTGCCTGTATTGCAAGGTGTGAGATTGAGCTCGGCTCAATGCCCGACCACGGCAAAAGATAAAGAAGAGATGAGTGTCATCCCCTATGCTTCAGCCATAGGATCTATTATGTATGCCATGCTATGTACCAGACCTGATGTAAACCTTGCCGTAAGTTTGGTAGGAAGGTACCAAAGTAATCCCGGCAAGGAACACTGGACAGCGGTCAAGAATATCCTGAAGTACCTGAAAAGGACAAAGGACATGTTTCTCGTTTATGGAGGTGACGAAGAGCTCATCGTAAAGGGTTACGTCGATGCTAGTTTCGACACAGATCTGGATGACTCTAAGTCACAAACCGGATACGTGTTTATGTTGAATGGTGGAGCAGTGAGCTGGTGCAGCTGCAAGCAGAGCGTCGTGGCGGGATCTACATATGAAGCGGAGTACATGGCAGCCTTGGAGGCAGCGCATGAAGCAATTTGGGTGAAGGAGTTCATCACCGACCTATGAGTCAAACCCAATGCGTCGGGGCCGATCAAACTCTTCTGTGACAACACTGGAGCTATTGCCCTTGCCAAGGAGCCCGGGTTTCACAAGAAGACCAGGCACATCAAGCGTCGTTTCAACTCCATCCGTGAAAATGTTCAAGATGGAGACATAGATATTTGCAAAGTACATACGGATCTGAATGTCGCAGATCCGTTGACTAAACCTCTTTCGCGAGCAAAACATGATCAACACCAGAATTCTATGGGTGTTCGATTCATCACAATGTAATTAGATTATTGACTCTAGTGCAAGTGGGAGACTGTTGGAAATATGCCCTGGAGGCAATAATAAAAGGTTATTATTATATTTCCTTATTCATGATAATTGTCTTTATTCATGCTATAACTGTATTATCCAGGAAATCGTAATACACGTGTGAATACATAGACCATAATATGTCCCTAGTAAGCCTCTAGTTGACTAGCTTGTTGATCAACAGATAGTCATGGTTTCCTGGCTATGGACATTGGATGTCGTTGATAACGGGATCACATCATTAGGAGAATGATGTGATGGACAAGACCCAATCCTAAGCATAGCACAAGATCTTGTAGTTCGTTTGCTAGAGCTTTTCCAATGTCAAGTATCCTTTCCTTAGACCATGAGATCGTGTAACTCCCGGATACCGTAGGAGTGCTTTGGGTGTACCAAACGTCACAACGTAATTGGATGACTATAAAGGTGCACTACAGGTATCTCCGAAAGTGTCTGTTGGGTTGACACGGATCGAGACTGGGATTTGTCACTCCGTATGACGGAGAGGTATCTCTGGGCCCACTCGGTAATGCATCATCATAATGAGCTCAAAGTGACCAAGTGTTTGGTCACGGGATCATGCATTACGGTATGAGTAAAGTGACTTGCCGGTAACGAGACTGAACGAGGTATTGGGATACCGACGATTGAGTCTCGGGCAAGTAACATACCGATTGACAAAGGGAATTGAATGCGGGGTTGTTTGAATCCTCGACATCGTGGTTCATCCGATGAGATCATCGAGGAGCATGTGGGAGCCAACATGGGTATCCAGATCCCGCTGTTGGTTATTGCCCGAGAGCCGTCTCGGTCATGTCTACGTGTCTCCCGAACCCGTAGGGTCTACACACTTAAGGTTCGGTGATGCTAGGGTTATTAGGAAGACTTGTATGTGATTACCGAATGTTGTTCGGAGTCCCGGATGAGATCCCGGACATCACGAGGAGTTCCGGAATGGTCCGGAGGTGAAAGATTTATATATGGGAAGTTGTCATGCGGACACCGGAAAGTTTCGGGGGCATATCGGTATTGTACCGGGGCCACCGGAGAGGTTCCGGGGGTCCACCGGGAGGGGCCACCCCTCTCGGAGGGCCTCATGGGCCGCAAGGGGCAGGGAACCAGCCTCTGGAGAGCTAGGCGCACCCCCCCTTGGGCCCATGCGCCTAGGGTTGGGGGGGAAACCCTAGTGGGGGCGCCCCCTTTGCTTGGGGGCAAGCCCCCCTCCCTGGCCACCGCCCCCCTCTAGATCTCATCTAGAGGGGCCGGCCCCCCTTGCCCCTTCCCCTATAAATAGAGGGGTGAGGGGAGGGCTGCTGGACACAACCAAGGCGCAGCCCCTCCCCTCCCCAACACCTCTCCTCCTCCATCACGAGCTTGGCAAAGCCCTGTCGGAGTACTGCTGCTCCACCACCACCACGCCGTCGTGCTGCTGCTGGAGCCATCTTCCTCAACCTCTCCTTCCCCCTTGCTAGATCAAGACGAAGTAGACGTCGTCCGTTCTGTACGTGTGTTGAACGCGGAGGTGCTGTCCGTTCGGCACTTGGTCATCGGTGATTTGAATCACGGCGAGTACGACTCCATCATCACCGTTCCTTTGAACGCTTCCGCACGCAATCTACAAGTGGTATGTAGATGCAATCTCACTCCCTTGACTCGTTGCTTAGATGAACTCGTAGATGGATCTTGGTGAAACCGTAGGAAAAATTTTAATTTTCTGCAACGTTCCCCAACATGGCCAGGGTATCAAATCTTCCTGAGAATTGCCGTGATGGCTAAGGAAACACACAGATAATACGACTATCTTAGATCTGAGCGAGTTTTCCCCATTTCACTCTCTCAAATTCCCTAGCCTACGATCCGAATTATAGCTTGGTCCTGAGATCAATCCCCTACTGCTGGGATTGCGCACCTGAGATGTCACATGGTCGCATAGGTGGACAAACGCTATAGCGGCGAGGAGCAGGGGAACGGAACTGCCCGGTGAGGTGGTCGTGCTGCTCGACGACGAGGAGAGAAGGAGGCAGGTCATGCGAGGCGGGGGGAGGGGATCTGGCGAGGCTAGCTCGGGGTGGTGTGTCCGAGGTGGGGGCGACTGATTAGGGAGAGGTTAGGTGCGGGGGATTGCGGGTGGTTAGCTTTGGCCGACGGGATATTTTTTCATATGACGCAAAATCTGTGACCGTGAGATTGAAATTGAATCGACGGCATTGGACAGGTCAGATGATGGCTTTCTATCAGACTACACATGGAAAGTGTTTCCCATCTCGTAATCAGGTGGAAACTCCCACGTAACATGACGTTCTAATCCAACGCTCCAACGCTCTCCTGTCCAATGGATATGGACTAGTCTGATAGATCCAAATTTGCAATAGTCTGATGCCTAGCGCTTCTTACATATTTGTACTGTAGATGAATATCACTTTCTTTCTTTAGAAATCTACCCTTTCCCCCTCTAATCTTTGTATGTCACGGAAATCCCCCCTCCTGTTGCCTCCTCTGAGGTGACTCGGGGGCTAACCCTAGAGCCGCCGCCGCGACCCTCATCTACCCTTCCTTCACTCCACCGGCGCCATAGATGCTCATAGGTGCGGGTGCACAGTATTGATGAAGGTGGCGGCGGGGATCTCGCGGCTCCATCTTGTATTAAGGGCCTCAGTTTCCGGGGCGGCAACCCTAGGCGGTGGCGTGCGGCGGGCTGCACCGGCGGGTATAGGTGACCCGCATTCCCGACCGTGCAGGTGGCATGGATGTGGCGCTCGTCGGCGCTCCGGTGGCCCCACATAGGTCTGCGGGCGTCCCACAATGAAGCTTCCTCCTCTGGCCCGCATCTCTAATCCGCGCCGGATCCTGTCCCTTGCGGTTGCGATCGTCGTCTCCTGGATGCTGGCTCTGTAGATCTGGTTTGTGCGGGTGTGAATCCATGGAAACCCCCAGGCCGACACGGCGGCCATGCCGATGTTGATGCCTTCTGGTGTTGATCCCCTTCTTGAAGGCTACGTTGTGGATCCTCTGCACCACGATCTCCGAACAACCACCATCTCCACCACCACTAGAGCAGTGGTGCGAGATGGCTTGGACGTGTCTACGACATCCTAGTGATGCTCCGTTCAGCCTTCTTTGTGGTTTTGAGCCTTCGTTCGATTGCTCTCATCCGACGTCTTGTCCTGCCGCTATCGGCGATGGTGCTCGTGTGGTCGGCTATCCATGCTTGTGGGTCAGTTCATGTTGCTTCTCCTTTGGTAGCGTGGGCATCTTGACCAGGGTTCTAGTGGGAACCTCTCTGCTGGTGGCCATTGCGGAACCCGTCGAGCCTGGGTGAAATGGTTGTGGCCCTTCGCGGCGGCGGAGACAGATAGTGTGTTGCTCCTACTTGGCCCCTTGGATAAGTGTCACCATCCTTGTACGTGCACTATATACTCTCCCTTCCCAAAATAAGTGACGCCTGTTTAGTACAAAGTTGTACTAAGTCAGCGACTTATTTTGGGAGGGGTGGGGTACAATATTTGTGAATCACTTATGTGCTCATATTCAACAACTAAGTGTTAGCAAAATTTGATACACAACTTCAGTTTAGAGGTGAAGGAAATATGCCCTAGAGGCAATAATAAAGTTATTATTTATTTCCTCATATCATGATAAATGTTTATTATTCATGCTAGAATTGTATTAACCGGAAACATGATACATGTGTGAATACATAGACAAAACTATAGTCACTAGTATGGCTCTACTTGACTAGCTCATTAATCAAAGATGGTTATGTTTCCTAACCATAGACATGTGTTGTCATTTGATTAGTGGGATCACATCATTAGGAGAATGATGTGATTGATATGACCCATTCCGTTAGCCTAGCACTTGATCGTTTAGTATACTGCTATTGCTTTCTTCATGACTTATACAAAGTTCCTGCAACTATGAGATTGTGCAACTCCCGTTTACCGGAAGAACACTTTGTGTGCTACCAAACGTTACAACGTAACTGGGTGATTATAAAGGTGCTCTACAGGTGTTTCCGAAGGTACATGTTGGGTTGGCATAATTCGAGATTAGGTTTTGTCACTCCGATTGTCGGAGAGGTATCTCTGGGCCCTCTCGGTAATACTCATCACCTAAGCATTGCAAGCATTGTAACTAATAAGTTAGTTATGAGATGATGTATTACGGAACGAGTAAAGAGACTTGCCGGTAACGAGATTGAACTAGGTATTGGATATCGACGATCAAATCTCGGGCAAGTAACATACCGATGACAAAGGGAACAACGTATGTTGTTATGCGGTTTGACCGATAAAGATCTTCGTAGAATATGTAGGAACCAATATGGACATCCAGGTCCCGCTATTGGTTATTGACCGAGAATGGTTCTAGGTCATGTCTACATAGTTCTCAAACCCGTAGGGTCCGCACGCTTAACGTTACGATGACAGTTTTATTATGAGTTTACAAGTTTTTATGTACCGAAGTTTGTTCGGAGTCCCGGATGTGATCACGGACATGACGAGGAGTCTCGAAATGGTCGAGACATAAAGATTGATATATCGGACGACTATATTCGGACACCGGAAGAGTTCCGGGTGATTTCGGAGAAAACCGGAGTGCCGGAGGGGTTACCGGAACCCCACGGGGAAGTATTGGGCCTTAGTGGGCCTGAGGGGAGAAAGAGGGCAGCAGCCCAGGAGGTGGCGTGCCCCCCCAAGGGGAGTCCGAATTGGACTAGGGAGGGGGGCGCGGCCCCTCTTTCCCTCTCCCTCTCCCCCTCTTTCCTTCCCCCTTCCTCCTTCCTAGTTGGACTAGGAAAGGGGAGTCCTACTCCCACTAGGAGGAGGACTCCCCCCTCCTTGGCGCGCCCCAAGGGCCGGCCGGCCTCCCCCTTGCTCCTTTATATACGGGGGCGGGGGGGCACCCCATAGACACACAAGTTGATCTACGGATCGTTCCTTAGCCGTGTGCGGTGTCCCCCTCCACCATATTCCACCTCGGTCATATCGTCGCGGAGTTTAGGCGAAGCCCTGCGCCGGTAGAACATCATCATCGTCACCACGCCGTCGTGCTGACGGAACTCATCTCTGGAGCTCGGCTGGATCGGAGGCCGGAGATCGTCTTCGAGCTGAACGTGTGCTGAACTCGGAGGCCCCGTACGTTCGGTGCTTGGATCGGTTGGATCGTGAAGACGTACGACTACATCAACCGCGTTGTGCTAACGCTTCTGCTTACGGTCTATGAGGGTACGTGGACGAACACTCTCCCCTCTCGTTGCTATGCCATCACCATGATCTTGCGTGTGCGTAGGAAATTTTTTGAAATTACTACGTTCCCCAACAGTGGCATCCGAGCCTAGGTTTTATGCGTTGATGTTATATGCACGAGTAGAACACAAGTGAGTTGTGGGCGATACAAGTCATACTGCTTACCAACATGTCATACTTTGGTTCGGCGGTATTGTGAGATGAAGCGGCCCGGACCGACATTACGCGTACGCTTACGCGAGACTGGTTTCACCGTTACGAGCACTCGTGCTTAAAGGTGGCTGGCGGGTGTCTGTCTCTCTCACTTTAGCTGAATCAAGTGTGGCTACGCCCGGTCCTTGCGAAGGTTAAAACAACACCAACTTAACGAGCTATCGTTGTGGTTTTGATGCGTAGGTAAGAATGGTTCTTGCTAAGCCCGTAGCAGCCACGTAAAAATTTGCAACAACAAAGTAGAGGACGTCTAACTTGTTTTTGCAGGGCATGTTGTGATGTGATACGGTCAAGACGTGATGCTATATTTTATTGTATGAGATGATCATGTTTTGTAACCGAAGTTATCGGCAACTGGCAGGAGCCATATGGTTGTCGCTTTATTGTATGAAATGCAAACGCCCTGTAATTGCTTTACTTTATCACTAAGCGGTAGCGATAGTCGTAGAAGCAATAGATGGCGTAACGACAACGATGCTACGATCGAGATCAAGGTGTCGCGCCGATGACGATGGTGATCACGACGGTGCTTCGGAGATGGAGATCACAAGCACAAGATGATGATGGCCATATCATATCACTTATACTGATTGCATGTGATGTTTATCCTTTATGCATCTTATCTTGCTTTGATTGACGGTAGCATTTTAAGATGATCTCTCACTAAAATTATCAAGAAGTGTTCTCCCTGAGTATGCACCGTTGCCAAAGTTCGTCGTGCCCAGACACCACGTGATGATCGGGTGTGATAAGCTCTACGTCCATCTACAACGGGTGCAAGCCAGTTTTGCACACGCAGAATACTCAGGTTATACTTGACGAGCCTAGCATATGCAGATATGGCCTCGGAACACGGAGACCGAAAGGTCGAGCGTGAATCATATAGTAGATATGATCAACATAATGATGTTCACCATTGAAAATTACTCCATCTCACGTGATGATCGGTCATGGTTTAGTTGATTTGGATCACGTAATCACTTAGATGACTAGAGAGATGTCTGTCTAAGTGGGAGTTCTTAAGTAATATGATTAATTGAACTTAAATTTATCATGAACTTAGTACCTGATAGTATTTTGCTTGTCTATGTTTGTTTGTAGATAGATGGCTCGTGCTATTGTTCCGTTCAATTTTAATGCGTTCCTTGAGAAAGCAAATTTGAAAGATGATGGTAGCAATTACACGGACTGGGTCTGTAACCTGAGGATTATCCTCATTGCTGCACAGAAGAGTTACGTCCTGGAAGCACCGCTGGGTGCCAGGCCTGCTACTGATGCAACTGACGACGTTAAGAACGTCTGGCAGAGCAAAGCTGATGACTACTCTATAGTTCAGTGTGCCATGCTTTACGGCTTAGAACCGGGTCTTCAACGACGTTTTGAACGTCATGGAGCATATGAGATGTTCCAGGAGTTGAAGTAAATATTTCAAGCAAATGCCCGGATTGAGAGATATGAAGTCTCCAATAAGTTCTACAGCTGCAAGATGGAGGAGAATAGTTCTGTCAGTGAACACATACTCAGAATGTCTGGGTATAATAATCACTTGATTCAACTGGGAGTTAATCTTCCGGATGATAGTGTCATTGACAGAATTCTCCAATCACTGCCACCAAGCTACAAGAGCTTTGTGATGAACTATAATATGCAAGGGATGAACAAGACTATTCCCGAGCTCTTCGCAATGCTAAAAGCTGCGGAGGTAGAAATCAAGAAGGAGCATCAAGTGTTGATGGTCAACAAGACCACTAGTTTCAAGAAGGGCAAAGGGAAGAAGAAGGAGAACTTCAAAAAGAACGGCAAGCAAGTTGCTGCTCAAGAGAAGAAACCCAAGTCTGGACCTAAGCCTGAAACTGAGTGCTTCTACTGCAAGCAGACTGGTCACTGGAAGCGGAACTGCCCCAAGTATTTGGCGGATAAGAAGGATGGAAAAGTGAACAAAGGTATATGTGATATACATGTTATTGATGTGTACCTAACTAGAGCTCGTAGTAGCACCTGGGTATTTGATACTGGTTCTGTTGCTAATATTTGCAACTCGAAACAGGGACTACGGAATAAGCGAGCACTGGCCAAGGACGAGGTGACGATGCGCGTGGGAAATGGTTCCAAAGTCGATGTGATCGCGGTCGGCACGCTACCTCTACATCTACCTTCGGGATTAGTTTTAGACCTAAATAATTGTTATTTGGTGCTAGCGTTGAGCATGAACATTATATCTGGATCTTGTTTAATGCGAGACAGTTATTCATTTAAATCAGAGAATAATGGTTGTTCTATTTATATGAGTAATATCTTTTATGGTCATGCACCCTTGAAGAGTGGTCTATTTTTACTAAATCTCGATAGTAGTGATACACATATTCATAGTGTTGAAACCAAAAGATGCAGAGTTGATAACCATAGTGCAACTTATTTGTGGCACTGCCATTTGGGTCATATCAGTGTAAAGCGCATGAAGAAACTCCATACTGATGGGCTTTTGGAATTACTTGATTATGAATCACATGGTACTTGCGAACCGTGCCTCATGGGCAAGATGACTAAAACGCCGTTCTCCGGAACTATGGAGCGAGCAACTGATTTGTTGGAAATCATACATACTGATGTTTGTGGTCCAATGAATGTTGAGGCTCGCGGTGGGTATCGTTATTTTCTCACCTTCACAGATGATTTGAGCAGATATGGGTATATCTACTTGATGAAACACAAGTCTGAAACATTTGAAAAGTTCAAAGAATTTCAGAGTGAAGTGGAAAATCATCGTAACAAGAAAATAAAGTTTCTACGATCTGATCGAGGAGGTGAATATTTGAGTTACGAGTTTGGCCTACACTTGAAACAATGTGGAATAGTTTCGCAACTCACACCACCTGGAACACCACAACGAAATGGTGTGTCCGAACGTCGTAATCGTACTTTACTTGATATGGTGCGATCTATGATGTCTCTTACTGATTTACCGCTATCGTTTTGGGGTTATGCTTTAGAGACGGCCGCATTCACGTTAAATAGGGCACCATCAAAATCCATTGAGACGACACCTTATGAACTGTGGTTTGGCCAGAAACAAAAGTTGTCGTTTCTTAAAGTTTGGGGCTGCGAAGCTTATGTGAAGAAACTTCAACCAGATAAGCTCGAACCCAAATCGGAGAAATGTGTCTTCATAGGATACCCAAAAGAGACTGTTGGGTACACCTTCTATCACAGATCCGAAGGCAAGACATTCGTTGCTAAGAATGGATCCCTTCTAGAGAAGGAGTTTCTCTCGAAAGAAGTGAGTGGGAGGAAAGTAGAACTTGATGAGATAACTGTATCTACTCCCTTATTGGAAAGTAGTTCATGAAGGAAATATGCCCTAGAGGCAATAATAAAGTTATTATTTATTTCCTTATATCATGATAAATGTTTATTATTCATGCTAGAATTGTATTAACCGGAAACATAATATATGTGTGAATACATAGACAAACAAAGTGTCACTAGTATGCCTCTACTTGACTAGCTCGTTAATCAAGGATGGTTATGTTTCCTAACCATGAACAAAGAGTTGTTATTTGATTAACGAGGTCACATCATTAGTTGAATGATCTGATTGACATGACCCATTCAATTAGCTTAGCACCCGATCGTTTAGTATGTTGCTAATGCTTTCTTCATGACTTATACATGTTCCTATGAGTATGAGATTATGCAACTCCCATTTACCGGAGGAACACTTTGGGTGCTACCAAACGTCACAACGTAACTGGGTGATTATAAAGGAGCATTACAGGTGTCTCCAAAAGTAGATGTTGGGTTGGCGTATTTCGAGATTAGGATTTGTCACTCCGATTGTCGGAGAGGTATCTCTGGGCCCTCTCGGTAATACACATCACATAAGCCTTGCAAGCATTACAACTAATATGTTAGTTGTGAGATGATGTATTACGGAACAAGTAAAGAGACTTGCCGGTAACGAGATTGAACTAGGTATTGGATACCGACGATCGAATCTCGGGCAAGTAACATACCGATGACAAAGGGAACAACGTATGTTGTTATGCGGTCTGACCGATAAAGATCTTCGTAGAATATGTAGGAGCCAATATGGGCATCCAGGTCCCGCTATTGGTTATTGACCGGAGACGTGTCTCGGTCATGTCTACATTGTTCTCGAACCCGTAGGGTCCGCACGCTTAAGGTTTCGATGACAGTTATATTATGAGTTTATGAGTTTTGATGTACCGAAGGAGTTCGGAGTCCCGGATGAGATCGGGGACATGACGAGGAGTCTCGAAATGGTCGAGACGTAAAGATCGATATATTGGACGACTATATTCGGACATCGGAAAGGTTCCGAGTGATTCGGGTATTTTTCGGAGTACCGGGTAGTTACGGGAGAAGTAATGGGCCTTGATGGGCTTTAGTGGGAAGAGGAAAAAGGCTGCTGCGCCCCCCCTCCCCTTTGGTCCGAATTGGACTAGGGAAAAGGGGGCCGGCCACCTCTCCTTCTCCTCCACTTCCTTTTCCCTTCCTCCCCTCTTGATGGACTCCTACTAGGACTTGGAGTCCTAGTAGGACTCCCATCCTGGCCGCACCTTATGCCTTGGCCGGCCTCCTCCTCCTCCATCCTTTATATACTGAGGCAAGGGGCACCCCATAGACACACAATTGATCATTGAGATCGTTCCTTAGCCGTGTGCGGTGCCCCCTGCCACCATATTCCACCTCGGTCATATCGTTGTAGTGCTTAGGCGAAGCCCTGCGTCGGTAGAACATCAAGATCGTCATCACGCCGTCGTGCTGACGGAACTCTTCCTCGACGCTTTGCTGGATCGGAGCCCGAGGATCGTCATCGAGCTGAACGAGTGCTAAAGAACTCGGAGGTGCCGGAGTAACGGTGCTTGGATCGGTCGGATCGGGAAGAAGACGTACGACTACTTCCTCCATGTTGTGTCAACGCTTCCGTTGCGATCTACAAGGGTACGTAGATCATACTCTCCCCTCGTTGCTATGCATCACCATGATCTTGCGTGTGCGTAGGAAATTTTTTGAAATTACTACGAAACCCAACAGTGGCATCCGAGCCTAGGTTATTTATGTTGATGTTATATGCACGAGTAGAACACAAGTGAGTTGTGGATGATACAAGTCATACTGCCTACCAGCATGTCATACTTTGGTTCGGCGGTATTGTTGGACGAGACGACCCGGACCAACCTTACGCGTACGCTTACGCGAGACCGGTTCCCTCGACGTGCTTTGCACATAGATGGCTTGCGGGCGACTGTCTCTCCAACTTTAGTTGAACCGAGTATGGCTACGCCCGGTCCTTGAGAAGGTTAAAACGGAGTCTATTTGACAAACTATCGTTGTGGTTTTGATGCGTAGGTGAGATTGGTTCTTACTTAAGCCCGTAGCAGCCACGTAAAACATGCAACAACAAAGTAGAGGACGTCTAACTTGTTTTTGCAGGGCATGTTGTGATGTGATATGGTCAAGGCATGATGCTGAATTTTATTGTATGAGATGATCATGTTTTGTAACCGAGTTATCAGCAATTGGCAGGAGCCATATGGTTGTCGCTTTATTGTATGCAATGCAATCGAGATGTAATGCTTTACTTTATTACTAAACGGTAGTGATAGTCATGGAAGCATAAGATTGGCGAGACGACAACGATGCTATGATGGAGATCAAGGTGTCGCGCCGGTGACGATGGTGATCATGACGGTGCTTCGGAGATGGAGATCACAAGCACAAGATGATGATGGCCATATCATATCACTTATATTGATTGCATGTGATGTTTATCTTTTTATGCATATTATCTTGCTTTGATTGACGGTAGCATTATAAGATGATCTCTCACTAAATTATCAAGAAGTGTTCTCCCTGAGTATGCACCGTTGCCAAAGTTCGTCGTGCCCAGACACCACGTGATGATCGGGTGTGATAAGCTCTACATCCATCTACAACGGGTGCAAGCCAGTTTTGCACACGCAGAATACTCAGGTTAAACTTGACGAGCCTAGCATATGCAGATATGGCCTCGGAACACAGAGACCGAAAGGTCGAGCGTGAATCATATAGTAGATATGATCAACATAGTGATGTTCACCATTGAAACTACTCCATCTCACATGATGATCGGACATGGTTTAGTTGATTTGGATCACGTAATCACTTAGAGGATTAGAGGGATATCTATCTAAGTGGGAGTTCTTAAGTAATATGATTAATTGAACTTAAATTTATCATGAACTTAGTCTTGGTAGTATTTTGCAAATTATGTTGTAGATCAATAGCTCGCGTTGTTGCTTCCCTGTGTTTATTTTGATATGTTCCTAGAGAAAATTGTGTTGAAAGATGTTAGTAGCAATGATGCGGATTGGATCCGTGATCAGAGGTTTATCCTCATTGCTGCACAGAAGAATTATGTCCTTGATGCACCGCTTGGTGAAAGACCTATTGCAGGAGCAGATGCAGACGTTATGAACGTTTGGCTAGCTCAATATGATGACTACTTGATAGTTTAGTGCACCATGCTTAACGGCTTAGAATCGGGACTTCAAAGACATTTTGAACGTCATGGACCATATGAGATGTTCCAGGAGTTGAAGTTAATATTTCAAGCAAATACCCGAGTTGAGAGATATGAAATCTCCAACAAGTTCTATAGCTAAAAGATGGAGGAGAATCGCTCAACTAGTGAGCATGTGCTCAGATTATCTGGGTACTACAATCGCTTGAATCAAGTGGGAGTTAATCTTCTAGATAAGATAGTGATTGACAGAATTCTCTAGTCACCATCACCAAGTTAGTAGAACTTCGTAATGAACTATAATATGCAAGGGATAACGGAAACAACTCCCAAGCTCTTCGTGATGCTGAAATCAACGAAGGTAGAAATCAAGAAAAACATCAAGTGTTGATGGTTGACAAGATCAGTAGTTTCAAGAAAAGGGCAGAGGGAAGAAGGGGAACTTCAAGAAGAACAGCAAGCAAGTTGCTGCTCAAGTGAAGAATCCCAAGTCTGGTCCTAAGCCTGAGACTAAGTGCTTCTACTGCAAAGGGACTGGTCACTGGAAGCGGATCTACCCCAAGTGATTGGCGAATAAGAAGGATGGCAAAGTGAACATAAGTATATTTGATATACATGTTATTGATGTGTACTTTACTAGTGTTTATAGCAAACCCTCAGTATTTGATACTAGTTCAGTTGCTAAGATTAGTAACTCGAAACGGGAGTTGCAGAATAAACAGAGACTAGTTAAGGGTGAAGTGATGATGTGTGTTGGAAGTGGTTCCAAGATTGATATGATCATCATCGCACACTCCCTATACTTTCGGGATTAGTGTTGAACCTGAATAAGTGTTATTTGGTGTTTGCGTTGAGCATGAATATGATTTGATCATGTTTATTGTAATACGGTTATTCATTTAAGTAAGAGAATAAATTGTTGTTCTGTTTACATGAATAAAACCTTATATGGTTACACACCCAATGAAAATAGTTCGTTGGATCTCGATCGTAGTGATACACATAATCATAATATTGAAACCAAAAGATGCAAAGTTAATAATGATAGTGCAACTTATTTGTGGCACTGCCGTTTAGGTCATATTGGTGTAAAGCGCATGAAGAAACTCCATGCTGATGGGATTTTGGAATCACTTGATTATGAATCACTTGATGCTTGCGAACCATGCCTTATGGGCAAGATGACTAAAACGCCGTTCTCCGGAACAAAGAAGCAAGCAACAAATTTGTTGGAAATCATACATACTAATGTATGTGGTCCGATGAATATTAAGGCTTACAGCAGGTATCATTATTTTCTGACCTTCACAAGATGATTTGAGCAGATATGGGGATATCTACTTGATGAAACATAAGTCTGAAACATTTGAACAGTTCAAAGAATTTCCGAGTGAAGTGGAAAATCATCGTGACAAGAAAATAAAAAGTTTCTACGATATGATCGCAGAGGTAAAATATTTGAGTTATGAGTTTGGTCTTCAGTTAAAACAATGTGAAATAGTTTCACTACTCACGCCACCTGGAACACCACAGCATAATGGTGTGTCCGAACGTCATAACCGTACTTTATTGGATATAGTGCAATCTATGATGTTTCTTACCGATTTACCACTATCGTTTTTGGGGTCATGCATTAGAGACAGCTGCATTCACGTTAAAAAAAAGGGGCACCATCTATATCCGTCGAGACGACGCCTTATGAACTATGGTTTGGCAAGAAACCAAAGTTGTCGTTTCTTAAAAAGTTTGAGGTTGCAATGCTTATGTGAAAAAGTTTCAACCTGATAAGCTCAAAACCCAAATCGGAGAAATGCGTCTTCATAGGATACCCAAAGGAGACTGTTGGGTACACCTTCTATCACAGATCCTAAGGCAATACATTCGTTGCTTATAATGGATCCTTTCTAGAGAAGGAGTTTCTCTCGAAAGACGTGAGTGGGAGGAAAGTAGAAAACTTGATAAGGTAATTGTACCTTCTACCTTATTGGAAAGTTGTTCATCACAAAAATCTGTTCTTGTGACTGCTACACCAATTAGTGAGGAAGCTAATGATGATGATCATGTAACTTCAGATCAAGTTACTACCGAATCTCGTAGGTAAACCAGAGTGAGATCCGCACCAGAGTGGTACGGTAATCCTGTTCTGGAGGTTATGTTACTTGACCATGACGAACCTACGAACTATGAGGAAGCGATGATGAGCCTATATTCCACGAAATGGTTTGAGGCCATGAAATCTGAGATATGATCCATGTATGAGAACAAAGTTTGGACTTTGGTTGACTTGCCCGATGATCGACAAGCAATTGAGAATAAATGGATCTTCAAGAGGAAGACGGACGCTGATAGTAGTGTTACTATCTACAAAGCTAGAATTGTCGCAAAAGGTTTTCGACAAGTTCAAGGTGTTGACTACGATGAGAGTTTCTCACTCGAATCTATGCTTAAGTCTGTCCGAATCATGTTAGCAATTGTCGCATTTTATGAAATCTGGCATATGGATAAACAAAACTGCATTCCTTAATAGATTTATTAAAGAAGAGTTGTATATGATACAACCAGAAGGTTTTGTCAATCCTAAAGGTGCTAACAAAATATGCAAGCTCCAGCGATCCATCTATGGAATGGTGCAAGAATCTCGGAGTTGGAATATACGTTTTGATAAGTTGATCAAAGCATATAGTTTTATACAGACTTGCGGTGAAGCCTGTATTTACAAGAAAGTGAGTGGGAGCACTACAGCATTTCTGATAAGTATATGTGAATGACATATTGTTGATCGGAAATAATGTAGAATTATTCTGTAAAGCATAAAGGAGTGTTTGAAAGGAGTTTTTCAAAGAAAGACTTCGGTGAAGCTGCTTACATATTGAGCTTCAAGATCTATAGAGATAGATCAAGACGCTTGATAAGTTTTTTCAATGAGTACATACCTTGATAAGATTTTGAAGTAGTTCAAAATGGAGCAGTCAAAGAAAGAGTTCTTGCCTGTATTACAAGGTATGAAGTTGAGTATGACTCAAAGCCCGACCACGACAGAAGATAGAAAGAGAATGAAAGTCATTCCCTATGCCTTGGCCATAGGTTCTATAAAGTATGTCATGCTGTATACCAGATCTATTGTATACGCTGCACTGATTTGGCAAGGGAGTACAATAGTGATCTAGGAGTAGATCACTGGACAGCGGTCAAAATTATCCTTAGTGGAATAAGGATATGTTTCTCGATTATGGAGGTGACAAAAAGGTTCGCCATAAAGGGTTACGTCGATGCAAGTTTTGACACTGATCTGGATGACTCTAAGTCTCGATCTAGATGCATATTGAAAGTGGGAGCAATTAGCTAGAGTAGCTCCGTGCAGAGCATTATAGACATAGAATTTTGCAAAATACATACGGATCTGAATGTGACAGACCCGTTGACTAAAATTATCTCACAAGCAAAACATGATCACACCTTAGTACTCTTTGGGTGTTAATCACATAGATATGTGAACTAGATTAATGACTCTAGTAAACCTTTTGAGTGTTGGTCACATGACGATGTGAACTATGGGTGTTAATCACATGGTGATGTGAACTATTGCTGTTAAATCACATGGCGATGTGAACTAGATTATTGACTCTAGTGCAAGTGGGAGACTGAAGGAAATATGCCCTAGAGGCAATAATAAAGTTATTATTTATTTCCTTATATCATGATAAATGTTTATTATTCATGCTAGAATTGTATTAACCGGAAACATAATACATGTGTGAATACATAGACAAACAAAGTGTCACTAGTATGCCTCTACTTGACTAGCTCGTTAATCAAGGATGGTTATGTTTCCTAACCATGAACAAAGAGTTGTTATTTGATTAACGAGGTCACATCATTAGTTGAATGATCTGATTGACATGACCCATTCAATTAGCTTAGCACCCGATCGTTTAGTATGTTGCTAATGCTTTCTTCATGACTTATACATGTTCCTATGACTATGAGATTATGCAACTCCCGTTTACCGGAGGAACACTTTGGGTGCTACCAAACGTCACAACGTAACTGGGTGATTATAAAGGAGCATTACAGGTGTCTCCAAAAGTAGATGTTGGGTTGGCGTATTTCGAGATTAGGATTTGTCACTCCGATTGTCGGAGAGGTATCTCTGGGCCCTCTCGGTAATACACATCACATAAGCCTTGCAAGCATTACAACTAATATGTTAGTTGTGAGATGATGTATTACGGAACAAGTAAAGAGACTTGCCGGTAACGAGATTGAACTAGGTATTGGATACCGACGATCGAATCTCGGGCAAGTAACATACCGATGACAAAGGGAACAACGTATGTTGTTATGCGGTCTGACCGATAAAGATCTTCGTAGAATATGTAGGAGCCAATATGGGCATCCAGGTCCTGGTATTGGTTATTGACCGGAGACGTGTCTCGGTCATGTCTACATTGTTCTCGAACCCGTAGGGTCCGCACGCTTAAGGTTTCGATGACAGTTATGAGTTTATGAGTTTTGATGTACCGAAGGAGTTCGGAGTCCCGGATGAGACTGGGGACATGACGAGGAGTCTCGAAATGGTCGAGACGTAAAGATCGATATATTGGACGACTATATTCGGACATCGGAAAGGTTCCGAGTGATTCGGGTATTTTTCGGAGTACCGGGTAGTTAAGGGAGAAGTAATGGGCCTTGATGGGCTTTAGTGGGAAGAGGAAAAAGGCTGCTGCGCCCCCCCTCCCCTTTGGTCCGAATTGGACTAGGGAAAAGGGGGCCGGCCACCTCTCCTTCTCCTCCACTTCCTTTTCCCTTCCTCCCCTCTTGATGGACTCCTACTAGGACTTGGAGTCCTAGTAGGACTCCCATCCTGGCCGCACCTTATGCCTTGGCCGGCCTCCTCCTCCTCCATCCTTTATATACTGAGGCAAGGGGCACCCCATAGACACACAATTGATCATTGAGATTGTTCCTTAGCCGTGTGCGGTGCCCCCTGCCACCATATTCCACCTCGGTCATATCGTTGTAGTGCTTAGGCGAAGCCCTGCGTCGGTAGAACATCAAGATCGTCATCATGCCGTCGTGCTGACGGAACTCTTCCTCGACGCTTTGCTGGATCGGAGCCCGAGGATCGTCATCGAGCTGAACGTGTGCTAAAGAACTCGGAGGTGCCGGAGTAACGGTGCTTGGATCGGTCGGATCGGGAAGAAGACGTACGACTACTTCCTCCACGTTGTGTCAACGCTTCCGTTGCGATCTACAAGGGTACGTAGATCATACTCTCCCCTCGTTGCTATGCATCACCATGATCTTGCGTGTGCATAGGAAATTTTTTGAAATTACTACGAAACCCAACAGTTCATCACAAGAACCGGTTCCTGTGACAACTACACCAATTAGTGAGGAAGCTAATGATATTGATCATGAAACTTCAGATCAAGTTTCTACTGAACCTCGTAGGTCTACCAGAGTAAGATCCGTACCAGAGTGGTACGGTAATCCTATTCTGGAAGTCATGTTACTTGACCATGATGAACCTACGAACTATGAGTAAGCGATGATGAGCCCAGATTCCGCAAAATGGCTAGAAGCCATGAAATCTGAGATGGGATCCATGTATGAAAACAAAGTATGGACTTTGGTTGACTTGCCCGATGATCGGCAAGCCATTGAGAATAAATGGATCTTTAAGAAGAAGACTGACGCTGATGGTAATGTAACTATCTATAAAGCTCGACTTGTTGCGAAAGGTTTTCGACAAGTTCAAGGGGTTGACTACGATGAGACTTTCTCACCCGTAGCGATGCTTAAGTCTGTCCGAATCATGTTAGCTATTGCTGCATTTCATGATTATGAAATTTGGCAAATGGATGTCAAAATTGCATTCTTGAATGGATTCCTAGAAGAAGAGTTGTATATGATGCGGCCAGAAGGTTTTGTTGATCCAAAAGGTGCTAACAAAGTGTGCAAGCTCCAGCGATCCATTTATGGACTGGTGCAAGCATCTCGGAGTTGGAATAAATGCTTTGATAGTGTGATCAAAGCATATGGTTTTATACAGACTTTTGGAGAAGCCTGTATTTACAAGAAAGTGAGTGGGAGCTCTGTAGCATTTCTAATTTTATATGTAGATGACATATTATTAATTGGAAATGATATAGAATTTCTGGATAGCATAAAGGGATACTTGAATAAAAGTTTTTCAAAGAAAGACCTCGGTGAAGCTGCTTACATATTGGGCATCAAGATCTATAGAGATAGATCAAGACGCTTGATAGGACTTTCACAAAGCACATACCTTGACAAAATTTTGAAAAAGTTCAAAATGGATCAGGCAAAGAAAGGATTCTTGCCTGTGCTACAAGGTGTGAAGTTGAGTCAAACTCAATGCCCGACCACAGCAGAAGATAGAGAGAAAATGAAAAATGTTCCCTATGCTTCAGCCATAGGCTCTATCATGTATGCAATGCTATGTACCAGACCTGACGTATGCTTAGCAATAAGCTTGGCAGGAAGGTACCAAAGTAATCCAGGAGTGGATCACTGGACAGCGGTCAAGAACATCCTGAAATACCTGAAAAGGACTAAGGATATGTTTCTCGTATATGGAGGTGACAAAGAGCTAGTCGTAAATGGTTACGTTGATGCAAGCTTTGACACTGATCCGGACGATTCTAAATCGCAAACCGGATACGTATTTTTATTAAACGGTGGAGCTGTAAGTTGGTGCAGTTCTAAACAAAGCGTCGTGGCGGGATCTACATGTGAAGCGGATTACATAGCTGCTTCTGAAGCAGCGAATGAAGCAGTCTGGATGAAGGAGTTCATTTCCGATCTAGGTGTCATACCTAGTGCATCGGGACCAATGAAGATCTTCTGTGACAATACTGGTGCAATTGCCTTGGCAAAGGAATCCAGATTTCACAAGAGGACCAAGCACATCAAGAGATGCTTCAATTCCATTCGGGACCAAGTCCAAGTGGGAGACATAGAGATTTTCAAGATACATACGGATCTGAATATTGCAGACCCGTTGACTAAGCCTCTCTCACGAGCAAAACATGATCAGCACCAAGACTTCATGGGTGTTAGAATCATTACTATGTAATCTAGATTATTGACTCTAGTGCAAGTGGGAGACTGAAGGAAATATGCCCTAGAGGCAATAATAAAGTTATTATTTATTTCCTCATATCATGATAAATGTTTATTATTCATGCTAGAATTGTATTAACCGGAAACATGATACATGTGTGAATACATAGACAAAACTATAGTCACTAGTATGCCTCTACTTGACTAGCTCATTAATCAAAGATGGTTATGTTTCCTAACCATAGACATGTGTTGTCATTTGATTAGTGGGATCACAACATTAGGAGAATGATGTGATTGATATGACCCATTCCGTTAGCCTAGCACTTGATCGTTTAGTATACTGCTATTGCTTTCTTCATGACTTATACAAAGTTCCTGCAACTATGAGATTGTGCAACTCCCGTTTACCGGAAGAACACTTTGTGTGCTACCAAACATCACAACATAACTGGGTGATTATAAAGGTGCTCTACAGGTGTTTCCGAAGGTACATGTTGGGTTGGCATAATTCGAGATTAGGTTTTGTCACTCCGATTGTCGGAGAGGTATCTCTGGGCCCTCTCGGTAATACTCATCACCTAAGCCTTGCAAGCATTGTAACTAATAAGTTAGTTATGAGATGATGTATTACGGAACGAGTAAAGAGACTTGCCGGTAACGAGATTGAACTAGGTATTGGATATCGACGATCAAATCTCGGGCAAGTAACATACCGATGACAAAGGGAACAACGTATGTTGTTATGCGGTTTGACCGATAAAGATCTTCGTAGAATATGTAGGAACCAATATGGACATCCAGGTCCCGCTATTGGTTATTGACCGAGAATGGTTCTAGGTCATGTCTACATAGTTCTCGAACCCGTAGGGTCCGCACGCTTAACATTACGATGACAGTTTTATTATGAGTTTACAAGTTTTGATGTACCAAAGTTTGTTCGGAGTCCCGGATGTGATCACGGACATGACGAGGAGTCTCGAAATGGTTGAGACATAAAGATTGATATATTGGACGACTATATTCGGACACCGGAAGAGTTCCGGGTGATTTCGGAGAAAACCGGAGTGCCGGAGGGGTTACCGGAACCCTCCGGGGAAGTATTGGGCCTTAGTGGACCTGAGGGGAGAGACAGGGCAGCATCCCAGGAGGTGGCGCGCCCCCCCAAGGGGAGTCCGAATTGGACTAGGGAGGGGGGGCGCGGCCCCTCTTTCCCTCTCCCTCTCCCCCTCTTTCCTTCCCCCTTCCTCCTTCCTAGTTGGACTAGGAAAGGGGAGTCCTACTCCCACTAGGAGGAGGACTCCCCCCTCCTTGGCGCGCCCCAAGGGCCGGCCAGCCTCCCCCCTTGCTCCTTTATATACGGGGGCAGGGGGGAACCCATAGACACACAAGTTGATCTACGGATCGTTCCTTAGCCGTGTGCGGTGCCCCCCTCCACCATATTCCACCTCGGTCATATCGTCGCGGAGTTTAGGTGAAGCCCTGCGCCGGTAGAACATCATCATCGTCACCACGCCGTCGTGCTGATGGAACTCATCTCCGGAGCTCGGCTGGATCGGAGGCCCGAGATCTTCATCGAGCTGAACGTGTGCTGAACTCGGAGGCCCCGTACGTTCGGTGCTTGGATTGGTTGGATCGTGAAGACGTACGACTACATCAACCGCGTTGTGCTAATGCTTCCTCTTATGGTCTACGAGGGTACGTGGATGAACACTCTCCCCTCTCGTTGCTATGCCATCACCATGATCTTGCGTGTGCGTAGGAATTTTTTTGAAATTACTACGTTCCCCAACAAGAGGCATTATAAACATTTCAGCACACAACCGATACATCAATAGGTGACACATAGAGTGGAAAGAGCACTAAGTTCCAAATCACGTGAAGCTTCAAAGCCTGTTTGAAGATAATCCTTCCAGATATTATCAACATGACTCAGAATGCATTTGTACCGAGAAGAATGATTACAGATAACATTTTCAGGGCATACGAGTGTTTCCATACAATAAAGAAAAAAAGGAATGGTAAAGAGGGTATGTGTGCCATCAAACTGGATATACACAAAACATATGACCGAGTAGAGTGGTCTTTTCTAAAGGAAATTATGATGAAATTGGGATTCCAGGAGAAAGGGGTAAATTAATTATGCAGTGTGTATCCTCTGTGGAGTAAAGGGTTTGCTTTAATACTGAAGAGACTGAGACTTTAAACCTACTAGAGGTTTAAGGCAGGGAGATCCCCTCTCTCCATATTTAATCTTGTTATGTACGAAGGGGCTGATTGCTCTACTAGCTAATGCGGAGGAGAATGGAAATATTTCTTGAGTTAAGGTCTATAGAGATGCACCATCGATCTCAAACCTTCTCTTCGATGATGATTCTTTGATCCTTATGATAGAAAATGCTATGAATAGGGGTTGAAATCAGTTTTGGATTCTTATTGTGCTACCTCGGGGCATATGGTAAGCGTTGAAAAGTCTAGTATTTTCTTTAGTCCCAATACAAAAGTGGAAGACAAGGCACAAATTTGCACAATTTTGAATATTATGACTGAAGCCCTCAATGAGAAATATTTGGATTTGCCTACAAATGTTGGTATGGACAAAAGCGATCGTTCCAATTCCTAATTGATCGTATTTTTACAAAAAAAAGTTGGTGGAATGAAAAATTTTTATCCGCTGGAGGAAATGAAATTCTCCTCAAATCCGTTGTACAAGCTATCCCAACTTATGCTATGTCAGTCTTAAAACTCTTAATTTTTTTGCAAAGGAATCATTGACACGATGTCGCAATTTTGATGGGGTGACGAGGACAATAAGAAGAGGATGCATTGGATGGCATGGTGGAATACGTGTGTCCCAAAAGACCAAAGAGGCATGGGTTTTCGAGATATACATTGTTTCAATCTGGCTTTGCTAGCCAAGCAAGAGTGGCCTTTGCTTGATAATCTGTAATCATTATGTGCTACAATCTTGAGAGCTAGATACTCCTAGATGGCGATTTAATGAATGCAAATCTAAAGAAGGGTTCCTCTTTTAGCTGGCAAAGCATTATGGTGGGAGTTAGCTTTCTAATGGATGGTTATAGCTGGCAAGTTGGAAACGGACAAAATATTGATATTTGAAAAGATGCTTGGATCCCAGATTGTGCAAATAGAAAAGTTATTACTCCTAGGAGGGAGCATCTTGTGTCAAAGGTTTCTAATCTTATTGATCCAATCATGAATTATTGGGATGAAGACTTGGTGAGACAAACATTGTGGCCAATTGGTGTTCAAAAGGGTGCTCGCGATTCCCCTTTCGATACATGATATGTCAGACTTCATTGCTTGGGTAACACAAAAATGGTTTGTTCACTATTAGATGGGATTATTTGGAGGAATGGAACCAACAACACAGGAGGAAATGCAATATACAAATGGATGGTTAGAACCAATGTTAATCCTATTTGGGGTAAGATCTGGAAACTATCTTGTGTTACGCTTGCTAATAGACACATGAAAGTTTCGCCCATCGACCCATCATACTTAAATGGGCCAGAAGACACAAAACACATCTTGTTTCTATGTCAGAAGGTGGAAGAGATTTGGGGCAAGTTAGTATTGTATGAGGTGATCAATAGAGCTTGTGTCATCGATCAGGCGGGAGAGACAATCCTTGAATTTTTACTACTTATGCCAGATCAAGAATTATCTTTATTGGGCCTCCAAAATACGCGTGAATTGATTGCTATAACAGCTTCATGTTTATGATGGGATAGACGTAAACTGGTTCATGAAGGAAAGTCTCAAAATGCACATCAAACTTCGATGGAAGCTCGTGCTATAACGACGAACTATGTTAATGCACACTCCCCTAAGGCAACCAGTAAAACAGGGGATGGAGCAGACCTCCTATGAGTTTTGTGAAACTGAATGTTGATGCTTTTTTTGATCATGATCTGCTTAGGGGCACGTCGGGGGCTGTCCTCATAGATGACAAAGGAAGGTTCATTGTTGGTGGAAATTGGAGGATTGATTGGTGTGCCGATGTATTAACAACAGAAGCACTGGCTCTAAGGTTTGGCTTAATCCTTGCACAGAAGGTGGGGCACAATTGCCTTATTGTCAACTCTGATAATATAAAAACTCTAATAATATGGAAGTGATTGACACAATGAAAAATGAAGGACAATCGACCGGAGCAGCATCTGAAGTGTTCGGCGATTGCTATTTTATGGCATGTGATTTTACTGCTACTAGGTTTGAATATTGTAATAGGGTCCGAATAACTGCCACACGTGTGGCGTCGGTGGGAAACCACCCGCACGCCTCGTCTGGCATGGACGGGAACAGGCCCACACGACCACGTCCGCATGCACAAACGCGCGGCCCGCACGTCCGTTCCGTGCCAACCCCACCCGCAAGCCAACCCGCTGCCCGCATGACCAACCAGTTCCCGGTCTCCGATCCATCCCCTCCCTCGTTTGCCGCCATCGTCCCCCACCTCTCGAACCCCCGACCTCCGTCGTCGGCCATCTCTGCTTGCCATGGCAAACAGAGCAGATCCGTAAGGCACTCCCACCTCAAAACCACACCCCAACCCTCCCCACCCCCAGCCCCAAACTCCAACCAAGCCCTCCGAAGACGATCATCTAAAACCCATGTGAAAATCTCCCGATCTGAACCTTCTCATCCTTAAAAGCTGAAAATCACCCAATCTTGTGCTGGATCTATGCTATAGAGGTAGAACACTACATGGTTCAGTGTGTAGTCGCAATTTCCAGGCAGAGTACACCAGATCTGCCATGTACTAACGTTTGAAATTGACTTAATTTCCTAGTTTAATTGACGCAAGTAGTTGGGTACGAAAAAGGACGGTAGGGGCAAAATTTTGGAATGAAGAGGGCTGGAAGAAATTAATTGCCACTTGTGTATAACGACAGTTGCCACCTTTCGTTGTCAGTAGCTGCCACCTATTATGACCCGTCGATTGCCATCCATATCTTCTGTGTGCAAGCAGTAGAAGAATGCTATTCTTGTGGATTGTTGATGCCTTGTTGTTCATGCAGAGATTGAGAACACATTGGAAAAGAAGGGAGACATGGAAAGAATGAATCACGAAGGTGGCGCTCGTGATTGGGGTTCTCAAAGGCCAGAAACAGCCCCTTGGGATGCAACAGAGTACAGTCAGCTCATCTCTTCAGGGCCGTTGCTGCCACTACTAGAACAGTATGCAGGCCTAGGTATGATGCGTGCTAACAAAAAGAAGAGAACAGTTGCCATCTTCGCGACGATGAAGATGACATTCTACTTATGTCGTACAATGTCATTTTTTAGCAGGTTCTTATGACCAAAACACAATTAGGGAGGCCCCGTGGCAAGTTCACTCGCAAGGCGCTAACACTGACAAATGTACGGGCAGCCAACTTCAACTAGCTTGTATGGACAATCAAGTAATGTAAAAACAACAAAAAAGAGCGCATACTACTGTGGACATGAAAAATGAACATGCAAAAAAACTGGCAAAAGGACTCACGACTTACCGCGGTGTGAAAATGCAGAGCCTTCGTGCAGCGTGTGGCATCAGGCACCGCCAATGTACCTGCCATCGACGTCATACACAGGCCAGTCCATAAAATAAGGTGAAGTTGCGGATGATCAATTAGCAGAAGGAGCATAGGTGGCAACTGCAATTCCCATGACTGGTCATCTACAGTTGCCATGTATTAGAAAACTACATTTGACATCCCTGTACATCTGTTGTTGCCATCCATGGAAGAATGTAGTTGCCAGGGGAGAACAACTGCAGTTGCCATGCCAGTGCAACTACATTTGCCATGTCATGGCACTGCAGCTGCCATGGAGGAACAACTGCGGTTGCCATGCCGATGCAAAATACATTTGCCTTGCCAATAAAACTGCAGTTGCCACATCAGGGGCAACTGCAGTTGCCGTGCTAGCACAAAACACAGTTGCCATGAATTTGACCAACCACTGCTATGCACACAGGTTATTACGCTGGTGGTACCCCGGCAAACGTCTCGTGGCAACCTTCACAAATTGCAGGTGGGGGAGTCATTTTGGTGTTCCAGGCAACACGGGAAGGTCGAATGCAACACACCAAGGTAAGGGAAAAAATCTGAACCAGGAAAACAACAGTACCTTTGATATTTGAAGTTATTTGCATGCAAAAACAAACTAGTTGCCATGTTTGTTGAAACAATAGCTGCCACCACTGGACAGCTATAGCTGCTATGCATGCCCACGCACAGACTCGCGGCTTGCTATTTGAAAAATGATGTCGTGGAAAATCACTCGTAGATGGTGTGATCCGTTGCGATACACATGTTGTTCAAACATAAAACTTAAATCTCGTACCTGTTTTCCCTATCGCAGGGCCTACAACTACAGTTAATAGCAGCGCAGGGACATCTACTGCAGGGAGCTCTGAGCGCACGGAAGACGCGTTCCACCAGCCAGCAGACACTCGTGCCGCAGACAATTTTGAGTCACAGTCGGGAATGGCATTCATTCCAGCAATACAGACAAGCACCCCTTTGAACACAATCACTGACAACACTCAAGTAGAAGGAACTGCCGCCGATACTGAAGTGAATGATGAAAGTGACGACGAGGCAGAAGATGACGAAGATGGTGGGCAATCAGAGATCATGGTACCTCAGCCACCGTACATTGGGCAGAGATTTGGATCGTTCGAGGAAGCAAAGGAATACTACCAGACATATGCAAAGTTCCATGGATTTGCGGTCAACACCGAGTACCATAGAAAAATTAAGAAAACTAATGAGTACAGCAGAGGTGAGATGATGTGCCACAAGGCACGGAGGAACAAGAAGGTGAAAGGTGCTGCGCCTGTCGTTCCGGAACGAAAAAGAGGAATCATTCTCAAGACGGGATGCCCTGTCCGGTGTAAGCTAAACGTAGATGGAACACATTATGTGGTCACTGAATATTTTGACGAGCACAACCACAGTCTCATAAAGAAGTTCGACCTGGTCAAATTTCTGACCGCCCACAGAGGATTCACCCCAGTCGAAAGACAATTCGTAAAACTGCTACATGACTGTAACGTCGGTCCATCAAGAATGGTCCAGATACTATCACTCATCCACAGCAAAAAGGGGAAACTGAGTAGCATGCCCTACATACCGGCTGACGTCACAAACCTACAGGCCAAGTACCGTAGAGAGAGCAGGCTGGCTGACATAGAGGCTACAATTGCCTACTTCGATGAGAACGCAAAGGAAGATCCAGATTTCTTCTACAGGATAAGGTTGGACGATGAGGACCATGTCAGGAACATGTATTGGGTGGATGGTGCTACAAGGAGAGCCTACAAACATTTCCAAGATTGCATTTCGTTCGACGCGACGTACCTCACCAATATGTACAAGATGCCATGCGCTCCGTTCATAGGAATAAATAACCACAATCAGTCGTTGCAGTTCGGCTGTGGGCTCGTTCGGAACGAAGACACGGATGGGTACGTCTGGTTGTTCAAGACCTTCTTGGAGTGCATGGATGGACTTGCTCCGATGAACATAATAACAGACCAGGATTTTAGCATGCGTGCAGGCATAGAGGGGGTCTTTCCGTTGGCAGTGCACAGGCACTGCAGGTGGCACATAATAAAGAAGGCTCAGGAGACCCTAGGACCGTTCTTTGCTGACCGTCCAGAGCTGCACAAGGCATTCGAGCTATCCATGGACCACAGCTTGACGGTCGAAGAGTTTGAAAGGAGCTGGATGGCCATGGTTGAAACGCATCAAGTCCAAGACAATGAGACGCTTGCTAGTCTGTGGGAGAAGCGAATGTACTGGGTGCCCGCCTACTTCATGCAGTGCTTCTTCCCTTTTCTACAGACTACGCAGCGCAGCGAGGGGTTCAATGCTATGTTGAAGCGATACGTGAGCCCTGGCAACTCATTGCTACAGTTTGCCAAGCAGTACACAGCTCTGCAACAAAAAATTCTGGGATCTGAGCTCCAGCAAGAAGCTACCACCGCGCTAAAGCAGCCGAAATTGCTAACGTACTTACTAATGGAGAGGCAAATGAGCAAGATATACACAAACAAGATCTTTAACAAGTAAGTCAGTTGCGTTACGGTCTTATTTGCGCAAAAATCACTAGGGCAGTAGCTGCCATATAGAGTGCAAATGCAGTTGCCATGATATGCAGTTGCCATGTTTAATGGAATACTGTTTGCCATGCTTACTCAGCTGCAGTTGCCATGTTTTGATGAAATTTCTGTTTACAATGCTTACTCGGATACATTTTACATGTTCAATGAAGTGCCGGTGCCATGTTTAATGAACTGTACTTCCATTGGGGCATGTTGGTATGCAAATGCCAATGTCAACTGAAAAAAATGTCATACTGTCAACACATATGCTGAATATACAAATTGCCATGTTTAATAAAATGCAATTGCCATGTTTGTTGAAAATGCAATTCCCATGTTTACTGAAATGTAGATGCCCATGTTTGATGCAATGTGCTTCCATTGGGGGAAACATTGGTGTGGAAACGACGATGGCTAGTTGAAAATGTAATACAGTTGCCATGTCTGGTGAACTGCAGTTGCCATGTCTACTGAACTGCAGTTGCCATGTCTGGTGTACTGCAGTTGCCATGTCTGGTGTACTGCAGTTGCCATGTCTGGTGTACTGCAGTTGCCATGTTCAGTGTGCTATGTTTGCCATGTTCAGTATACTATGGTTGCCATATTCAAAAACAAAAATCTATTTCTATTCCCATGACAGCATAACGGGCTACAAAAAAAGGATCGCACGATAGATTAACATAAAGCACACAAAACTTGTAGATTCCGGGAAGAAATAAAGCGTGCCAGCATGTTCACGGCTTTCCAGGTGGACAAACATACGTTCAAGGTGTGTTCTATTTTGGGCATGTCGGATTCAGAACCTGAAGACCCAGACAAAGGAAGGAACTACTTCGTGAAAGCCTCGATAAGCGAAGGCGAGTACTACTGCCAATGCTGCAAGTTCGAACGGGACGACATTGTGTGTTGTCACATACTAAAAGTGATGGACATGAACGCTGTGACACGGATGCCCCGCCATTTCATAAGGCGACGATGGACTTGGGACGCTGACGACGAGTTGGCGCCGCAGACAACACACGCGGTTCTGGCTGTGCATGACGAGAGACCTGAGTCAACCATGGAAGCCGTGAGGCACGTAGTGCTGACAAAGAACTATGCTGAGCTAATTGATGAAGCTTGCAAAAGTGATGAGATAGCAAGAGTCGCAGAAAAACACAGGAAGGCGCTGAAAAGAGAGCTTGATGAGATCAAGAAGAGGAAAGCTGAGGAAGCCTTACACCGGTTCCCCCGCACATCAAGTGTGCCTTCATCGACGGGGCCATCGTCTGAAAACTCGGACATAGGATCTGGAACAGCAAGCACACAAACACAGGTCAGGAACCCACCCCGTTCCATCACAAAGGGGCGCCCGAGAGAGATAAGGTACAAGTCAGGATTGGAGATTCAAGCAAAACACAAGAAAACGAAGAAAGCGGCGGGCAATCCACGAGCAGAAATTGGGGCATTGCGGCATGGTCCTTGTGGACATTTTGTTTTGTACCCTATACGATGAGATTTTTTTGTTTTTAAAATTGGGAGAATAACTACTGAGGAACATCAGAAATGGAAAGGAACAAAATTCATTGACTGCAGAAATGCAGTTGCCATGTTATGGGTGCTTAATCTGCCATGTTATGTGTATTAAATCTGCCATGTTATGTGTATTACATCTGCCATGTTATGTGTATTAAATCTGCCATGTTATGTGTACTAAAAATATGCCATGCTATTTTATACTAAAAATATGCCATGCTACTTTGTACTAAATATGCCATGCTAGTTGTACTGGAGCTGCCATGTTAGTTGTACTGGATCTGCCATGTTAGTTGTACTGTATCTGCCATGTTAATTATGCTTGATCTGCCATGTTGTTTGAACTGTAATTGCCATGTTAGCTGTGCTTAAAATATGCCATGGTATTTGAAATGACTGTGCATGACATATATTTCCATGACAAATACCACGCGGTTTAGAGAAACATAGTGTGTTGTGGGCAATGTATGCTACATTTGCCATCTGTTTTAAAACATCATAGACGCAATCAAAAACAGCAAAACTGGCGCTGTATGCGATGAAACCATTGTAATAATGATAAAACATAAAAACATATGTGCATTAATGCCTAAAAATAGGTTCACGTCCACACATATATTACAGAACTACTAAAAATGTCGCTCACACACCACCACTACATAGTGGTATACGCTGGGTTGCAGTCGTAACATAGCACACAAACATAGTTTTCGACAGATAACAAGATAGATAAGTACCTTACATTCCTCATCAACAGAATGTAAGGTATGCGTCCGGTGTCTAACACCACATGATCACTTGTACTTCTTGTTGATTTTCTTGACAGCTTCCTCCACGAACTCGCGTGCTCCAGACCGCTTGTTGAAATCTTCGTTCGTCAACCAGTTCCACGTGTGAATTTTCCGGAGCTCAACAATCGTTGCAGCTGTGATAGCGGGGACGATTCTGCCTTCCCACTTTGCAAAGTATTCCAGCGCGTGAAAGCCGCAGTCCATACTGCACGAGAAAAAGACTCAGATGAACACGCAAAAAAGGACAGACGTAGCAAAGATAGACTTCAATTCAGATGTGACAACAAAAAAGAGGGGTTGTATTGATGTAAACGGCACATAAAAGGAGGGGGAAAATAAATTACGTGTTCCCTTGCTTCACAGTCGCCACATACTCAATCGGGAAATGTCTGATCTGGACCTTTGAATTTTTGTAGTGACGGTTCCATGTCTCTTTGAGGTTGTTGATGAAGAATTCGGCATGCGTAGTAAGATCTGAATCAACTCCCGAACGGATTGAATCAAGCACCTCGAAGCGTTTGTTCTTCAGGTCCAGACAGATCGCGTAGTGGTGACCATACTTGTCGTGTTGGGCATGTGCTGCAAGCTCCTGGAACATGGGGAACATGACCTGCATTTAAAAAGTGAAGAAATGAGAAGCAGAGTTCACATAAAAAAGAACAGCAGAGGGACAAAAAATTAGAATCATGTAGGATGTTTTTTGGTTATGGGTGGGGGTAGTTGAAGGAAAGTTGCCGTCCATGTATGTACAAGATGTGCCGTGCATTTCGCAAAATCAAATTGCCACATGGTTCGCACGGGATGCACAAAACAAAAGAAGAAAAATGTGCATGGCAACTGTTGCCACATGAAAAACATCTGACACACAGTCAAAAAGTGCAGAAGATGGCAAAAACCACACCATGTGAAAAAATAGTGCAGACAGGGGAGGAGTACTCACATATTTCTTTAGTGTTAGCTTGAATTCACCGTGTTGAGCGAAATTCTTCCTCAGAATTTTGTGGTGGAAGTCACCATCCCATATTTTGCATGTCACGTTGTAATGCATGATGACCTTGTCGGCGCACATATCGATGTGATTGTTGATGTAGTCGATCCCGCATGCAATTACATTCGTCGACATTTTACCGTTTGGCCTCACGGACTCGGCGAGATCACCCAGGTCGACGTACGTCGCTCTGCATTGAATGACTTTGGTTCTGTCCAAACATGAGTTGTATGAAAATGACATAACACGGAAGAATCATGCCTGCTAAGTAAAAAGATATATGAAAGAACTAAAACGTAAGCACATCATGTGTAGGGAGTACGAAGAAAAAGATGAAAATGTTAAAAAAAGAACAAAGCAAAATGAGTGATTATAGGGTGTGGTCATTTACGCTTTCAACTCCTTCATGTGCTTGCTGCTGGCCCTCGCATTTCCAAACCGCTTGATGATGTCGTACAGCTGGGTCTGTTCCTTAGTGGCCCTGAATTCGGGCTCGTAGTCTTCCGCGGGAGGTGTGTGAACTACCCTCTGCTGTCTCACAGAACTAGGGGTCGCGCTTCTGATGGTATCCTTAGTTGCCGTCTCTGCAGTCAAGTTGGAACTTGATTGCCCTTGCCCTCGCGATGTCCTCCTCTGCAATGCTGCCTCCTCAATCTTGCGGTAAGCTTCATCAAGTGACGGTGAAATTTCCTCAGGGGTGCCTGCAATGATTCAAAAAAATAATTAAAAAGTGTGTTAGGATAAGGAGAAAGTCAGAAAACATATGGATTGTGAGGAAATAGGGTGTATGATGTGAGATGTAGGTAGAAAAAAGTGGGGAAATTGCCATGTGTGGTGCAACTACGGTGGCCATGTCATGGCAACTGCAGTTGCCATGCAGTTGTGATGAATTACCGTTCAGATGGCCTGTGGTTGCCATGTCACATCAAATGCAGTTGCCATGTTGTGTCAACTCCACTTGCCATGTGATTACCGTATAGAAAAAATGCAGAATGGTAACAAAAAAATGTAGGTGACATGGTGTGGCAAATCCAGTTGCCATATGTAATGCACTATATTTGCCATGTGTCAGCAAATACAGTTGCCATGATGAATCAACTTCAGTTGCCATGTGTTTACCCAAATGTCAAAATGCAGCATGGCAACAACCAAAAAAATGTAGGCCATGGTGCATCAAAATCCACTTGCCATGTCATCACACCACAGTTGCCATCGCAAGTGAGAACACCCCAAAAAGAATATGATTGGGACAAAATTCAAACTACAAAAGATGTAGACACGAAAATCGTAAGGACATGACAAGTGTACCTTGCACAATTGGCTCCGCGAACTTGACAGCCTTCCTGCCCTCGACCATTGGCTGCGCCATCATTGCAGACGTGCCTCCTGGAAAAGCAAAGGCAACTGGCATAGGATCATGCACCACCGCTTGGTCTTGACTTATGCCAAGGCTGAAGCTCGGTGGGGTAAATGCCATTGGGTGCCTCTCATTCCTACTGATCGGACCACGAACGATTTGCGGGGTAGAATCCAATGGTGAAAGATCAATAAACATATCTGAATCGGCCGCTACAGAATGTTCAGGCTTGTTTGCAGGGCGGGGCGTGTTGTCAGCGGTATCAGCAGCAACTTTCATGGCAATCTTCTTGTTTGGGCTGTAGGGGACACCAACATTGACTGGCAACCTGGAAGTGCGCAGATTTATGTTGGGGATTTCCACTGCGGGTAAAGGCGCAGTCTGCTCCGGCTATTCACCTGCGTCACTCGTGCCAGCCTTGACAGCTGCATCAGTTGTGCTCCGGTCTTGCGGGTTCTCCATCACATTGCTTTGGGCGGTTGGCGGGAACAGTGTGGATGCAGGAACATACCCAGACTCATCTCTCCTGCTCCTAGATATAGCCGGTGCATTGGGTACGACTGTTGGTTTCTTACGGGGGCTGCGACGCCTAGGTGGAAGACCAGCACGCGCCACGGTAACCTTAGCAGTATCTGCACCGACAGGGGCTGGAGCTGTTGTGCCAGGACTCTCACCTGTAGATGGCATATCCTTATGAACTGCCGCCTCAGCGGCTTCTGTCGTGGACACAGGTGTGCCATCACGCACGCGCTTGGAGTCAGTGTCAGAAGAGCGGGAATCTTCCTTGCCTATGTTCGTCTCGGGAGCGTCCACTTCAACACTTGCTGATGGGGTGGCGTGGCTCACTACGGCATCCTTCATTGCCAGAAGAGTTGGCAATATTTCAGCTATCCTGGCAGATATCGACTCATCACTCCCCGATGTACGGATGCCTGTTGTTCTAGCCTGGGCATCCGCAGCCGGCGGAGATGGTCGGCCACTTGCATCAGAGTTGGTGGGAGCAGTCATCGGTGCAACAGCAGTATTGTCGCCGGGTGCCTCATGTACATTTGAGTTGCCCCCCGTTGACAACTTTGAATGTAGTCGTTCAAGCGGATCATTGATGCTATGCTTGGCCCCGCGCGTAGTAGTCTTCTTCACCCTGCAAAAAGAAAAAAAATCACATGAGAAAGGTTTGAAAAAATGAGCAAAAATATGTTTTGCAAAATGGTAGAAACCTTAAAGTGAATGAAAAACAAGTGGAAAGTTTGTAGTTGCCATGTAATGGGAACTTGAGTTGCCATGTGTCATGGTTAGCAGTTGCCATTCAGCAGTAGTTGCCATGTTAGCAAATTGAAGAATGAAAAACAGATGTATGTTCTGTCAGGAATGCAATTTGAAACCTGTGTGTGGGATGAGCTCACAAAGCCATAGGTAAAAAATGGCAGTTGCCATTAGGTAGAGGGTTAGATGCCAGTTGCCCCTAGATGCTAGTTGCCATGTAAAGACCAAATATGAGTTGCCGTAAACTAAAAAAAATGAAGGAAGAAATCATTTGGGGGAAGAGAGGTTGCCGCGTGGGTGACGGTGACAGAAGATCATGTGACAAAGCTGAACAAATAGCATTGGAAAATTCAAGGAAAAAAACAAAAATGTAAATGAAAGCACATGGATGAACATACTTCTTGACTGGCTTCCTCAGGTCGGGCAACACAACAGGATCCCCGGTGTTGGTCGTCGTCGTACGAGGAGACGACCTGGTGGAAGGGGTGTCACCAGCAATGGGGACACCTTTGTTCAAGCGAGCAGAAGCACGGGTTGGCATTGGCGCCTATTTCTTCGTAACTGCTCGTCCACCAGCGGTCGGCTCGCTGCAAATAACAGATGGAGGGAAAAAGGCAAGGTGGCAAATGTCAGACAACAAACCCGTTGCCGCGCTTGACAAAAAAAAGTGCAAAGAAAATGGATGAGATTGTTCCAAGAAAATAGACACAGCGGAAAACTAAAATTGAAAGTCGAACCTCCTCCTGGCAGCTACGGGATCGGTATTAGACTTCTTGCCATGAGAACCCTGCCCAACATCATCTGGAGCCCTCCCCCTCCTTGATGGCAACACCCCCTGGCCTCTCGCAGCCGTCTGTTCTTTCACTTTCTCCGGTGGGGGGGCATCTGTTGCATCCTTGCCCCTGTTGCCGCCTCTGCGAACTTCAGCTTGTTCATCGTCATCCGTGTCCTGATGCACATTGTCCATGTCATCGTCGTCATCCTTGCTGAGGCCAGCGTCTCCATCTACATCATCTTGTGTGTCGCCGGACTCTTGGGAACTGTTGTAGTCATACCGGCCACGGCAACCGGTTGGCCGATGTGTACGTTCTGGGACAAATGAAGTGAACTGCCTCTCAACCGCGTCGCTGTCAGAGGCACTGAGGGACGTCCATCCCTCAACCAACTTCCCGAGCAATCCGGTCATTCCGGAAGCAAACTGCCCAATTAGATGCTCAACTGGTGCCCTCGCCTGTCCACGAAAACAAGAAGCATCAACAACAACCCGTATTGAAGTCACTTGCGCAACATCAACATATAATCCACAGCAAAACATGGATGTAGACATTTTGATTACCTCAGAAGGGCAAGACGGAGCTGAGTGCACGTCCATCCACTTTCCAAATTTTTGAGGCCCCCCAAACACGCTGTAGTCTATAGCATGCTTGGCCATCAGCTATGAAAAAAAAAAGAAATTGTAAGCATGCCTTATAAAACCACGGACGGTTGCGTCATGTCAAATTTGTAAGCATGCCATGTGAAAAAGACATAAACAAAAACTAACCTGTAGTTTTCCATACGTGCCATCAGTTGCCCTGTCTGCGGCAAGCACAGCCTTGACAGCGCTGATGGTCCACGCAGAAACAGCAAACTTGTGCGTAGGTGGCGGGCCTCCTACCCCAGTGAAATCCACGGTGGACAGATCAAGACAGTCGACATACATGAGCTGATTTAAAACAATTTTACAAAGAAAAGAAAATATCAGTTGCCATCATAGGTACTTTGTAGTTCAAAAAAAAGAGCAGGATAATGTATGATCCAACGATAATATGTATGTGCTAGTTGCCATCAAAGTGTGATGGCAGTTGCCATCCTACTGTGATAGCAGTTGCCATGCTAATATAAAGGCAGTTGCCACATTGTCGGTATGACAGTTGCCACGTTATCATTATGGCAGTTGCCACATTGTCACTATGGCAGTTGCCATCTTGTTATGACCAGATTGTCATGCATGAATAAAAGTGTGTTATAAACAAAGAGTTCACACAGAGATCTGGTAAAAATAAATACCATTAAATGCAGGCGACAACCCTTCTGGTACATCTTGTTTTTGAAAGCATCGTGGAGAAAGTCGGCAATAAACTTACACCAGTTCATATTCTTCACATTTTTCAGATTCGCCTGCACCACATAAAATTTCAGGGCAAAAAAGTTTGCCGCGTCAGAAATCAAACGGAAGAAAAAGCAACGAAAACACTGGCAGTAGTAAGGATGGATCATTCACCAGGATGGGGAAACATTTGTTGCTTGGGCGTAGAGAAGTGGTCGGCGCGAAAATAGCTGAGATGAGGTACATGAGTAGCTTCATCTTGAAAACTTCTTCGTGCGTCGTCATGGCCTGCAGCGAATCTGCCAGTACAGACGTGTTCGGCATGGACTCCAATCCAGGAAACAAACAAGCGAACAGCTCTTCCTCGATCTCATTATTGACATCGTATGGGACTTTGATATGTCCACGAGGCACACCCAAAGTGCAGAACACGGATTCCTCATTCAATGGAAGTCTTCCCCGTCCCGGAATCACAAATTCCCTGGAGGCGGGATCGTATATCTCACCAAGCCAGTCGCATACAGGGTTGACAAGGTTCGTGCACCGGACATCCATCAGAACCTGCATACCCATCTCAGCAGCAGCTCCCTTTTGATCGTCAGTGAATTTGTCAATCAACACAGTCAGACGTTCCTGAGAGGCTCTGTTGCGAATACGTTTCTTCTTCTGCGAAAAACAGACACAAAATTGTTGAGCTGTTGCCATGTTTTTGCAATGTCATGAAAATTTAGTTCATGACGAACGACTGCAGAAAGATCTAGGTGACAACAAAATAACATAAATCGGGAGGAGGGGGGCGGGTGTGCGGACAGTTACCTCATCGCCCTCTTTTCTCCGTCCAGTTGCCCGGTTACATTGAGGTGGATCCATGAAATCGTCGTCATCATTTTGATGATCGCCACGAGCCATTCTGCTGATGTAGGAACAGACCAAATTGTTAAGGGCGAAAATGTAAATGCAATGGGTAAGCATTTGCCACCTAACAGAAAAATGTCACCTATTTGAATGCAAATGTGGTTGCCATATTATGCAGCCAGTTTGCCACACTGTCATATCTGTATTGTGGTAACAGACATTGTGTTCACATACTATATTGCCACATGATTATACAATCCAAGTGGAAAACACGCACACTCGATGTGCACATTAGTTCCGTCCAGTGCTACCGATTGTGGCAACTATCAAAGTGTGGAAACTGTCACAAATAATTCAGAAAAAAAACAGGTCTCACAAATGAAAAAGCATGTTTGTGGTTACTATCATGTAAATTCAGCAAAAAATCCCGTTTGCCTCGTGGAAGAGCGTGTGTGTGGCAACTATCTCATTCATTCAGTAAAAATTAGTTGCCCCCTGTGTGTGAGCTTGAACACATTTGTGGCAACTATGACAGTCAGTTTCAGAAAATTTGTTGCCGCAAAAAGAGAACACATTTGTGGCAACTGCCACATTTGTTCAGGTAGTTTAGTTGCCACACATTTGTTCATGTTCAGTCATACTGCCATAGTTGCCACATTCAGAAAGCATATTTTTGTGGTTACTATCATACAAGTTCAGCAGAATTCAGTTTGCCACATGGGAAGAGCATGCGTGTGGCAACTGTCACAGTCGTTCAACGAAATTAGTTGCCCCTTTGTGAAAGCTTGAGTGTGGCAACTATGACAGTCATTTTCGGAAATCTGTTGCCACAGAGGAGAACACGTTTGTGGCAACTGCCACATTTCTTCAGGTAGTTTAGTTGCCACACATTTGTTCACGTTCAGTCATACTGCCAATTTCGCAACATTCTGCAGTTTCAAACCCAAAACTAAACTAGATCTAGGTTTCAATGGCAACTACTTCGACCTCAAAATCACCCTTACAATTCTCGCGCGAAATGACTGCAACCCCAAATTTCGAACCAATGCGCACCAAAACAACCCGGCGGACAACTCTCAAATCCAAATGCAAGACTAATGCGTGCCTCCGAACAGGCATAACCTCACCGACGATGCCGCCGCAGCGGCGGCAACGAAACTGCCCACTCCCACCAAGCAACGGCAGGCACACAACTACGGCGTCGGCGGGAATGCCGGCGCACCGCCGAATCGCCGGAATCTCTAGGAATCGGATCTAGAAATCGAACAGGGAGGGAAAAGGGGAACAAAATCAGGGAGGGGATGCGAGAGATGAAGCGAGCATTACCTTCAACCCGCACGCGTTCCGGCGACGCCGCTCCGCTCCGGCGAGCACCACCGACGGCCGCGAACACCATCGACTGTTCCGCCTCCGCCGTCGCCTTCTCCCCTCGCCTTCTCCTCCAGTGGTTTGAAGAGCGAGTGGGTTGTGCCAGTAAATGCGTCACGGGGGTGAGTGAATGGAACCGTGAGGGAGAGGGTGGAGGGGTGTGCGACGTGTTTGACGTCAACCGCGGTCGGAACGTGGCGTGCGGGCGCATGGCAGTTCCACCGCACGCCTCTCGGTGGCAACCGCTGACCGCGGGGTGGCAACCACCGTGCGGGCGAACCCACTCGCACACCGCACACAAGACTCGTCCTACGTGGCGCCGAAAACCAGCCCTTTTGCTCCAAGATTCGTGCGTACCGAAGCCAGCGGCGATGCTTGCGTGTGGATGGAGTGGTGAACGCCCACACGTGTGGGCGTTAACATTTCCGTTGTAATATAGAAGCAAATAAGGTTGCTCATGAACTTGCTAGGCTAGCGAAATTTTCCAAAAGTAGGGATTGGTGCGAGGAGCATATAGATGGACATTGTATCTTTTCTTATTGATGATGTAACTGTTAGATGTAATTAATAAAGTTTGATGTTTATTAAAAAAAAGCTTTTTGGAAACAAGAAGAGACCAAGCGACAGTAATCTCCATTTCCACCATAGGGTCACGGTCACCCAAAGAAACAAAACATACGCTACTACCAAGCCTCCTTAACCTACATTGAAACCACGAGAGGTAGCAAATTGAATTTTACTTGTAAGGACAAGGAAGAACGGTTGATTAAACAAAAGGAAAAAACGAATCTTCTACGAAGTGAAGCAGCAAGAGCAACAGCCAATCAACCTATGTGCACACGTTATCAGGTAGCTGATTACAGCCATACTTAACATAACATAACTTACAAGTTATACACATATGGTTGCCTGCATAACATGCAGATTTATAGCCAAATTTCTGGTCATTAAACATAAATATCTGCTATTAGATGCAGAGATACAAAGGCACTTCAACAGACCAGATGGACAAAAATAGAGGAAATAGAGATCTGCCATGCCTCTATTTAGCCATCATCTTCACAACATTCAAACTCCCATCCCACTGACCGCTTCCTTCAACTCTCCAAAGTCCATTCCATTCATCATCAAATGACGCCTGTTCGAAACAAGAAGAGACCAAGCGACAGTAATCTCCACTTCCACCTTAGGGTCACTGTCACCCAAGAAACATGTCTCCTGACTTATATTGCAAGCTTTGGGCATGAAGCAAACCTCACCTTGTTCGGTGATATCACCAGATTCTGAGTAGGCTTGTATGACAACATTCAGGCTTCCTTCTAGTTCTACAGAAACTACATGCCTTGATAGACGAAGGTAACCACATGAACCCTTAGGCATTGTTCTACCACGTGAAGCAAGCATCACAACTTCCATGGATGGGGCATGAGTAGTATAAAAGACTTTACCACCAGTGACCTTATATGTCCGCGATGGTGAGAGGCAAGCCACTTTACCGCCATAATCAAAAGGCCATGGTCCATTTTTGACACGGACACCCAATATAGTGGCCTGGACAGTTTCATGAATTCGTTCCATGCATAACTCTATTCTGCAGAAGCAGTTGCTGAAGGAAATGGTACGTCCTCCGCTGTAATGGCGTCTCCCACTAACCAATGCTATATCTTGAGACAATGTTTTGCCTTTTACTCTTAGCTCGGTTTCAAAGTAAACGTCATCAGTAAACACAATCGCACGAGACGGGCCAATTAAGCGCAAAAAAGGATCCTGCAGGCGTCAGCAAACAACTCATTAGTACCGACAATCCTAAAGGAACAAAACTTACCTACTTCTAAACCTTTTTTTTAACTGACACAATGACAGCAAGAGAAGACAAGTAAGGAAGAATGGCACCACATGTGCACACAAAAAATTGTAGGAAAGGATAATATCCGGTAAAGTACTAGCATACATACTTCCTGACTGAGCTTCTGCGACCTCCACCTATCGCAAGAGAAGAGGAGGTTGCGGCTGTGATCCACGCAGTCTCACGCAGCAACCACACCATACACAGACAATGGCCACTCAAGGCCGCCTTTTAACTCCTCGAGCTTGATGGTGAAGATCTGCAGGGTGGCCCCAGCGATGGCGGCATCTCCTGGGTCGCATCCAGGTGTGCAGTGGGTAAAGTGCATGGGACTCACGGTCGCTGCAAACACCAACCAAATAGAAGTCCATGTGTGTTGCAGAAATCTACATGAATGGATAAAAGCATAAGCATGCACGAATGTGTTTACTTGCTACTCAGTACTCACTCGTGTCTTCGAAGAACCCGCGGCTACACGCTCCCCAGTTCGATTCCCAACTTTTACGGTATGAGGCAAAGCTGTTGGCCTCAAAGGCCATCTCCTCCTCCTCTTTGGCTATTTGCTGGGCCGATTTGCCTCTATCCATCTCCTTCTTCATATCATTGTTATCACCGTCACCGGAGACATCAACCTTTTTGTGGACCTGCTGCTGATCCATGGCTGAATCATGGTGGGGCGTCGCCGGCGGAGCGGCGGCACGAGACTGACGGATCTCATTCTCATGGGGTCTGCAAGAAACAAGCTGATGCTGCTGCTTACCGGAACTGAAAGCAGATTCCCCTTCCATCTTTCTGGACTCGCAAGGCGCTGGATGGATCATCGGCTGCGTCGACATGCCGCGGGTTCCTCCCTGACCACCAAATAGGTCGAGGCGCAACGCCTTGATTTCCTCCCGGAGTGAATTAACTCGTTCCGACGTCGCCTCCGACTTCCCCTCCTTGAGTTTTTCCTTCTCCTCCTTGAGTTGCTGCAGCAAGCGCCCTAGACTCTCAGGAGGCGCAACTCGATTGGACTTGCTGCTACTGTTCTCCCTCGGATTGGAACGATTTCCACTCTCCATCTCAGTGTTAGGCGTTTCGTCGACTCCAGATCTCACCAGGCGATCGATGGATTACGGCGGCCTGGTGGTAGGGTTTCTACGGAAGAGGGGTCCGGGGTGTGCTTATATATTCCGTGATCCCACGGTCAGCCTTTTCACAATCCATAGCATCGACAAAACCGACCAAACACGGATCACAGCTTTAGTTAGGACCCACATTAAACACCACGGCTGGCAGGGGGCCACGAAAATCGAGCCCACCTACCGGACACGCTGCACCAGACACACCATGAAAGGACACACGGATCCCACAACTCAACTCGGATTTTTATCCTCAAAAAAAAAAAAACTCGGATTTTGGAAACGTGATGAAAGCCGCACCAGACCAGGCCATCAAAATTTAACTGCACACCACTAGCCGGCAACCGCGAATGCTATGTCTCGCTTATAGCGAGACTAGCATCCATCTCGTCTACAGCTGTTCGCAGTGCACACGCATATGGACCGGCCCAATAGCGCGTCACTTGTTTGTTCGTTCCTCCGTCTGAGCTCGCTGATGTGTTTGTTTCTGTTTTTTTTTCGTTTTTTTATTCAATTTTCTTATTTCATCTCTGGTTTTCTTCGGGTTTTTTTACTTTGGTTTTCTTCTTTTGTGTTTCATCAGTTTCTCTTTGTTTCTTTCTTGATTTTTTTGAGGTTTTTTCTTTCTCATTTTCCTTTGATTTCGTTTTTTTTGTTTTTAACGGGTTTTTTCCTTTCTTTATTGGTTTTCACTGTTTTCAATTCTTTTGCACTTTTTTCCTTTGGTTTTATTTTTTTTGTCTTTTTGTTGTTCCCTTTGTTTCTTTTTAATTTTCATGATTTTTTCTTTCGGTTTTCATACCATATTTTTTGTATATGTCGAAAATATTTTTAATACTCCTGACTAACATTTTTTTAAATACCAATTTAAATTCTTCGAGTGCACTGTTAATATTGTTTTATAAATATTTTTAAAATTGATTACATTTTTAAAATATAAGATTAATTTTTATTAATGCATAGTCAACATTTTTTTTATACATATATTAACATTTTTGGAATTCTTGACTAACATTTTTCAAATACAAGATTAATATTTTTGTAATACATGGTCAATATTTTTTTTATATACATTTAACATTTTAAATGCTTGATTAATATATTTTTTTCAAATGCAAGATTAACTTTTTTTAATACATGGTCAACATTTTTATTTTACACATTTACATTTTTTTGGATGCTTCCACCGCCGCCATCTGGAGGCTCCCCTCTGCCGGCGACCTCGGTCGCCGGTGGTGAGGAGGGTAGCCGGATCCACGCGTGTGGATCGCGTAGCTTTAGGTTTTAGGCCATATTAGCTTAGGTTTTCTGGTCGTTCATCGTCTTGCCTTCGGCGGTAGTGGTGGCGATCGGTCCTATGGTTGGGGATGGATCTGAAATCAGTCTGTTCAAATAAGGATGGTGTGGCGGCAGCGACATTCTCATGGTGAACTTGCGTCCTCGGGCTCCGCCCCGCCATTGCGACAGCGTTCGCTCCGACGTTGGCGGGGAGCTTGGGAGGCAGTCCAGGAGCAGATGCAGATTGTGGTCTGCATCGACAGCATCTGGAAGATGGTGGATCGTGTGTTGGGCCGGATAGGTGGGCCGCTGTACAACTACTATAAGGCGACTCTGTGTTCGGACAGGAAACGTTCGAAACCTTGGTGTATCCTCCAAGTCAAGATAAGAGAATCGGCATGTTTATCCCTTCTTTGTAACCAACCATGTGTAACCCTAGTACCCCTGGTGCCTATATAAATCAGAGGGTTTAGTCCATAGAGGCTAGAAGAAGAACCATCATCCTACTTACCTAGGGTTTAGTTCATCTGATCTCGTGGTAGAACTATTAGAGTTATTGTACTATACGTATTGGGTATAGAGTAGTACTCTGCCCCCAATACGTATCCTCCTTGTATACGCCACCACGGGGGCTCTTCCCGTGTATGTAAACACGCAACCGGCTACCCCAAAGGGTATGACCGTTCACCCCAAAATCAACATGGTATCAGGCCCCTCCCTTCCCTCCCTCTAGCCACCGCGATCTGGAGCTACTCTTCGTCGCCGCCAGGACTTCGTCGCCGGTCTTCCCTGCCGACCTCACAACCAACAACCTAGCCTCTACAGGATCACGCCTATAAACACCATGCCCTTGATCGCTTCGATCGCCTTCAGAACAATTCCGATCTTCAACAACCCCCAAACACCCAAACCCTAGTCGATCTCTGTCGCCACACAACACCCATGGCGTCTTCGTCTTCCTCTGCTGGGGTGACCATTGGTGCTCCCCCTGCCACCAAGCTCACACGGGACAACTTCCTCTCATGGCAAGCTCAAGTCCTGCCCACCCTCCGTGGAGCTCGCGTCATGCGCTTGCTTGAAGGTGCCGATCTGCCACCGCCTGAGCTCATCGATGGTGAAGATGCTGACAAGGAGAAGATCCAGATTCCCAATCCCGCCTATGATGTCTGGATTATGCGGGATCAACAAGTTGTAAGCTACATCGTCAACTCTCTGTCAGAAGATATTCTCTCTCATATCTATGGTCTGGTTCATGCGGCTGAAGTTTGGCATGCTATCCACGAGCTGTTTTCTTCTCAGTCCAAATCACGGGTTTCCAATCTCCGTGGTGCACTCACCAACACAAAGAAACTTGATATGACAGCCCAACAATATATCACCAAGATGAAAGGTTTTGCTTCTGAACTTGCTACTGCAGGAAAGATCGTTGATGATGATGAACTCAAGGATTACATCATGAATGGACTTGATAGTTCCTACAATGGTTTTGTTGCTGCTCTCAAAGCTGTTCCCTTCACATCTCTCAATGACATGTGCTCTCAGCTGCTGTCTTATGAAAGCCGTGATGCTATGCTCTCTGTTACTGGTCAAGCTTTTGGGTCGTTTATGTCGTCTGTTAATGTTGCTTCTCGTGTTCCGAACCTTGACTCCGCAGGAGGTCCGGTGAAACAGCCAGCACCAGCACCATACATACCCCCTCATCATCCTTCCTACCAGCCGCCCCACAAGTATCCTCCGGTCCCTCACTATGCGCCTGCTCATGCGCCTACTTCTCTGGTCCCTCAGTATGCGCCTGCTCCTCTGGTTCAATGCCCTCCACCGCCTCCATACATGTCTCCATACAACCAGCCGGATCCTTACATGCCTCATCAGTACCCTCCGTGAGCTCCATACCCACAGCAGTTTGCACCAGTGCCGTATATGCACCCCTACATGCCTCCTCCACAGCAGCAACAGCGCCCTCAATGTCCTATCCAACAGCATCCACCCCAGCAGCAGCAGTAGCAGCGCCCACGTCAGGACCGTCGTCCAAAAGGAGGGCGCAAGGATCGTCGTGCCACACCATGGCGGGAAGGTATCTTCTGCCAAATTTGCAAAAAGGAAGGTCATTTGGCTGATGAGTGCTGGTGGCGCTATGGTGATGATGATGATACTGACAAGCCACCAAAGGAGACCAAAGGTGCCTATGGTGTTGATACAAACTGGTACATAGACACAGGCGCAACCAATCATGTCACTGGCCAGCTCAACAAGCTCCATGTTCATGAACCATATCAGGGGCAAGATCAGGTTAATACTGCTAGTGGACAAGGTATGGATATTGCACATATTGGTCATTCTGTTTTGCACACCCCTGATAGCTCTATCCAACTTCGCAATATTTTACATCTTCCTGATGCATCTATGAATTTACTTTCTGCTCATAAACTTGGTCTAGACAACAATTACTATCTGGAAATTCACCCTTTTTTCTTCTTGATTAAGGATCAGGCAACGAAGCGCACCGTGTTTAGAGGTCCCTGTCATGGAGGCTTGTATCCACTCGTTCCCGTGTCTTCGGATTCCTCCAAGCATGCTCTTGCTACTGTCCAGCCTTCATCCTCTACATGGCATCATCGTCTAGTCCATCCATCTTCGTTTATTGTTCAGAAAATTCTTAGGAATCATAAACTTTTATATTCCCCAGAAATAAATCCTTACATCTGTGATCCATGCCAACAGGCCAAGAGTCATCAGCTACCCTACCCTGTATCCACTAGTGTGTCTACAGTTCCTTTGGAACAAATATTTGCTGATGTATGGGTCCAGCTCCTCTCTCTGTAAGCAAACATGCATACTATGTAAGCTTCATTAATGATTTTAGCAAGTTTACCTGGATTTATTTACTCAAGAAACGTTCTGACGTGTATCAAGTTTTTCTTGATTTTCAACAGTATGTTGAGCGCCAATTTGGTCGCAAAATTCTCACCATGCAAACTGACTGGGGTGGTGAATATGAAAAATTGAACAGTTTCTTTCAACGTATAGGCATTGTTCATCATGTGTCATGTCCCCATGCTCATCAACAAAACGGTTCTGCTGAACGCAAACACCGTCACATTGTCGAAGTAGGCCTTGCTCTACTTGCTAACGCTTCTATGCCTCTCAAGTTTTGGGATGATGCCTTCATCACAGCTACCTTTTTATAAACATGCTTCCTACCAAAGTCCTCAATTTTGACACTCCCACTAAAAAACTTCTCCAAATCACACCCAATTATGAGCCTCTCCGTATCTTTGGTTGTGCTTGTTGGCCCAACCTTCGTCCATATAACAAACACAAACTCTCCTTCCGATCCAAAAGGTGTGTTTTTCTGGGATATAGTCCTCGTCACAAAGGTGTTAAATGCCTTGATGTGACCACGGGCCGTGTCTATGTTTCTCGAGATGTTGTCTTTGATGAAAATGTTTTCCCATTTGCTTCTCTTAATCCTAATGCTGGTCGTCGTCTCCGTGAAGAAATTCTTCTCCTTCCACAAGATAACTCATCTTCGGCATGTACGGATAGGGGTGTGCCTACTAATGATCATTATTTGCATCTTGTTCCTGCTGTTACTCCTCCTCGGGTTGCTGTCCACGAAACCCCGGTTGTTTTAGCTGAAGCATCTGGTCAAAATTCTAAGGAAAATGCATCCAAAAGCACATCAAATAATGCTACACAGCAGGAGAATAGGACAACAGGAGAAACAGGAGATATGAGCAATCCCGATGCTGATTTTGGTCCAGATTCTCCTCTAGAATCTGTGTAGGCAGACTGCAGCGCACACTCCCAGGAGAATTTCGGTGCGTTGCATGCACCAGCAGCCAACAGCCCCAACGGAGTGGGGCCCTCCAGCCAAGTCACCACGGCCAGGTGCGGCTCACCGCGCGCCACCCGCGCGCTGGATGGGTCGGTGGCCGACCAGCCGACAGGGGCCGGACCCACCCCGCATGCCTCGCCGCGCGCGACCGAGCGAGCAGCCAATGAGGGCAACTCCCGCGTGACTGAGCGGGCGGCCAACGAGGGCGATACCTCCTCGGATCTGGAGCAGATCTCCTCGGATCGGGAGCAATCGGGTGCAGCAAATCCAGTTGGATCTTCTGTGCTTTCCACTCCTGCACCACCTGTCGTGGTTCTAAGTCTGACAGTAGAGTGGGGGGTAGGTATGGAGAGGTAAGGTCCTAGCTATGGAGAGGTTGTAAACACAAGAGATGTACGAGTTCAGGCCCTTCTCGGAGGAAGTAAAAGCCCTACGTCTCGGAGCCCGGAGGCGGTCGAGTGGATTATGTGTATATGAGTTACAGGGGTGCGAACCCTTCTGCCTGTGGAGGGGGGTGGCTTATATAGAGTGCGCCAGGACCCCTGCCAGCCCACGTAATGAAGGGTTTAAAGTACATTAAGTCCGGGGTGTTACTGGTAACGCCCCACATAAAGTGTCTTAACTATCATAAAGTCTACTTAATTATAGACCGTTGCAGTGCAGAGTGCCTCTTGACCTTCTGGTGGTCGAGTGAGTCTTCGTGGTCGAGTCCTCCAAGTTAGTCGAGTGGACTCCTCATAGGTCGACTGGAAGGTGATCTCTTCTAAGGGTGTCCTAGGGTAGGGTACTTAGATCAGGTCTATGACCCTACCCTAGGTACATGACTCCATCATTAGCCCCCGAATGGATTGAGGCTTGAGTGAGGAAGGAGTTGATGCTGTTTCCGACTGGCTTTCGCATACTGGTCATGCGTTGTTTTGGACCAAGGATTTCTTTGTTGATAACGAGCAACTTTTCTTCAGTCGACTCGATCCATTCTTTTCTTTCGTCGAGTGATCTTTTGGACTTTGATGATTTCCGAGCGACGGATCGCAGGAAATCCCGCGTCTGACAGACCGATCTGCCGTTTGCGGATTCTGCGGGATATGAAATTTGGGGAAGCGCGCGAAGCGGGGCGGACCGCGGCGCTCGGATGGGATAGAGCATAGACGCCTCGATTCCCGCGCCGCCTTTTTCGCCACGTATCGCGTCCGTGCGACTATTTTGGGATGTGATTAGATCGACCGGGCCCACCAGTCATCCACTCGGAAGGGATCTTATAAATGCGCCCGGTGAGGGTTTTTGAACAGTACCTCTGCATTCCTTCTCTGCTCTCCTCGTCTCCGCCCAACGCGCCCGCTCTCGCCTCCGCACAACCTCTCCTTGCGCGTCTCACCGGCAGCCATGGTGAAGGAGAAGACGGCAGCGCTGGAACGCGCGAAGAAGGCGTTGGCGACGGAGAAGGCGAAGGGGAGATCCACCAGCCGCGGCGGGTCTTCGTCCAGATCCCGTCTGCCGAACGGCTGGGTCCAGGGAGATTGGATCCGGTCGACCATCATGGAGAAGGATCTCCTCGACATGGCCAACGACGGTCTGATCCCCCACGGAGCTGCAAGGCTTCTGGGGAAAGAATGGCAGCCCCAGCCGGAAGAGGGTGAGTGCGTGCTTCTGGCTACCCACGTCGACCGCGGATTTTCTTTGCCACCGAGTGTTTTCTTCCGTGGTTTTTTGAACTTCTTTGGAGCGCAACTCCACCACTTCACCCCGAATTCTATCGCCTATCTTGCCGCGTTTGTGTCCATGTGTGAGAATTTTCTGGGCTGTCGACCGCACTGGGGCTTGTTCAAGCACATATTCACATGTCGCTCCCAGACTGTGAAGAAGGCGAGCCCAGGTGACGAAAAGACCCAAGTTGTCCAGATGTGTGGTGGTCTGGGGATCCAGATGAGGAACAAGAGCACCTTCCCAGCCATGTCGTTTCCCGAGTCAGTCAGAGGCTAGCAGTCGACCTGGTTCTACTGCCAGAATGAGCCGATGCCGGGGCAGTCGAGTGGACTCCCTCAGTTTACCATGGACCGAGTGAACAAACCTTCTTCACTGAAGGTGATTCCGGAGGAGAAAGATGATGTGAAGATGCTGATGGAGCGTGTAGTTCAGCTGGTTCAAGATGGAGTAACTGGCATGGATCTCTTGGAAGTTTTCCTTAGGCGGCGTATCCAGCCTCTTCAGTTCCGGAGCCATTGCATGTGGTTGTACTGAAGATGAGACTCGAATCGACCCAGAAGAAGTCGACGATGCCACGTTGGAAAGGTGGATGGCTGCGGTCACTGGGAACAAGGATAACCCCCGTGGAGCCAGAAGGATTCCTCCACTCGACCATCACAGCGTTCCAGACAAGGTACGTTCGCTCTTCCTTCCATTTTATTCTTGTCATATTTATTTCTGTTTTCTCCGCAAATTGGTCGATTGATCTTTGTCTTGATGTCCATCAGGTCCTCACCGAGCTATACTCGATGCCCAATGGAGCTCAGGCTCCGACTGAAGAGGGAGAAGCAAGCGGGGGCGAGAGCCAGGAGGAGTGGGACTCGGACGCCGCCAAAGATGATGATGATGATGATGATGAGGAGGAAGAAGAAGAGGAGGAGGAGGTCGCACCACCGCGCTCGGAAAGGCGGTCGAAGCTTGTCCATGACCCTGCAACTGAACGTGGTAAGGGGGTTGCGACTGTCGGGCAGTCGAGCAAGCGCCCTCGGACCACTTCTCCGGTGCCGACTGAAAAGGCGCCGAAGCAGTCCAGGGTGGCCCCGTCAAAGCCGACCAAGCTCCTGCCGAAGATGAAGATGTCCATCCCCACCATATCATGGTAAACATGCTGCTTAAGTCTTCTTGTTTTGTGTGAGCTTTATCTCTGATTGACACTTAAGTTAACCGACTGATTCTTTGGAATTGCAGTGCTGGTACTTCTGAGACCTCAGTCAGGGCTGATGACCATGAGATGGAGGATGCAGCAACCTCAAACCCTGGTACTATATTCTTAACTCCGTTTTTAGTCGATTGACTCTTCGTCCCTAATTCTGATTCTTTTCTGTAGTCTCATCCGATGTCGTTATCACTCTTCCTGATGATGATGGCGATGAGGAACCACTAAAGCACAGGAGGAGCAGGAAAGCGTCTGCCGGCAGGGTGGCCCAGGATGTGACGGCGCCCGAGACTCTGGTCGCGGAGGAGGAGAACACCACTCGACACACCGTGTCTTTCGCGGTGCCATTGACGAGTGCTCATCCTGCTTCGTCGAGTGTTGCACAACCTTCTCTCTTCACGACGCACAATGTCCCAGAGGACCAAGCTAGCGCTGCGAAGGAAGCGATACGCCAAGCAGGGGTCATGATGGAGCAGGTGAAGGCCATCCGGGAAGCAAGTCAGGCAGCTTATGACGCCAGCTCCGCTCTTGAAAGCAATGTTCAGGTCAGTCGACCATTGCTTGTTCTGTTAGGATATGCTATCAAAAACTTTTCTTTCCGGAATCCATAGCAGTCACCCACTGGGTGTGTCGATTGAAACTCCGTGTTAGCGGGGGCACGCTGAGTGCACCCGCTGGGTGTAGTCCCCAAGGCTAAGGTCGACTGCTGGCAGTCGGCCTTAGGCTTTATAAGTAAAGTATTTCCATCGTTCGACTGAGGCGAATGGATTTCTCAAACCGGTGGGGGCACGCTGAGTGCACCCACTGGGTGTAGTCCCCGAGACTGTGGTCGACTGCTTGCAGTCGATTACAGTCTTAAAGAATACGTCTTGTTTTTTTGGGGGGGGGGGTCGACTGGTCGACTCTGTCTTTAATAGAACTAGTGGGGGCACGCTGAGTGCACCCACTGGGTGTAGTCCCCGAGACTACGGTCGAATGTTTGTATTCGGCTGTAGTCTTAGAAACGCATGATTTTTTCTTTTCCACTCGGAAGTGAATTATCCTTGACATTTTGTCGATTGGTTCTTCGCAGAAATCCTGTGACCTTGCGGCTCGTTACACCGAGCTGGAAAACAAGCACATTCAGCTCGAGCTGGATTTGAAGCTGGTTCAGGAGAATCTGACGAAGGCAAAGGAGGAGACCAAAGGTATGTTTGGTGAGACCTCGACGACTGCTTTTTTCCTTCATTTGTTTCAAAATCTGATCTTGCTGTAACTTGCAGGTAAGGTGAAGGAGGCCCAGAAGAAAAAAGACCTTGAGCTAGCTGAGAAGATCAAACTTGCTGACGGGAAGTTAGCTTCAGTCACCAAGCTCGAAGAAGAAAATACTAATCTGAAAGCTGCTCTTGGGATTGCCAACAAGGAAGTCAGTCGACTGAAAACTGACAAAGCTGCCCTAACCGACAAGGTCAGTCAGTTGACTGGGAAGAAAAATGATCTGGAGGCCTTCCTGAGTGGACTTGCCAAGAAGTTGTTCCTTATGCTCGAAGGTAATCCTTTACGCTCGACAATCATTTTCAATTGTGATCTTTCCATTCGACCATTGTCTTGACTCGGTGATTGTCCTTGCAGAATTTTGTCAAAACTTTGAAGAAGAGACTAGCCAGCTAGAACCAAACCTTGACCCCGTCAATTCTCCGGTGAACGATGAAGTTGCCATGAATGTTTTCCGACTGGAGTCCCGTGTTGCAGCTGTCGTGGACTATCTTGCAAGGCTGAAGGTCGCCACTTCTCGCATCGACTCAACGCTCTGGCCCAGGGAGACACTCCAGAACGACCTCGAGTCGCTGATGGCTCGATTGAACACGGTTCCTGGTCGAGTGCAGGAGTGGAAAAAGTCCTCGGCTGGGTGCGGTGCAGATGTTGCTCTGTGTCTGGTCCGAGTCCACTGCAAAGATGCGCGAGAAGACAAGCTGGCGGCTCTCCGGGTGGCCAACACCAAGAAACACGACTTCAGGTCCTTCATGGAAACCTTCATCGCTGCTGCCACTCGGATCGCAGACGGAATTGACCTCGATGAGTTCGTTGCACCTTCCAGCCCTCCACAGGAGGGGTAAAAAACTTCTTTAAGCTCGACACTTTAAATTTGCCTCGGTATGCCGAGTGAATTTGTAACCGATAAACCTTAACAGGCTTAGTGCCTGAGCACTTTCGGTTCCTTTAGGTATCGATCTGAACTTGGATTTGATGTTTGAATATGATTGCTTTTGGCTCGAAATGTCTTTTGCAGGTTCAAAGCAAGACGCTCACTGCAGTCGACTTGTTCCTTAATTCACTTAGGCGAGCGCTGGGCTGCAGCTAAGCCCCCGAGTGAGAGGTTTGCTCTTCACTCGGTAGGATTTTTATATCTTAGGCGAGCATGGGGCTGCAGCTAAACCCCCGAGGGAGAGGTTTGCTCTTCACTCGGTAGGATTTTGATATCTTAGGCGAGCACTGGGCTGCAGCTAAGCCCCTGAGGGAGAGGTTTGCTCTTCACTCGGTAGGATTTTGATATCTTAGGCGAGCACTGGGCTGCAACTAAGCCCCCGAGTGAGAGGTTTGCTCTTCACTCGGCAGGATTTTTATATCTTAGGCGAGCACTGGGCTGCAGCTAAGCCCCCGAGTGAGAGGTTTGCTCTTCACTCGGTAGGATTTTTATATCTTAGGCGAGCACTGGGCTGCAGCTAAGCCCCCGAGTGAGAGGTTTGCTCTTCACTCGGTAGGATTTTCACGTTGTACTTGTGGCGAAGCTCAGAGGAGAGGGCCGCAGTAGACCTGCACCTCGTCCTCCTTACGACCGCAGGTTGTATTTGTGGCGTAGCTCAGAGGAGAGGGTCGCAATCGACCTGCACCTCATCCTCTTTGCGAGCGCACATTGTACTTATTGGCGTAGCTCAGAGGAGAGGGTCGCAGTCGATCTGCACCTCGTCCTCCTTGCGAGCGCACATTGTACTTATGGCGTAGCTCAGAGGAGAGGGTCGCAGTTGACCTGCACCTCGTCCTCCTTGCGAGCGCACATTGTACTTATGGCGTAGCTCAGAGGAGAGGGTCGCAGTCGACCTGCACCTCGTCCTCCTTGCGAGCGTACATTGTATTTGTGGCGTAGCTCAGAGGAGAGGGTCGCAGTCGACCTGCACCTCGTCCTCCTTGCAAGCGCACATTGTGCTTAGGCGAGTGTTTAAACTGCAGCTAAGCCCCCCGAGTGGGAGTCTGGCTCGCCACTCGGTAGGATTTTTATAACTTAGGCGAGTACTTGGACTGCAGCTAAGCCCCCGAGTGGAAGTCTGGCTTACCACTCGGTAGGATTTTTTATAACTTAGGCGAGTACTTGGACTGCAGCTAAGCCCCCAAGTGGAAGTCTGGCTTACCACTCGGTAGGATTTTATTTGAACTTAGGCGAAACGGATTCGCAGCTAAGCCTCCGAGTGGGAGTCTGGCTTACCACTCGGTAGGATTTTTATAACTTAGGCGAGTACTTGGACTGCAGCTAAGCCTCCGAGTGGGAGTCTGGCTCACCACTCAGTAGGATTTTATTTGAACTTAGGCGAAACGGATTCGCAGCTAAGCCTCTGAGAGGGAGTCTGGCTCACCACTCGGTAAGGATTTTTTACAAACTTAGGCGAAACGGATTCGCGGCTAAGCCTCCGAGTGGGAGTCTGGCTCACCACTCGGTAAGGATTTTTTTACAAACTTAGGCGAAACGGATTCGCGGCTAAGTCACCCACTGAGGGGAAAATTTTATTGGACAAATAAAAAGTGACAAAAATTATGGAGAAATTATGACACTATTATTTTGTAATCCATGAACTACAGAAGTACTTTATTACAACTCATCCGAGTGATAAACTTAAGTGTAAAATGGGCGAAGTAGTTCCGCGTTCCAAGCTCGGGGCTCGTCGATATTATGTTCGACGTTGAAAAGACAGTACGCCCCGTTGTGGAGAACTTTGGTGACGATGAAGGGTCCTTCCCAAGAAGGAGCAAGCTTGTGTTGTTTCTGTTGATCCACTCGGAGAACTAAATCCCCTTCCTGAAAGGCTCGACCCCTCACATTTCTGGCGTGGAAGCGACGCAAGTCTTGTTGGTAGATGGTCGATCGGATCAGAGCCATCTCCCTTTCTTCCTCTAAAAGGTCGACTGCGTCCTGTCGCGCTTGTTCAGCTTTTGCTTCGTCGTAGAGTTCAACTCGAGGAGCATTGTGAAGAAGGTCACTCGGCAAGACTGCTTCAGCTCCGTAGACCAAGAAGAATGGAGTTCTTCTGGTCGACCGATTGGGTGTGGTCCGCAGTCCCCAAAGCATCGAGGGAAGTTCGTCGACCCATGCTCCAGCCGCATGCTTGAGATCACGCATCAGTCGGGGTTTCAATCCTTTGAGGATCAGGCCATTGGCTCGCTCTGCCTGTCCATTCGACTGCGGATGGGCGACTGAAGCGTAGTCGACTCGTGTGCCTTGAGAGTTGCAGAAATCTCTGAATTCTTCCGAGTCAAAGTTCGACCCATTATCTGTAATGATGCTATGCGGGACTCCATATCTGAATATCAGTTCCCTGATGAAGCTAATAGCAGTACCGGCGTCAAGGTTCTTGATTGTCTTTGCCTCAATCCACTTGGTGAACTTGTCGACTGCCACCAGTACATGCGTGAAACCACTTTGACCTGTTCTCAAGGGACCGACCATGTCCAACCCCCATACTGCGAAAGGCCAGACGAGTGGAATGGTCTTCAGAGCTGACGCAGGCTTGTGTGACATATTTGAGTAGAACTGACATCCTTCGCACTTGTCCACTATTTCCTTTGCCATCTCATTCGCCTTTGGCTAGTAAAATCCGGCTCGGTATGCTTTGGCCACAATGGTCCGAGAGGACGCATGATGACCACAGGTCCCCGAGTGGATATCATTGAGAATGGTTCGACCTTCTTCCGGCGTTATGCACTTCTGGCCAACTCCAGTCGCGCTTTCTCTATACAACTGTCCTCTGATAACGGTAAAGGCCTTGGATCGACGGACGATCTGTCGAGCCTCTTCCTCATCCTCTGGGAGCTCTTTTCTCAGTATATACGCGATATATGGAATTGTCCAGTCGGGTGTGACTACCAAGATCTCCATAATCAAGTCGACCACTACTGGGACTTCCACCACAGTCGGATCCGTGGCACTCTTGGGTTGCGGGGTTTCTTCAGTGAAAGGGTCTTCCTTAACTGACGGAGTATGAATATGCTCCAAGAACACGTCACTCGGAATGGCTTCTATCTTGGAACCTATCTTTGCTAGATCATCAGCTGCTTGATTTTTCAGTCGGGGTATATGATGGAGCTCTAACCCCTCAAACTTCTTTTCCAGCTTCCTCACTGCATTGCAGTATCCAGTCATGGCTGGGCTTCTCACGTCCCACTCCTTCATCACTTGGTTGACCACTAAATCTGAATCGCCATAGACCATCAGGCGACGGACGCCGAGTGAAATGGCCGTGCGTAATCCGTATAAGAGGGCCTCATACTCTGCCTCATTGTTGGAGGAATCAAAGTGAATCTGGAGCACATATTTGAGCTTATCTCCTCTGGGGGAAACCAGGACAACCCCAGCACCGGAACCATTCAACATCTTAGAGCCATCAAAGAACATGGTCCAATGCTCCGAGTGAACCTCAGTCGGCTACTGTTGTTCAATCCACTCGGCGAGGAAATCAGCTATTGCCTGGGACTTAATGGCTTTCTTTGCCTCGAACTTGATATCAAGGGGAAGAAGTTCAATCGCCAATTTGGCCACTCGACCAGTTGCATCTCTGTTGTGCAGAATCTCTGAAAGTGGAGCGTCGCTGACGACTGTGATGGAATGATCAGAGAAATAATGAGCAACCTTCTTCGTGGTCATGTATATTCCATACACAAGCTTCTGATAATGAGGGTATCTCTGCTTGGATGGAGTCAAGACTTCAGACAAATAATACACTGGGCACTGAACTTTGAAGGCTTTTCCTTCTTCTTCCCGCTCGACCGTAAGCACTGTACTGACGACTTGTCCTGTGGCTGCGATATAAAGCAACAGAGGCTCTTTGCTGATTGGAGCAGCAAGCACCGGCTGGGTGGAGAGCAGAGCTTTTAGCTCGGCAAACACTGCATCAGCTTCTGGAGTCCACTCGAACTTGTCTGCCTTCTTCATCAGTCGGTAAAGAGGCAATGCCTTTTCACCGAGTCGTGAGATGAATCGACTTAATGCGGCCAAGCATCTAGTAAGCTTCTGGACATCGTGCACTCGCACAGGGCGTTTCATTCGGAGAATAGTGCCGATCTTCTCTGGATTAGCATCGATCCCTCGCTCGGAAACAAGAAAACCGAGTAACTTGCCACCAGGAACTCCGAATGTGCACTTTGATGGATTGAGCTTGATATCATACCTTCTGAGGTTGGCAAATGTTTCGGCGAGGTCAGTGAGCAGGTCGGAACCTTTTCGTGACTTGACGACGATATCATCCATATACGCTTCCACATTCCGACTGATTTGAGTGAGCAGACACTTCTGAATCATTCGCATAAATGTGGCTCCGGCATTCTTGAGGCCGAATGGCATGGTGATATAGTAGAAGCACCCGAATGGAGTGATGAAAGCTGTTTTTATCTCATCGGGTCCATACAGACGGATCTGATGGTACCCGGAATAGGCGTCTAGAAAAGACAATCTCTCGCATCCCGCGGTCGAGTCAACAATTTGATCAATGCGAGGGAGAGGAAAATGATCTTTCGGGCAGGCCCGATTGATGTGCTTGAAATCAATGCACATTCGGAGCGATTTGTCCTTCTTAGGAACCATGACGACATTAGCGAGCCACTCGGAGTGGTATATCTCTCGGATAAATCCTGCCGCCAACAGTCGAGCCACTTCCTCACCAATAGCCTTTCTCTTCTGGACGACGGACCACCGAAGATGCTCTTTAACTGGCTTTGCTGATGAGTCGACTCTAAGACGATGCTCAGCCAGTCCCCTGGGAACACCTAGCATGTCAACTGGCTTCCATGCAAAAATGTCCCAGTTCTCATGGAGGAACTGGATGAGCGCTTCTTCCTATTTCGGGTCGAGTGTTGTGGAGATGTGGGTCGGGGCTGCATTGGGGTCGGTCGGGTGAATGTGGACAGGCTTCGTCTCACCGGACGACTGAAATGCAGATTCTGTGGCGGGCTTCTTGGATCGCAGCAAATCACTCGGATCTGCGCTTTGCTTATATTCTTCAAACTCGACCGCTGTCACCTGGGAATCGGCAATCTTTGAGCCCTTCTGAAAGCACTCTTCTGCTTTTTTCCGATCACCGGTGACAGTGATCACTCCTTTGGGGCCGGGCATCTTCAGTTTGAGGTACATGTAACATGGTCGAGCCATGAACCGTGCGTAAGCTGGCCTCCCCTAAATGGCGTGGTACGCGCTCTGAAAATCCACGACCTCAAACGTCAACTTCTCTTTGCGAAAATGTTTTGAATCACCAAACACCACGTCCAGAGCTATTTGGCCGAGTGACTCGGCTTTCTTTCCTGGTATAACTCCATGAAAGCTCATGTTACTAGTGCTCAGTCGGGACATTGGAATGCCCATTCCTTTCAGTGTGTCTGCATACAACAAGTTCAGTCCACTACCACCGTCCATCAGCACTTTCGTCAGTCGAGTGCCTTCGACAACTGGGTCGACCACTAAAGCTTTCCTCCCGGGGGTGGCAATATGAGTCGGGTGATCAGACTGGTCGAATGTGATGGGTGTTTGGGACCATCTCAGATAACTTGGTTTCGCTGGGGCAACCATGTTCACCTCACGATTAATGACCTTCAGTCGGCTCTTGCTTTCCACATCTGCGAAGATCATCAGAGTGGAGTTGACATGCGGATATCCTTCCTCACTGTCCTCCTTGTCTTCGGCCTTGTCTGACTCCTTTTCCTTGTCCTTAGACTGTTTTCCTTGAAACTGCTGGATCAGGAGTCGACATTGGCGAGTGGTATGCTTTGGGTAAATGATATTTCCCTCTTCATCTTTCTTCGTGTGGATGTGACACGGCATATCCATCACATCGTTCCCTTCTTTATCCTTCACCTTCTTAGGGTTCCAGGATCCTTTAGGTTTCCCCTTGAATTTTCCCTGAGTCACGGCTAGAGCCTCTCCAGGAGCTGCTGATTCGGCCTTCCGCTTGTGTTTCCAACTGGTGTTTCCCTTCTCCGACTGACTCGGCTTGTACTTGCCGCTTCGGAGTCGGTCTTCTTCTTCACCGTTGGCATACTTGGTAGCAATCTCCATCATTCGACTCAGGGTCATGTCTCCGGTTCGACCAAACTTCAAACTGAGTTCTCTGTTCTTGACACCATCCTTGAAGGCGCAGACTGCCTGATGATCAGACACGTTCTCCACGGTATGGTGCAAAGTGATCCATCTCTGAATATACTCTCTGAGAGTCTCATTCGTCTTCTGTACACAAACTTGCAACTCTGTCAATCCAGCCGGTCGCTTGCAAGTTCCTTCGAATGTTCTGATGAACACTCGGGACAGATCTTCCCAAGTGTAAATGCTGCTAGGAGGTAACTGATTCAACCACGCTCGGGCAGAACCTTCCAACACGAGGGGCAAATGCTTCATGGCCACCTCGTCATTTCCACCACCAATCTGTACCGCCACTCGGTAGTCCTCAAGCCAAGTTTCAGGCTTAGACTCACCAGTGAACTTGCTGACTCCTGTTGCCAACCTGAAATTGGGGGGAATCACTGCGGCTCTGATAGCCCTGCAGAAACATTCTGGACTAGAAACATGCACTCGACTGCTTGTGGGCGCATCTCTGTCGGGTCCGCCCCGATGGGCTCTGTTTCGATCGACCAAACCTTGCACGATAATGGATCGCGCGTCGAAGCCTGGTTCTCAGGGGTCGACTGGAGCTCTTCGCCCCGTACTGAGTTGACGCCTGTCATCTTGCCGCCGAGGAGCGTAAGACCCATCCCTCGGGGGGGAGTGGGCACTCGACGCCTATCATCACGATCATGTCGGTCACTGTACTGGTCTCGCCGATTCTCGCGTCCTTCACGCCGCGGAGGCGATCTAGGACTGTGAGCCGACTGAACTGTATTCGCAGCGATGGATCGACTGTGAATTCTATTGTGCGACTGCGACACGACTGAATTCTGGTCCCCTGCTGCCCGGAGCAAATCTCTGATCTGCATCAAGCCTCTGCCAGTTTCCGACTGAGAGGGCTGGATGGACTCTGCTATACGGGTCGCAGTTGCTAAATTCTGGATTGGGGTTCGATATACCTGAGTCGGCGGGAAGAGTTGACATCGATTGGCGTCGGGAACTCGTTGCCGCGCGCGCTCGTCGAGTGCTCGCTGAAGGTTCTCCAGACGAGCGCGTTCAACCAAATTGGCTAAACGAGCCTCCTCCAAGGCGCGAGCCTCAGGGGTTTCTCCCGCGATGGGAGTATGCAGGGCATCCATGTTCCTGCGGCGAAGCTCTTCCCTCTGCAGAGAGTCGAGTGGCTCGGGCTGGTACTCTTCGTGGTCTCGTGCGGGGTCGTCCCCGCCGCCTACCCCGCCCTCATGGGCGAAACCAGGGGGACTGCGAGGTCCGTTGACCATCAAGATTTCCGCCGCCGGATCACTGCTATCGCATTCGGATGCAGTCTCTACGGAGCCAGTCGATAGATCGAACAAGCCGTAGAGAGATTCGTCGGGCTCGATTGCCGCAACTTGGGCGGTGGCCGTCTGGCAAGCCACCGCGTGCCTCACCCACCACTGAAGCCTCGACCGACAAGAGCGCTTGCGCTGGCGGGAGACCGGGAGGGTGGCCGATAGGGGAGTCGACCGATACGGGGTCGACGGTTGTCGCAGCAGAACGCCGCGGACACATGCGCGAAAATGCGTCGCACCGCGGACGGGGAGCGCATCAACGTCGAGTGGAGCCTCCTGGAGCCAAGCGGAGTCGTCGGCGATGAAGGTGATAGCGCCGAGACGGATCTCGCGACCCTCGACCAAAACTCCAGCAGCCACCATGATGAAAGTACTCGGAAGAATCACAACTTCTCCAGAAAATCGCTAAAACACCTGCCCCACGGTGGGCGCCAACTGTCGTGGTTCTAAGTCTGACAGTAGAGTGGGGGGTAGGTATGGAGAGGCAAGGTCCTAGCTATGGAGAGGTTTTAAACACAAGAGATGTACGAGTTCAGGCCCTTCTCGGAGGAAGTAAAAAGCCCTACGTCTCGGAGCCCGGAGGCGGTCGAGTGGATTATGTGTATATGAGTTATAGGGGTGCGAACCCTTCTGCCTGTGGAGGGGGGTGGCTTATATAGAGTGCGCCAAGACCCCTGCCAGCCCACGTAATGAAGGGTTTAAAGTACATTAAGTCTGGGGCGTTACTGGTAACGCCCCACATAAAGTGTCTTAACTATCATAAAGTCTACTTAATTACAGACCGTTGCAGTGCAGAGTGCCACTTGACCTTCTGGTGGTCGAGTGAGTCTTCGTGGTCGAGTCCTCCAAGTTAGTCGAGTGGACTCCTCATAGGTCGACTGGAAGGTGATCTCTTCTAAGGGTGTCCTTGGGTAGGGTACTTAGATCAGGTCTATGACCCTACCCTAGGTACATGACTCCATCACCACCTCCTGTTGTTGGCGTTCAAACTAGGCTGCAAAAAGGTATTCGAAAACCGAAACTATATACCGACGGTACTGTTCGGTATGCTCTTCTAACAGCTACAGGAGAACCCAAGAATCTTTCTGAGGCTCTTACTGATCCAAACTGGAAACTTTCTATGCAAGATGAATATGATGCTCTTGTTGCTAACAAAACCTGGCATTTAGTGCCCCCCAGCTCCACTAAAAATATCATTGACTGCAAATGGGTTTATCGCATCAAGAAACATGCTGATGGCACTGTGGACAGCTACAAGGCACGTCTTGTTGCAAAAGGATTCAAACAGAGATAATGTATTGACTACGAAGATACTTTCAGTCCTGTTGTCAAGGCTGCCACCATCAGAATTGTTCTTGCAATATCAGTTTCTCGAGGCTGGAGTTTAAGGCAGCTAGATGTGAAGAACACGTTTTTACATGGTGTTCTGGAAGAGGAGGTTTACATGAAACAACCACCAGGTTTTCAGTCTTCCGCTAATCCAAATTATATTTGCAGACTTGATAAAGCATTATATGGTCTGAAACAGGCTCCTCGAGCTTGGTACTCTCGCTTGAGTTCCAAGTTACACACACTGGGTTTTCTTCCATCCAAAGCTGATACGTCACTGTTCCTTTTTGATAAGCCAGGACTCACTATGTTCCTCTTAATTTATGTTGATGACATCATTGTTGCAAGCTCCTCTGATTTGGCTATATCAGCTCTCCTTCATCACTTAAGTTCGGATTTTGCTCTCAAGGATCTTGGTGATCTTCATTATTTTCTAGGTATTGAGGTTCACAAACAGTCCAATGGGCTGCTTTTAAGTCAAGAAAAATATGCTACAGACTTACTGGCTCGTGTTGGTATGCGCTCTTGCACGCCATGTCCAACACCCTGTTGGGGAACGTTGCAGAAAACAAAAATTGTCCTACGGTTTCACCAAGATCCATCTATGAGTTCATCTAGCAACGAGTGATTAGATGCATCTACGTACCTTGTAGATCGCGAGCGGAAGCGTTCAAAGAACGGGGATGATGTAGTCGAACACGACATGATTCGAATCACCGGAGATCCTAGCACCGAACGGACGGCACCTCCGCGTTCAACACACGTACGGAACAGCCACGTCTCCTCCTTCTTGATCCAGCAAGGGGAGAGGAGAGGTTGAGGGAGATGGCACCAGCAGCAGCACGACGGCGTGGTGTTGATGGAGCTGCAGTACTCTGGGCAGGGCTTCGCCAAGCGCTATGGAGGAGGAGGAGGTGTTGGAGAGGGAGAAGGAGGCAACCAAAGGCGTGGATGAAGAGCCCTCCTTCCCCACTATATATAGGAGGGCCAAGGGGGGTTGGCCGGCCGTAGGAGATCCAATCTCCTAGGGGGGGTGCGGCCAAGGGGAGGTTTCCCTCCCCCCCAAGGTACCTAGGAGGTGCCTTCCACTAGTAGGACTCCTCCCCCATGGAAACCCTAGGCGCATGGGCCTAGTGGGGCTGGTGCCCTTGGCCCATGCAGGCCAAGGCGCACCCCCTACAGCCCATGTGGCCCCCCGGGGCAGGTGGCCCCACCCGGTGGGCCCCCGAGACCCCTCCGGTGGTCCCGGTACAATACCGATAACCCCGAAACTTGTCCCGATGCCCGAAACAGGACTTCCCATATATAAATCTTTTCCTCCGGACCATTCCGGAACTCCTCGTGACGTCCGGGATCTCATCCGGGACTCCGAACAACATTCGGGTTACTGCATATACATATCCCTACAACCCTAGCGTCACCGAACCTTAAGTGTGTAGACCCTACGGGTTCGGGAGACATGTAGACATGACCGAGATCGCTCTCCGGTCAATAACCAACAGCAGGATCTGGATACCCATGTTGGCTCCCACATGCTCCACGATGATCTCATCGGATGAACCACGATGTCGAGGATTCAAGCAACCCCGTATGCAATTCCCTTTGTCAATCGATATGTTACTTGCCCGAGATTCGATCGTCGGTATCCCAATACCTCGTTCAATCTCGTTACCGGCAAGTCACTTTACTCGTACCATAATGCATGATCCCGTGACCAGACACTTGGTCACTTTGAGCTCATTATAATGATGCATTACCGAGTGGGCCCAGTGATACCTCTCCGTCATACGGAGTGACAAATCCCAGTCTCGATCCGTGTCAACCCAACAGACACTTTCGGAGATACCTGTAGTGCACCTTTATAGTCACCCAGTTATGTTGTGACGTTTGATACACCCAAAGCACTCCTACAGTATCCGGGAGTTACACGATCTCATGGTCAAAGGAAAAGATACTTGACATTAGAAAAGCTCTAGCAAACGAACTACACGATCTCACGCTATGCTTAGGATTGGGTCTTGTCCATCACATCATTATCCTAATGATGTGATCCCGTTATCAATGACATCCAATGTCCATAGCCAGGAAACCATGACTATCTATTGATCAATGAGCTAGTCAACTAGAGGCTTACTAGGGACATGTTGGTGTCTGTTATTCACACATGTATTACGATTTCCGGATAATACAGTTATAGCATGAATAAAGACAATTATCATGAACAAAGAAATATAATAATAATGCTTTTATTATTGCCTCTAGGGCATATTTCCAACACACCCCTCTCCACTACAGAAACATTATGCTTGACAGATGGATCTCCTCTTGGATCTGAGGATATTACACATTATAGAAGCATTGTTGGGGGACTCCAGTATCTAACACTGACTCGCCCTGATCTTTCTTTTTCAGTTAATAAGGTCTGTCAATTTGTTCATGCTCCTACTACTGCACATTGGACTGCTGTTAAACGTATTTTGAGGTATATTCAGGGTACAAGTATGGTTGGTCTTACCTTTCAGCGGTCAAGCTCCACCCTTCTCAGTGCCTATTCCGATGCAGATTGGGCAGGTGATCTGGATGATAGACGCTCTACTGGTGGATTTGCTATATTTTTTGGGCCCAATCTTGTTTCTTGGAGTGCCAGAAAACAGCCTAATGTGTCCAGGTCCAGTACAGAGGCTGAATATAAAGCTCTTGCAAATGCCACTGCTGAACTTATTTGGGTTGAAGCACTAGTTCGTGAACTTGGTGTTTCCCTTCAGGTGAAACCATGCCTATGGTGTGATAATTTGGGTGCTACCTACCTGTCTGCCAATCCAGTTTTTCATGCCCGTACAAAACACATTGAGATAGATTTCTGCTTTGTTCGTGAACGAGTTGCTCGCAAGCAACTTGATGTCAGGTTCATATCAAGCAAGGATCAGATTGCAGATGGTTTTACAAAAACATTATGTGTAAAAAAATTAGATGAGTTTAAACGTAATCTAAACCTCTCCCAGGTCTAGATTAAGGGGGGGTATTAGAGTTATTGTACTATACGTATTGGGTATAGAGTAGTACTCTACCCCAATACGTATCCTCCTTGTATACGCCACCACGGGGGCTCTTCCCATGTATATAAACACGCAACCGGCTACCCCAAAGGGTACGACCGTTCACCCCAAAATCAACAAGAACGACTCTGTAATCATCCTATACACTACAATATAATCAAGCTGGACGTAGGTTTTACCTCTTCGAGAGGGCCTGAACCTGGGCAAATATTGTATCCTTCGTCCCTTGTTCCCCATTGATCCAAGATCCACAGCTCGTGACCCCCTACCCCATATCCGCTGGTTTTGACACCGACGATGGGCATTAATGTCAAGCTCAGGGAATTATTCGGCGTTGATTGTTATTTTGTTTATCTGATGGTGTTTCCTTGTGCAAAGGCTACCATTCTGCTGTCTTTTCAGTTTTGTCAGGTCTGTGTGTACGTGGCTTGTACTATGATCCTTATGATACAGATGAGACATGTATTACCATGTCAAAATAAATGCTTGATTAATATTTTTCAAATACTTATTTAATATATTTTTTGCTTGATTACATTTTCTAAATACATGATCAACTTTTTCCTCACACACATCATATTTTTTTGGTATAGATGAGAAACATTTTTTTGTACACACATTTAACATTTTCAAATGCTTGGTTAATATTTTTCTCAAATGTTGTATGTAAACTCTTTTTGTAAGATTTTTATTTAGCATATTTGGAAGTACAAACAAAAGTAAAGACTCAGAAAATAAAACAACAGCAGAAAAAATGAGGATGTGGCCTCCGATGCACCTGGGCCGGCCCATCTCGCGTTGTTCTTGATGCAAGTCTTCCCTATGTCTCGCTATCGGGCAACCGCCCACTGTAATGTTGAATCGATCGCCCACCTAAAAATAGAGTGACTATATTACAGCCATTTATTAACCGAGCGTCGGTCATCGTTCCCCTAGTTGCTCGAGGCGACTAGGGTTTTCACTACTCCGCCGGCTTCCAACCGGCGTCGAGTTTTATTGGCACCGCCTTTCTCCTTCCTCGTCCGCTACGCAAGTGCTTCGGGCTGATCCAGGGCATAGCTGGTCTATCTTCCCGGCCTTGGGTTTCTGTGGGGAACGAGAAGGTGTAGATCGGTTTTTGCTGGAAGCGGAAAGAAGTTTTGCTGTGTCATGGCCGCGTCAGGATCGGGATCGCAGATGTCTGATAGCGGGAAGGAGAAGGCTGATGCAGGGTTGGAGGCCGCCATGAAGAACATGCGGCTGCAAGAGGGAGAGCTCGATGAAGTCTACGTGGGAGAAGAGGAGATCGGAAAACTTGCAAAGGAGGCCCGTTGGCTAGTTGTCGCAAGGGTAAACACCTCCAAAACTTTTAGTAGCACGGCATTGAAGGAAACCCTAAAGTCCATATGGAACCTAGCTCATGTTCCTGACATTAGGGAAGCCGATGACAATGTTTTTGTCATACAAGTCTTTTTCCTGGGGGATTGGAAGAGAGTAATGTTCCAAGGTCCATGGATCTTCCGTGGACTGATGGTACTCATTGAGGAATTTGATGGAAAGTGTGCTCCAGAATCTGTCAAGCTCGAGAGGATATCAGTGTGGGCGCAGATCCACAAGATCCCAGATTTGTACCGGAAGGAACCTATTGTAGATCAGCTGGCAAGGAGAATTGGCATTGTTAGAAGTGTAGAGCTAAATCCAACACGTTATTTTGAGGGAAATTATATCCGTGTTCGGGCAAGTATAGATGTATCGAAGCCACTGATTCGATGGACACCCTTAAATCTGGCAGGAGAAAGAATTTTTCTTGAGGTTAAATATGAAAAGATTGGATATTTCTGTGGAGTGTGTGGCCTCCTTGGACATGACAAGGAGGAATGCAGTGACGGTGTTCATCCTCCTGATAAAATACAGTGGGGGAAGTGGCTCCTAGCCAAAAGACGGACGACTCAGGTCAACCAAGAAGGTGAACGCCGGTTTGCTTACTTTCGAGGCAGCTTCCATGGCAGAGGCCGTGCTGGCCGTGGTGCACCTCGTAAGAGGAATTCCAACGAAGCTGGCCTAGATGATGATGGGGAGGAGCGGGACACAGCCCAGAGTCCTCTGAAAGAGAAAGACAGAGAGCAGAATAGAACCAACATAGATGGTACAGAGGATACAAGTCAGGTGAAGGAAAAGAACCAAACTGCAAGGAAACTTGATATGGATGCTAGGACAGAAAGAGGAAAGGAGAAGCGTGATGGTACAGAGAAGAATCCAGCCATGGTGGCTGCCGTGAGTGGGCTCATCCCACCTCCACCTCCAGCTTATATTTCTCCCAAGGAACGTAAGAAGGCTCGCAATGGAAGCTCACCAAACAAGTCTTCTGCTTCGGATGTACAATCGGCGGCCTCCCTCGAGGAGGACCTCCCGGCCCAATGAGTCTCATGGCATGGAACTGTCGCAGAGTGGGCAATGCCACGACAGTCCGAGAGCTTCGCGATCTCGCGATGAAGTTTGCCCCAACCGTGTTGGGAATTGTTGAAACTCAAATTAGTAGTGCACGTGTTGAAGCTTTGGCATCTACCCTCGGGTATGATTGCGGATATGCTGTAAGTAGTTCCGGTAGAAGTGGCGGTCTAGGAATTTTCTGGAATAAAGAAATAAAACTAGAGATTTTGAGTTATTCTAAGTATCACATTGATGCTTCAGTTGATAGTCTAGGCTCTAACCCTTGGCGTCTAACACTTGTGTATGGAGAAGCGCAGGCTGAGGAGCGCTCTCTCACCCACAAAGTTTCTTTGTAGCTCAGGCTACATGGAACCTCTTATTCTCAACCCTCCAACCTTGCTTTGAGATCCGTACTCTCCAACTAACTAACAACAAGAAGATTTCTCTTTTTTGTTTCTCGAAAACGAAACAACATATGAACTTCAAACTTTGCAGATCGAACAAACATTAGAACATCAATGTGTGAAAAAACTTTCAGATTTTTTGGTCTGATATAAATATACAAAATGAGATTTTCTTTGAATAAAAATATTATTTCAAGTATTTAAAATGCATGAAAAAATCTGAATTTTTTTTCCTAGATTGTAGTTAGAATGTATTGTTGTTCTGCAAAAGTTAAAGTTCATATGTTGTGTCGTTTGAGAGAAACAAAAAAGACAAATGAGTCTGCATGGATCTTGATGCATAAATGGATGGCAAAGATAAGGGGTACCGTGTAGCCTGAGCTACAGAAAACCACACTCCTCACCCCTCTCTCACCTGGGACACCTTGAAAAATTTGTCAACGACAAGCAATCTTCCATGGCTGAGTTTGGGAGATTTTAATGAGGTTCTTCACCTTCACGAACATGATGGGATTGGGCCACGGAGCCAAGCTCACATAGATGCGTTCCGTGAGGCAATAGATATATGCTCTTTTCAAGACTTGGGTTTCTCCGGAACATTTTGGACTTTCGAGAAGAAGGTGGCGGGTGGTACATACACACGAGTCAGGTTGGATCGAGCTTTAGCGACCCCAACCTGGACAACAGCCTTTCCGAACGCGGCGGTGTCACATGAGGTCGCAGCATGCTCCGATCACTCAGCTATCAGGCTATGTTTACATGATAATACACTCACAGGTCAAAGAAAATCCCCTCATGCTTTTCGCTATGAAGCGATGTGGGAAACCCACCCAGATTTACCCGAGGTAATCATAAATGGCTGGGGCAGTCATGCTCAAGGGAACCCACTGAAGATAGTACGAGAGAAGCTACATGCTCTTTCTTCCGATTTGAGGCGATGGGAGGCAGATACTTTTGGCTCTGTGAGAAAGAAAATAAGAGAGCTGAAGTCCGAGCTGGACCGGCTCCGAAACAGGCACAACAGGATAGGACCTGACCATCTAGAGCTAAAGATTAACGAAAACTTGGTGGAATTATACCACCGAGAGAAAATCATGTGGAGGCAAAGGGCTCAGATTGAGTGGCTTTCTTCAGGTGATAAAAATACGTTTTTCTTTCATCAAAGAGCAAACAAGAGAAGGAGAAGAAACTTGATTAAGAGCCTTGCAGCGGCTAGTGGAGTTATCATTGATGATCCGACACAACTAGAGGCTATGGTGACAGAGTTTTATGCATCACTTTTTCAGTCTGAAGGTGTGACCGACATGCACCGAGTCATCAATGCAGTTCCAGTCAAGGTTACTGAGGTAATGAATGTTGTCCTTACAGCAGCATACAAGAGGGATGAGGTTAAAAATGCTCTTTTCCAAATGTTACCTCAAAAAGCACCCGGGCCTGATGGTTATCCAGCCCAATTTTTTCAGCATAATTGGGATGTTTGTGGTGATGATGTGACGGATGCAGTTCTTCAGATTATTGATGGAGAGGACAGCCCTGCCTCTATTAATGACACTGTTTTGGTCCTTATTCCAAAGGTATCCAACCCCTCTTCACTTTCACAATTCCGTCCTATTAGTTTATGTAACGTGCTATATAAGATTGCTTTCAAGGTAGTTGCAAACCGTCTTAAGCAGATTTTGCCAGAGATAATTTCTGAGGAGCAATCAGCTTTTGTACCTGGTCGGTTAATCACTGATAATATCATATCTGCATATGAATGCCTGCACTTCATGAAGAGAAATAAGGCAAAAAAACATAGGTTTTGTGCGCTTAAGCTTGATATGATGAAGGCCTATGATCGAGTGGAGTGGTCTTATTTGGAAGCAATCTTGACCAAGTTGGGTTTCAAATTTTCAATCCTCATTGGATTTCTGTGGTCATGAGTATGGTGAGCTCTGTAACTTTCTCAGTCTTATTTAATGGCAAAAGGCTAGAAGAGTTTAAACCATCAAGAGGTATCCGACAGGGAGATCCTCTTTCACCCTATCTATTCTTGCTGGTAGCAGAGGGCCTTTCGTGCCTCCTAAAAGCTAATGCTCAATCATCTAATCTGAGTGGATAAAAGTGGCAGAGACTGCTCCGGCAGTTAGTCACCTTCTTTTTGCAGATGATAGCCTGTTGTTTTTTAAAGCAAGCCGTGAAGGGGCGGAAGAATTGTCAAACCTTTTGGATATTTATTGTAATGCATCAGGTCAAAGAATTAATCGTGACAAGTCCTCAGTTTTCTTTAGCAAGGGATGCCTAGAAGCCCTGAGAGAGGAGGTAAAAACTTCCCTGGGTGTTACTAAAGAGTCTCTTAATGATAGATACCTTGGCATGCCGACTGATGTTGGAAAATCAAAAAATGGAACCTTTAAATATCTAAAAGACAGAGTTTGGAAAAAGGTCCAGGGGTGGTTGGAAAAGATGTTGTCGGTAGGAGGAAAAGAGGTGTTGATCAAATCTATTGTTCAAGCTATCCCAGTGTACTCAATGTCATGTTTTAAGCTCCCGAGAGGTCTTTGCGAACATATCAACTCCATCATCCGCAAATTCTGGTGGGGGAGCAAGAATGGAAGCCGCAAAGTAGCATGGGTTTCTTGGGATGTTATGTGTCAGCCAAGGAACATGGGGGGACTTGGTTTTCGTGATCTCAAACTTTTTAATTTAGCTTTGCTAGCAAGACAGGCCTGGAGAGTGCTTCAGGACCCACTTTCGTTGAGTTCCAGAATTTTGAAGAGTGTATACTTCCCTGAAACAACTATTTTAGAGGCTCCTTTGGGGAGTCATTCCTCGCAGATATGGCGATCTATACTCGAGGGGAGAGATGTGCTGGCTCAAGGCCTTATACGCAGGATTGGTAATGGGGCTACTACTGAGATATGGCGACACAATTGGCTACCCAGAGAGACAACGATGAGGCCTATTACATCACCGCCATCTTTGGGGCCTATTTTTGTTAGCGAGCTTATTGATGAGACATCTGCTAAATGGAGGGAGGAGCTGGTTCGTGACATTTTTCTGCCAATGGATGCCGCAACTACCTTGGATATACCTCTTTGTACACGGCAGGTCCAGGATTTTTGGGCATGGAGTAAGGAGAAGAGAGGAACATTCAGTGTCCGTTCTGCATACAGACTGCTGGTTCATACTAAGTTTACCAGGGGTAGCTAGCTGGAGGAAACAGCGGGATCCTCAACGAATGAACGAACAACAAAGGACTGGACAGCCCTATGAGGTACTCAAGTTCCAGCCAAGGTCAAACTTTTTCTATGGATACTTGCCCTTCGTTCGCTGCCTACAAATGATGTCAGGGCCCGGCGCAAAATGGCTAACCATCCGAGGTGCAGTTTGTGCGGTATGCAAGATTCATGGATGCATGCGCTGCTTGAATGTTCGTCGTCAAGATGTGTATGGGCTTTGGCAGATTCAGAAATGGTGGAACATATGATGCACACGAACGAGAACAATGCCCGGAACTGGCTATTTTCACTGCAGGCTACGCTATCACATGTGGAGTTTGTACAACTTACAGTAACGCTGTGGGCGATTTGGTTTGCCCGCCGTAAGGCGATCCATGAAGCAGAATATCAATCTCCCATGACAACACATCTATTTGTAAACAGGTTCATTGAGGATCTGGCCTTGATTGGGGGGGCGAAGCAACATGTTCGAGCAAACTCGGTAGCTCCCTGCAATGCTCGCGAACCATGGGTTCCGCCACCTACGGGATTCTCAAAGTTCAATGTCGACGCTGCCATTTCTACGCATAATGGAAGGGGCTCTGCCGCTGTTGTATGCAGGGACGAGCGAGGCATGTACCTTGGCAGTTCAGCAATGGTCTATGCGATCACAGACCCACCAACGCTCGAAACTTTGGCTTGTAGGGAGGCTTTGTCTTTGGCTCTGGACCTAGATGAACACCACCTGCTGATTGCATCCGATTGCCAATCAGTGATAAAAGACATTGTAGAAAGAACGGGAGGAGCAAATGCAGCCATAGTGAAGGAGATAACAGCCAGAAGAGAAGAGTTTGGGGCATGCAGGTTTCGTTTTGAGAGTAGAAAGAGCAATTTTGAGGCTCATGCTTTAGCTAGATTTGCTATTTCTTTAGAGATTGGCCATCATGTGTGGTTTGGCACCCCACATGATTCTGTAATTATCCCCATGAACATCATGAATTAATAAAGGTGGGGGTCTTTACCTCAAAAAAAACCCAAAAATAGAAAACTTAAACGGCTAGGCTTCCGCATCTTCTAAAAATAGAAAGCAGGTTTTTATATTTATATCTATACCTAATAAACAAGGGGCTATTGCTTCTGGCGTTACGTCACGAAAATTGCCCTTAAAATTACCAAACATTACCCACTAATGCCATCTATAAATTATAAAAAACATTTTACACAGGGGAATCCCTCGTCTGGGCCGACCCATGCAGTACGGATGTCCTATACTTCACTATGCGCACTGGAAGAAGACGCAGTACGCCTGTTTTGGCCGGCCCATGTCCGGGCGACTTGTTTCTTTATTTCGTTTTTTATTTTTACTTTTCTTTTTTTCTACTTCAAATAATTTAGGACTTCAAAATTTTTTGAAAAAATTTAAAAATTGAAAATTTTGAAATAAAATGTTTAATAAATCGTAAAATGTTTGTGTATGCAATTTTTTAGTAATTTTGTAAAATAATGCTAAGTGCAAAAAAACTATCCGTACACTTCAGCGGACTCCTGATACGTCTCAACCGTATCTACTTTTCCAAAATCTTTTGCCCTTATTTTGACTCTAATTTGCATGATTTGAACGGAACTAACCCGGACTCACGTTGTTTTTCGCAGAATTGTCATGGTGTTATTTCTGTGCAAAAATCAAAGTTCTCGGATTGACCTAAAAATTTACACCGAATTTTTGTGGAATATATAAATAATAGCGGCGCAAGAAGTTATGAGAGGGGGCCACCTAGAGGCCACAAGCCCTGCAGGCTTGTCGTCCCCCTGGACCTCCTCTGACCCTAATTCCAACGCTATATAAACTTATTCGGAGGAGGAAAAAAATAAGAGAGAAGGATTCATCATAATTTACGATACGAAGCCGCCGTCTGCTCCTGTTCTTCATCGGGAGGGCTAATCTGGAGTCCGTTCAGGGCTCCGGAGAGGGGAATCCGTCTTCATCATCATCAACAACCTTCCTCCATCACCAATTTCATAATGCTCACTGCCGGTAGTGAGTAATCTCATCGTAGGCTTGCTGGACAGTGATGAGTTGGATGAGATTTATCATGTAATTAATTTAGTTTTATTAGGTTTGATCCCTAGTATCCACTATGTTCTGAGATTGATGTTGTTATGACTTTGCTATGCTTAATGCTTGTTAATAGGGCCCGAGTGCCATGATTTTAGATCCGAACCTATTATGTTTTCATGAATATATTTGTGTTCTTGATCCTACCTTGCAAGTTGTAGACACCTATTATGATTTATGATCGCATACCCCAAGGTGACAATAATTGGAATTATTTTTGGTGATTACCGTAGTTTGAGGACTTCATGTATTCACTAATTGCTAATGCTTTGGTCTGGTTCTCTATTAAAAGAAGGCCTTAATATCTCTTAGTTTCCATTAGGACCCCGCTGCCACAAGAGGGTAGGACAAAAGTTGTCATGCAAGTTCTTTTTCATAAGCATGTATGACTATATACAGAATGCATGCCTACATTATATTGATGGATTTGAGCTAGTTCTGTGTCACCCTAGGTTATGACCGCTACCTGATGAATATCATCTAACACAATTATCATTGTCGATCCAATGCCTACGAGCTTTTCACATATTGATCTTTGCTAAGTCCTTCCGTTGCTACTGTTGTTACAATCACTACAAGCTGCTACTGTTACTTTTGCCACTGTACCATTACTTTCATACAATTTGGCTACTAAATACTTTGCTGTAGATATTAAGTCTTTCAGGTGTGGTTGAATTGACAACTCAACTGCTAATACTTCTGAATATTCATTGGCTCCCCTTGTGTTGAATCAATAAATTTTGGTTGAATACTCTACACTCAAAAACTGTTGCGATCCCCTATACTTGTGAGTTATCAACTCCTCTTGTTCATATACCCTGAGATCCCTTAAAAATTAGAAGTATGCAGTCATCTTAGTGGTTTAGCCACAGCATACTAACACAAGAAGAACAGGGTTCGATCCCTGATTTGGTTCTTTTTTTCTTTTACTTTTACTTCTTGAGCAGATTCAAATATTTTAAAAAATATTCATATCTTTTAAACCCTAACTCCAAATCTAACATGTTATATACAGAAAACACTCAGAAAAATATTTAGATTTCAAATATGTTATTATCTTGCATGTAAATCATTTCTAAATTACGTTTAAGTGTAATTTTGGGTGCAACTTTAATTAATACCTTCCTTATATTTTAAAAATGTCTACTCTCTTTGTTCCTACATATAAGTCTTTTTAGAGATTCCAATATGGACTACATATAGAGCAAAATGAGTAAATCTACATTCTAAAGTATATATATATATATATATATATATATATATATATATATATATATATATATATATATATATATATATATATATATAAAATATATATATATATATATATATATATATATATGTTTGTAGTCCATCTTGAAATCTCTAAAAAGGCTTATATTTAGAAACGGAGGGAGTATTATATATGTTTTCAGCCCCATTTATGTAAACAAGTGGCTTATGTTGATTTCGTATTGTTTAAAATTGTGCCTATAGAGATTTTTGTAAACACCTTGAGTACAGTTAAAAATCATCCCACCTTTATTTTTTAGTCATCAGCACTTATCATATTGTTTATTGTGTGGCATTGTGAAAAATTTCAATGGATTTGCTGATGTCGTCAATTGCGCGTATGAGGGATGATTTTTTTCCTGTTGCAACGCACGAGCAAGTTTGCTACATTTATATTTATACCTAATAATAAAGGACTATTGCTTCTTGCGGTACACCATGAAAATTGCATCCAGAATTGCAAAATATTACACACCAATGCATATCTAAATGATAAAAAAAACATTTCGCAGGGGAATCCCCCGCCTGGGTCGGCTCATGCAGTATGTTCCTCCTATACCGTGCTCTGCGCACTGGGAGAACGCAGCACGCCCATTTGGACCGGTCCATGTCCGGACGGCCTGTTTTCTAAAGTTTGTTTTTTTTCTTTTTACTAGCAAAATAGTCCGTGTGTTGCAACGGCAGGAAAACAATTTATAATCTCTGATGGCCATGACAACATTTTCCTATATCACCGAGATACACTATCTCTCCAATTTTTTTGTGAAATCGTGAACATTTTTTGAAAACTATGAACATTTTATTAAACTCGTGGACGTACCTGAAATCATGAACATTTATACAAATGTTTGAACATTTTCTAAAATCAGAACATTTTTACTATATGCAAACACTTTTCTAATTGTGAACATTTTTTAAGATATTTTTCTTGAATAGGTGAACATTTGTAGAATCGATAAACTATTTTGGGAAACTGCTTGAACAATTTTTTAAATTACCAAACATTTTTTATTTAATGGATATTTTCTGAAATGCATGATCATTTATTTGAATCAGCAAACATTTCTTGGATTAATAAACTATTTTTTAAGTCATGAACAGTTTTCGATTTTTTAGGATATTTTTCATTTCATGAACATTTTTTGAATTGGCCAGATTTCGTTCAATTTCATTACCATTTTTAATACACAAACTTTTTCAAAACATCATGAACATTTTTTTATTTCCCAAACATTTGTTTTCAAAATTGCAAATATTTTTTGAAGATGCGAATATTTTTTCAAGTCCACAGACATTTATGAATTATTAAATATTTTATTAAAAAATTCATTGTTTTTAATTTTCAAAACTTTTGTGAAGTTCCAAATTATTTAAATTATAAAAGAAATTCAAAACAGGTCTCCCGTACATGGTCAGGCGAAATAGGCGTGTTGTGTCTTCTCCATGTGTGCAGAGCGCAGTTTAGAAGGTTCGTACTGCATGGGCCAGCCAAGGCAGGGATTCCCCTATGTGAAACATTTTTTGTTACTTACAGGTGACATTGATGGCTAATATTTAGCAACTTTAGGGGCAATATTTGTGACGTACTAACAGAAGCAATAACCCCTTTATTATTACTAGCAAAACATTCCCGCGCGTTGCAACGGAAAAAAACTCATCCCTCGTACTCACACCTGACAACATCGGCGAATCCCTTGAAATGTTTCGCGATGTCACACGACAAACAACATGATAAGTGGTGTTGTGCAAAAAGCATAAGGTTGGATGATTTTTGAACTGTACTCAAGATGTTTTCAATCTATTAGACAACAGAAATATCTACCTAGTTGTCGTTATTTATATTAATATGGTAGCATATTTGAAATCTACACATTTTATTGAGGTATTTCCACATATAACATGTTACTTAGAGTTGGGGTTTGAAAGTTACGATTTAAAAAGCACATTTGAATCTGCCCGAAAATACAAAGGGTAAAATAGAGTAGCTGGGCCGGAACTGGAACATTATGTAGCCCATCTGCTTAATGGGAGAGAAAAGGAGGAAAGTGAGAGAACCGGGATCGAACTGGAGTATCGGGTGTAGAGTGGAGCGGCTCATACCACCACGCTTCACGTGCACTTGTACATCAGGGGCTTACTGAAAATAAGCTTAAGCCGTTGGCGATTTTAGAAGGGAAAAACCGAACCGTTTTTTTCACTTACCGGTGGCAAGTGGATAATTATTAGCAATTTGGGGGGGGGGAATCTTATGACGGACAACCAGAAGCACTCAACGCTTTATTAATAGGTAGAGATCAGGTATGTATCATGTACGGAGCAGTGATGAATTGGGTGACCTGCAGAAACGAGCAGCAAAACTGGAGCAGGAGCTGGAGGAGGTCTGTCGTCAACCTTTATCACAAAACATGATTCAGAAGGAGTTGACAGTCAAGTACAAGCTTGAGAAACTTGAAGAACAGCTAGATATGGCAGTCCGACAAAGAGCGCATGCTGATTGGATGTCAAAAGGTGATGCTACCTCTTGAGCACTGCGTTGGTTTTTTCTTGAACAGGAAAGGGTGATGTAGTAAAGTAGCGTAGGTATTTCCCTCAGTTTTGAGAACCAATGTATCAATCCAGTAGGAGACCATGCTCAAGTCCCATGTACCTACACAAACAAATAAGAACCTTGCAACCAACGCAATAAAGGGGTTGACAATCCCTTCATGGCCACTTGCAAAAGTGAGATCTGACAGAGATGATAGGATAATATTTTTGGTATTTTTATGATAAAGACTAAAAGTAAAGAAAGCAAAATAAATGGTGATAGAAATAACGGGAGATTAATATGATTGAGAATAGACCCGGGGGCATAGGTTTCACTAGTGGCTTCTCTCAAGAGCATAAGTATTACGGTGGGTGAACAAATTAATGTCGAGCAATTGATAGAATTGAGCATAGTTATGAGAATATCTAGGTGAGGGAGTCCTGGACTAGGGGGTGTCCGGACAGCCGGACTATCATCGTCCGCCGGACTCCAAGACTACGAAGATACAAGATTGAAGACTCCGTCCCGTGTCTGGATGGGACTTTCCTTGGCGTGGAAGGCAAGCTTGGCAATACGGATATGTAGATCTCCTACCATTGTAACCGACTCTGTGTAACCCTAGCCCTCTCCGGTGTCTATATAAACTGGAGGGTTTTAGAGCATAATTGGTTTGCTACCAACATTTGGCATTGCCAATATTTGGTAAGCCAACATTTGGCAAAAACAAAAGTTGCCAACTTTTGGCAACTTTTTGTGAGATTGGCAACAAGAATTGGCAAGCAACCAATCTCTAGCCAATATTTGGCAGTTGCCAAAATTTGGCATGCCAACTTTTGGCATCAAACCAATTATGCTCTTAGTCTGTAGGACACAACATCCATTACAACAATCATACCATAGGCTAGCTTCTAGGGTTTAGCCTCCTTGATCTCGTGGTAGATCCACTCTTGTAATACACATCATCAATATTAATCAAGCAGGACATAGGGTTTTACCTCCATCAAGAGGGCCCAAACCTGGGTAAAACATCGTGTCCCTTGTCTCCTGTTACCATCCGCCTAGACGCACAGTTCGGGACCCCCTACCCGAGATCCGCCGGTTTTGACACGGACATTGGTGCTTTCATTGAGAGTTCCTCTGTGTCGTCACCGAGCTTGATGGCTCCTCCAATCAACAACAACGCCGTCCAGGGTGAGACTTTTCTCCCCGGACAGATCTTCGTATTCGGCGGCTTTGCACTGCGGGCCAATTCACTTGGCCATCTGGAGCAGATCGAAAGCTACGCCCCTGGCCATCAAGTCAGGTTCGGAAGCCTAAACTTCACGGCCGACATCCGCGGGGACTTGATCTTCGACGGACTCGAGCCACAGCCGAGCGTGCCGCGCTGTCACGATGGGCATGATTTAGCTCTGCCGCCGGACAGTGCCTTGGTGGCCGCACACGAATCCGCTCCGGCCCTTAGTCCGGAGCCGATCGCGCAGATCGAGGACCGGTGGCTAGACACCGCCTCGGGGGCTGCAACTTCCACGGCGATGGAGCCGAACACTAACCTTGTCCCTTGCAAAGCTCGTGACTCCGAGGTGCCGGACTCCCTGCCGGACTCCGAACCTCCCGTGCCCCTGCCAATCGAATCTGATTGGGCGCCGGTCATGGAGTTCACCGCCGCGGACATCTTCCAATACTCACCCTTTGGCGATATCCTAAATTCGCTAAAGCATCTCTCGCTATCCGGAGAGCCCTGGCCGGATTATGGCCAGGATGGTTGGGATTCAGACGACGAAGAAATTCAAAGCCCACCCACCTCCCACTTTGTAGCCACTGTCGACGATCTAACCGACATGCTAGACTATGACTACGAAGACATCGACGGTATGGACGACGATGCCGGAGACGAACAAGAACTAGCGCCTACAGGGCATTGGAAGACCACCTCGTCATATGACATATACATGGTGGACACCCCAAAAGATGGGGACGGCGAAGAAGCAGCGGAGGCAGATTCCTTAAAGAAACAGCCCAAGCGCCGACTTCAGCGGCGCCGCTCTAAATCCCGCCACAGCAAGAATGGAGATTCCGGCACAGGAGATAATAACACCCCAGACAGTGCCGAAGACAATCCCCTCCAGCAAGATTCAGCACAGGAGGACGCAGAAGCAAGCCCTCGCGAGAGAGCGGCAGACGAAGAGGTCGAGGATGATAATTACATGCCTCTCTCTGGAGACGAGGCAAGCCTCAATGACGACGAATTCGTCGTGCTAGAGGATCCCATCGAACAAGAGCGTTTTAAACGCAGGCTTATCGCCACGGCAAATAGCCTAAAGAAAAAGCAGCAGCAGCTTCAAGCTGATCAAGACCTGCTGGCTGACAGATGGACAGAGGTCCTCGCGGCCGAAGAGTACGAACTCGAACGCCCCTCCAAAAGCTACCCAAAACGCAAGTTGCTCCCCCGATTAGAGGAGGAAGCATACATACCCTCATCACCAGCGCACAATACGGCCGACCGACCACCCTGTGGTCGCGACAGAGAGGCATCCAGGCCTTCCATCAAGATCGTACCCCGGCATCGCTCGAAAAGTACGAAGCCAAGAGGGAACGCGCCGGACTTGCGAGATATATTGGAGGACAAAGCAAGGCAATCCAGATCCATCTACGGATCACGTGGGCGCCCCACGACCCATGAAGAATACTGTCGCGCCGGATACAACAACCCCGGCCGGGCCGAACACAGCAGACAACGCTCACTCGAGCTACATCGTGATATTGCTCAATATAGAGGCGCCGCACACCCGCTATGCTTCACTGACGAAGTAATGGATCATCAAATCCCTGCAGGGTTTTAACCCGTAAACACTGAATCCTATGATGGCACAACAGACCCCACGGTTTGGATCGAAGATTATCTCCTTCACATCCATATGGCCCGCGGCGACGATCTCCACGCCATCAAGTATCTCCCACTCAAGCTTAAAGGACCAGCTCGGCATTGGCTTAACAGCTTGCCCGCAGAGTCAATTGGGTGTTGGGAAGACCTGGAAGCCGCATTCCTCGACAACTTTCAGGGCACATATGTGCGACCACCAGACGCCAATGACCTAAGCCACATAATTCAGCAGCCAGACGAATCGGCCAGACAATTCTGGACACGGTTCTTAACAAAGAAAAATCAAATCTTCGACTGTCCGGATGCAGAGGCCCTCGCAGCCTTCAAACATAACATCCGCGACGAGTGGCTAGCCCGGCACCTAGGACAGGAAAAGCCGAAATCCATGGCAGCCCTCACATCTCTAATGACCCGCTTCTGTGCGGGAGAGGACAGCTGGCTAGCTCGCAGCAACAACCTCAGTAAAAATTCTGGCAGTCCGGATACCAAGGACCACAATGGCAGGTCGCGTCGAAGCAAAAATAAACGCCGCGTTAACAGCGACGACAAGGAGGATACGGCAGTCAACACCGGATTCCGAGGCTCTAAACCCGGTCAGCGGAAGAAGCCATTTAAAAGAACAACTTCGGGTCCGTCCAATTTGGACCGAATACTCGACCGCTTATGCCAGATACGTGGCACCCCTGAAAAGCCCGCTAATCACACCAACAGAGACTGTTGGGTATTCAAGCAGGCAGGCAAGTTAATTGCCGAAAACAATGACAAGGGGCTGCATAGCGATGACGAGGAAGAGACCCGGCTGCCGAACAGTAGAGGACAGAAGGGTTTCCCCCCACAAGTGCGGACGGTAAACATGATATACGCAACCCATATACCCAAGAGGGAGCGGAAGCGTGCACTAAGGGACGTATATGCGATGGAGCCAGTCGCCCCTAAGTTCAATCCATGGTCCTCTTGCCCGATCACTTTCGATCGAAGAGACCATCCGACCAGTATCCGCCATGGCGGATTCGCCGCATTGGTTTTAGACCCAATCATCGATGGATTTCACCTCACGAGAGTCCTGATGGACGGCGGCAGTAGCCTGAACCTGCTTTATCAGGATACAGTGCGCAAGATGGGCATAGACCCCTCAAGGATTAAACCTACAAAGACGACCTTCAAAGGCGTCATACCAGGTGTTGAGGCCAATTGTACAGGCTCAGTCACACTGGAAGTGGTCTTCGGATCCCCGGACAATTTCCGGAGCGAGGAGTTAATCTTCGACATAGTCCCGTTCCGCAGCGGCTATCACGCTCTGCTCGGACGAACCGCGTTTGCAAAGTTCAACGCGGTGCCGCATTATGCATACCTCAACCTCAAGATGCCAGGCCCTCGTGGAGTCATTACGGTCAACGGAAATACGGAACGCTCCCTCCGAACGGAGGAACATACAGCAGCTCTCGCGGCAGAAGTACAGAGCAGCCTCCTAAGGCAATTTTCGAGTCGGGCCGTTAAACGACCGGACACGGCCAAACGCGCCCGGAGCAACATCAATCAAGACCACCTGGCACGTTCCGAGCATGCGTAGTAATGCGGCCCCAACCCCAGCCCTCGCATGATTGCAAGACCAACCCTCCGCGTACATCATTAGGCTCTAGAGATGCCATGGGCGTAGGGGGAGGGGCACGACCACAACAGACCCAGAGTGCGGCTCGACCACACCAGGGGCTCCCAAGTGTGTCACTCTTCTTATTTTTATTTTCCTTATTTTATAAACAGGACTCCGTTTTCCAGAGGCCCTGTCCGGCGGCGAACCCGCCGAACTCACGATGCAACAGCCAGGGAGGGAAAAAGGCTGCGACGAACACTCAAGTGATCTCCATTACGAGCATTAAATTCGATTATATACACCAGTCCGCAGCCCACCCCTGGAGGGGGACATGTTTATTTAGTCCAATCCCTTGCTTACCGCACTATTTGTATCCTTCCGCACTCATAGCAGAATTCCTTGAATAAATAATGCAGCACTTTTTGCCTGTAATTGCATCACTTTACATATATGTTCACTAATGACATCTTGCACCCGTATATTTTGGTACGGCCGAATACACCAGGGGCTTATGTTCCCCGCATTATGGTGTGATAAGTCCGAACACTTTCACAAGTGCGGCACCCCGAACTTATAGCATTATATGAATCGGCTCCGAATCATGTCTTGGGTCAATAGTTGGGTTTGCCCGGCTCCCACGTTTTGGTGCCTTACGTTCCATTCTGTCGGCTAAGGTGGCACTGGGAGAACCACTACGATTGCGCCCCGGTTGAGCTGGGCGAGCGCCTCAGTGGAGAAAGCTAAAACTGACTGGCATGATAAGGCGAGAGACTGGTCGCTATTCGAGAGGTCTTTTCGGGTCCCTAAAGACTTATGCCACTTCGAGCGAAGTACCGGATAATGTCCAACAAAGGCGTGGATAGCGCCCCGAATTCGGTCTTCCGAATACTAGGGGCTTCGCCGAAATTTAAAATTATAGAATTCTATGGCTAAGTGAGAGTGTTCAAGCATTATAAGTCCGGTTGCCTTGTTCGTTGTGTTAAGCGCCTCCCTAGATGGACCCAAAAATGGGAACAAGAGTGCTCAAGTTTATCCTGAACACCCCAGCACTAGTGGCATGGGGGCTGAAGCCGACGACTTGCCATCTCTCAGATTTTATAAACGGCCGCACAGAAGGTAATATTTTAAATTAAACAAGCGTTGCTTAGCGCATATGAACAAAGTTTTCAGCGCACAGGATAATACATAGCAAGTTTACTCAATAATTACATCTCTGGGGCACTCATCCGCAATATTGCGGGCACCCTTCAGGACAGTCTTATAGTACATTTCGGGCGTACGATACTCCTTGCCCGCTGGCGGTGGGTCAGTAAGAAGCCTCTCCGCATCCAGCCTGCCCCAGTGCACCTTTGCGCGGGCAAGGGCCCGACGAGCACCTTCAATACAGGCGGAGCGCTTGATGACCTCCACCCAGGGGCACGCATCCACCAGCCGCCGCACGAGGCCGAAGTAGCTCCCAGGCATGGCCTCTCCAGGCCACAACCGGACTATGAGGCCCTTCATGGCCTCCTCAGCTACCTTGTGGAGTTCGACCAGCTGCTTCAGCTGGTCGCTAGGGGGCACCGGATGGCCGGCCTCAGCGTACTGAGACCAGAAGACCTTCTCCGTTGAGCTCCCCTCCTCACCACGATAGAATGCAGCGGCATCGGATACACTGCGAGGCAGATCTGCAAACGCCCCTGGAGAGCTCCGAATTCGGGTAAGTGTCAGGTAGTTTACATTAACATGCTTGCTTTGCATGAAAAATGCCTTACCCGCCGCTATTTTCTTCACATCTTCAACCTCCTGAAGGGCCTTACGGGCCTCGGCCTTGGCGGACTTGGCACTTTCGAGAGCCGAGGCGAGCTCGGACTCTCGAGTATTTGAGTCGCGCTCCAAACTCTCATGCTTCTCCATGAGAGCCTAGAGCTCTTGCCGCACCTCCGCCACCCGCGCCTCCTGCTTCTCTCGCTCTGCCCGTTCCGCGGCCGCATTGCGTTCGGCCGCAGACACAGCCTCCTTCAGGGTTGCCACCTCGTTCGTGGCCCCTGCAGTACCCATGTTATCCTTGTTATTCTCTTATTGCAACCTAAATCCTTTTCTGTAAGGTAACTATTCAAAGTGGTGTTACTCACCTTCTTTGTCCTCGAGCTGCTTCTTGGCACGGCCGAGCTCTTGCTCGGACCGCTCGAGATCCTGCTTCAATGCACCGACCTCCGCAGTCAGTGCGGCAGAGGTCAGCAGCGCAGCCTGCAAACCCATATTGACATACTTTTTAGCAACCCTGCGTATATCTTTTTAGATCCTCAGTCCGGCTTTTCTTTCCGAACACCGAACTGAGCATCAAGGGCTACTGTCTATGCGGTATTACATTACATAATTTTAACTTCTTACCTCAAAGCCTGCTAGAAGGCTACTGCAGGGTTCGGTCAGTCCGCTCTTGGCGAGCTGAACCTTCTGAATCACCGCACTCATAACAGTGCGGTGTTCTTCCTCAATGGAGGCGCCTTGGAGCGCCTCCAGCAAGTTGTCCGGTGCCTCCAGTTGGACGGAGGCCACCGGCGTCACAGTCTTGCCCTTCTTGCGAAGGGGCCGCTTGCCGGACTCCGGAACCACTGCGGGTTCCGGTGTGGAGTCCGGCGCAAAGTCCGGGAGGCCGCCTTGCGGCGCCTCCGGAGCCTCCTCCTGATGGGTCCCTTTCTGGTATCCCACCTCGGCGTCCTCATCGGCGCTAGGGATGGAGGCAGTCGGGATGGAATCCACATCCGACGGAGCCAACGACCCGCTCGATGAAGCGGGGAGATCATCATCGGCCGGACTGCAGGCATTATGCGGCATTAGAAGGACACTATGTGACACAAAAGAGAAATTACAAATCATTCAGGAATTCGGATACTTACGATCTCACCGGAGGCCTGGCCCTTGAAGGCCACTCTTCTCCGCCAACGTTGGTGTCGGCGGAGCTGTCCGGGGGAATAGTTCTTCTCCTCTTGGACCCTTCGGCCTCTCCTGTTGGGGAAGCCTTCCTCTTCCTCTCTCCCTCCTCTGGGAGAGAGTCTTCTTCCTCCTCCTCATCTTCGGGGGAGGAGTCCGCCTCGGAGTCGTCGGAGACCTGAAAACGGGAACTCTTTCAAGTACCCGTGGCCACCTTCTTAGCCTTCTTCTCCGGCACCACATGCGGTGCCGGAACCAGCAGCCCCGCTAGACGGGCGTCTACTGGGTTTTCTGGCATGGGAGCCGGGCAGATGAGCTACTCCGCCTTCTTCATCCAGTCCTGTCAAAGGAAAAGGGAAATTGAAACCCGCTCAGAATCAAACTATTAACAACAAGTGTCCCGTAAAGGGGTAGAATCACTTACCTCGTCAGCTGGACGCTGCGAATGAAATCTGCGATCTTCCATCGCGGATGCGGGGGCTTCGGCGCCCTTAAACAGCACCCTCCAGGCGCCTTCATATGTCGTGTCGAAGAGCCCGCTCAACGCCTGGTGCTGTTCCGGATCGAACTCCCACAGATTGAATGTCCGTTCTTGGCATGGGAGAATCTGGCGGACGAGCATGACTTGGACCACGTTAACCAGCCTGAGCTTCTTGGTCACCAGCTTCTGGATACAGGCTTGGAGTCCCGTCAGCTCCTTCGAATTACCCCACAGCAAGCCCTTCTCTTTCTAGGAGGTGAGCTGCATAGGGATTCCAGATCTGAACTTGGGGGCCGCCGCCCACATAGGGTCGCGCAGCTCGGTGATATAGAACCACCCCGACTGCCACCCCTTGACGGATTCCATGAAGGCCCCTTCGAACCAAAGGACGTTGGGCATCTTGCCCAACATGGCGCCTCCGCACTCCGCTTGAGTGCCCTTCACTACCTTCGGCTTGACATTAAAGGTCTTGAGCCACAAGCCGAAGTGGGGCTGGATGCAGAGGAAGGCCTCGCACATGACGATAAACGCCGAGATGTTGAGGATGAAGTTCGGCGCCAGATCATGGAAATCCAGGCCGTAGTAGAACATGAGCCCCCGGACAAAGGGGTGAAGTGGAAAGCCCAGTCCGCGGAGGAAGTGGGGGAGAAATACGACCCTCTCATGGGGCCTGGGGGTGGGGATGAGCTGCCCCTCGTCGGGCAGCCAGTGCGCGATGTCGCTGGAAAGGTATCCGGCGCTGCGCAGCTTTGTGATGTGCTCCTCCTTAACGGTGGAGGCCAACCACTTGCCTCCCACTCGGGACATGGTCGGAGAAGGTTGAGACGAGATGCGTGAACTTGGGCGCTGGAGCTCGAGTGCGCGGAGATGGATAAGCAAAGCAGGAAGAAGGCGTAGGTGAAAAGGTGAATCCTTATCCCTTATATATAGGCGGGCGAAGACTATGCGTCCCCACTAGCCTGGTAAAACTCGCTTATCTCCCAAGCGCCACCATCAGTGGCGTGGTTGGGTTACCCACATCCGTATTGATGAGAATCCCGGAATAAGGGGAACACGATCTCTGCTTCGACAAGACGTGCCAAGGATACCGCTTCGCTAAACGCGCTGAGGTGGTATAAAAAACGATTCAAGTAAAGGCTTGGTAGTGGTGTGACGTCATGCCACAAAATACGTCAGCGGATTGAACTTGTGTATATATTATTCTCTCTATGGTGGAACGTGGAATTTATTTTGCAGAGCCAGACACTATCCTGGTGTTCACAATCTTCTCTGGATTATTCAAAGGAGGAACCCGCCTTGCAGTGCCGAACATTATGCGCGCCGGACTCATCGTCATTGAAGCCAGGTTTAGGGGCTACTGAGGGAGTCCTGGACTAGGGGGTGTCCGGACAACCGAACTATCATCGTCCGCCGGACTCCAAGACTACGAAGATACAAGATTGAAGACTCCGTCCCGTGTCCGGATGGGACTTTCCTTGGCGTGGAAGGCAAGCTTGGCAATACGGATATGTAGATCTCCTACCATTGTAACCGACTCTATGTAACCCTAGCCCTCTCCGGTGTCTATATAAACCGGAGGGCTTTAGTCCGTAGGACACAACATCCATTACAACAATCATACCATAGGCTAGCTTCTAGGGTTTAGCCTCCTTGATCTCGTGGTAGATCCACTCTTGTAATACACATCATCAATATTAATCAAGCAGGACGTAGGGTTTTACCTCCATCAAGAGGGCCCGAAACTGGCTAAAACATCGTGTCCCTTGTCTCCTGTTACCATCCGCCTAGACGCACAGTTCGGGACCCCCTACCCGAGATCCGCCGGTTTTGACACCGACACTAGGCATTATCATGTATATAGGCATCACGTCTGCAACAAGTAGACCAACTCCTACCTGCATCTACTACTATTACTCCACACATTGACTGCTATCCAGCATGCATCTAGAGTATTAAGTTTATAAGAACAGAGTAACACATTAAGCAATATGACATGATGTAGAGGGATAAACTCAAGCAATATGATATAAACCCCATCTTTTTATCCTCGATGGCAACAATACAATACGTGTCGTTTCCCCTTCTGTCACTGGGATCAAGCACCGCATAATTGAACCCAAAGCTAAGCACTTCTCCTATTGCAAGAAAGATCAATCTAGTAGGCCAAACCAAACTGATAATTCGAAGAGACTTGCAAAGATAACAAATCATACATAAAAGAATTCAGAGAGGATTCAAATATTGTTCATAGATAATCTTGATCATAAACCCACAATTCATCGGATCTCGACAAACACACCACGAAAGAAGATTACATCGAATAGATCTCCAAGAGAATCAAGGAGAACTTTGTATTGAGATCCAAAGAGAGAGAAGAAGCCATCTAGCTAATAACAATGGACCCAAAGGTCTGAAGTAAACTACTCACACATCATAAGAGAGGCTATGGTGTTGATGTAGAAGCCCTCCGTGATCAATGCCTCCTCTGGCGGAGCACCGGAAAAGGCCCCAAGATGGGATCTCACGGGGTACAGAAGGTTGCGGCGGTGGAAATAGGGTTCCGTCCTCTGTTCTGATATTTCCAGGGTATATGAGTATATATAGGCGAAAGAGGTCGGTCAGGAGAGCCATGAGGGGGCGCCTCCCTACCTCGTGGCCTCCTCGTTGATTTCTTGACGTCCACTCCAAGTACTCTGGATCACGTTTGTTCCAAAAATCATGTTTCCGAAGGTTTCATTCCATTTGGACTCCGTTTGATATCCCTTTCCTTCGAAACACTGGAATAGGCAAAAAACAGCAATTTGGGCTGGGCCTCCAGTTAATAGGTTAGTCACAAAAATAATATAAAAGTGTATAATAAAGCCCATTGAACATCCAAAACAGATAATATAATAGCATGTAACAATAAAAAATTATAGATATGTTGGAGACGTATCAAGCATCCCCAAGCTTAATTCTTGCTCGTCCTCGAGTAGGCAAATGATAAAAACTGATTTTTTTATGTGGAATGCTACTTAGCATAATTTTCAAATGTAATTCTTTTTATTGTGGCATGAATATTTAGACCCGAAAGATTCAAGATAATAGTTTAATGTTGACATAAAAACAATAATACTTCAAACATGCTAACCAAGCAATTATGTCTTATCAAAATAACATAGCCAAAGAAAGCTTATCCCTACAAAATCATATAGTTAGGCCATGCTTCATTTTCGTCACACAAAACGTTCTCATCATGCATAACCCCGATGACAAGCCGAGCAATTGGTTCATACTTTTTAACACGCTTTAGCCTTTTCAACCCTCACGCAATACATGAGAGCAAGCCATGGATATAGCACTATGAGTGGAATGAAGTATAATGATGGGGGGTGATGAGAGAAGACAAAAGGGTAGAAAGTCTCACATTGACGCGGCTAATCAATGGGCTATGGAGATGCCCATCAATTGATGTCAATGCGAGGAGTAGGGATTGCCATGCAACGGATGCACTAGAGCTATAAATATATGAAAGCTCAACAAAAGAAACTAAGTGGGTGTGCATCCAACTTGCTTGCTCAAGAAGACCTAGGGCATTTTGAGGAAGCCCATCATTGGAATATACAAGCCAAGTTCTATAATGAAAAATTCCCACTAGTATATGAAAGTGACAACATAGGAGACTCTCTATCATGAAGATCACGGTGCTACTTTGAAGCACAAGTGTGGAAAAGGATAGTAACATTGTCCCTTCTCTCTTTTTCTCTCATTTTTTTTATTTAGGCCATCTTTTTTTTTCTTTTCTTTGGCCTCTTTTCTCCTTTTTTTTCTTAGTCCGGAATCTCATCCCGACTTGTGGGGGAATCATAGTCTCCATCATCCTTTCCTCACATGGGACAATGCTCTAATAATGATGATCATCACACTTTTATTTACTTACAACTCAAGAATTACAACTCAATACTTAGAACAAAATATGACTCTGTGAATGCCTCCGGCGGTGTACCGGGATATGCAATGAATCAAGAGTGACATGTATGAAAAATTATGGATGGTGGATTTGCCACAAATACAATGTCAACTACATGATCATGCAAGGCAATATGACAATGATGAAGCGTGTCATAATAAACGGAACGTTGGAAAGTTGCATGGCAATATATCTCGAAATGGCTATGGAAATGACATAATAGGTAGGTATGGTGGCTGTTTTGAGGAAGATATAAGGATGTTAATGTGTGATAGAGCGTATCATATCACGGGGTTTGGATGCACCGGCGAAGTTTGCACCAACTCTTAAGGTGAGAAAGGGCAATCCATGGTACCGTAGAGGTTAGAAAATTGTGGAAGGGTGAGAGTGTGTATAATCCATGGACTCCCATTAGTCATAAAGAACTCATATACTTATTGCAAAAGTTTATTAGCCCTCGAGGCAAAGTACTACTACGCATGCCCCTAGAGGGATAGATTGGTAGGAAAAGACCATCGCTCGTCCCCGACCGCCACTCATAAGGAAAGCAATAAAAGAACACCTTATGCTTCAAATTTGTCACACAAATTTTACCATACGTGCATGCTACGGGACTTGCCAACCTTAACACAAGTATTTCTCAATTTCAAAATTACTCAACTAGCACACTCTAATATTACCACCTTTATATCTCAAAACAATTATCAAGTATCAAACTTCTCACGATGTTCAATGAACTCAATATGGAAGTTTTTATTATACCCATCTTGGATGCCTTCATATTAGGACTAATTTCACAACTAAAGCAAATTACCATGTTGTTTAAGACTCTCAAAATATTATAAGTGAAGCATGAGAGATCTATAATTTCTATAAAATAAAACCACCACCGTGCTCTAAAAGATATAAGTGAAGCACTAGAGCAAAAACTATATAGCTCAAAAGATATAAGTGAAGCACATAGAGTATTCTAATAATTCTGAATCATGTGTGTCTCTCTCAAAAGGTGTGTACAGCAAGGATGATTGTGGTAAACTAAAAAGCAAAGACTCAAATCATACAAGACACTCCAAGCAAAACACATATCATGTGGTGAATAAAAATATAGCCCCAAGTAAAGTTACCGATAGACGAAGACGAAAGAGGGGATGCCTTCCGAGGCATCCCCAAGCTTAAGCTTTTGGTTGTCCTTGAATTTTACCTTGGGGTGCCTTGGGCAACCCCAAGCTTAGGCTCTTGCCACTCCTTGTTCCATAATCCATCAAATCTTTACCCAAAACTTGAAAACTTCACAACACAAAACTTAACAGAAAATCTCATGAGCTTCGTTAGCGAAATAAAACAAACCACCACTTTAAGGTACTGTAATGAACTCATTATTCATTTATAATGGTGTTAAACCCACTTTATTCCAACTTCTCTATGGTTTATAAAATCTTTTACTAGCCATAGATTCATCACAATAAGCAAACAACACAACGAATCAAAAATAGAACAGTCTGTAGTAATCTGTACCTAACGCAAACTTCTGGAACTCAGAAATATCTACCAAAATAGGACGACCTAGATAATTTGTTTATTGATCTACTGCAATTGGAATCAGTATTTATCACATTCTGGTGATTTTTAACAATTGTTTTCGTGAGCAGAAAGTTTCTGACTTTTTCAGCAAGATCAAATAAGTATTATCCAAGAAGATCCTATAGGTTTCACTTGGCACAAACACTAATTAAAACATAAAAAAATCTAACCAGAGGCTAGATCAAATATTTATTGCTAAACAGGAACAAAAAGCAAAAAGCTAAAATAAAAATTGCGTTGCCTTCCAACAAGCGCCCCTAGCTAGGCATAAAAGTAAGGATAGATCTAGGTATTATCATCTTTGGTATGCAATCCATAAGTGGCTCTCATAATAGATTCATAAGGTAATTTGATTTTCTTTCTAGGGAAGTGTTCCATACCTTTCCTTAAAGGAAATTGGAATCTAATATTCCCTTCCTTCATATCAATGATTGCACCAATCGTTCTAAGGAAAGGTCTACCAAGAATAATAGGACATGAAGGATTACAATCTATATCAAGAACAATGAAATCTACGGGCACATAGTTCCTATTTGCAACAATAAGAACATCATTAATTCTTCCCATAGGTTTCTTAATAGTGGAATCCGCAAGATTCAAGTTTAAAGAACAATCATCAAATTCACGGAAACCTAGCAAATCACACAAAGTTGTTGGAATTGTGGAAACACTAGCACCCAAATCACACAAAGCATAGCATTCATGATATTTAACTTTAATTTTAATTGTAGGTCACCAATCATCATAAATTTTACTAGGGATAGAAACTTCCAACTCAAGTTTTTCTTCATAAGATTGCATCAAAGCATCAACGATATGCTTAGTAAAAGCCTTGTTTTGACTATAAGCATGAGGAGAATTTAGCACGGATTGCAACAAGGAAATAAAATCTATCAAAGAGCAATTATCATAATTAAATTCCTTGAAATCCAGAATAGTGGGTTCATTGCTATATAAATTTTTAACCTCTTCAATCCCACTTTTACCAATTTTTGCATCAAGATCTAAAAACTCCGAATTACGGGGACGCCTTTTAACTAAAGTTGACTCATCTCCAGTCCCATCATTATCATGATTCATATTGCAAAACAAAGATTTAATAGGGGACACATCAATAACTTATAGATCTTCATCTTTATTCTCATAAAAATTCTCCAGTTTAGCGGCCATCTTATTAACTAAGGTGGCCTGCTTATCCGAAATTTCAGCTATTAATTTTTCAAGATGAGCAATATGAGATTTCAAACTATAAAATTCCTTAGACATATCATCAAGCTCTTTATTCATGTACTCCATAAAGCCTTTTTGTTCCTTAAGCTCGTTTCTAAAGAAATTATTATGCTCAAATTGTCAAGTCATAAAACTTCTGACGTTGCTTTCAATCTCTTACAACCTTTTAAGGTGAAGATCACCAAATCTAGATAGGGCCATTAGGGCAACAAGCAACAAGAGGCAAGCAAAAAGAGGCGGACGGAAAAGAGGGCGAATAAAATGGCACGAGTGAAGTGGGTGAGAGGAAAACGAGAGGCAAATGGCAAATAATGTAATGCGAGGGGATAAGAGTTTGTGATGGGTACTTGGTATGTCTTGACTTGTGCGTAGACTCCCCGGCAACGGCGCCAGAAATCCTTCTTGCTACCTCTTGAGCACTGCATTGGTTTTCCCTTGAAGAGGAAAGGGTGATGCAATAAAGTAGCGTAAGTATTTCCCTCAGTTTTGATAACCAAGGTATCAATCCAGTAGGAGACCACGCTCAAGTCACGTACCTACACAAAAAAATAAGAACCTTGCAACCAACGCGATAAAGGGGTTGTCAATCCCTTCACGACCACTTGCAAAAGTGAGATCTGATAGAGATGATAAGATAATATTTTTGGTATTTTTATGATAAAGACTAAAAGTAAAGAAAGCAAAGTAAACAGTGATAGAAATAACGGGAGATTAATATGATAGAGAATAGACCTGGGGGCCATAGGTTTCACTAGTGGCTTCTCTCAAGAGCATAAGCATTACGGTGGGTGAACAAATTACTATCGAGCAATTGATAGAATTGAGCATAGTTATGAGAATATTTAGGCATGATCATGTATATAGGCATCATGTCCGCAACAAGTAGACCGACTCCTGCCTTCATCTACTACTATTACTCCACACATCGATCGCTATCCAGCATGCATCTAGAGTATTAACTTTATAAGAACAGAGTAACACATTAAGCAAGATGACATGATGTAGAGGGATAAATTCAAGCAATATGATATGAACCCCATCTTTTTATCCTCGATGGCAACAATACAATACGTGTTGTTTCCTCTGTCACTTGGATCGAGCACCACATAATTGAACCCAAAGCTAAGCACTTCTCCCATTGCAAGAAAGATCAATCTAGTAAGCCAAACCAAACTGATAATTCGACGAGACTTGCAAAGATAACAAATCATACATAAAAGAATTCAGAGAAGATACGAATATTGTTCATAGAAAATCTTGATCATAAACCCACAATTCATCGAATCTCGACAAACTCACCGCAAAAGAAGATTACATCGAATAGATCTCCAAGAGAATCGAGGAGAACTTTGTATTGAGATCCAAAGAGAGAGAAGAAGCCATCTAGCTAATAACCATGGACCCGAAGGTCTAAAGTAAACTACTCACACATGATCGGAGAGGCTATGGTGTTGATGTAGAAGCCCTCCGTGATCAATGCCTCCTCCGGCGAAGCGCCGAAAAAGGCCCCAAGATGGGAACTCACTGGTACAGAAGGTTGTAGCAGTGGAAATAGGGTTTCGTCCTCTGTTCTGATGTTTCCAGGGTATATGAGTGTATATAGGCGAAAGAGGTCGGCCAGGAGAGCCATGAGGGTGGGGGCGCGCCCAGGGGGCAGGCGCGCCTCCCTGCCTCGTGGCCTCCTCGTTGATTGCTTAACGTTCAGTCCAAGTCCTTTAGATCAAGTTTGTTCCAAAAATCACGTTCCCGAAGGTTTCATATCCATCCTCGTTTGGACTCTGTTTGATATCCCTTTCCTTCGAAACACTGAAATAGGCAAAAAACAGCAATTTGGGCTGGGCCTCCGGTTAATAAGTTAGTCCCAAAAATAATATAAAAGTGTATAATAAAGCCCATTGAACATCCAAAATAGATAATATAATAGCATGGAACAATAAAAAATTATAGATACGTTGGAGACGTATCAGGTGACCGAAATACAAAACATTTCCAGGCTTATGCATCAGAACGGAAGTGCAGAAACACAATTACAAGACTGGTGAGAGAGGATGGGGTGGAGGTGACAGGGAGGAGGGTTTAAAGGCCCACGTTTCTGACTACTTCTCTAGCTTGTTTACCCCCATAGCAGGTGCACATGCAGCGGCGGTCCTAAACAACATTGCTCCGAAGGTCTCTACCTAAATGAACAAGTTTTTGACAACAGAATTTACCGCCAAGGAGGTCAAGAAGGCCCTGGATAGTATTGGTGACCTTAAAGCACCGGGCGTCGATGGTTTACTAGCGATCTTCTATAAACATTATTGGCAGTTGATTGGTGATGATGTGGTACGCGAGGTTTTGCAGGTATTACGAGGCGGCAACATTCCGGAGGGATGGAACGACACCTTAGTGGTGCTTATCCCAAAGGTTCAGAACCCAGAAAGGTTAAAAGATCTACGCCCTATTAGCCTCTGTAATCTCGTATACAAGCTCGTGTCCAAGGTCTTGGCCAACCGACTGAAGTGCATATTGGGGGAGGTCATTTCACCAAACCAAAGTACGTTTGTGCCGGGCAGACTCATCTCCGATAATACTATTTTGGCGTATGAGATGACACATTACCTGAAGAGGAGGAGAACTGGGCTGACTAGTTATGCAACCCTTAAGCTGGATATGAGTAAGGCTTACGACAGAGTGGATTGGGACTTTATGGAGAAGATTATGACCAAGTTGGGTTCTGCTACTGCCTTTGTGGAGCAAATCAGTAAGTGCATGCGTACAATACGTTTCAGATTCAAGATTAATGGTTCATGTACTGATACGGTGATTCCGGGCCGGGGTTTGAGACAGAGAGACCCTATTTCCTCGTACCTTTTCTTGTTATGTGATGAGGGCCTCTCTACTCTATTGGATCATGCCGAGTCGGTGGGCTAGATTAGAGGTATTAAGGTGGCACCTGAAGCTCCATCGGTCACGCATTTGCTTTTTGCGGACAATTCTTTACTGTTGTTGGAAGCCACCGAGGAAAGTGTGTCAACAGTCAATGAAATTCTTGCCGTATATGAGAAGGGGTCGGGCCAAATTATAAACTATGACAAGTCAGTTGTGCTCTTCAGTAAGAATACATCACAGCAAAGGAAACAAATCTTTCTGAACTTTCTTGGACTTCAAAATGAGGGACAACAGGGCAAGTATCTAGGTTTACCACGTTATGTGGGAAAGTCGCTTCGCCTCTGCTTTGAGTACCTTCAGGACAGAATTTGGGAGCTGCTTTAGGGATACAAAATCAAACTTTTGTCAAAAAAAGGGAAAAGAAATTTTAATCAAAACGGTAGCCCAGGCAATCCCGGCCTATGCTATGGCCTGTTTTGACCTCACTAAGTCCCTATGTGAGAGCATTAGCCGTATGATATGCCGATTTTGGTGGGATAATCAGGAGGACGAGCATAAACATCACTGGGTTGGTTGGGACAGGTTGAGTCTCCCAAAGGAGCAGGATGGGCTTGGTTTCAGATACCTACACGCGTTCAACATCGCCATGTTGTCCTGCCAAGTCTGGAGGCTGATCCAGGCACCGGATTCACTTTGTGCTCGTGTTGAATGCATGTAATCTAGATTATTGACTCTAGTGCAAGTGGGAGACTGAAGGAAATATGCCCTAGAGACAATAATAAAGTTGTTATTTATATTTCCTTATATCATGATAAATTTTTATTATTCATGCTAGAATTGTATTAACCGGAAACTTAATACATGTGTGAATACATAGACAAACAGAGTGTCACTAGTATGCCTCTACTTGACTAGCTCGTTGAATCAAAGATGGTTAAGTTTCCTAGCCATAGACATGAGTTGTCATTTGATTAACGAGATCACATTATTAGGTAATGATGTGATTGACTTGACCCATTCCGTTAGCTTAGCACTTGATCATTTAGTATGTTGCTATTGCTTTCTTCATAACTTATACATGTTCCTATGACTATGAGATTATGCAACTACCGAATACCGGAGGAACACTTTGTGTGCTACCAAATGTCACAACGTAACTGGGTGATTATAAAGGTACTCTACAGGTGTCTCCGATGGTACTTGTTGAGTTGGCATAGATCGAGATTAGGATTTGTCACTCCGATTGTCGGAGAGGTATCTCTGGGCCCTCTCGATAATGCACATCACTATAAGCCTTGCAATCAATGTGACTAATGAGTTAGTTGCGGGATGATGCATTACGGAATGAGTAAAGAGACTTGCCGGTAACGAGATTGAACTAGGTATTGAGATACCGACGATCGAATCTCGGGCAAGTAACATACCGATGACAAAGGGAACAACATATGTTGTTATGTGGTTTGACCGATAAAGATCTTCGTAGAATATGTAGGAACCAATATGAGCATCCAGGTTCCGCTATTGGTTATTGACCGGAGATGAGTCTCGGTCATGTCTACATAGTTCTCGAACCCGTAGGGTCCGCACGCTTAACGTTCGGTGACGATCGGTATGAGTTTATGTGTTTTGATGTACCGAAGGTAGTTAGGAGTCCCGGATATGATCACAGACATGACGAGGAGTCTTGAAATGGTCGAGACATAAAGAATGATATATTTGAAGGCTATGTTTGAACATCAGAATGGTTCCGGGTGAGTTTGGGCATTTACCGGAGTACCAAGAGGATATCGGACCCCCCCCCCCCCCCCGGGGGAGTGTATGGGCCTTATTGGGCCTTAGTGGGAGAGAGGAGGATGGGGCCTAGGAGGGCGCTCGCCCTCCCCCCTCCCCCAAGCCCAATCCGAATTGGGAGGGGGGGCGGCCCCCTTTCCTTCCTCCCTCTCTCCTCCTTCCTTCCTCTCCTACTCCAACTTGGAAGGGGGGAATCCTACTCCCGGTGGGAGTAGGACTCCCCTAGGGCACGCCATAGAGAGGGCCGTCCCTTTCCCTCCTCCACTCCTTTATATACGGGGGAGGGGGCACCCCATAGACACACAAGTTGATCATTGATCTTTTAGCCGTGTGCGGTTGCCCCCTCCATCATAATCCACCTCGGTCATATCGTTGCAGTGCTTAGGTGAAGCCCTGCACTGGTAGCTTCATCATCACCGTCATCACGCCGTCGTGCTGATGAAGCTCTCCCTCGACACTCTGTTGGATTGTGAGTCCATGGGACGTCACCGAGCCGAACGTGTGCATATCGCGGAGGTGCCGTACTTTCGGTACTAGGATCGGTCGATCGTGAAGACGTACGACTACATCAACCGCATTGTCATAATGCTTCCGTTTTTAGTCTACGAGGGTACGTGGACGACACCCTCCCCTTTCATTGATATGCATCACCATGATCTTGCGTGTGCGTAGAATTTTTTTGAAATTACTACGTTCCCCAACAGGGTGGAGCTGGAAACTACGTGTGTTCTATGCCATAGGCTTCTAGAAGAGGGCAGCCACCTCTTTTTTAGATGTAAGGAAGTAAAGAAGGTGTGGCATGTGTGCGAACTCGAGGCGATCCGGCTAGACCTTCTGTAATGCTTGTCCCCGCATGAACTCCTTCTATACATTTTTTCCCTTCCAGAGGAAAAGAAATTAAAAATCATCCGCCTCTTATGGCTGTGGTGGACGGAGAGAAATAAAGCCAATCATAAGCAGAATAGAGCGGTACCGGGTGGATGCCATTATTCTGCCAAATGAAAGTTGAAACGTCATCAAGAGAGGGAACCGTATCACCAACTCCAGCGCATGTGTATGGCGGAAGTGATGGCTCTCCTCTCCCCCTCTCCCCTCCCCCCCCTTGCGGCGGCTCCGGTGCCTGGCGCAGTCCCGGCGGCGTCCTCCTCCTCCCCCTCCCCTCCGCGCACGCCTCCGAGCTCCGCTCCGGCATCGCGCGCAGCCCCCCTGCTCTCTGGCCTCTCCTCCTCGCTTTGTCCTCGCCGCCCCTCTCCGGGCTAATAAGTTCTGGGCTCTCGACTCGGATGGCTCTGGCTCGGATTCTGAGGCTCCTTCTCCCCCGCTCCGGCAGGTTCCGGTGTGCTCCCCCCTGGGGCTACGGCGGCCGCTCGCCGGCGCAAGTTTGTGCCCGGTGGGCGGGGGCGGCCTGTCTGGCCTTCCGTGGAGGCAGACGGGTGGCGCCGCATCTCGCGTGGGCGGCGGCGTGCTACATGCTGGTCCCTGCCTGCGGGCCCGCTGCAGTCTACGTCGGCGTCGGATTCGTGCTCTCCGGTGCGTTCTCGTGCTGGCTCGCCCTCGGGTGCGGCCTCCGTTGCTCTGGCAGCGTCGGCGCCAGTGCTAACCCTAGATCTGGGATCGGGGGCGGCGCTGGTGCCCCCTCCTCTGGTGCGGGCCCCGGTCGGTGCTGCTGGGCCGGCCTTGACCTTGGCTCTGGCATCCTTTTCTGATTCCCCCCTTCCTTCTTTGGATCCTAGGCTGCGGGCGGCCCAGGTCCAGCCCACCCCTCCTGTAAGGCCGTGTACCGATTCGGGCCTGGCTCGGTCGGGGTACTTATGGGTGCGGAGGGGTGTGGTTCCCCCATTTCTAGGGTTTCCTGCCTCCTCCTCAGATCTGTTCCGCCACGCGTCTCCCCATCTGGCGCTTCGTCAGATCTGTTCCTCCACCTCTCCTCTCCCTCCCCTTTGCGATGGTGGCGGCGATGGACCGCTCCCGTGCGTCCTCCAGTGAGGCGGTCTCCGGGCAGAAGTGGGGTCGTGGCGGATCTGGAGTACGAGGCGGCTCTTCGCGCGAAGCTCCAGGCCTCGCTCGCTCCGGAGGCGGGGTCGGTGGCGGCGTCCGCTGGCTTGTCTCCCTGCGCTTCTAGGTCGGGCCCGTCGGCACCTCTCCCCCTGCTTCTGGTGCTCCTTCGGCTTCGGCCGACCCCTGGGAGGTGGCGGCCGCGGCCAGTAGGGAGGGCTCTTCGGGGCCCACCCTGGCGTCCCCTCCGCTGGGTGCTGCTCCCCGGGGCGTCTCTCCGGTGCGGGCTCCGGTTGGGGGTGGGCCGACCCGCTTCTTCCCCCGAGGCGCGTCGGGGACTCCGGCTCGGCGTCCTGTCAGCCCCGTGGCGGGGCGGGGCTCCGGATCTGGGCCTGCTGCGGCTGGGGATGGACTCCTCCCTCCTCCTCCTCGTGGCACGGGTCACATCCCTCCCCATTCCCAAGTTTCCAACCCCATCCTCACTTGCTTTGCGTGTCATCGCCCTGGCCATTTCCAATCACACTGTGAAAACCCTCCTTTCTGCCTCATCTGCAGGGAAGACGGTCACCTTACGGTGGACTGTCAGAACCGTGTCAAGCCTCCTGCGTTTGTTCATTATGGCACTGGTCTCCCTAGATGTTCTGTCTTCACTCTAGATAGGGGGATCCCTGAGGCTGCTCCCATCCCCTCTCTATCCAATGTCGGCATTATTTCCGTCCAGGATAAACGCATCTCTCCACAGATCCTTCTTGATGAGCTTAAGGTATGGGATGAGGGTGGATGGGATTGGCAGATCCGCCAACTCTCTGAGTTCGAATTTGCTATGACTTTCCCCTCTAAAGAGAGCCTCCGGATGATCTCCTCCTGCTCTAGCTTCACGATGCCGCTAAATCAACTCGTGGTCTCGGTCAAAGCTGCCTCTAATGGATCCAAGGCAATTTCCTCCCTGTCTGACGTGTGGGTGTTGATTGAAGATGTTCCTCCAAGCATGCGCACCATGGCTTTCCTGATGGCTTTTGGAGTTCTCATCGGTAAACCCATTGAAGTTGACCAAGACTCTCTGGCAATCCTGGGACCAGCCCGGCATTGGGCCTGGTGCGTGGACCCCCTATGCATTCATGGCACCCTTGACGTCTTCCCTGCGGCCGGCGGCTTCCGGCTCTATGTGCGGGTGGAGGGGGCCTCGGGCCCGGTGTCGCCTCCTCCTCCTCCTCCCCCGCCCCCAGCCTCTGAAAATGGCGACAAGAGCAAGGATGGGGATGGCTGCCCCGACGATTCCATGCACGGGTCTGATCCCCGGTTCACCCAGTCAGAGTGGGATGGCCTCTCACCCGAAGACCAGGACATGCTCAAGGAGAATGCGCCTGCTGGCAAGGTGGCCCAGGGCTCGGCGCCGATTTGGGCGGGGGGGGGGGGGGGGAGGCGGCGGCTGGTGGGGCGAAGGGCACACCTATCTCGGCAGTGTGCTCCAACCTACCTACCCGTCCTGCTTCTCCCTCCCTGTCTGGCATTGAAGATCTTCCCCCGATGGGCCCTGCGGAGCTCAAAAAGAAGAAGAAATCCTCAGTCAAGAAGTTCTCCGCCAAGAGTCGTGCATCTGGTGATTCTAGGCAGTCGCGGCTGGGCTCTGCCGCAGGCTCGAGGCTGATATGGGTTTGGCCTCGGGCCCGTCCTCTGTTGTGGCTTCTCCCAGTCGTGCTCGCCCCGTTCCTGTGCGTTCGCCTGCGTCCACGGCTCGCAGGAGCGGCTGTGTCTCCAATAGTGCAGAGCGGGTGGTCGATCGGGCTGCTCGGCGTGCCGCGGCTCGGGATCTGCCCCCTTCAGGTTCATCTCCTCCTCCCTCCCCCTTCCCCCCTACAATTTCCTCTCCTGTTTGTTTAGTTCTCCCCTCTCAATCTGATGATCACTTGCTAAATATTTTAAACAACGTGGGTATCTGTTTAGACTCTAGTTTGGGATCTCCTTCGTCTATTCTTGGTATTATTAGGGCGAATGAAGTCGCCCAGGCGGACATTGCGAAAGCCAAGGAGGCTAGGGTGGTCTCGAGTGCCCCACTGGTTGTGGCTGGTGGGGACGAGGGGGGAGATGACAGGAGTCATGCTCCCTCGGCAATTACTAAACGCGGGGTAGGGAAGCGCTCAAAATCCTGCATGGCCCCGAGCAGGTCGAGTCTCCGTATCAAAAACTTGTCGTATAAATGAAGGCACTATTCTGGAACATTAGAGGCTTCTGCGCTAGGGGGCGCAGAGACCAACTTAAGGACCTAGTTCGATCTGAGAATGTTGATTTTATTGGCCTTGTCGAGACCTTCAAACCTTCCTTTTCCGCTAGCGAACTTTCGGCAATTGCTGGGATAGATAGATTTCATTGGAATTTTGTGGCCTCGGCTGGTCATTCGGGTGGATTTTTGCTTGGATACAAAAAATATACTTTTAATTTTGTGGCTTTTGACCATGGCATCTATTGGGCTAGCACGGTGGTCTCTATTCGTTCTCTCAACTCCCTGGTGGAAATCTTGGTGGTTTATGGTCCGGCTGACCATGCGATGTCTTATGCTTTTTGGATGAGCTTAGTATTAAGATTGAATCTTGCCAGCTCCCCCTGTTGATCGGGGGTGATTTTAATTTGCTTCGGACTCCCTCCGACAAGAGTTCACCTAACTTCTCGTGGCCCTTGGCTGATGCTTTCAATGCTTTCATTAGGGACATGGCTATTCGTGAGATTCCTAGGGTCGGAGCCCGATACACGTGGTCTAATCATCAAACCCCCCCCCCCCCCCCCATCCGCTCAGTCCTTGATAGAGTTTTTGTTTGACCTAGATGGGACCCTTTATTCCCTCGTGCAAGTCTTAAGGCCCTTGCCTGTGTTGGTTCCGATCACACCCCCCTGATTCTAGATGATGGAACACGCTCTATGGGTGTCCCGAGGTTTCAGTTTGATGCTTCCTGGCTTCAAGTCGAGGGCTTCAATGACTTGGTGGCTCAAAAAAATTTGTATTTCCTTTCTTCTACGCGTCGTTCTTATGGCCTGATGGACGATTGGCATCAATGCTCCTATTTCCTGCGTAGATTCCTTAGAGGTTGGTCCAAAAACCACTTTGCTGAGTCAAGGCGTGACAAAGCAAGGCTGGTGGCTCAGATTGGCGTTCTGGACGAACGTACGGATTTAGCTGGGCTGTCCCTGGATGAATTGCAATCTCGATATGGCTTAGAAGATGCGTTGTTGGGCATTCATAGGCAGGAGGAAGTTTACTGGAAACAACGCGGTACTATCAACTGGACCCTTAAGGGGGATTCGCCCACGGCTTATTTCTTTGCAATTGCTAATGGTAGGCGGCGGAGATGCTTTATTGACAACCTTATTATTGAAGGTGTCAGGACTTCTGACCCCCGGTGATTTTGCGGCATGTGGTATCTTTCTTCTCTAATCTTCTAGCGGCTAAACCTGAGCTAGGCTTTAAGTTGGCTGCGTCCTTTTGGCCCTCGTGTGATCAACTTTCGAGCGCTGAAAATGAAAGCCTTCTAATCCCCCCTACGGATGAGGAAATTTTCGAGTCGATTCGCTCTGCCAATTATAATGCGGCTTCAGGCCCTGATGGCTTCTCCATTCCTTTTTTCCGGCAATTTTGGCCTCAATTAAAAGGCCTAATCTTGTATATCACACAAGGTTTTTGGTTGGGAACTGTAGATATCTCGAGACATAACTATGCAGTTCTTACCCTCATCCCTAAAGTCAAAGGCGCTGACATAATTTCCCATTTTAGGCCTATTGCTCTCATTAACAACTTTGCTAAGATCCCTGCCAAGGGTATGGCTGTTAAGGTTTCGCCGATCGCTCATCGGGTCATCAGCCCTTTCCAATCCGCTTTCATTAAGGGGAGATTCATCTTGGACGGGGTGCTTTGCCTTCACGAAATAATCCATGACCTTCATTGCAAGAACACCAAGGCTCTGGTTCTCAAGCTCGATTTTGAAAAGGCTTATGATTCGGTGAGCTGGAGCTTTCTTCGCCAAGTTTTGCTGGCCAAGGGCTTTGATGGCTTGGTGGTCCACCGCCTGATGCAACTTGTCACTGGGGGTCATACGGCGGTGGCTGTTAACGGTCAAACCAGTAATTTCTTCGCGAATGGTAGGGGTTTGAGACAAGGTGATCCGGCGTCTCCCTTGCTTTTCAACTTTGTGGCTGATGCTCTATCCCATATTCTGTCTCGTGCTGCGGCTGCTGGACACATTTCGCCTGTTAGTTCTCATCTCATTCCTAATGGCGTCTCTCACTTACAATATGCGGACGACACCATCATTATGGTTGAACTTAATGAGTATTCCATCACAAATCTGAAATTTCTTCTTCTTTGCTTTGAAGCTTTGTCGGGCCTTAAAATCAACTTCTCTAAGAGCGAGGCTATTGTGACTGGGGTACCTGCTGTGGAGGCGCAGCGGGTGGCCCACCTTCTGAATTGCTCTCTCGGGTCGTTCCCTCTTAAATATTTGGGCTTACCCATCTCTCCTCTTAAACTGTTGGCTAAGGACTTTTCCCCGGCTGTGACTAAAGTTGGCAATAGAGTTTTGCCGTGGCGAGGTCGGTACAATTCCCAGGCGGGCAAGGTTGCCCTCACCAACTCCTGCCTTTCCTCGCTCCCGATGTTTCTAATGGGTTTCTACCTACTGTTCGAAGGGACGCACTCGGGCTTCGATAAGCACAAGGTGCCTTCTTCTGGAATTCTTCCGACAATAAGCGCAAATATAGGATGGTTAAGTGGGATCTCATTTGTAGACCCAAGAACATGGGGGGTCTTGGTATCATTAACACCAGAATCATGAATAAATGCCTTTTGCTAAAATGGTGGTGGAAGATTATGGCCCTCGATGACCGCCCCGCTTGGCTTAATCTCCTCAAAGCGAAATATTTCCCTCCTCCAGCCCTATGTTCGCCCCCGCCTCTGGTGGCTCTCAATTTCGGCGCCAGCTGGTTAGCATTAGGCCGGCTTTCCAGTCCCTTGTGAAGTTCGTTGTCCGTAACGGTAAATCCACGCGTTTTTGGTTAGACTGGTGGGTTGGGGACACCACGTTGGCGGTGGCCCACCCGACTCTGTTTTCGTTTTGTGCTGATCCCGGGATCTCAATCTTTGAGCTCTCGGCTCAGGGTTGGGTTTTACATTTCCGGCGCTCTCTTTCCCCTGTAGAGTTGGAAGATTGGCATCGTCTTATTGCCTGCTTCCCCCTGCTCTCGGAGGAAGAGGACTCCGTTGTTTGGCCCCACTCCTCCTCGGGGCGTTTTTCGGTAAAGTCGGCGTATTCGAAGCTTATTGCTGGTACCCGTACTGACAAGTTTAAGTACATTTGGTCTACCCGCATCCCTCCCAACATCAAGATCTTTCTCTGGCAAGCTCACCGTCGCAAACTTCCAGCGGCTGACCAAATTAAGAAGAGGAATGGTCCGGGCTCGGACCTCTGCCAGCTCTGCGGTACCCTGGAGAATACTGAGCATATCTTTTTTCAGTGCTCTTTGGCTAAATTCATTTGGAGTTGCATTAGACTTTGGCTGGGGACTAATTGGAACCCATCCTCCTTTGAGGATCTGCGGCAGTGCATCAATTCCCTAGCAGGTCGTTGTAAGAGGGTTTTCATGGTGGGTTGGGCTGCGATATGTTGGGCGCTCTGGACTACTAGGAACAAGTTCACTATTGAACACATTTTCCCAACTAACCCAGTCAGTTGCTTATTTAAAACCAATGTCTTTTTGCAGCTGTGGAGATCATTGACTAAGGATGGGGATCTAGAGGCTTTCGACGATATGCTATCCAAAATGAAATCTACGGCTTCTTCCCTGCTGCGGCACTCTAGGCGGACGCTTCCTTAGTGGTTTGGCTGTTGGTTTGGCTGGCTTGCGTGCCATGATAGGCCGGTTGCCTTGTACCCGTACTTCGTATTCGGTTCTGTTAAACTCCTGTGGTTTCTTGGTTTGGTTTGGTTGTGACTCTGTCTGGTGGCTTTATCTATAAAGTCGGGCTATCGCCTTTTATCTAAAATAAAAATAAGCAGAATAGAGCTAGGCCTGAAGAGTTCTATTTCCTACTCCAGAAGCATGTTGCTGAATGGCGTGAGTTCTGTGCGTGTCTAGGGAACGTAAAGATGCTCACCCATTCCCAGTGGGTCAAACCGAATGTGGACAAGGTGAAAATTAATATTGATGGAGCCTTTGATGCGTCTAACCAGAGCTCGGGATGGGGTTGTGTGGCGCGTGACCATATGGGTGATGTTCTGTTTGCTGCTGCTGGTAAGATTGAGCATGTGAGTGATGCTCTACACGCTGAAGCTACTGCCCTACTGAACGCCATTAACCTTGCTGAAGATCATGGTATGTGCCGTGTTGATTTTGAGACTGACTGTTTAGAACTTGCCCAAGCCATCAACACCTCGGTGCTCGACCGGCCCGCCTTGGGGGCTCTTTTCCGCGAGACAAGGTGTCTACTTCAGTTGGGTTTTAGTGAGTGGAGTGTCATCCATTGCCCCCGTGCTTGTAACAAGCCTGCCCATGAAATGGCGGCCATAGGTAAATGTAATTCTCTTAGGGGCCATCGTATCTGGTTATCTGATCTCCATCCCAATGTAACCGTTGCTGTGACCGTCGATTTGGTCGTTCCAACATAAAACTTGGAAAGCAAGGCGTTCCAATTCAAAAAAAAAAGAGATCAGGTATGTATTTTCTATTTTGTTTTTTTCTACTTTCAATAATTCAGGACTTCAAAAAGTTCCAAAAATTAAAAAAATGAGAATTTTGAAATAAAATGTTTGTGGATTAAAAAATGTTCACGATTTTATGAAAATGTTTTCTTATTAAAAAAAATTAAAATTTAGAAAAACAACTTTTCAGGAAATACAAAAATGTCCATGATTTTTCAAAAAATTCCTGTATCAAAAAATGTTCATGAATTTAAAAAATTGTTCCACCAATTTCTAAAATAATTTTCGTCCATTCTAGAAATGTTCGCCAATTCAAGAAAATGGTTAGAAATGTTCACAATTTTAAAAAATGTTTGCAAATAGTATAAAATGTTAATGAATTCAAAAATGTTGTTGGTTTTAGAAAATGTTGGAAAATTTGTAAAAGTGTTCATGAATTTGAAAAATGTTCACGATTTCAAATATGTTCACGAGTTTAAAAACATATTCATAATTTCATGAAAATGAGAGTGATAGTGCATCTTGGTGTTCTAGCTAAATGTGATCATGGCTATTTGAGATTATGATTTTTTTCTCCTGTTGCAACACACGGACCCTTTTGCTAGTATACTACCATGTGCGTTGTTTGCTACATAGTCGTACAGTCTTACATCATCTACATCTGATCTCCTGAAGTGACCCTTATACATCCAGGCGAAAGGCTCATTTAGTGATCGGTCACAAAATAGCGAGTCAGCCGGACTCCTCAAACCGGCCCTATATGTCCGAGCTGACCGGCACCACCATATTCAATCCATATTTGGGGCGGATATGAGGAGGACCGACGCGCTCGGGCGCGTTCGCAACATTAGGTCCGACAAGATACGACCCACCATAAATTTCATGCCCCCCCCCTCCCCCCAAAAAAAAACCTGGTCAGACTAGCCCTTTCCTCTCCTCTTTCTCCCTCGTCCACGTCGGCCCTCCACTAGCTTTGCGCCACCCAACCTCCGCCACCACTTAGGCCCCTCTGTGCCACCACCATCGCTACAAAACTCCTCCCGGGCAATCTCGCCGCACCAGACATCGTTGCATTATGTTCGGCTCTTCTCGGATTACACCTTGCCCTCTATGTGTCTGATAAATTGTCCGAATGTATTTTTGTTCTTTTGTAGGCAAAATGATGAATTTAGACAGTTCGAAGGGTGAGGAGCATCAACACAAAGAACTTGAGTTAATTCAATAGAAGTTATTTGATTCGGAGGTTTGGACGACGAACATTAATGAGATGATGATTATGATGCGCATCCAGGAGAAAGTGGAGAAGGAAGTGGAGCACATTCTAAACCTCAAAGGTTCAACCAAAGGGAAACGAAGTCACCCGACCAAACCCCTCACTGGCCCACATGCCGGTGTCCCGACTATTAGGTGGCCTGTCCGGCCAAAGAAGGACATGAGCAATGATCATCGTTAAGGAATGTTTGCTATACGCCCATAGTATTGTTTAACTTTCCAGCTGTAGCTGGTCTTTGCGTCAATGCGCAACAGATCATGTATATTTATTCTTAATCATTCATGAAGAGGTATTTTCGGCTGTAGTTAGACTTTGCACAGTTGATGAAAAAAACTTTCAAATAGTTCGTTTAGCTTTCAAATTGTAGTCGATTTTTGCGTAGTTGCAGACAGTTAAGGAAAAAAATTCAAATAGTTTACTTAGCTTTCCATTTCGTGACTTTTTGGTTACAGTTTCAAATAGTTTGCTTAACTTTTGCGCTGTGCTTGGTCTCTCCGCCAATGACGTATCGGGTCATCTAGTTATGAAATCGGAGCCATGAGACATCTAGGGATCATCCACAACCGTGATGGTACTCGGCCACCTGAAAAACCTACTCCATCCGTTCACGTGTAAGTGTACATTTGGCATTTAAAATCTGTCCACAAAAGAGTATACTTTTATCTTTACAATGCACTCTGAAGTTCAGAAAATGTCTCTTTCATCACACAATAATCAAGACCAACAACATTCAACACATGGTCTCCTCACTTTCTACATGCACTTTGCTCATTGCGGGTGGGTAATTAAAGAGGAGAGAGTTGGCGGCTTGCGCCTTCCCAATGCATTTTTTACTCCACTCTATGATCTGTCATATTCCATATGTACATTGAGGCTGCCCGTAATGGTAGTATTATAACTAGTATCATGCATACTAACTAGACAACTTTGATGAGGTGGCATAGAATTAAATGAAGAAACTAAAGGTTGAGTAACATATCATAATACCATACCGTAATAAATAATATACTAATATGTGTCTTGCATGACAATAAATAAAGTTATATATGATACTATGCATTGCGAAGATAGTATCATACACTAGTATCATATGCATGATACCAACTTATGATCCTACCCACTACGAGCCACCTTATTCGTGGATGGAGAGAGTATAAATAAGTAATAGCCTCATTGGTTAAGTACTATACTAGAGTAAGCAAAATTGGAGGGATCATGCTATATGAGAAAATTTAGTGTGGTGAAATGAGTAGTGCAAATTACGCCCCCTCCCCCTATGGAGGTGATCCCCCAGATATCCGCCTCCAGTAACCCAGTACCACCGCCGGAACCCTCTGCCATCAGCCTGAACCAGTAGGTGAGAGTGTTGGGGAACATAGTAATTTCAAAAAAATTCCTACGCACACGCAAGATCATGGTGATGCATAGCAACGAGAGGGGAGAGTATTGTCCACGTACCCTCGTAGACTAAAAGTGGAAGCGTTAGAAGAACGCGGTTGATGTAGTCGTACATCTTCACGATCTGACCGATCCAAGTACCGAACGCATGGCACCTCCGAGTTCAGCACACGTTCAACTCGATGACGTCCCGCGAGCTCCGATCCAGCAGAGCTTCGCCGGAGAGTTTTGTCAGCACGACGGCGTGATGACGGTGATGATGATGCTATCGACGCAGGGCTTCGCCTAAGCACCGCTACGATATTATTGAGGTGGATTATGGTGGAGGGGGGCACCGTACACGGCTAAGAAATCAAGAGATCAATTGTTGTGTCTATGGGGTGCCCCCCTCCTCCGTATATAAAGGAGTGGAGGAGGGGGAGGAGGCCGGCCTCCCTAGGCGCACCCCATGAGGAGTCCTACTCCCACCGGGAGTAGGACTCCCCCCTTCCAAGTAGGAGTAGGAGAAGGGAAGGAAGGGACAGAGGAAGAGAAGGAAAAAGGGGGGCGCCGTCCCCCCTCCTTGTCCAATTCGGACTAGAGGGGGTGCGCGGCTGCCCTGGCCGCCCCTTCTCTTCTCCCACTAGGGCCCATGAGGCCCAATTAACTCCCCGGGGGGTTCCGGTAACCCCCCGGTACTCCGGTATATGCCCGAAACCTCCAGAACCGTTCCGGTGTCCAAACATAGTCGTCCAATATATCGATCTTTACGTCTCGACCATTTCGAGACTCCTCGTCATGTCTGTGATCATATCCGAGACTCCGAACTACCTTCGGTACATCAAAACACAAAAACTCATAATACTGATCGTCACCGAACTTTAAGCGTGCGGACCCTACGGGTTCAAGAACTATGTAGACATGACCGAGACATGTCTCCGGTCAATAACCAATAGAGGAACCTGGATGCTCATATTGGCTCCTACATATTCTACGAAGATCTTTATCGGTCAAACCGTATAACAACATACGTTGTTCCCTTTGTCATCGGTATGTTACTTGCCCGAGATTCGATCGTCGGTATCTCAATACCTAGTTCAATCTCGTTACCGGCAAGTCTCTTTACTCATTCTGTAATGTATCATCCCGTAACTAACTCATTAGTTACAATGCTTGCAAGGCTTATAGTGATGTGCATTACCGAGAGGGCCCAGAGATACCTCTCCGACAATCGGAGTGACAAATCCTAATCTCGATCTATGCCAACCCAACAAACACCTTTGGAGACACCTGTAGAGCACCTGTATAATCTCCCAGTTACGTTGTGACGTTTGGTAGCACACAAGTGTTCCTCCGCTATTTTAAAGTTGCATAATCTCATAGTCATAGGAACATGTATAAGTCATGAAGAAAGCAATAGCAACATACTAAACAATCAAGTGCTAGGCTAACGGAATGGGTCATGTCAATCATATCATTCTCTAATAATGTGATCCCGTTAATCAAATGACAACTCATGTCTATGGTTAGGAAACTTAACCATCTTTGATTCAACGAGCTGGTCAAGTAGACGCATACTAGTGACACTCAGTTTGTCTATGTATCCACACATGTATTATGTTTCCGGTTAATACAATTCTAGCATGAATAATAAACATTTATCATGATATAATGAAATAAATAATAACTTTATTATTGCCTCTAGGGCATATTTTCTTCAGTCTCCCACTTGCACTAGAGTCAATAATCTAGATTACACAGTAATGATTCTAACACCCATGGATCTTGGTGCTGATCATGTTTTGCTCGTGGAAGAGGCTTAGTCAACGGATCTACAATATTCAGATCCGTATATATCTTGCAAATCTCTATGTCTCCCACCTGGACTTGATCCCGGATGGAGTTGAAGCGTCTCTTTATGTGCTTGGTTTTCTTGTGAAATCTGGATTCCTTTGCCAAGGCAATTGCACCAGTATTGTCACAAAAGATTTTCATTGGACCCGATGCACTAGGTATGACACCTAGATCGGTGAAGGAAATATGCCCTAGAGGCAATAATAAAGTTATTATTTATTTCCTTATTTCATGATAAATGTTTATTATTCATGCTAGAATTGTATTAACCGGAAACATAATACATGTGTGAATACATAGACAAACATAGTGTCACTAGTATGCCTCTACTTGACTAGCTCATTAATCAAAGATGGTTGTGTTTCCTAACCATAGACATGTGTTGTCATTTGATTAATGGGATCACATCATTAGGAGAATAATGTGATTGACATGACCCATTCCGTTAGCCTAGCACTTGATCGTTTAGTATGTTGCTATTGCTTTCTTCATGACTTATACATGTTCCTGTAACTATGAGATTATGCAACTCCCGTTTATCGGAGGAACACTTTGGGTACTACCAAACGTCACAATGTATCTGGGTGATTATAAAGGAGTACTACAGGTGTCTCCAAAGGTACATGTTGGGTTGGCGTATTTTGAGATTAGGTTTTGTCACTCTGATTGTCGGAGAGGTATCTCTGGGCCCTCTCGGTAATGCACATCACTATAAGCCTTGCAAGCAATGTGACTAATGAGTTAGTTGCGGGATGATGCATTACGTAACGAGTAAAGAGACTTGTCGGTAACGAGATTGAACTAGGTATTGGATATCGACGATCGAATCTCGGGCAAGTAACATACCGATGACAAAGGGAACAACGTATGTTGTTATGCGGTTTGACCGATAAAGATCTTCGTAGAATATATGGGAGCCAATATGAGCATCCAGGTTCCGCTATTGGTTATTGACCGAGAATAGTTCTAGGTCATGTCTACATTGTTCTCGAACCCGTAGGGTCCGCACGCTTAAGGTTTCAATGATAGTTATATTATGAGTTTATGAGTTTTGATGTACCGAAGGAGTTTGGAGTCCCGGATGAGATCGGGGACATGACGAACAGTCTCGAAATGGTCGAGACGTAAAGATCGATATATTGGACGACTATATTCGGAGTTCGAAAAGGTTCCAAGTGATTCGGGTATTTTTCGGAGTACCGGAGAGTTACGGGAATTCGCCGGGGAGTATATGGGCCTTATTGGGCCATACAGGAATAGAGGAGAGAGGTCGGAAGGAAGGAGGCGCGCAGCCCCCCTCTGGTCCGAATTGGACAAGGGGTGCGGCCCCCTTTTCCTTCCTCCTCTCCCCCTCTTTCCCCCTTCTCCTACTCCAACAAGGAAGGAGGGAGTCCTACTCCCGGTGGGAGTAGGACTCCCCTTGGCGCGCCCCTACTAGGCCGGCCGCCCCCTCCCCCCTTGCTCCTTTATATACGGGGGCAGGGGGGCACCTCTAGGCACAACAACAATTGATCCCTTGGATCTCTTAGCCGTGTGCGGTGCCTCCCTCCACCATAATCCACCTCGATAATATCGTAGCAGTGCTTAGGCGAAGCCCTGCGTCGGTAGTACATCAAGATCGTCACCACGCCGTCGTGCTGACGGAACTCTCCCTCGACACTCGGCTGGATCGGAGTTCGAGGGACGTCATCGAGCTGAACGTGTGCTAGAACTCGGAGGTGCCGTAGTTTCGGTGCTTGATCGGTCGGGCCGTGAAGACGTACGACTACATCAACCGCGTTGTTCTAACACTTCCACTTTCGGTCTACGAGGGTACGTGGACACACTCTCCCTTCTCGTTGCTATATCATCACCATGATCTTGCGTGTGCATAGGAAAATTTTTGAAATTACTACGTTCCCCAACAGTGGTATCAGAGCCTAGGTTTTATGCATTGATGTTATATGCACGAGTAGAACACAAGTGAGTTGTGGGCGATACAAGTCATACTGCTTACCAGCATGTCATACTTTGGTTCGGCCGTATTGTGAGATGAAGCGGCCTGGACCGACATTACGCGTACGCTTACGCGAGACTGGTTCCACCGCTACGAGCACTCGTGCTTAAAGATGGCCGGCGGGTGTCTGTCTCTCTCACTTTAGCTGAATCGAGTGTGGCTACGCCCAGTCCTTGCGAAGGTTAAAACAGCACCAACTTGACGAACTATCGTTGTGGTTTTTGATGCGTAGGTAAGAACGGTTCTTGCTAAGCCCATAGCAGCCACGTAAAATTTGCAACAACAAAGTAGAGGACGTCTAACTTGTTTTTGCAGGGCATGTTGTGATGTGATATGGTCAAGACGTGATGCTATATTTTATTGTATGAGATGATCATGTTTTGTAACCGAAGTTATCGGCAACTGGCAGGAGCCATATGGTTGTCGCTTTATTGTATTAAATGCAAACGCCCTGTAATTACTTTACTTTATCACTAAGCGGTAGCGATAGTCGTAGAAGCAATAGATGGCGTAACGACAACGATGCTACGATGGAGATCAAGGTGTCGCGCCGGTGACGATGGTGATCATGACGGTGCTTCGAAGATGGAGATCACAAGCACAAGATGATGATGGCCATATCATATCACTTATATTGATTGCATGTGATGTTTATCCTTTATGCATCTTATCTTGCTTTGATTGACGGTAGCATTTTAAGATGATCTCTCACTAATTATCAAGAAGTGTTCTCCCTGAGTATGCACTGTTGCGAAAGTTCTTCGTGCTGAGACACCACGTGATGATCCGGTGTGATAGGCTCTACGTTCAAATACAACGGGTGCAAAACCGTTGCACACGCGGAATACTCAGGTTATACTTGACGAGCCTAGCATATACAGATATGGCCTCGGAACACGGAGACCGAAAGGTCGAACGTGAATCATATAGTAGATATGATCAACATAGCGATGTTCACCATTGAAACTACTCCATCTCACGTGATGATCGGACATGGTTTAGTTGATTTGGATCACGTGATCACTTAGATGACTAGAGAGATGTCTGTCTAAGTGGGAGTTCTTAAGTAATATGATTAATTGAACTTTAATTTATCATGAACTTAGTCCTGGTAGTATTTTGCAAATTATGTTGTAGATCAATAGCTTGCGTTGTTGCTTTCATATGTTTATTTTGATATGTTCCTAGAGAAAATTGTGTTGAAAGATGTTAGTAGCAATGATGCGGATTAGATCTGTGATCTGAGGTTTATCCTCATTGCTGCACAGAAGAATTATGTCCTTGATGCACCGCTAGGTGACAAACCTATTGCAGAAGCAGATGCAGACGTTATGAACGTTTGGCTAGCTCAATATGATGACTACTTGATAGTTTAGTGCACCATGCTTAACGGCTTAGAATCGGGACTTCAAAGACGTTTTGAATGTCATGGACCATATGAGATGTTCCAGGAATTGAAGTTAATATTTCAAGCAAATACCCGAGTTGAGAGATATGAAGTCTCCAACAAGTTCTATAGCTAAAAGATGGAGGAGAATCGCTCAACTAGTGAGCATGTGCTCAGATTGTCTGGGTACTTCAATCGCTTGAATCAAGTGGGAGTTAATCTTCCAGATAAGATAGTGATTGACAGAATTCTCTAGTCACCATTACTAAGTTACTAGAACTTCGTGATGAACTATAGTATGCAAGGGATGACGAAGACGATTCCCGAGCTCTTCGTGATGTTGAAATCGATGAAGGTAGAAATCAAGAAAGAGCATCAAGTGTTGATGATTGACAAGATCACTAGTTTTAAGAAAAGGGCAAAGGGAAAGAAAGGGAAACTTCAAGTAGAATGGCAAACAAGTTGTCACTCCCGTGAAGAAGACCAAAGCTGGACCAAAGCCTGAAACTGAGTGCTTACACTGCAAAGGAAATGGTCACTGGAAGCGGAAATGCCCTGAATATTTGGTGGATAAGAAGGATGGAAAAGTGAACAAGGGTATATTTCATATAAAGGTGTTTGATGTGTGCCGTACTAGTGTTTATAGTAGCCCCTGAGTATTTGATACTTGTTCGATTGCTAAGATTAGTAACTCGAAACAGGAGTTACATAATAAACAGAGACTAGTTGAGGGGAAGTGACGATGAGTGTTGGAAATAGTTCCAAGATTGATATGATCATCAACACACACTCCCTATATATTTTCGAGATTGGTGTTAAACCTAAATAAATGTTATTTAGCGTTTGTGTCGAGCATGAATATGATTTGATCATGTTTATTGCGATACGGTTATTCATTTGAAGTTAAAGAATAATTGTTATTCTGTTTACATGAATAAGACCTTCGATGGTTATACACCAAATGAAAATAGTTTGTTGGATCTCGATCGTAGTGATACACATATTCATAATATTGATGCCAAAAGATGCAAAGTTAATAATGATAGTGCAACTTATTTGTGGCACTGCCGTTTGGGTCATATCGGTGTAAAGCGCATGAAGAAACTCCATAAAGATGGATTTTCGGAATCACTTGGTTATGAATCATTTGATGCTTGCGAACCGTGCCTTTTGGGCAAGATGACTAAAACTCCGTTCTCCGGAACAATGGAACAAGCTACTGACTTATTGGAAATAATACATATCAATGTATGCGATCCAATGAGTGTTGATGCTCGTGGCAAGTATCGTTATTTTCTGACCTTCACAAGATGATTTGAGCAGATATGGGTATATCTACTTGATAAAACATAAGTCTGAAATAGTTGAAAGGTTCAAAGAATTTCAGAGTGAAGTGGAAAAATCATCGTAACAAGAAAATAAAGTTTCTGCGATCTGATCGCGGAGACGAATATTTGAGTTACGAGTTTGGTCTTCAATTAAAACAATGTGAAATAGTTTCACAGCTCACGCCACCTGGAACACCACAATGTTATGGTGTGTCCGAACATCGTAACCGCACTTTATTGGATATGGTGCGATCTATGATGTGTCTTATTGATTTACCATTATTGTTTTGGGGTTATGCATTAGAGACAGCTGCATTCACGTTTAATAGGGCACCATCTAAATCCATTGAGACGACACCATATGAAATGTGGTTTAGCAAGAAACCCAAGTTGTCGTTTCTTAAAGTTTGGGGCTGCGATGCTTATGTGAAAAAGTTTCATCCTGATAAGCTCAAACCCAAATCGGAGAAATGCGTCTTCATAGAATACCCAAAGGAAACTATTGGGTACACCTTCTATCACAGATCCGAAGGCAAGTTATTCATTGCTAAAATGGATCCTTTCTAGAGAAGGAGTTTCTCTCGAAAGAAGTGAGTGGTAGGAAAGTAGAACTTGATGAGGTAACTGTACCTTATCCTGAATTGGAAAATAGTTCATCACTGAAATCAGTTCCAGTGATTCCTACACCAATTAGTGAGGAAGCTAATGATGATGATCATGAAACTTCTGATCAAGTTACTATAGAACCTCGTAGGTCTTCCAGAGTACGGTCCGCACCAGAGTGGTACGGTAATCCTATTCTGGAAATCATGTTACTAGACCATGATGAACCTACGAACTATGAGGAAGCGATGATGAGCCCAAATTCCGCAAAATGGTTTGAGGCCATGAAATCTGAGATGGGACCCATGTATAAAAACAAAGTATGGACTTTGGTTGACTTGCCCGATGATCGGCAAGCCATTGAGAATAAATGGATCTTTAAGAAGAAGACTGACGCTGATGGTAATGTAACTGTCTATAAAGCTCGACTTGTTGCGAAAGGTTTTCGACAAGTTCAAGGGGTTGACTACGATGAGACTTTCTCACCCGTAGCGATGCTTAAGTCTGTCCGAATCATGTTAGCTATTGCTGCATTTCATGATTATGAAATTTGGCAAATGGATGTCAAAACTGCATTCTTGAATGGATTTCTAGAACAAGAGTTGTATATGATGCAGCCAGAAGGTTTTGTTGATCCAAAAGGTGCTAACAAAGTGTGCAAGCTCCAGCGATCCATTTATGGACTGGTTCAAGCATCTCGGAGTGGGAATAAACGTTTTGATAGTGTGATCAAAGCATATGGTTTTATACAGACTTTTGGAGAAGCCTGTATTTACAAGAAAGTGAGTGGGAGCTCTATAGCATTTCTGATTTTATATGTAGATGACATATTATTAATTGGAAATGATATAGAATTTCTGGATAGCATAAAGGGATACTTGAATAAAAGTTTTTCAATGAAAGACCTCAGTGAAGCTGCTTACATATTGGGCATCAAGATCTATAGAGATAGATCAAGACGCTTAATAGGACTTTCACAAAGCACATACCTTGACAAAATTTTGAAAAAGTTCAAAATGGATCAGGCAAAGAAAGGTTTCTTGCCTGTGCTACAAGGTGTGAAGTTGAGTCAAACTCAATGCCCGACCACAGCAGAAGATAGAGAGAAAATGAAAGATGTTCCCTATGCTTCAGCCATAGGCTCTATCATGTATGCAATGCTGTGTACCAGGCCTGACGTATGCTTAGCAATAAGCTTGGCAGGAAGGTACCAAAGTAATCTAGGAGTAGATCACTGGACATTGGTCAAAAATATCCTTAGGACTAAGGAAATATTTCTCGATTATGGAGGTGATAAAAGAGCCCGTCGTAAAGAGTTACATTGGTGCAAGCTTTTACACCAATCCAGATGACTCTAAGTCTCAATATGGATACATATTGAAAGTGGGAACAATTAGCTAGAGTAGCTCCGTGCAGAGCATTGTAGACATAGAATATTTGCAAAATACATACGGCTCTGAATATGACAGACCCGTTGACTAAGCTTCTCTCACGAGCAAAACATGATCACACCTTCGTACTATTTGGGTGTTAATCACATAGCTATGTGAACTAGATTATTGACTCTAGTAAAACCCTTTGGGTGTTGATCACATGACGATGTGAACTATTGGTATTAATCACATACAGATGTGAATATTGGTGTTAAATCACATGGTGATGTGAACTAGATTATTGACTCTAGTGCAAGTGGGAGACTAAAGGAAATATGCCCTAGAGGCAATAATAAAGTTATTATTTATTTCCTTATTTCATGATAAATGTTTATTATTCATGCTAGAATTGTATTAACCGGAAACATAATACATGTGTGAATACATAGACAAACATAGTGTCACTAGTATGCCTCTACTTGACTAGCTCATTAATCAAAGATGGTTGTGTTTCCTAACCATAGACATGTGTTGTCATTTGATTAATGGGATCACATCATTAGGAGAATAATGTGATTGACATGACCCATTCCGTTAGCCTAGCACTTGATCGTTTAGTATGTTGCTATTGCTTTCTTCATGACTTATACATGTTCCTGTAACTATGAGATTATGCAACTCCCGTTTACCGGAGGAACACTTTGGGTACTACCAAACGTCACAACGTAACTGGGTGACTATAAAGGAGTACTACAGGTGTCTCCAAAGGTACATGTTGGGTTGGCATATTTTGAGATTAGGTTTTGTCACTCTGATTGTCGGAGAGGTATCTCTGGGCCCTCTCGGTAATGCACATCACTATAAGCCTTGCAAGCAATGTGACTAATGAGTTAGTTGCGGGATGATGCATTACGTAACGAGTAAAGAGACTTTTCGGTAACGAGATTGAACTAGGTATTGGATACCGACGATCGAATCTCGGGCAAGTAACATACCGATGACAAAGGGAACAACGTATGTTGTTATGCGGTTTGACCGATAAAGATCTTCGTAGAATATGTGGGAGCCAATATGAGCATCCAGGTTCCGCTATTGGTTATTGACCGAGAATAGTTCTAGGTCATGTCTACATTGTTCTCGAACCCGTAGGGTCCGCACGCTTAATGTTTCGATGATAGTTATATTATGAGTTTATGAGTTTTGATGTACTGAAGGAGTTCGGAGTCCCGGATGAGATCGGGGACATGACGAACAGTCTCGAAATGGTCGAGACGTAAAGATCGATATATTGGACGACTATATTCGGAGTTCGGAAAGGTTCCAAGTGATTCGGGTATTTTTCGGAGTACCGGAGAGTTACGGGAATTCGCCGGGGAGTATATGGGCCTTATTGGGCCATACGGGAATAGAGGAGAGAGGCCGGAAGGAAGGAGGCGTGCAGCCCCCCTCTGGTCCAAATTGGACAAGGGGTGCGGCCCCCTTTTCCTTCCTCCTCTCCCCCTCTTTCCCCCTTCTCCTACTCCAACAAGGAAGGAGGGAGTTCTACTCCCGGTGGGTGTAGGACTCCCCTTGGCGCGCCCCTACTAGGCCGGCCGCCCCCTCCCCCCTTGCTCCTTTATATACGGGGGCAGGGGGGCACCTCTAGGCACAACAACAATTGATCCCTTGGATCTCTTAGCTGTGTGCGGTGCCCCCCTCCACCATAATCCACCTCGATAATATCGTAGCGGTGCTTAGGCGAAGCCCTGCGTCGGTAGTACATCAAGATCGTCACCACGCCGTCGTGCTGACGGAACTCTCCCTCGACACTCGGCTGGATCGGAGTTCGAGGGACGTCATCGAGCTGAACGTGTGCTAGAACTCGGAGGTGCCGTAGTTTCGGTGCTTGATCGGTCGGGCCGTGAAGACGTACGACTACATCAACCGCGTTGTTCTAACGCTTCCGCTTTCGGTCTACGAGGGTACGTGGACACACTCTCCCTTCTCGTTGCTATATCATCACCATGATCTTGCGTGTGCGTAGGAAATTTTTTGAAATTACTACGTTCCCCGACAATCGGATATGAACTCCTTCATCCAGACTTCTTCATTTGCTGCTTCCGAAGCAGCTATGTATTCCGCTTCACATGTAGATCCCGCCACGATGCTTTGTTTAGAACTGCTCCAACTGACAGCTCCACCGTTTAATATAAACACATATTCGGTTTGCGATTTAGAATCGTCCGGATCAGTGTCAAAGCTTGCATCGACGTAACCATTTACGACGAGATAATTTTCACCTCCATAAATGAGAAACATATCCTTAGTCCTTTTCAGGTATTTCAGGATGTTCTTGACCGCTGTCGAGTGATCCACTCCTGGATTACTTTGGTACCTCCCTGCTAAACTAATAGCAAGGCACACATCAGGTCTGGTACTCAACATTGCATACATGATAGAGCCTATGGCTGAAGCATAGGGAACATCTTTCATTTTCTCTCTATCTTCTGCTGTGGTCGGGCATTGAGACTTACTCAATTTCACACCTTGTAACACAGGCAAGAAACATTTCTTTGTCTGATCCATTTTGAACTTTTTCAAAACTTTGTCAAGGTATGTGCTTTGTGAAAGTCCAATTAAGCGTCTTGATCTATCTCTATAGATATTGATGCCTAATATATAAGTAGCTTCACCGAGGTCTTTCATTGAAAAACTCTTATTCAATTATCCTTTTATGCTATCCAAAAATTCTATATCATTTCCAATCAACAATATGTCATCCACATATAAGATTAGAAATGCTACAGAGCTCCCACTCACTTTCTTGCAAATATAGGCTTCTCCAAAAGTCTGTATAAAACCATATGCTTTGATCACACTATCAAAATGTTTATTCCAACTTCGAGAGGCTTACACCAGTCCATAAATGGATCGCTGGAGCTTGCACACTTTGTTAGCTCCCTTTGGATCGATAAAACCTTCAGGTTGCATCATATACAACTCTTCTTCCAAAAATCCATTCAGGAAGGAAGTCTTTACATCCATTTGCCAAATTTCATAATCATAAAATGCGGAAATTGCTAACATGATTCGGACGGACTTAAGCATCACTACGGGTGAGAAGGTCTCATCGTAGTCAACTCCTTGAACTTATCGAAAACCTTTCGCAACAAGTCGAGCTTTATAGACAGTAACATTACCATCAGCGTATGTCTTCTTCTTGAAGATCCATTTATTCTCGATGGCTTGCCGATCATCGAGCAAGTCAACCAAAGTCCATATATTGTTCTCATACAAGGATCCCATCTCAGATTTCCTGGCCTCAAGCCATTTTGCGGAATCTGGGCTCATCATCGCTTCCTCATAGTTCGTAGGTTCATCATGGTCTAGTAACATGACTTCTAGAATAGGATTACCGTACCACTCTGGTGCGGATCTTACTCTGGTTGACCTACGAGGTTCGGTAGTAACTTGATCTGAAGCTTCATGATCATCATCATTAGCTTCCTCACTAATTAGTGTAGGTGTCACGGGAACCGGTTTTTGTGATGAACTACTTTCCAATAAGGGAGCAGGTACAGTTACCTCATCAAGTTCTAGTTTCCTCCCACTCACTTCTTTCGAAAGAAACTCCTCTCTAGAAAGGATCCATTCTTAGCAACGGAAGTCTTGCCTTAGGATATGTGATAGAAAGTGTACCCAACTGTCTCTTTTGGGTATCCTATGAAGACACATTTCTCCGATTTGGGTTCGAGCTTATCAGGTTGAAGTTTTTTCACATAAGCATCGCAGCCCCAAACTTTAAGAAACGACAACTTTGGTTTCTTGCCAAACCACAGTTCATAAGGAGTTGTCTCAACGGATTTAGATGGTGCCCTATTTAATGTGAATGCAGCCGTCTCTAAAGCATAACCCCAAAACGATAGCGGTAAATCAGTAAGAGACATCATAGATCGCACCATATCTACTAAAGTACGATTACGACGTTCGGACACACCATTTCGCTGTGGTGTTCTGGGTGGCGTGAGTTGCGAAACTAGTCCGCATTGTTTCAAATGAAGACTAAACTCGTAACTCAAATATTCTCCTCCACGATCAGATCGTAGAAACTTTATTTTCTTGTTACGATGATTTTCTACTTCACTCTGAAATTCTTTGAACTTTTCAAATGTTTCAGGCTTATGTTTTATTAAGTAGATATACCCATATCTGCTCAAATCATCTGTGAAAGGTGAGAAAATAACGATACCCGCCACAAGCCTCAGCATTCATCGGACCACATACATCAGTATGTATGATCTCCAACAAATCTGTTGCTCGCTCCATTCTTCCGGATAACGGCATTTTAGTCATCTTGCCCATGAGGCATGGTTCGCAAGTACCAAGTGATTCCAAAATTCCATCAGAATGGAGTTTCTTCATTTGCTTTACACCAATATGACCCAAACGGCAGTGCCACAAATAAGTTGCACTATCATTATCAACTCTGCATCTTCTAGCTTCAATACTATGAATATGTGTATCTCCACTATCAAGATTTAAAAAGAATAGACGACTGTTCAAGGGTGCATGACCATAAAAGATATTACTCATATAAGTAGAACAACCATTATTCTCTGATTTAAATGAATAATCGTCTCGCATCAAACAAGATCCAGATATAATGTTCATGCTCAACGTTGGCACCAAATAACAATTATTTAGGTCTAAAACTAATCCCAAAGGTAGATATAGAGGTAGCATGCCGACCGCGATCACATCGACTTTGGAACCATTTCCCACGTGGACCGTCACCTCATCTTTAGCCAATCTTCGCTTAATCCGTAGTCCCTGTTTCAAATTGCAAATATTAGCAACAGAACCAGTATCAAATACCCAGGCACTACTGCGATAATTAGTAAGGTACACATCAATAACATGTATATCACATATACCTTTGTTCACCTTGCCATCCTTCTTATCCGCCAAATACTTGGGGCAGTTCCGCTTCTAGTGACCAGTCTGTTTGCAGTAGAAACACTCAGTCTCAGGCTTAGGTCCAGACTTGGGTTTCTTCTCATGAATAGCAACTTGCTTGCCGTTCTTCTTGAAGTTCCCCTTCTTCTTCCCTTTGCCCTTTTTCTTGAAACTGATGGTCTTGTTGACCATCAACACTTGATGCTCCTTCTTGATTTCTACCTCCGCAGCCTTTAGCATTGCGAAGAGCTCAGGAATCATCTTATCCATCCCTTGCATGTTATAGTTCATCATGAAGCTCTTGTAGCTTGGTGGCAGTGATTGAAGAATTCTGTCAATAACACTATCATCCAGAAGATTAACTCCCAGTTGAATCAAGTGATTGTTATACCCAGACATTCTGAGTATATGCTCACTGACAGAACTATTCTCCTCCATCTTGCACCTGTAGAACTTATTGGAGACTTCATATCTCTCAATCCGGGCATTTGCTTGAAATATTAACTTCAACTCCTGGAACATCTCATATGCTCCATGATGTTCAAAACGTCGTTGAAGTCCCGGTTCTAAGCCGTAAAGCATGGCATGTTGAACTATCGAGTAGTCATCAGCTTTGCTTTGCCAGACGTTCATAACATCTGGTTCAGCTCCTGCAGCAGGTTTGGCACCTAGCGGTGCTTCCAGGATGTAATTCTTCTGTGCAGCAATGAGGATAATCCTCAAGTTACGGACCCAGACCATGTAATTGCTACCATCATCTTTCAACTTTGCTTTCTCAAGGAATGCATTAAAATTCAATGGAACAACAGCACGAGCCATCTATCTACAACAACATAGACATGCAAAATACTATCAGGTACTAAGTTCATGATAAATTAAAGTTCAGTTAATCAAATTATTAAAGAACTCCCACTTAGATAGGCATCCCTCTAATCATCTAAGTGATCACGTGATCCATATCAACTAAACCATGTCCGATCATCACGTGAGATGGAGTAGTTTTCAATGGTGAACATTACTATGATGATCATATCTACTATATGATTCACGCTCGACCTTTCGGTCTCAATGTTCCGAGGCCATATCTGCATATGCTAGGCTCGTCAAGTTTAACCCGAGTATTCTGCATGTGCAAAACTGGCTTGCACCCATTGTATGTGAACGTAGAGCTTATCACACCCGATCATCACGTGGTGTCTCGGCACGACAAACTTTCGCAACGATGCATACTCAGAGAGAACACTTGTACCTTGAAATTTAGTGAGAGATTATCTTATAATGCTACCATCGATCTAAGCAAAATAAGATGCATAAAGGATAAACATCACATGCAATCAATATAAGTGATATGATATGGCCATCATCACCTTGTGCCTGTGATCTCCATCTCCAAAGCACCGTCGCGACACCTTGATCTCCATCGTAGCATCGTTATCGTCTCGCCAACTATTGCTTCTACAACTATCCTACCGCTTAGTGATAAAGTAAAGCAATTACAGGGCGATTGCATTTGATACAATAAAGCGACAGCCATATGGCTCCTGCCAGTTGCCGATAACTCTGTTACAAAACATGATCATCTCATACAATAAAATTTAGCATCATGTCTTGACCATATCACATCACAACATGCCCTGCAAAAACAAGTTAGACGTCCTCTAATTTGGTTTTGCAAGTTTTACGTGGCTGCTACGGGCTGAGCAAGAACCGTTCTTATCTACGCATCAAAACCACAACGATAGTTTGTCAAGTTAGTGTTGTTTTAACCTTCTCAAGGACCGGGCGTAGCCACACTCGATTCAACTAAAGTTGGAGAAACTGACACCCGCTAGTCACCTGTGTGCAAAGTACGGTGCTAAAACCAATCTCGCATAAGGGTACGCGTAATGTCGGTCCGGGCCGCTTCATCTAACAATACCGCCGAACCAAAGTGTGACATGCTGGTAAGCAGTATGACTTGTATCGCCCACAACTTACTTGTGTTCTACTCGTGCATATAACATCTATGCATAAACCTGGCTCGGATGCCACTGTTGGGGAGTAATTTCAAAAAAATTCCTGTGCACACGCAAGATCATGGTGATGCATAGGAACGAGAGGGGAGAGTATTGTCCACGTACCCTCGTAGACTGAAAGCAGAAGCGTTAGAAGAACGCAGTTGATGTAGTCTTATATCTTCACGATCCGACCGATCCAAGTACCGAACGCACGGCACCTCCGAGTTCAGCACATGTTCAACTCGATGACGTCCCGCGAGCTCCGATCCAGCAGAGCTTCACCGGAGAGTTTCTTCAGCACGACATCATGATGGCAGTGATGATGATGCTACTGACGCAGGGCTTCGACTAAGCACCGCTACGATATTATTGAGGTGGATTATGATGGAGGGGGGCACCGCACACGGCTAAGAGATCAATAGATCAATTGTTGTGTCTATGGGGTGCCCCCCTCCTCCGTATATAAAGGCGTGGAGGAGGGGGAGGAGGCCGGCCTCCCTAGGCGCGCCCCATGAGGAGTCCTACTCCCACTGGGAGTAGGACTCCCCCCTTCCAAGTAGGAGTAGGAGAAGGGAAGGGAGAGAGGAAAAGAAGCAAAAAGGGGGCGCCGCCCCCCTCCTTGTCCAATTCGGACTAGAGGGGGAGGGGCGCGCGGCTGCCCTGGCCGCCCCTCCTCTTCTCCCACTAGGGCCCATGAGGCCCAATTAACTCCCCGAGGGCTTCCGGTAACCCCCCGGTACTCCGGTATATGCCCGAAACCTCCCGGAACCATTCCGGTGTCCAAATATAGTCGTCCAATATATCGATCTTTACGTCTCGACCATTTCGAGACTCCTCGTCATGTCCATGATCATATCCGGGACTTCAAACTACCTTCGGTACATCAAAAGACAAAAACTCATAATACCGATCGTCACCGAACTTTAAGTGTGCTGGCCCTACGGGTTCGAGAACTATGTAGACATGACCGAGACACATCTCCGGTCAATAACCAATAGCGGAACCTGGATGCTCATATTGGCTCCTACATATTCTACGAAGATCTTTATCGGTCAAACCGTATAACAACATACGTTGTTCCCTTTGTCATCGGTATGTTACTTGCCTGAGATTCGATCGTCGGTATCTCAGTACCTAGTTCAATCTCGTCACCAGCAAGTTTCTTTACTCGTTCCATAATGCATCATCCCGCAACTAACTCATTAGTTACAATGCTTGCAAGGCTTATAGTGATGTGCATTACCAAGAGGGCCCAGAGATACCTCTCCGACAATCAAAGTGAGAAATCCTAATCTCAATCTATGCCAACCCAACAAACACCTTCGGAGACACCTGTATAGCACCTTTATAATCACCCAGTTATGTTGTGACGTTTGGTAGCACACAAAGTGTTCCTCCGGTATTCGGAAGTTGCATAGTCTCATAGTCATAGGAACATGTATAAGTCATGAAGAAAGCAGTAGCAACATACTAAAAGATCGAGTGCTAGGCTAACGAAATGGGTCATGTCAATCACATCATTATCTAATGATGTGATCCCGTTAATCAAATGACAACTCGTGTCTATGGTTAGGAAACTTAACCATCTTTGATTCAACGAGCTAGTCAAGTAGAGGCATACTAGTGAAACTCAGTTTGTCTATGTATCCACACATGTATTATGTTTTCGGTTAATACAATTCTAGCATGAATAATAAACATTTATCATGATATAAGGAAATAAATAATAACTTTATTATTGCCTCTAGGGCATATTTCCTTCAGAGAGCACATGTCCCCTCCCCCCCGCCCCACCGCGCACTCGTCGAGGAGGACCCGCTGGGTCTCCACAAGATCCGGAAGAAGATGGCAGCGACAATCCGTTCGCTGATTGCCCAGAGGATAGCAAGGATGGGGGCTCAAGTGGATCTCAACCAAATGCAACTCTAGGCCGAGTCAAAGAAGGAATGGACCGGATCTGGAAATCTCTGCAGGACAACGGGTCAGGAGAGATGATCCCGAGAGATGAATGGGACTGGAGCACTAGACCGGCAATAGATCCAGCACCAGAAAGTGCATAAACACCTGTGCGCCCTCTCCTGCTCACCCTACTAAAAGTCAGGAATGTGATCAGGAAATTGCATGCAAAGTATGAATTGTCGATATGGTACGAGAGTATGAAAGGAAGCACTTTGGTGTTAAAGGTTCAGCCTTAGGATATCATCAGAATCGCAGAGATTCGGTACCAAGTGGTTACACAGATCAAATAAAGCCCCAACAGAGCGGGGATCGATTAAGGAAAATAACCCCATTTCGAATGCTATGAATGGTCTACCAAGCACTGTTTTGTCACAATATCAGACCCATATCAATCTCACCCAGACAGAGGATCCACCCGATGACATAGTGTGGAATGTATCATTCAGAGACGATCTAATGCCTTTGGAAAACCAATATGGTTGGGGTATAAAAACTGGTAAGATGATGATATCAACCTGCGCATCACAGACCTACAAGCACCCCCCACCACCACCACCACATCTGCACCATGGAGAGCACTGTTGACAGAAAGGTGAAGAAGGCTGCGACAGAGAGCAAGCTGGAGGTGGTTGCCTCAAATGGCAATGAACGTGCGGGCAGGAGGCTAGAAAGGGATCCTCCTCGCATGGACAGAGGGAGGCCTCCCTAATGGAGACCCAGCATGCCCCTGCTACGTCGGCGATGGGGGTTCAGACCTTCGGCGTCGTGGAGCTGGACCTCACCAGGGCACGAGCTGCTATGCGTACCCGCTGGCTAGCTGTTGGCTACTTATTTTCTGTGTTGCCCTTCAGTACAGAGGGGTTGTTTGGAGAGCTAAAAAGCAAATGGGGCCTTCGTGGACGCATCGCCTACACCCTGCTCTGCAACAACAGGTTCATGCTGGAGTTTGAGCGCGAAGGAGACAGGCGCTTCGTCCTGGAGAACGGGCTATGGACCCACCAAAAGGGTGTGTTCCTGATCGTCCCGTTTGGTGGCCAAGGTAAAACTGCTAATGTGGTTGTGAATGTGATGCCCATTTGGGCATGCATATATGACATATCCCCCCCCCCCCCCCCCCCCCCGGCTCATGCTCTCTGAGGAGATGGGATGGGAGCTGGGGATAAAGCTCGACAAGGTTCTGAGAGTTGATGCTGATAAGAGCGCGGGGCCGGTCCACAGATAAATGGGGCCCAGGGGCAAGACAAGAACATGGGGCCCTTCTTGACACAAAAAATCTCAAATTTTATTTATAAAATTATAAGCAATCCAGTACATAGTGTAGATTGATGGAACAATATAGCTCCAGAACAGCTCGATTTTGTAATAGTTACAATGAAGATATCTTTTTTTCTGCAAAACAAAACAAACAATGAATGATTGTTATTCATCAACACACGGTATTTCTGAGTTTGGTGAGTGAGCTAGGTTTTTTGTTTACTACAACTATTATCACCCTCGTTGGTATCATCAACAACAACATAAAATTGTCAGTTTATGCTCTTCGACATTTACTACAGTCAAGTGCAAAGAATTACTACTTTTGGAAAACTTAGCCATTACCCGCCAAAAAAAGGAAAACGAAGCGATTGATCCTTTCTGGAATTCTACCAGTTCATCTATCCATTTTTCTTCCTTCCTTTAATCACTACCAAGACAAATACTTTCTTGGAGACATGTCACCAAACAAGCTGCATAAAAATCGTTAATATAGGAACAGAAGAACCTGGAAACGGATTGATGCGGATGTAGGTGGCTTGATCCACAGGCCGCAACAGCCAGAATAAGCACGAATAAGATGTCGCCGCCATGAAGTGAATAAAATTTAGGGAAACACTTAATATCATACGTCTGATACAAATCAATCCTCAGACCACTAATGCTCCGTTGATGCTCGTTTAATCCCACGGCTGAGCCTCACCCCGCTGCTGACCACCCAATTTTCTTGGAGCCACATTACCATAACTGGCCCTAATCCCTCGCCCCCGTCCATCTCTCTCCGTATCCCCTGTTCCTCTGCCTTTCCCCGTCAGATCTCGCCTCCGTTCTCTCAATCCACCGGGACACTGTTCCTATGTCCTCTCCGACAGCGCCGCCAGAACTACATCCCCTGCGCGGAATGGATGTGCACACGACACTATGTGCCCGACGTGCAGCCGATAAATAATCTGCACCGTCAGATGCTTTAGGGACAAAAGTGCCGATGGCTGGATGAGAAACGTCGTCTGCATGTCGTCTAAAAATATAGGCTGCATAGCAGTGCTCTCCCCTGCGCACCGTGCTTCGAGCTAGCGTCGTCTCCGAGCAGATCATCCACCACAGCGCCCAGATCTGAACCACCTATGTGCCCCCCGCGTGACCTCTTTGTTGCGCCAGCCCAACATCAGGTGGCCGCGCATGCCATCTGCACCATGTTATTTGCCTCCCTAGGTTGCCGAGAGGATCAACCAGGTCATCTTGGAGGCACCAGGTGTGTACGACTCTACCACCCATGACTTGCATCTTCAACTTAATTGAGCCTTCGATGTCTTTGCTGTATCAAAGTACAAATAATACAAGCACCAGGTTCTGTAATGTTGAAGTACAAATCGACATGTTTGAATTGTAGTGTACTTTTATTCAAATGGACGTGTGATGATTTTGTGTCTGTCCATAACTTTTGTGCATGTAAGCTCACATAACTCCAATTAGGTTGATGATATTGATATGTACATTACAAATTGCAGCACCCAAATCTTGAAAATAGATGTGCTATTTTTTCCATAACAGGATGCTTCCAATATGTCACATCTATGTTGTGGTGGCAACAGATTTTGGCTTCAGATTTCATGCTTCATAGGTCTTATATATGTGCCCGTAGCTTCCTTCCCCGTGTATGTTCTAATTCATGTCAGCCTTTTTTGTTCTGCCGAGGAGGTAGCCGGGAGCCGTGCCAACGCTGCAGAGGAGGTTGATGTTGCCGGTGGTTGGCTCCGGCGTCCCTTCTTCGCCAGGACGAAAGGACGATCGTCAGTCAATACGACATGCTGCATACATGTCGTACTTTTGCATCCTCAGTTTGTATATATTCTGTGGGGAGCCTTGTAATTCAGTGTGTTCAGTTTTGCTTCATTTCGATGCTTCATATTGCGCCCTCATGCTTCCTAAACTTCAAATATATTATGGACAGAATGGCTATCTTCATGATTCGAGTCTGAACGACCATGTAGAAATCTTTTGTTATTCCTACTTTTTAGTTGTGTTTCTTCAACAATTTGCTTCATATGTATGTATGTATGTGTGCTTCTACAATGTTTCAGGTTGCTTCATTTCCATGCTTCCTACTTTTAGTCAAATCCAACAACTCATGCTTCCTGAAGTTCTGCAAGGTCGACGGGAGCGGGAGTAAATGTTTTGCAGATCGTGAGCATGCCGTGGTGGTCGATGGTGGAACGACATGTGGAATGAGATTGACAATCTCAGTGGCTAGTGTTCTCGTCATCGGCTTGGAAGCAAACTAGCAAGATTCGCGCTTGGCTACCATGAGTTAAGAGTGTCGCCCCTCCATGGTGCCATCCTCGCTGCTCCCCACCCACTCTCGTGCCTCGACGACAGCATCACCTGATGACTTCTGGGTGAAATAATGGATTCCATCAAGGCTAGGTCGGACATGGTGGATGAAGCAGAGCAAAGTGAGATGGGGATGGAACCACAACTGCTATGAAATTGCTAGTAAACGAAAAAACTACAAGCATGACATGTGAAATCATATGCAAAAAATAAAGGAAGCACATCAATTGACAATGTTTGGAGAAAAAAATGCTATGGATTAGAAATCATGGTTTGTAATTTGTATTGTTGGAAGCATCAATTCCATATGATTGAAATAAATATGAAATAAAAATGAAGCATTGTTTGTGGTGCCTAGAAATAAGTTTTCTCCCAAGGGAAGCAAATATTGCCTCGCACGTCGAAAAATAATTCTTACATTGACGCAAATATAGTTGGAAGCAAATTTTCTAAGCAATGGAAATATTTTTTTGGCACATTGGATATATAACGAATTTATTACTATGTTGGATTTTCTTTTGGACAGAAGCACTAGCACAGGAAGCAAATTTTAGTAGCACCAGAAACAATTTTGTGTTCGGTGGAAGTTCGCGGAAAATAAGATGGTATAAAAAAGAGTGGAAGGGAAACAGACGTGACTTTTGCCTGGTGGGTTTTCCATAGCACGGTTCCTTGGGCCTTAATTTTTCCCTTGTACTTTCCTTGGCCCATTCTACTTACTAGAATACCTGGGCCGGGGCCCCTGCGCCCCGGGGACCCAGGGCGGGCGCCCCGTTTGCTCGGCCTATGGGTCGGCCCTGTAAGAGCGACGACATATTCACTAGATTTGTCTGTGTCCGTGTCAAGCACAATGTAAACAAGAGTCTCCTGCGTGAGATCAAAAGTAGAGAGCTAGGCGCTAGTTCTGGTCAGGAGGACCAGCAAACTCTTCTGAGGCCCTCTGCTCTCTCTGGCCAGGCGGGCCAGGGAAAGGAGGCGGGGGGCGGCTCTTCCATTGGTGCTAAGCACGGCCAGGAGGGCCATGTGCTTGAGCGCCGAGTGGTGACGTCTACTCCATCTCCGGCTCTAGTGCATGCTAACGGCAGCATGTTCGACGCGGCAATCCGGGGGAACCAGGGGCTCATCCTGCCGGTTGTTGCTTCTAATGTTGCTGCCGTTGGCGAAAAAAAATCTGCAGGACATGTTGTTGTTCAAGCCAGGCGTACTGGAGGCACTCTCAGGGGCAGTTGCGGCAAGGCTGGCTGACCAGAATACGGCCAATGATATGGGAGTATTTACTTTTGCTGCTGATAAAATTACCATGCAGGGTCAGAAAAAGAAGAAAGAGAGAAAGGATAGAAAGAAGGGAGGAAAGGAGAAGTCAGAGAATGATAGAACTCAAATCATAGGGAAAAAGAGGAGTAACCCTTTTGATGCCCCACAAACGGGTAGTGATTAAAAATTTTCTTTTGAGAGAGAGATGGATAGCTATGAACGTCTGTTGTATGGTGAGACGAGTGTTTCATCAAAGAGAGTTTGTATGGGTAGAGTTGAAACTAGGAGGGATGTGGATGGGATCATTATGCATGTAGTGAAGGAAAATGAGGAGGAGGAGGTTTACACACAGCAAAGGAAGGAGTCAATTGGAGAGGACGATGTTGTGGGCACTGAACCGCCAGGAGAAATGAGAGCAATTAGTTGGAACTGTCGTGGAATGTTGTCTTCCACGGCAGTTCGAGAGCTCCGGGAGCTCCAAGGTAGTAATTGTGCGGAGTTGATTTTTCTTTTCGAGTCGCATTTGAATAAAAGATAAAAGTAAAGCTGACAAGCTACGTTGTATCTTAGGTTTTAGTTCCATGTTTTTAGATGAGAGTGATGGCAAGTCTGGTGGTCTTGTACTTTTTTATCAAAAAGAGAATAAGGTCGAGTTGAACTATTTGTCTTCCCATTTTATTGATGTTGTATTTATGAATGATAATTCTGTAAATTGACGCTTTACGGGTTTCTATGGTTATCCGGCATGGAATGAGAAACATTTATCTTGGGCGGATCTTCGCCAACTGCATTCCCTTGCTGATTATCCTTGGGTAGTCATTGGAGATTTTAATGAAATTATCTACTCTAGCGAAAAAGAAGGTGGCAATGCTAGACCAAATGAAATGATGCAGGAATTCCATAAGTGTTTGAGTGATTGTAATCTGGAGGATATGGGTCTGTTGGTGATCCATTCACTTGGAGAAGGGGGGACATCCGTGAAAGGCTTGATCGAGTTGTATGTAATATAGAATGGGCAAACAAATTTCCGCATGCGGCGATTATTAATGGGGAGCATGTACACTCGGACCATCGTCCGTTAATTCTTGACACAGATTATTTTGATAGTAACTTGTTTAATCGTCGGAGTGGTCGTGTGAGACAATTTGAAGCAAAATGGCTGAAAGAAGATACTGTTGAGGAGATTGTGAAGACTGCTTGGGAAAAAGCAAAGTTGGCGGGTATTGGTCCCTCTCTCGCAGCACGGACTAGAGCGGTGCATGATGATTTACATTCTTGGGACCGAATTACTTTGAAAGGACAAAAGAGAAGAATAAATAAGTTAAAAAAAGAACTAGAGAGGCTGAAACGTGGTCCTATTAATGGTGAGTCCCGCTCAAGGCAAAAGGAAATTCTAGTACTCATCGAAAATCTTTTGGACCAAGAGAAAATTTTTTGGTTACAGAGAGGTCGAGCAAACTGGCTGTTACATGGGGACCATAATACTTCTTTTTTTTTCATAATGCTGCAACGGCCAGGAAAAAAGGAACAATATTAGAAGACTTCTGGATGATACTGGGGTTTGGAAAGAAGGAAATGATCTGAAGGAACATATTATGGGTTATTTCTCCAATCTTTTTACATCAGAGGTTTTATACCCAAATCAGGAAGTTTTGTCTCTTGTCCGGAGTAGAGTGACTACTGAGATGAATAGCGCTCTGCTCGCCCCTTGTACTGCGGATGATGTTCGTAAGGCTCTTTTTGATATTGGCGATTTAAAGGCTCCGGGGCCAGATGGTCTTCATGCTATTTTTTATAAAAGATTTTGGCCCATGCTAGGGGATGATTTGGTGGATGAGGTCTTGAAAGCAGTGAATACTTGTACAATTCCACCGGGTTGGAATGATACTGCGATTGTGTTGATTCCCTAGGTCAACTCACCTGAGAAGGTATCCCAATTTAGACCTATCAGTCTTTGCAATGTGGTATACAAAATTATCTCCAAAATGTTGTCGGCGCGTTTGAAGGTTTTACTACCTGATATTATCAGCCCAACCCAAAGTGCTTTTGTGCCTGGTAGATTGATTACAGACAATGTTTTAGTGGCTTATGAGAGCTTTCATACTATTAAAAATAAGAGGGTGGGAAAAGAGGGCTTATGCGCTATCAAGCTTGATATGCACAAAGCTTACGATCGAGTCGAATGGCCTTTTTTGAAGGGAATTATGTTGAAACTCGGTTTCCAGGAGAGATGGGTAAATCTTATTATGAAATGTGTCTCTACTGTTGAGTATAGGGTACGGATTAATGATGAAGAAACTGAAAGCTTCAAGCCTACTAGGGGCTTAAGACAAGGTGATCCATTATCTCCCTACCTTTTCTTATTATGCACGGAGGGCCTTACTGCTCTCTTGGCGCATGCGGAGGAGATTGGGGATATTTCAGGAGTCAAGGTTTGTAAAGAGGCCCCTACTATCACAAATCTCCTTTTTGCGGATGACTCATTAATCCTCATGAAAGCTAATAAACAAAATGCGGAGACACTTAAATCAATTTTGGACTTATATTGTGTTGCGTCTGGACAAATGGTGAGCGTTGAAAAATCTAGCATATTTTTTAGCCCAAATACGAGTGGGGACATTAGAGAACAAATTTGCTCAATTTTAAATATCATGATCGAAGCTCTCAATGATAAGTATCTGGGCCTGCCTGCGCATGTGGGGTTAGATAAGACTGATTGTTTCCAATATCTGATTGATCGCATTGTTATGAGAATTAGCGGATGGAAATAAAAAATCTTATCCACTGGAGGCAAGGAAGTTCTTCTCAAGTCTGTTGTTCAAGCTATCCCAACTTATGCTATGTCGGTCTTTAAAATTCCTAAAAAAATTTGTAAAGGAATAACTGACGAGATGTCGCATTTTTGGTGGGGTGATGACGACAACCAGAGAAGGATGCATTGGATGGCGTGGTGGAAAATGTGTGTCCCAAAAAGCCAAGGTGGAATGGGCTTTCGTGACATTCATTGTTTTAATTTGGCGATGTTGGCTAAACAAGCTTGGCGTCTCCTTGAGAATCCAGATTCCTTGTGTGCCACCATTTTGCGAGCTAAGTATTTTCCCGAGGGAGATTTATTGAACGCAAAGTTAAAAAAGGGATCATCCTTCACATGGCAAAGTATTATGGCGGGGGTTAATACCTTAAAACATGGCTATATTTGGCGTGTTGGAAATGGTCAGAAAATTGACATTCGGGAAGATGCTTGGATCCCTAACTGTGCTAACAGGAAAGTCATGACTCCAAAGGGACAACATTTGTTATCAAAAGTGTCTGATCTCATTGACCCCTCTTCAAACAGGTGGGATGAGGATCTCATTAGACAGACCTTGTGGCCTGTTGATTTACAACGGGTCCTTGCTATCCCTCTGCCTCAGTTTGATATGTTAGATTTTGTTGCCTGGAGTCATACTAAGAGTGGGATTTTTTCTGTTCGATCTGCATATTTTGTTGAGTGGGATTATCAACATGGAAGGAAACTTTGTCGTACTAATGGAATGGGTCGAACAAACTTTAGTCCAATTTGGTGTAAGATTTGGAAGTTATCTTGTCCGGCGAAGGTGAAAATTTTTATTTGGAGGACGCTGCATGGTACTCTTCCATGTCGTGTTACGCTTGCTAATAGACACATGAAAGTTTCACCTTTATGCCCTTGTTGTGCTTCTGGTTTAGAAGACACAAAGCATATGTTGTTTCAGTGTCAGAAGGCAAAAGAGGTCTGGAGAAGGCTTGGATTAGACGAGATCATTTCTCAAGCTTGTGAAGTTGATCGTGCTGGAGAGGCGGTTCTCGAGTTTTTTTTGCTCATGCCTGACCAAGATTTATCTATTATGGGGTTCCAGAATACTCGGGAGATGATTGCCATTACGTCTTGGTATTTATGGTGGGAAAGACGTAAATTAGTGCATAAGGAGATAATTCAAGATGCAAAACAGATTTCAATGGGTATACAAGCTCTTACGACTAATTATGTTGTTGCTTCCAGTCCAAGGGCTTCTATGAAAAGAGGGGGTTGGATTCGTCCCTCGGTGGGTTTTGTGAAACTTAATGTTGACGCTTCTTTTGATCATGATCTTCTTAATGGTACGGCGGGGGCTGTCCTGAGGAACGACAAAGGGAAGTTTATTGCAGGGGGTACTTGGAAAATTGATCATTGCATCGATGCTCTAACAGCGGAAGCTTGGGCTCTCAGATTCGGTCTTTCACTAGCGCAACGTGTGGGTTGCAATCTCCTAGTTATTAATTCTGATAATTTGGAGGTTATTGAAACGATGAATAATGGCGGACGGTCAGCAGGAGCGGCGGCGGCAATCTTTGATGATTGCTATTTTTTGGCGTGTGATTTTCCTACCTCTAGGTTTGAACATTGTAATAGGGAAGCCAATAAGGTTGCGCACGAGCTTGCTAGGTTGGCTAGATTTTCTTCTACCATTGATTGGTTTGAGGAGCCTATGTTTGAGATTGTACCATTCCTCACAAACGATGTATCTGTTATTTCTGTTGAATAAAGTCCATTTGTTTTTTCAAAAAAAAAGGCGAAGATGAACTTTTTGTATTAATTATGAGGACTTAAAAATTAGGAAACATGATGTATAGGAGTATAAAAGAATTGAATGAGAGCTTTGAGAAATTGTTGACTTGGTCAAAATCGGGCGAACCTATTTCAATTGAACACCTCAATTGATTGTGATGCCTTTTACCCCTAGAGAGCTTTTTTTTAATAAAAGAAGGGCTTCGCACCCTTCCGATTTTCATTAACGAAAACCATGATGTTCGGAGCTACAAGGAAAAAAGAAAAGAGCACGATGAACTGCTTCCAGCCCCAGTAAATTCCCGAGAGGGAAATATTTATAGAACTAGAGGCAAGACTAAGAAACCAAACCGTCTACTACATCAAACTTTGCTATTTAAGTTCATACATTCATCCAGGCTAAGGGCCTCAAATTCCAAAAGACAAAGACCATTGAAAGACAAGTAGACAGAAGCGAGCAAATCAGCCACCACACGGAAGAGCTTTGCTTTTTCATTCCAGCCGCGCCACATTGATTCTGCACCCTCGAGAGGCTGCATAAACCTCACTTGCTACCCGTTCTAGCAGTCTTGCCCCTAGCTCCAACACCTTTTTTTGTTGCTCCTTTATCTGCAAAATTGACCAATCTACCATCCAATGGCTCATCAGTTTAATTAAAGTCATAGGATCAGAGATATTTTTTTCAAAGATGATCCCATTCCTAGATTTCCATAAAGCCCAAAATACTGTAGCAATCCCAACTAACACCCTTTTCTTATCATTCGCCCTAAATGTGTCTAACCATTCCCCGAAACATTCTTGGACTGCTGATGGAGTTTTCCTCAGCCCAAATGAACATTTGATTCAACTCCACATCATAGAAGCAGCCGAACATGTGAAAAATAGATGATCAACTGGTTCATCTTTCCCACAAAACACACAGTTACTTTCTCCTTTCCACCCCCTCTTCAATAAGGAGTCTCTAGTAAGTATACTTTTTTTGTAGACTAACCAAAGAAAAACTTTAATCTTAGCTGGGACCTTGATCTTCCATAAAAAAAATTGTGGGAATCTAAGAGCAGAAGCTACCAACCTTCTGTAAAGAGATTTAACTGAGAATTTTCCATCAATCCCTAGGGAGCTTAGTTTTTTTTTGAGACAACCTAGGGAGCTTAGTTTTTTTTTGAGGGATGAAAAACTGCTTTATTCATCAAACTCCACCTGGAGTGGGATACAAGTTTGGTCGTGGGGAACACCAAACCATACATGGCGACCCGGACCTCTAGTAAGAGCAAACTTAGCTAAACGATGTGCTTCATAATTAGCAGCACGGGTTTCAAAACAAAAATTGCAAGATAAAGTAGCAGCTCGGGTGTTGATCTCACTAATGACAGCACCGTAGACACCTCTTGACCCCCTGTTGATATCAAGAACGACCTGACGACAGTCCGAGGCCACTATAAACTGACGGATGCCCAAGTCCTCCGCAAGAGACAATGCTTCCCGGCATGCGATAGCTTCTAGGGTTGGGGGATCGAAAATTCCTTCTACAACGAGAGCCGAGCTACCGATGTAATTTCCGCTTTCATCTCTGCATATTGCCGCAGCAGAGCCCCCTCTTCTGGCACGCACCCCTGCATCAACATGGATTTTGTGATGGCCCGCTGGTGGTTTCTTCTGTCTCGCAACGCCCGTCCTTGGGGCCCCGGCGTGCGTAGGCTTCACCTGCTCCGTGTTACTGATGATAGAGAGGTCCTGTAGATATCTCACAATAAAACAGTGGGTGGCTTGCGGGCTTTGGAAAATTGCTTCGTGGATAGCTTTCCTTCGGGCATGCCATATAGACCAGAGGGTTACCGCCATGATGATGAACTTATCATGGGACAACAGGCGCATAACTGTGAACAGCCAATTTTTTGCTCCCGGCTCCGTATCGGACGTTATTTTATGTGTGATCTCCTCGTCCGCAAGCGCCCAAACGCTGCGAGATGATGTACATTCCAATAGGGAGTGGCGCCATGAGTCCTGGACTCCACACAATCCACAGATGCTTGAGTCAGCCATGTGGCGGTGAGCATGTACGTCGTTCGTTGGAAGCGATTGTTTGGACAGTCTCCATAGAAACATGTGTATCTTGCCAGGGACAGCCGTTTTCCATAGAGATTTCCAAGCCCCCTCTTCTGTGCTGGTGTTCGAGGGACCAGCTTCTCCTTCTAACCAAGCCTCTCTTCTCTGTCTTGTCGATACCAGCATCCTGTAAGCTGATTTTATTGTGAAAGTTCCATGCTTCTCGTGCTGCCAAGACCAGAAATCAGGTAGATTTCGTGTGCAAAGGGGAATACCTAGTATAATTTATGCGTCCATATACAAGAATGTTGATTGAACAAGTTCCTTGTCCCACGAAGCCGTGGTGCCCACTATCAGCTCGGACACCCTCACGGGTGGGTTCTGTGACCGGCAGCCCAACGGCCTCGGAAATTCCTGCCTGGGTAGCCAATTGTGCTCCCAGATCAGCGTTGATTCCCCGTTGCCAATCCTTCTGACCAAGCCCTGCTTTAGAGTATCCCGTCCCTCAATCATCGCTCGCAACACTTGGCTCGGGTGCCCACCGAGTTTTGCTTCAAGTATATCCACAGTGGGGTAATAGATACTCTTGAGCACTCGTGCACACAACGTGTCTGGATGTTGTAGCATCCTCCATGCTTGCCGGGCTAGCATTGCTAGATTGAAAAGTTCAAAATCCTTGAATCCTAGACCACCCATCCCTTTGGGTTGAATCATGGTCTTCCAAGACACCCAGTGAGGTTTGCGTTTGCCATCCTTACTTCCCCACCAGAACTTTCTGATTAGCATATTTAGATGTTCACATAGTCCCCTTGGAAGCTTGAAGCATGACATGGAGAACACCGGGACCGCTTGTGCCACAGACTTAACAAGCACCTCCTTCCCTGCAGTGGACATTGTGCGTTCAATCCAACCCTGTACCTTGCTCCATAGTCGGTCTTTGAGGTATTTAAACGCCCCGTTCTTTGAGTTGCCAATGTCAGATGGCATTCCAAGGTATTTCTCATTGAGGGTCTCATTAGGGAGCTTAGTTATAATGCTGAATTAGTGTGTGCCGCGGTGACAAAAGAACGCCCAAATCCGAGCCCAATAAACAAGACGGTTCCAGTGCCTGAACGTTTTGGCCCAGCCCAACGAACCAACAGCTTTATGTACGTTTCAGTAATTGTAATCCGACTCCGAACATGCATGCATGTCCCAGTTCAACATGGTTACCAACTTAACTACTCCACGGGTACGTTCACGATCGAGCCTCGGTCGGTCATCACAACATATATACTTCGCCGTGATTGCTGATCATCAATTAGCAGGTCGAACTAGTTGTAATCCGATGGATCTATCGTTGAGCCCATCGGTCATGGCGTCTACATCGTCTACGTCCGAGCTGCCGGACGGGGTAGTCCTAGTCCCCGCTCCCGATCCGCTCGTCCACGTCGCCTTCAACCAGCACGGCACGCACTTCGTCGCGGCCACGGCCACCGGCTTCTACGTCTTCTCCTGCCACCCTCTCGAGCGCGTCATGCGCCGGCGCGGCTCCGACGGCTGCACGTTCCAGGTGACCTCCGCCCAGCTGCTCACGCGGTCTCAGCTGGCCGTCGCGACGCGGAGGCCCAGCGCCGTCAGCGGCGCCGTCGACGGCCACGTCATCGACTTCTGGAACGGCATGTGCAAGCCCAAGGACGCCAGGACCAACACCGTCAGGAGCCCGTGCGGCGCCGTCAGCGGGTTCCGCCTGCGGGGGGACCACATGCTCGTCGCCGGCGAGGGGACGGCCACGCTGTTCGACGGCGTGCACTGGGAGAAGGAGGTGACGACGGGGCCGAACCCGCTGGGGCTGTGCGCCATGGAGGAGCCGAATGGGCCCGCGACGCTCGTCTACGCCCTGCCGCTGCCGGAGGCGGGATCGGTGCAGGTCCGCCGGCGCGGCAGGGCCGGCAGCGTCAGCGTGCGTGCGCACGGCTCGGGCGTGGCGTGCCTCGCGCTGTCCCCCGACGGACGGCTGCTCGCCACCGCCGGTACCCGAGGCACGCTCCTGCGCATCTTCAGCACCGCCGACGGCACAAAGTTGCAAGAGGTAGGTCTAAAAGCTGTCTTCTTTCAATCCTGAACTATTGCATTTTCAATTTTGAGCTTCAAACACTGAATCAATATATTACTCCCTACGTTCGGAAATAGTTGTCATTGAAATGGATGTATCTAGATGTATTTTAGTTTTAGATACATTCATTTTGATAACAAGTAATTCGGAACGGAGGGAGTATGTCCTATTTGGAGAGGTTTTAATTTTGTGCTGGCTCAGACAATACGTACTTGGTATAACTTATAGTACATGTGACCAGCTTTGCATAGAAAAATAGAAAACTCCCCACAAAAAATACAGGATAGTATAAATTTGCAGATAAGTTTGGAAAATCTGAAGCTTTTAAAGAACTTGGAAAAGGTAATTTGAAAAGACAGATTCACTGCTCCATATATGATTTGCGATGTGCGGAAAATCCCAATAGTGTCCGAGCTATAGGGAGCTCGTTTTTCAAATTCATATTTTCCACAGCGCGAAAATTTCGATTTTATTTGTGGACACACTACCACATGTGTAAAATTTCACAGCATTATACTTCACACGTGGCGTACAAAAAAAAAAAGAGAAATAGGCATTTTTAAATAGGCATTTTATTTGTGGACACACTACCACATGTGTAAAATTTCACAGCATTATATGTTTTCATGGTTTTTTTCAGTTTATTTTTGAAACTTTTAAATATGCTTTTCGTTCTTACTAAGAAAAAATTTCAATAGTCAATCTAGAACCAATCTCGAAATTAGTAATATTAATTAGTACTAAAAAGGATTAATAATCAAACAAAAACCAGTATTTCCCTCATTTTCTAAAGAATGTGTTTTCTTTCCAAAGAAATAATTTTATGAATTTCGCTTAGAAGGCGAGTCAACCATTTTTTCTTATTGAATCCTATTATAATATAACTAAATAAGTGACGGACCTGACTAATCTGTTTTTATCTTAACATGCAAACGTGTCACCTTAATATGTCCCTATGCATGAGAAACTTCTTATTTTATTTCTCCCACACACAAAAAAAATCTTATTTTATTATGCTACTCATGTAGTACTTTTGTTCGATAAATATTTTAAGATATATGATCATTAAATCAAGTAAATCATTAACACACTTAGTGGAAACATAATGTTTGACATAATTGAAACATATTGCAACTTACCCGCAACACGGTCGGGTATCAACTAGATATATTTAGAACTGTAATACAATGAAATTTCGTCTAGTTCACATGTTGGTGTTCTTGACTCTTGTTGTAGCTGAGAAGAGGCACCGAAGGGGCAGACATCCACTGCATCGCCTTCTCCCACGACTCCAAATGGTTAGCGGTGTCCAGCGACAAGGCAACGGTGCACGTTTTCAGCATCAATGACTTCAACCTCACAAGCTCCACTCTCGAGGAAGACAATGCCAGCAATGACCTTCTGGCGGCACCACTAGTACTACCATCTTCTCCCGCACCCGCAACAACCAACCAGAGCTCATCACGCATGTCATTTTTGAAAGGTGGGTGGATATTCCTACATTTCAACTGATAAAATTAACGTCGCTCCCTACAATTTTTTACTCAATCAAAATCTTAACATAACACTTCACTCCTCATGGACACACAGGCTACCTGCCGATGTATTTCAGCTCGAAGTGGTCGTTTGCCCAGTTCCGGATCCCTAACGCCTGGACCAAGTGCTCCGTGGCATTCGACCGGAGACACCCCAACACCATTACCATTGTCTGCATGGACAAAAGGTGCGTTGAAGAAGCTAAAATCACTCTCTCAATGTTATATTGACACACATGTGCAACATATTGTCACACACACGCTCGCCCGAGCCTACCTCCCACTTCTTGATCCATTTTGTTTTAGAAGTTTCTGAGATGATAGCATAACGTTACATGCTGACAACGACTGTCATGGTGTGCGTGCAGGTTCTACCGCTGCGAGTTCGACCCGGTGAAAGGAGGCGACATGGCGCCGGGGGTGTACCACGAGAACTTCATGGACTTGTGAAGGAATTAGGGACGCAAGGCAGCAAGACATTTCTTTAGGTCCATTGGAAGTCAATATACTTTCAGGTTGATGATGTCTAGATTTTTCTACATAGACGTACCTCTATGGCGTTGTATGAATCATGACTTCTTTGACATTTTGATCATCTTCGTTCTTAATGAATAATGCATGCAACTCACCCGCATAATTCAAAGAGAAAAAATAATTATACGGCACCAAGGTGCAACACACAAGTCCTACGGCGTGGCGCTCATATGGAGCCCACCGCATCACAGTTCTCACCTTCTTCATGTGTCATTAGAGCATTTCTACCCCGCAAAAGAAAAACATCTCTAGCAGACACCTTAAAAACGCGCGGTCCGTCTAATTCCGGCTACTATACGGGTTTGGCCCGATTTTTGGGCCACACCAAACCCCGTATAGTCGGCCCAACCCGTAAAATTTACAGTGGCCCGGAAACCACCCCCACACCCCACCCCCGTGCAGTATATATCCGGGTCCGCGACCGCGATATGATTGGAAACCCTATCCCACCGCGTCGCAATTTCTCGCCGCCGGTGACCTAAATCTGTTGCCCCGCCCACCGATCCGCCATGATGTGGGGCGGAATGTGGAGCTCTGGCTGGCGCGGTGGCGACGACCCCGAGCGGAAGCACTGCGTCACCGCCGACACAATGTAGGAAGCGGTCCGCCCAGCGGTACACCAATTGTGGCCTTGAGTTGCCGTTGTCCCTCCTCCGCAGTGAGACGGAGGAGTACTATCGGCGGCAGGCTCGGCTACCGTACAACACGGGTAGCTCCTCCGATGCGTGCAGCTCGCGTACGCCGCTGCGGTCAAGAGGGAGGCGGAGGAGCTCACTCAGCTCCGCCGGTGAAGAGGGAGCACGAGGCGGAGCGGCTGCACGGTGGTGTCGTCGGGCCGGATTACTACCCCCCCCCCTCCCCCTCTGAGGCAGACGCCATCGAGGCGATGATTCTCACGCACAGTGCGCAGGAGGAGGAGGTGGTGGCGCAGCGCCGCCGCCGGGACGTGGAGGTCAACGATGTCCTGCTCGAGCAAGGCCTCACCAAGACGCGGGAGGTCGAGGAGAAGGAGGAGGTGTGGCACCGCGAAGCCGAAGCGCAGGACTCCAGGTACATCGACCTCACCTCCGACAACGACGAGGAGTGATCGCCACCGCCGCCGCACCCGCAGGCTCCGGTGAGCCCCATTTTGGCCAGTTTAGGGTAGGCTGACGCATAATATGTAATCGATGAACTATATGTATGTATGAATGGTCATCTCTACTGTTTCTTGTTCATTTCTCGCGCGAAACATTATTCCAAATTTTACAGCTTAATATAAGCTTTCAGCTCAGCCACAGCCAAATTCGCCCCTTATAAAAGGGCAAACGTGAACCGTAAACCCCTTATAAGGCCCTTATAAGGGGTTTGCTAGAGATGCTCTTAATGCGTCTGTTTTGCCGCCTTCTGTCTTTTCTCTTCCTTGTGTCGCTCATCAGTGCACTGCTGCCATTTTAATCTGGTAGCCAAGTTCAAGTTGGGGCGTCGACGTGCTCAGATAAAGCCTTCCCCTAAGGTTATCAGGGTGCACATTATATGTCTGTTACCTCGTGCAACCTTGTCGTCCTCAACATCGTCAAAATTTTGTCGCCGATGATCGTCGGGATCTCTCGTGTCATGATGTGCAGCTAGCTGCTAATTAGCAGCACCCCTAACGTCTACTCTCTCCATTTTAAAATATAAGACTTTTTGTAGGCTAGTTCCTACCAAAACGTCATATATTTTAGAACGGGGGCTCCACAATTCCAAAAAAACAATCATTCATGTCTTTCTAGGGCACATCTAAATGACTCAATCACACTATAAAGGAAAATAGAAAAGACAAGAAAATGTCTGCACGAATCTTCATGTAAAATCACTGTTATATGACTTTGATGTGCAATAATTAGGGCACGTCTAGATGTGCTTTAGTAAAACTGAATTTAATTTCGATATGGGGTGGATTTCGTGGACAGTTGTAGTCCGCTTACGTGTGCGCTCCAAGTTACAGAGTCCGGCTCCAACCATGCAAAGTTTTTTTTGCGGGGCGGGACCAAACATGCAAAGCTTGTCACGGTCGGTTCGACGTAGTTATGGTTACCCAATTCCGTACGAGCGGCTTAAATCACGGTCACGGACGCGTAGGGTACAATACGTCGTCGGCGCCGTGCTGATTCATCAAGTAGCTAGCTAGGTTTCGACTTCGATTGATCGACCATGGCGTCTTCGCCGTCGTCGTCCCCCGCGGCCACCGCCGAAGCCGACTCCCCGATCGTCCACCTCGCCTTCAGCAGCGGCGCGTCCCACTTCGTCGCGTCCACGGCCACCGGGTTCCACGTCTTCTCCTGCGACGAGAAGGTCGAGCGTGTCCACTACAAGTCCGACGCCGTCGCCTCGCCCGGCGTCGTCGTGACCTCCGCCGGGCTGTTAACGCGGTCGCGCGTGGCCGTTGTGACCCGGACGACAGGCGCCGTCAAGGGCGCAGCCGAGCACCACGCGATCTACTTCTGGGACGAGGAGAGCGGGGAGGCGAAGCAGATAGCCATCGGCCCGACCAGGACCCCCGACCTCGGCCCCGTGGGCGGGCTCCGCCTTCTCGGGGGCCACGTGCTCGTCGCCGGCCAGGAGATGGCGATGCTGGTCATCAGCGGCGACCTGAAGAGCCGGAAGCTGGTTCAGACGGGCCCCAACCCGCTTGGGCTGTGCGCCTGGCGGTTGACCAGGAGACGCGGCTCGTCTGCGCCCTGACGCGGCCGGAGAAGGGGGCGGTGCAGGTCCGCCGGACCGGCAAGCCCGGCAGCGTCGACGTGCACGCGCACGCGTCGAGCCTGTCGTGCATCGCGCTCTCCCGCGACGGCCGGCTGCTCGCCACAGCCGGATCAAAGGGCACGCTCGTGCGCATCTTCACCACCGACGACGGCGCCATGGTCCAAGAGGTATCCACGATGCTACTACTACCTCTCGTTACGCTGCTAGTATTTTACAGTTGTTTCTCCCCTTGAAAATCTACCTTTTCGGGGTACAAGATTTTCAATCAGTCAGTACATAAGAGTCGTTTTGCCTCTTGTCATGCTATTTACTGGACGAACAAAACATATTACATATGCTCCCTTCGTTCCAATTACTTGTCCTCAAATGAATGTGATGCTTCAATCTTGGTGTTCGGTCGTGTTCTTGAGTTGCTGCATACGTGCAGCTAAGGAGAGGCATCGACAGAGCAGACATCCACTGCATCGCCTTCTCGCCGGACTGCAGATGGCTGGCCGTTTCCAGCGACAAGGGAACGGTCCACGTTTTCGCCGTCGCCAGCGTCGACAAAGCAACCTCGACAACGGACGGCGATGCCCTCCCGGTGGCCCCGTCACGAGCAGCGGCGTCTCCTCCGGCACCGGCAGCAGCCAAGCAGGGATCATTACTGCCATCGTTCTTGAAAGGTGCAACACCTGTTTTCCTACAAGAACTGATGAGCCAATGTGGTTTTCTGTACCCGGCAAAACTGAAGTACTTCTGCTTGCAGGTTACTTGCCGAGCTACTTCAGCTCAGAGCGGTCTCTGGCGCAGGTCCGGCTCCGTGAGGGCGTCGAGTACGCGGTGGAGTTCTGCCGGCAGCACCCCAACACCATCCTCATCGCCGGCACGGACGGAAGGTGCGTGTGTGTCCCCTGCTTTCTTTTCTTCCTTGGCTTATTAGTAAAACTGAATGTTGGCATGATGCACTTGATCGCTGACGTTTTGTCGAACTCCGAATGGCTCGTGCGTGCAGCTTCTACCGGTGCGGTTTCGACCCTTTGAACGCCGGCGAGATGAAGCAGCTGGAGCACAGGAGATTCATGAAGATCAAGGAGTCTGAGGACAGCCATAGAGTCCAGTCGGAGGCTTAGACAGTTGACAATTAGACGATGTACAATGCAATGATTTAGAGAGGCGTTTGTAAAGGCAAATCGGTCTTCGCTTAATGACATGTGCTTGTTTCTATAGTTGATGATTGAGGCCCTTAAATAATCACTAGCAGGCGTAAGGCGTGGCGTTGAGCCCGTGCGTACATATGTGCTGTTTTTTATTTTAAAATAAAAGAAGGGGGGCTTGAGGCCGAGCTGGTTGCCAAGAGAACCGTTCCGACCGTTTGTTTATTGTCAGTCCTTTAGCAATAGTAGTTCTTGCATCAATGATCATCAATGATGCCTTGCCATTAATGGAAAGGGTAATAGTTAGCGACTGCATCTCCAGCTACTGTTAACAGTAGCTTTTAAATGTATGCAAACTCAATTAAAAAGAATGCTCGTCATTAAAATATTCAGGGAACTAAATGGATATTCTACCATGAGCCGCACATTGAATGTAAACCAATAAAAAGGTTATATATACCTTTACATGGATTTTTTTTTCAAGAATCAAAACCATAGCAATGACAGGGTTATCATAACGAATAAAAAAATAAAAGCATATGTGAATAATCAAGATCACTCCTTATCTGTCCGTAAAAAGGGAAATTTAAAACCAATTGATAGTGCAGTCGGAAAGATAATGAAAATACAGTTACGTTCTAATTGGTAATCAGATGTAGGAGTAGCTTTTAAATGTCAACTACTCCCTTCGTTCCTAAATATTTATCTTTCTAGAGATTTAAACAAGTGACTACATACAGAGCAAATTGAGTGAATCTACACTCTAAAATGTCAACTAGGCATTGTCGGACGTTCCCAGCACCGACGCGTCCGCTCGCCTTTACAATGGTTTTGTCCACCCTGAAGCTGTTTGTACCCAGGTACACTCCGCCACCCTGTCGACGACTTTCATGGCGGCCATCACGCCCGGCAGGTGTTCAATCAAATGTCATTGAGCTTATTTTCGGACACCATGTCATTTTTTCAGAGTAAGAATGATGGCGGGGTACTCAACCATGGAGAATGAGTTGTTGTGCGATGCGCGGTTGGCCGTATGCGCGAACTTCGTAGGCAGTAGCAGAAGGGGGGCCTTCTGGCAGCAAGTGCATGAATCATTTCAAGCACGAAAGCACATTGCTCACTACGACATGCACATCATCGAAGAACGCAATGTGAGATCGTTGGCGTATCGATGGTATGCCATCCAGACCTCCGGCAGCAAGTTTTGTGACGTGATTGCTCGGCTGGAGCCAAGGTTGCCATTGCACGTGGCAGAGGAGAAGATCATAAATTTTGCTTCTTCTTGCTCAACTTGTTGATTGAATCATTCATTCACTCGAGGTTGTTATACACATAGTGTAGCTTGTACGCGCTGCAATGATGTATCACATGAACAAGGGACAGCCATTTACGTACACACTGTTGCATCAACCTGAAGGGCCGGTATGTATGGGATGACATGATCCATTGAAAAACTTGTTGGACATCGTATTTGAGACATTGTTGTACTAGACTTATTTACATGCTATGTATGAATGATTTGTGCAATTTTTTTCTAAAGTTTGATGAATATTAACCGGTTTGTTTGAATTCCGCCCGCTAAGTCGAAACTCGGCATGAAATATATGCGGGCAGCGTCGGATGGCCGGCTTCGGCATCTATGTCCGCGGACTGGTGCCTTGTCCGCGGATGGATACCGGAGCAAGAGATGCCCTTATCTTTACCTAATATTAAAGGAAGGATTATTTCTCCAGTTTTTTCGTTTACGGTGGACCCAGAAAATTTTCGTACGCCGCAGGTGATTCTAACCCGGCAGCTCAGGCTAGAGCGCTCAGAATCCTAGCCACTAGACTAGAGAAGACTTGCTGGTTAATTAGCCGCGCGAATATTTAAAATGCGCACACAATCGCGCCAGATACTGAGATGATTTTTTTTTTGAAAAAGTGAAATATATTTTAGAACGCAATTTTTTGCAAAGTTATTAATAAAAAAATTAAACTCGATTTTTAAAAGAGCAATATTTCCCTTTTAGATATTTTTAAAAACCTGTGTATTTTTTTTAAAAAAAATAATTTCTTTGAACTAGGAGGTACTGTTGTGATTATTTTTGAATTTGCAAACATTTAAAAAACACAAATATTTTTGAATTTTCAATTTGAAAAGGTAAACATTTTTTTAAACATGTTTTCTTTAAAATTGGGAGGTACTGTAGCTAAATTGTTTTAATCTATACCTATTAATAAAACTTGGTGGGTTTTTTAAATGTGCCCACCTGATGCATGGTTTTAGTTCAATTTATTAAACTAGGGATATGGAAGGAATCTATTTGTCTGTCGTGTCTTCATGTACGACTACTCGGCCCAGTGACTCCCGTCAAAATGTATGAGAAGTCCAACTAAGGTTTCATGGTCTGTCTGACACAAACTACTCAATTTACATGATGACACGGACATATATAATGTGTCGTGCTTTACCCTATTATATTACCCAGATGATAAAGAAAAATTTTGGTCAACGCTCTTGATCTTCGCCAGACACAAAGGTGGCTCAACAATCCAGCTATTGGACCTAGCCAACCTAGGTTAGTGACAACTGGTAGCACGACCATCGGAAATGAGAATGACAAAGACGACAAGCGGAAACATGTGTCTTGTGTTATACTAAAATGAAGGATGTGGACCTTAGGATGAGGTATTAGTCATGTTTATTATGTTATTGGTCATGAGGGTGAGGTCTTTAGCCATGCTCGGTGGGTAATGGCCTGTGAGGGTTGTTTTCTCCCGTTGCAACGTACGGACATGTACTATATTTTTATTTTTACCAAATATTAAAGGGAGGATTATTTCTCCACTTTTTTTAGTTTGTGGTGGGGCCCAGTTTTTTATTTTTTGTCCGTCATGGGGCTAATGTTTTTCGTAGCAAAAAAATTCCTCTCGCCCGAGTTTGCTTTTCGTCCGGTGGAAAATAAAACAGAAAATAGATCCCACGACCAGCGGCTGGTACACCGGCTCTCCTAGCCAGTACGATAGGCCAACTTTAGTGCAATGTTTATAGTGCGGCTCTTAAAGAAACGAATCGCAGTGACAAAACATACAAAGAACTAGCAAAATGTGGTGCGTGATTGCGAGCAACGACATGTTCTCCCGTGAGTTAGAAACATCCATGGCCACTGTAGTTCTTCGACTTTTTGTCTAAAAATTGCAGCGAAAGGTTTAAACTTTTTTGAGCGTTCATACATTTTTTGAAAAGAAGTGAATTTTTTTGGAATACTAAAATATTTTTAAATTTGTGGAAAGAGTTTGAAATAGGATTCTTTTTTAGAAAAAATAACTAATTTTGAAAAATGCAAACTTTTTTTAAGATTCTGAACATTTGTCGAAAAAAATAAAAAAGAAACCTTGAGTGATTAAATTGGCCTAGCTCGTACTTCTTTCTATTTACCTCCATCCACTATTATTAAGCCAAGTTCAATGAGTATGTCAGTTTATTTTTGGGCCGTTCGTTTGAAAGTGCTTGATTTAATCTCTCCAGCAGATCTTTATAGAGCACCAGCCAATGCATGTGATGGGTTTTTTTCCCTCCAATTGGTGCATTGTATGCAGGCCCAATTATCCTATGTGGTGGTCAAAATATAATATTTACATGGAAACTGCTTCTACACGCAGTCACTAACTATAGTTAGAGGCATTTAATCTTCACGCGAGGTTGTCTCTTGATCGCAGAGTTTTGACTCTCGAGCCCTTTAAATCCAAATGAGACGGTTTGTTTACTTATCAAATTAAATAACCGCTTCTTATTTTCTTACACTAAATTTCATCAGGTTATATGCATTTGCAAGTTGTATGAAAAATCAATAAAGCGCTCCAGGAATCGATAGAGGGTGAGGAGTGGGTCAAGATTATCCTTGGAGAAACGAACACACAATTGTTTTGTTACAGATGAGCGGGAAGAATTTAAATCACATTTCTCAAAAATAAGAAATTAACTCCCAATACTCTGGATGCTTTGTACGCTGGATTGTCGGTGAACATGAATAGACGGTATATTATGAGACTATGGGATTATGATATAACTTAATATATAATTGCAATCCGACATTGTTTAACTTGGTTGTGTTGTAGATTCATCCACTGCACATTCACAACCTAGATTTAGGGTTAATACATATGATTATAAGTTCAAATATAGTGGGGTGTGCCCTTAGGGCAATTGAGTGTGTCCGTTAAAACTACTTAATGAGTTGATATGTTGTGCTTGCACATCATACATTGTTCTCTAAATTTAAGTACATATAATATTTCTCTTCCGTTGCAATGCACGGGCATATGTGCTAGTGGTTACCAAATTCCGTACGAGCGACTTAAATCACGGTCACGGACGCGTCGATCGAGCCATCGACCGGAGCTAAGGGTGCGCAGCGTACGTACGTCGTCGCCGCCGCGCTGATTCATCAAGTAGCTAGCTAGGTTTCGACTTCGATTGATCGACGATGGCGTCTACGTCGTCCTCCCCCGCGGGTCCCGCCGAAGCCGACTCCCCGATCGTCCACGTCGCCTTCAGCAGCAGCGCCGCCCACTTCGTCGCGTGCACGGCCACCGGGGTCCACGTCTTCTCCTGCGACGAGTCGGTCGAGCGCGTCCGCTACAAGTCCATCGCCGACGTCTCGGACGGCGCCGAGGTGACCTCCGCCGAGATGCTCACGTGGTCGCGCCTGGCCGTCGTGACACGGAAGACGGGCGGCGCCGAGCACGAGGCGATCTATTTCTTTGATGAGAAGAGCAAGAGGACGATACGCATCGAAACTACTACACACACGATACTTTCAGTGAACGACATGAGGACGATTGCTAATCCAACCGCTGTAAATGTTTTGTCTTGGACTTTGATGGTGGGATATGTTATATCGTCTGCATGTCGTCCAGCCAGTGTCGTGCATGTAGCACTGCTCGATACGCATCAGCTCGACCAGGACCCCCGGCCTCGGTGTTGTGGGCGGGGTCCGCCTCCTCGGGGACCACGTGATCATCGCCGGCCAAGAGATGGCGATGCTGGTCGTCAGGGGCGACATCAAGAACTCGGAGCTGGTCGCGACGGGACCGAACCCGCTGGGGCTGTGCGCGCTGGCGGTCGACCGCCCGGCGGCGGCGTTCGTGTACGCCCTGCCGCGGCCGGAGAAGGGCGCGGTGCAGGTCCGCCGGGGCGGCCATCCCGGCAGCGTCGACGTGCGCGCGCACGCATCGAGCCTGTCGTGCATCGCGCTCTCCCGCGACGGCCGGCTGCTCGCCACGGCCGGCTCCAAGGGCACGCTCGTGCGCATCTTCGGCACCGACGACGGCGCCAAGCTCCAAGAGGCATCCACCGTTCCTACTTGTCGCTACAATTCTTATTTGAGTGTACATCCTCATGTTCGACCGTGTTCTTGGCTCACTACTTGTTGCTTGCAGCTAAGAAGAGGCATCGACAGAGCAGACATCCACTGCATCACCTTCTCGCCGGACTCCAGATGGCTGGCCGTCTCCAGCGGCAAGGGGACGGTGCACGTGTTCCCCATCGACAAGGCGACCTCGACAACAACGGCGTCTTCCCCTGCACCGGCAACAGCCAAGCAGGGATCATCTCTGCCGTCATTCTTGAAAGGTGCAACACTGATTTCTCCCACAATACCAGAACTTCAACTTCAAATAGTCTCGATCGACTCTCAAAAGCTAAAGCAAGTGTTCCCTGCGTGCATCCTGTGCAGGCTACTTGCCGAGCTACTTCAGCTCAGAGTGGTCGCTGGCTCAGGCCCGGCTACGCGAAGGCGTCGAGTACACGGTGGAGTTCTGGCGGCAAGACCCCAACGTCATCCTCATCGCCGGCACGGACGGAAGGTGCGCGCGTGCCCCCGGCTTACTTTCATTTTTTTGCTTATTAGAACTGATAAATGTTGGCATGGCGCACTCGATCGCTGGTCTTTTTTATCGCTCCGAATGGTTTGTGCGTGCAGCTTCTACCGGTGCCGTTTCGACCCCACGAACGCGGGCGAGATGAAGCAGCTGGACTGCAAGAGATTCATGAAGATCAAAGGAGAGTGAGGGCAGCTGGAAGCCTAGCTGCTGCTTCTTGTTGATCCGAGCTGAACCAGTGGACGCAATCTTCTTGTTGATTTCTTTTGGCTACCAATAACTTGATTGCAATTTTTTGATGGTAGCTTATCAAGCTGACCCTGTTTGCGGTAGTTTGTATCTAGGTGAACCGCGTGATTTGTGTTTCTGAGTGTGGTTTTTTGTAGCTCATGTAAATCTGAGAATACCGGGCGGCTTGATTGCCTGCCTCGGCGCACCCCTGTCATATATATAGCATACAAGTTTACAATTACAAAAGGAGTCCCAAACAGGGAAACTATCTATATGGAGGCTGCCGGACTTGTACGCCAAGTCGGCCTGAAGCCGTAGCTATATTGGTCTCCAACACGCCCCCGCAGTCTGAACCGGGAACGGGAGTGACCTGAAGACTGGACCGAAAATCACGAAAAAGAGCTGTTGGTAAACCCTTGGTGAAGATGTCCGCAAATTGCAGGGCTGACGGAACATGAAGAACACGAACTGCGCCGAGAGCGACCTTCTCCCGAACGAAATGAATGTCTAACTCGATATGTTTCGTGCGTCGATGTTGTACCGGGTTTGCTGACAAGTAGACCGCACTGACATTGTCACAATATACAACAGTAGCAGTCGAGATGGGCCTGTTAAGTTCCTGTAATAACTGACGAACCCAGCAAGACTCTGCAACGGCCGCAGCAACGGCTCGGTATTCGGCCTCTGCGCTAGATCGAGAAACTGTCGTCTGTCGTCTAGAGGACCAGGAGACGAGATTATCGCCAAGGTACATGCAAAATCCGGAGGTGGAGCGACGTGTATCTGGACATCCAGCCCAATCGGCATCTGAGTAGGCTGTAAGAGAATGTGTAGAAGTGCGGTGTAGAGAGAGACCATGATCAAGGGTGCCATTGAGATAGCGAAGGATGCGTTTAATGAGAGTGAAGTGAGGTTTGCGAGGGTCATGCATATGGAGACAGACTTGCTGAACAGCATAAGCAATGTCAGGACGAGTGAGAGTGGCATATTGGAGGGCACCAGCGAGGCTACGATAGAGAGAGGGATCCGAAACCGGAGGTCCGGTAGAGGATGGTAGTTTGGCGTTAGTATCAATAGGGGTGGTAACGGGGTGACAATCGCGCATGCCAGCACGAGATAAGATGTCAAGAATATATTGTCGTTGAGAAAGATGGAGACCAGAAGCCGAACGAGTGACAGAGATACCGAGAAAGTGATGAAGAGGACCGAGATCCTTCATGGCAAACTCACGAGCCATGGAATTAGTGATGGTGGTAAGGAAAGATAAGGAGGATGCAGTGAGAATAATATCATCTACGTAGAGAAGAAGATAAGCTGTGGAAGAACCTTGATGAAAGATGAAGAGAGAAGCATCGGATTTAGATTCAGTGAACCCAAGAGAACGAGCAAAGGATGCAAAGCGGTGGAACCAGGCACGAGGAGCTTGTTTGAGCCCATATAAGGATTTGAGGAGACGACAAACGTGAGTAGGATGACGAGGATCAATGAAACCAGATGGTTGCTGGCTGTAGACTACCTCATTAAGATGACCATGAAGGAAGGCATTTTTGACATCAAGTTGGTGGATAGGCCAAGATTGTGAGATGGCTAGGGAAAGAACGATACGAATGGTGGCTGGCTTAACGACAGGGCTAAATGTTTCATCAAAATCGACCCCCGGTTGTTGAGAGAAGCCACGAACAACCCATCGAGCTTTGTGACGTGAGAGAGAGCCATCGGCATTGTATTTATGACGGAAGATCCACTTGCCACTCACAATATTTGCGCCAGATGGTGGAGGAACCAAGACCCATGTTTTATTGAGTGTAAGGGCATCAAACTCCTCCTGCATGGCTTGGCGCCAATTGGGGTCGCGAAGGGCTATGAGATAGTTATGAGGAAGAGGGGAAGAGGCCATAGCGGAAAGGTTTAAACGATCAATAGGTGGTGGAAGGCGACCGGTAGTGGCGCGTGTGCGGTGAAGAGGGGCTGGAGGTGGCGGTGGTGGAGCTGGTGGGGAAGTTGTTGCAGGAGGAGTAGCTGGCGTGGCGGGAGGGGTGGCCGCCGTGGGTGTGGTAGGAGGCGTGGAGGAGGGAGGAGGGTCCGGCGTTGGTGAGGGAGGGCTAGGGGGTGTATACATAACGGTTGCAGGTGGAGAAGATTGGGGCATAATGGGTGGGTCAATGGGTGGATCAAAAATTTCAGTGCAACTGGGTGGAGAAGGGGATGGTGCCGGTTCATATGGAAAAGTGGACTCGTCAAAAACGACATGGCGAGAAATAATAATACGACGAGTGGTGAGATCAAGACAACGATAACCTTTATGTCGAGAGGGATAGCCAAGGAAGACACATTTCGTGGAACGTGGAGAAAGTTTGTGAGCGGATGTAGAGGTAGTATTGGGGTAACAAAGGCAACCAAAGACACGGAGGCTGTTGTATGGTGGTGTAGTGCCTAAGAGTAAAGTGTATGGAGTGAGAAAATTGGTAGACGAAGTGGGACGAATATTGATGAAGGTGGCAGTGTGAAGAGCTTCGGCCCAAAAGGGTGGGGGGAGAGAGGCTTGAATGAGAAGTGTGCGGATGACATTATTGGTAGTGCGAATTGCTCGTTCGGCCTTGCCGTTTTGTTGAGAGGTATAGGGACAAGAAAAACGAAACGTTATACCGTGAGAAGCACAGAAAGAGTCTAACTTTGTATTGTCGAATTCACGACCATTGTCACTTTGGATGGCAACAATGGGTAGGTCAAACTGGGTGCGGGCATAGGCATGAAAAGTAAGAAACGTGGCATAGACATCTGATTTTTTACGAAGAGGAAACGTCCAAAAATAATGAGTATAATCATCAACTATCATGAGATAATATAGATAACCAGAAGTACTGGGTACAGGAGATGTCCAAAGATCACAATGTAGTAAAGCAAAAGGTTTAATAGTATGTGAAGTAGAAGGATAAAAGGGCAATCTAACATGACGTCCAAGTTGACAAGCATGACATATAGATGGTGTAACTCTAGAAGACGGAATATTCTGATGGTGGTGGAGACGCTTCATGGTGTGATGACCGGGATGACCCAAACGACGATGCCAGATGTCGACGGAGACGGTGATAATGTGGGCTTCGGTTGGTGGAGGTGGGGAGACAGAGTAGAGTGTTCCGGTGCTATTGCATCGAAGAATCTCGATCCGAGTAGGAAGCGCCTTCACAGAAAAACCCCAAGGGTCAAACTCGATAGAGACAAAATTATCAGTAGTAAGTTTACGAAGGGAAAGAAGATTTTTGATTATGTGAGGAACAACGAGGACATGATTTAAAAAGAGAGGTTTAGACAGAGAGGGTAGTGTGTGAGAACCAATATGAGAAATAGGTAGGGAAGCACCATTACCAATGGTGATTGTGTGAGCATTAGAAGGGGTGAAAGTGGAGAGTATACCAGGGTCAGATGCCATGTGGGAAGATGCTCCGGAGTCCATGTACCACTCCTGGTTGCCAGGAAGTTGCATGTTGTTGAGCGCGGTGATGAGAGCCGGGTCGATCTGCTGAGTGAAGTTGTTGTAGGGTGTCGAATGGTTGCTCGTGGTGTAGCCGGATGGTGCTGCTGCATGACCGTGACCGTAGGCCGTATAGGCTTGAGGCGAGGGCACAGTGGGTCGAGGACCGAGGACCCCCGGAGCAGAAGGGCGCCAGGGGCGAGGCGACCAGGCCGGCGGAGATGCTTGGGAGTGTTGATGCGAGGGCGTCGTCTGCTGTTGGAGATGAAGACGAGTAGGCTGGCCTGTCCAAGGGTTGTACATCCAGGGGGTGTCTCGGCGACCACGGCCGCCGCCGCGGCCGCGACCACGGCTGCTGCTGTTGCTTCCCCCGCGTCCAGCGGAGAAGGACGGGGTGCCGCGGCGATCAGTGGTAAAGGTGCGGCCATCATTGGGAGGTGGAGCGCGTTCGCCACCGGCGCTGGGAAGGATGCTGTTGACGCTGGCCCATAAGGCGGTGGAAGCAGAGTTCTTAGCGTCAGTTTTCTTCTGGGCTTCTTCAAGAACGAGGGCGGAGCGAGTCTGAAGAAAGGACGGGAACGGCACTTGGAATGGCAGGAACGAGCGTAGGTGGGAGTACTGCTCGTTGAGCCCACGGAGCAAGGTAAGCACGAGGGTTTCGTCGGTGACCGACTGACCAACATCATCAAGAGCATCTGAGAGAGACTTGAGCTTTGCACAGTAGTCGGAGATCGTCATGTCTCCTTGAGCAGTATTGCGGAACTCGGCGTCAAGGGCGAGAGCACGGCTCTTTTTGTTGTCGCGGAAGAGGTTGGCGATGGCATCCCAAATTTGCTTCGCCGTGGAGCCGGGCTTCATGATGATGCCAAAGAGCTCGAGAGAGATCGAGCCATAGATCCAAGAGAGGACGGTGAAGTCATCACGGCCCCAATCAGAAGTGGAAGAGATGTCCGATGGGGTGCTGTCGGAGAGAACATGAGCCGAGAGACCATAGCGGCCGAGAGCAACAAGGAAGAGCTCGCGCCACTTGGCATAGTTGGAGTCCTGGAGGTCGAGCGTGATGGGGACAAACGTCTTGATGGAAGCAGCATAAGTGGAGGCAGCCGGAGGAAGAACGGCGGCCTTCCCCCGTTCTTCAGATTGGCGTCGGAGTTCTTCCTCGCGAGCCTGGAGGAGAGACTCGCGGTTCTTGAGTTCTGCCTCAAGTTTCTTGAGATCGTCAGCAGTGGCCATGGCGAGGGGAAGGGGGCTGAGATGGTGGAGCACTGCGACGGCAGGGTCTGGCGGCGAAAGAAGTCAGCGGTAGCAGCAGCTAGGGCAAAAGAAGATGCGGCAGCGAGAGTTTCAGAGGGAGAGGATCGGACTGTCTGATACCATGTAAATCTGAGAATACCGGGCGGCTTGATTGCCTGCCTCGGCGCACCCCTGTCATATATATAGCATACAAGTTTACAATTACAAAAGGAGTCCCAAACAGGGAAACTATCTATACGGAGGCTGCTGGACTTGTACGCCAAGTCGGCCTGAAGCCGTAGCTATATTGGTCTCCAACAGCTCAGGCTACACGGTACCCCTTATCTTTGCCATCCATTTATGCACCAAGATCCGTGCAGACACATTTGTTTTTTTTTGTTTCTCTCAAACGACACAACATATGAACTTTAACTTTTGCAGAACAACAATACATTCTAACTACAATCTAGGAAAAAAACTTCCAGATTTTTTCATGCATTTTAAATACTTGAAATAATATTTTTATTCAAAGAAAATCTCATTTTGTATATTTATATCAGACCAAAAAATCTGAAAGTTTTTTCACACATTGATGTTCTAATGTTTGTTCGATCTGCAAAGTTTGAAGTTCATATGTTGTTTCGTTTTCGAGAAACAAAAAAGAGAAATCTTGTTGTTGTTAGTTAGTTGGAGAGTACGGATCTCAAAGCAAGGTTGGAGGGTTGAGGATAAGAGGTTCCATGTAGCCTGAGCTACAAAGAAACTTTGTGTTTCTTTAATAGAAAATTGGGAGGCCCTTCTTATGTTAAAAGAAAAGCTTAGCAAGTTGATCGCTTGGTCTTTTGTTTTCAATTTTACAACAGTATTATTGATTCACTAGCTAATTAATTGGCCGTGCGGTGCAAAGGGGCATACATATTGTAATGATCCTTGTTCTTTTTTAAAGAAAAAGATCTAGTGATTCTTTCGTCTAACGCTCGATGATACTTTTCATATATAGGGCGTGTTTTGAAGTCCTTCAAGCTTCCCAAACTCCACATATTCAGCTTTCCAACATCGCTTCTCACTCCATGCAGCGATTCTCAACCCATTCGGGTCCGTTCGTAGCTTTTCCTAGAGTTGCAGACCTGTTGGGCGCTAGTTTGGGCCCACTAGAGGCAGCCCACTTCGGGCCAGCCTGTACAAAGGCCAAATTGTGGCTGCCATGGCTAGATCTCCATCGTGGGATGAGGCGAGCTGGAAGAACGACGAGGCGAGGAGGCGAGCTGCCGGAAGGAAGGCTTGATGGCCAGCGAAGGTGGTGGAGCAGGGGTGGCGGTGGCGTGACGACCTGGAGGGACGCCGGTGTCGGGATGCAGCGGGAATCCACCTCCTTGAGACGGAACCAGCGGGAACGGGGGTTGAAACAACTTGATCTACCGCCAGATAGGAGCGGTGGTCACGGCGGCGGCTAGGATTGGCTCTAGGGAAGAGGAACAGAGTGATGTCTCTGCTCTCGTACCAATTCAATTTTTGGGGGGGGGGGGGGGGGGTGTTGAATCGGTATGTTTGGCGGTGGCAGTTGGATGTAAAAGGGGCAAACTCCAGCTTTATGTTTTGGTGGAGCTGGGCCGAGCTTGCTTCTTGTTTTATTTCATAGCTCCGGCTTATCTTATAGAATCTAGCTTCACGAGTCTCAGGGGTTCGGGGCAGCTTCTCATGAGAAGTTTTGGGAGTTGAGAGGTGGAGCTTTGCCGAACATGCCCTTAACATGATCCTTCCGTCAAAGAATGATACTCTCTATAATGAACACGAATGAAACTAACAAACGTACGAAACCAGATCAAACCAATATGCATCCTCATCATCATAAACTCTCCTTTAATAGTAAAATTTATTTATTTATGAAGTCGTCCGGGCTATTAGAAGAAAATAATAATATCATACATGCACCAAACACAAAAGAAGGCCAAGAACATTGGGCACTGGTGTTACGAGTTTCTAAAAAGCCCAGTAAATAGCATCGTGCGTGCATGCACCAAACGCCAAGAAGGCCGAGAACATAGGGTGTGCATATGCTACGTCTCGACGTGTCGCCTAAAGGGGCACAACCGGCTGGCGGCGTAGTATAAGGGTTTAGGCTGTATGCCGCTATGTTCAAGTAAAAAAAATTGAAACTCATACAATTTCGTTGATTTTGAGGGAACCTTGTTTAATTTCGGTTTTTAGTTTCTTCTTCCTTTTTCTTTTTCTTATTTCCTTTTTTCCTTTCTTTTTCATTTACTTTCCCATTCTTTTTCATTTACTTTTCAATTTCTTTTCTCTTGGTTTTCTTTTCCACTTATTTTATTTTTATTTCTTTTTTTATGTGTTCCAATTTATTTTGTAAAAATACATAATTCTCTAATATATTTGCTTATAAACACATGAATACTTTGTTAGAAGGTTTGAATAGCCAGAAAGTACATGAATATTTTTGGAAAAGGCACAAACATTTTTTTAAACATTTATCATGTATCAACGAAATATTCAGCGCATATTAAATAAATCATCGTGTTTTTAAAAGGGGTGCATTGTGCATTAAGAAAAATTCTTTTATACTTTCTTTTTGTGGGACAAATACTTGTATTACTCAATCACAATGTCTTTACAGTCTTCATTGACAATCTCCAAAACATCCTCAGGACCGGGCCCTAACCACGTCATAGTCCGCCCATCTACTCTAGCAAATCTAGCTAAACTATCATTCGAACTAGCGTATTTGTGGTTCTATACTCGATGTATTTCTGAAAAATACTTCTATACTCAAAGTTTTACCATGTTTTGAAACAAAAAAAATCATGTATTAAAAATATATCTGTACTTCGAAATAGTGTATTTCCATACCGTGCAAGTTGTGATTCTAACATATCGTAATATATATCTCCCAACGGAGAACACATTCGCTTTTTTAACACAGTACAGACGCAAGCGCTCATATGACACAAATTTTGCCTCTCGAACTAGTTAGACTATGGATTAATCCCTCAAATTCACAATACAAGCCTTTGTATAGCAGCAAGAAAGGGGATTGGAAGGAACAGCCGGATGTGGGAGGAGAAACACGCCACAGGCGCCCGGGCGGGGTTCACTTCTTTCGTGCCCCTCACACACACACCAACCACACACTATGTAGGGGCAGGCACGCTCGCTGTCTCACTGGCTCCAGTCTGGCCCGACGTAGCGCTGGTTGGGCTGCTTGCTGCGCTGCGGCCTGGTGGGCTTCGCTTGGGCCGGCTCACTCTGATTGCTTGGTGTAGTTCCCGTGACATTTCCCCTTCCTTTACGCTTGGCTTGACCCCAAGCCAGCGCTCGGGGAAAACAAGAGTGCAGCGGAATCTTGTCCTCCCGGGTTGCCAAGGATGCAGGGAAACCCGACCATTGCACCAGAACTTGCTTCACTTGCCGAGCTCCACGTTGGACGCGACGTTTCTGGAGTACAACTTCAGGTACTTGTAGTGGAAGAAGATCCTCATCGAGTACTGGAAGCTCTAGCATAGCACTCGTGGCCGGAGGAAGGCCGACACACAGCTGCGAGACATGGATGACAGGATGGATCCTGGAATGCTCTGGGAGTGCAAGCTTGTACGCCACTTCGCCCACACGTTGCAGCACCTGAAACGGTCCAAAGAATCGAATGGCAAGCTTGTGGTTAGCACGCGCTGCTACAGACGATTGTGCGTATGGTTGCAGCTTGAGGAACACTCAATCTCCCACGGCGAACACTCGGTCTGACCGTTTGCAGTATGCCTTCACTTTCATATCCTGCCGGGCTCTATTAAGGTGTTGACGCAGCAGAGCCACCATGGTGGCACGTTCTTCAGTCCACTGAGCCAGATCAGTGACCGCGGCATCAGCCACATTAGAGATGCCGAAGAAGCGAGGTTTGTGGCCATAGAGCACTTCGAAAGGGGTGGACTTGAGAGTGGAGTGGTAGGAAGTGTTGTACCAGAATTCCGTGAGGGAGAGCCAATCCATCCATTTGCTGGGGCAGTTTGGACAAAACAGCGGAGATAGATTTCCATGCACTGGTTGACACGCTCCGTTGTGCCGTCAGTCTGCGGGTGCCGAGCAGATGAGATGTTGAGGGTTGTGTGTGTCAGCTTGCACAATTCTTTCCAGACCCGCCTGGTGAAGACTCTGTCACGGTCGGAAACCATGGCGTTTGGAGGTCCGTGCAGTTTGAAGACAAAATCCATATATGCTTTCGCCACTTGGTGTGCGGTGAATGGATGGCGGAGAGGAATAAAGTGAGCATACCGGTTGATCTTGTCTACCACCACCAGGATATAGTTGAAGCCACGGGAGGTTGGTAACCCTTCCACAAAGTCGAGAGTGACCACTTGCCAGGCTTGCGTGGGCACCTCCAGCGGCTGCAGCAGCCCAGGGTACTTTACATGTTCCGGCTTAGCTTATTTGCATACAGCACAGAGCGCCACGAAGTTCTTGATAGTTTGCTTGAGTTGTGGCCACGCGAAGAGGCGAATGATGCGGCTGTAAGTAACCTGAATGCCCGAGTGCCCCCCAATGGCGCTGGAGTGCATCTCACTGAGGAGTTGATTTTGCACTTGTTTGTTGCTACCAATCGAGATGCGCCCTTTGTAGCGAATGATCCCATCTTGGACAGCGAATGGCGGCTCGATAGGAGCTCGCGCTACAGCTGCTGCTAGCAGCCTGGTGCGCTGTGGATCCACGGAGTAGCCTTTCTTAACTTCTTCTAGCCAGGAAGGGACACAAACTGAAACTGCGTGGAGCTGGTCCAGTAGTTCTGGACGACGAGACAAGGCATCAGCCGCCAAGTTAGTCGCGCCTTTCCTGTACTCGATGGTGTAGTGTAGGCCGAGTAGTTTAGTCAGTACTTTTTGCTGCCAGGGGGTGGTCAGGCGCTGCTTGTCCAGACACGCGTAGCTGCGGTGGTCCGTGCGGATGACAAAGGAGGAAGTGAGGAGGTACGGGCGCCATCGGTCCATGGCCAGGAGGATGGCGAGGCACTCCTTTTCGTATGTAGAAAGCGCCTGGAGCTTTGGTCCCAAGGATTTGCTCATGAAGGCAATGGGGGTGGTGACCTTGCATTAGGACTGTGCCAACTCCATGCTCTGAGGCATCCGTCTCCAAGACGAATGGCTTGGTGAAGTCCGGCAAGGCAAAGCACTAGAGCCAAGATCAGGGCTCGTTTGAGCTCTTGAAAAGCCTCCTCATGTAAGGGTGTCCAAGAATAAACCACACCTTTCTTAAGCAGATCAGTCAGAGGACGGCTGATCATGCTTGGCACACAAATTTACGGCAGTAGCCGGCTAGACCCAAGAACTGCCGCAATTCCTTGACTGAGATAGGTTGTGGCCAATCCTTCACCTTGTCCATAGTGGACGGATCTGTGCTGACACCTTCGGAACTGATAACATGGCCAAGGTACTTGAGTTGCGGCTGCGCGAAGACGCACTTGCTGAGCTTGACTTTCAGTGAGTACTCATTCAGACGCTGAAACACGGACCGGAGCAACAGCAAATGATCAAGTAGGGTACGGCTATGAACCAAGATGTCATCGATGAAAACTAGCACTCCCTTCTGAAGCAATGGCCCCAGCACCACGTGCATCCCAGGCTGAAAGGTGGGGCCCCCTAGTGACCCCATACAGCATCACCTTGAATTCAAAATGACTGTGGTGTGTCCGAAATGCAGTTTTGGCTTCATCTTCAGGACGCATACGAATCTGATGGAAACCGGCTCGCAGATCCAAAGTGGTAAACCAAGCTGAACCAGCCAATTCATCGAGCAGTTCGTCAATAATGGGTATCCGGTAATGATTTTTGATTGTGATGGCATTCAAGTGGCGATAGTCAACACAGAAACGCCATTCGCCATTCTTCTTGAGCACTAACAAAACTGGAGATGCAAATGGACTGCGGCTTGGTTGGATTATCCCCTGTTTCAGCATATCAGCCACCAAAGCCTCAATTTTGTCTTTTTGTGTTGTATTGTAGCGGTAGGGTCGAATATTCACTGGCTTCGCACCTGGCAACAACTCAATTGAATGATCAAAGCTGCGGGCTGGTGGGAGGCCTCGGGGCTCTTCAAACAATTTCTCAAACTCAGAGATAAGATTCTGAACTTCTGGAGGAATTTCAATCCCGTCTGGTGCTATCTTAGTAGAGCAGAGTTGTAGCACGTGTGTCACTTCATCTCGTGCTTGCATCAGATGTAGCTCATCCAGCGAAACTATCATGCAGGAGGTGGTGTTGGAAGAAATCCCAGTCAAGTGACAAATGGCCCCCGAGTGATGGAATTTCATGTGCTTCTGGCCCCAATCAACTGTCATGACACTGCGGGATTCGAACCAATCCATTCCTAAGATAACATCGTAAGCACCTAGAGGAAAAAGCTTCAGCGGGGACTGAATGTTGTGCCCCTGTACTTGATATTCGACCGCTGGAATCTCTTTAGTGCAAGAGACGATAACACCATCAGCTACTTTGACTCTCAGAGGGGTCGGTATTGATTGAATCCCAAGCCAGTCACCGGCAATGTCGGAGTTGATCAAGCTATGTGAACTTCCCGAGTCCACCAACATCAAGAGGGATCGTTGCGAGTTGACCCAGCAAACGGAAGGCTCGAGGGGATTCGGTGCCCATTGCTGCTGCCGCTGAGAGCAGACAGAGATCTTCCTCTGAGGTATCTGCTGAGAGGTGGACAGACTTGGGTGAAGGGGGATTGTTGAGCATGCCCACCAGTTCTTCGACCACATGCAGCTGGACCGTGGCTGCACATGTGTGCCCCGGTGATGTCTACTACACAACCTTCTTCTTCTAGACGTTGTTGGGCCTCCAAGTGCAGAGGTTTGTAGGAAAGTAGCAAATTTCCCTCAAGTGGATGACCTAAGGTTTATCAATCCGTGGGAGGCGTAGGATGAAGATGGTCTCTCTCAAACAACCCTGCAACCAAATAACAAAGAGTCTCTTGTGTCCCCAACACACCCAATACAATGGTAAATTGTATAGGTGCACTAGTTCGGTGAAGAGATGGTGATACAGGTGCAATATGGATGGTAGATATAGGTATTTGTAATCTGAAAATATAAAAACAGCAAGGCGACAAGTGATAAAAGTGAGCGTAAACAGTATTGCAATGCTAGGAAACAAGGCATATGGTTCATACTTTCACTAGTGCAAGTTCTCTTGACAATAATAACATAGATAGATCATATAACAATCCCTCAACATGCAACAAAGAGTCACTCCAAAGCCACTAATAGCAGAGAACAAACGAAGAGATTATGGTAGGGTATGAAACCACCTCAAAGTTATTCTTTCGGATCGATCTATTCAAGAGTTCGTACTAGAATAACACCTTAAGACACAAATCAACCAAAACCCTAATGTCACCTAGATACTCCATTGTCACCTCAAGTATCCGTGGGCATGATTATACGATATGCATCACACAATCTCAGATTCATCTATTCAACCAACACAAAGTACTTCAAAGAGTGCCCCAAAGTTTCTACTGGAGAGTCAAGATGAAAACGTGTGCCAACCCCTATGCAAAGGTTCATGGGCGGAACCCGCAAGTTGATCACCAAAACATACATCAAGTGGATCACGTGATATCCCATTGTTACCACAGATAAGCACGACAAGACATACATCAAGTGTTCTCAAATCATTAAAGACCCAATCCGACAAGATAACTTCAAAGGGAAAACTCAATTCATCACAAGAGAGTAGAGGGGGAGAAACATCATAAGATCCAACTATAATAGCAAAGCTCGCGATACATCAAGATCGTGCCATAGAGAGAACACGAGAGAGAGAGAGAGAGATTAAACACATAGCTACTGGTACACACCCTCAGCCCCGAGGGTGAACTACTCCCTCCTCGTCATGGAGAGCGTCGGGATGATGAAGATGGCCACCAGTGAGGGATCCCCCCTCTGGCAGGGTGCCGGAACGGTCTCCCGAGAGGTTTTTGGTGGCTACAGAGGCTTGCGGCGGCGGAACTCCCGATCTATCTTCGTATTTGATGGTTTTATGGTATATGGGAATATATAGGCAAAAGAAGTTGGTCGGGGGAGGCTCGAGGGGCCCATGAGACAGGGGGCGCGCCCAGGGGGTGGGCGCGCCCTCCTATCTCCTGGCCTCCTCGAAGCTTCCCTGGCTTGTACTCCAAGTCTCCCAGATCATGTTCATTCCAAAATTCACGCTCCCGAAGGTTTCATTCCGTTTGGACTCCGTTTGATATTCCTTTTCTTCGAAACACTGAAATAGGCAAGAAAACAACAATATGGATTGGGCCTCCGGTTAGTAGGTTAGTCCCAAAAATGATATAAATGTGTAAAGTAAAGCCCATAAACATCCAAAACGGGTAATATAATAGCATGGAACAATCAAAAATTATAGATATGTTGGAGACGTATCAAGCATCCCCAAGCTTAATTCCTGCTCGTCCTCGAGCAGGTAAATGATAAAAACAGAATTTTTGATGTGGAATGCTACCTAGCATAATTACTCAATGTAATTTTCTTTATTGTGGCATGAATGTTCAGATCCAAATGATTCAAAATAAAATTTCATATTGACATAAGAAATAGTAATACTTTAAGCATACTAATCAAGGCAATCATGTATTCTCAAAATAACATGGCTAAAGAAAGTTCATCCCAACAAAATCATATAGTTAGGCTATGTTTCATTTTCATCACACAAAATACTCCCATCAAGAACAACCCCGGTTTCAGCCAAGCAATTGGTTCATACTTTTTAACGCGCTTCAACCTTTTTCAACTCTCACGCAATACATGAGTGTGAGCCATGGATATAGCACTATGGGTGGAATAGAATATGATTATGGAGAGTGTGTGGAGAAGACAAAAAACGAGAAAGTCTCACATTGACGAGGATAATCAACGGGCTATGGAGAAGCCCATCAATTGATATCAACATGAGGAGTAGGGATTGCCATGCAATGGATGCACTAGAGCTATAAATGTATGAAAGCTCAAAAAAAGAAACTAAGTGGGTGTGCATTCAACTTGCTTGCTCACGAAGACCTAGGGCATTTGAGGAAGCCCATCGTAGGAATATACAAGCCAAGTTCTATAATGAAAAATTCCCACTAGTATATGAAAGTTACAACATATGAGACCCGCCATATGAAAAACATGGTGCTACTTTGAAGCACAAGAGTGGAAAAAGAGATAGTAACATTGCCCTATTTTTATTTATTTTCTCCTTTTTTTCTTTTTTTTCTTTTTCCTTTTTTTTGGGCCTTCCTTTTTTCTTGTGGCCTTTCTTTTTGTCTTCTTTTTCTTTTTCTTTATTTTTGGGGACAATGCTCTAATAATGATGATCATCACACTTTTATTGATTTACAACATATGAATTACAACTCAAAACTAGAACAAGATATGACTCTATATGAATGCCTCCGGCGGTGTACCGGGATGAGCAATGAATTAAGAGTGACATGTATGAAAAATTATGCATGGTGGCTTTGCCACAAATACGATGTCAACTACATGATCATGCAAGACAATATGACAATAGTAATGCGTGTCATGATGATAAACGAAACGGTGGAAAGTTGCATGGCAATATATCTCGGAATGGCTATGGAAATGCCATAATAGGTAGGTATGGTGGCTGTTTTGAGGAAGATATAAGGAGGTTTATGTGTGATAGAGCGTGTCATATCACGGGGTTTGGATGCACCGGTGAAGTTTGCACCAACTCTCAAGGTGAGAAAGGGCAATGCACGGTACCGAAGAGGCTAGCAATGATGGAAAGGTAAAAGTGCGTATAATCCATGGACTCAACATTAGTCAAAAGAACTCATATACTTATTGAAAAAGTTTTATTAGCCCTCGAAGCAAAGTACTACTACGCATGATCCTAGGGGGGAGGTTGGTAGGAGTTAACCATCGCGCACCCCCGACCTCCACTCAAGGGAAGGCAATCAAAAGAGCACTCTATGTAATAAATTTGTTACACAACTTTCACCATATGTGCATGCTACGGGACTTGCTAACTTCAACACAAGCATTCTTTAAATTCATAATCACCCAACTAGCATGACTTTAATATCACTACCTCCATATCTCAAAACAATTATGAAGTATCAAGTTGATCATAGCATCCAATTCACTTCCTATGATAGTTTTTATTATACCCAACTTGAATGCCTACCATTCTAGGACCAATTTTATAACCATAGCAAATACCATGTTGTTCTAAGAGACTCTCAAATAATATAAGTGAAGCATGAGAGACTAGCAATTTCTACAAAATTAAGCCATCGCCGTGCTCTAAAAGATATAAGTGAAGCACTAGAGCAAAAACTATCTAGCTCAAAAGATATAAGTGAAGCACATAGCGTATTCTAATAAATTCTAATCAAGTGGGCTTCTCCCAAAAGGTGTGTACAGCAAGGATGATTGTGGAAAATTAAAAAGAAATACTAATATCATACAAGACGCTCCAAGCAAAACACATATTATGTGGCGAATAAAAATATAGCTCCAAGTAAAGTTACCGATAAATGAAGACGAAAGAGGGGATGCCATCCGGGGCATCCCCAAGCTTAGGCTTTTGAATATTCTTGAATATTACCTTGGTGTGCCTTGGGAATTCCCAAGCTTTGGCTCTTTCCACTCCTTATTCCATAGTCCATCGAATCTTTACCCAAAACTTGAAAACTTCACAACACAAAACTCAACAAAAAAACTCGTAAGCTCCGTTAGTATAAGAAAATAAAACCACCACTTAGGTACTGTAGTGAACTCATTCTAAATTAATATTGGTGTAATATCTACTGAATTCCAACTTATCTATGGTTCATACCCTCCGATACTACTCATAGATTCATCAAAATAAGCAAACAACACATAGAAAACAGAATCTGTCAAAAACAGAACAGTCTGTAGTAATCTGTATCAAACGTATACTTCTGGAAGTAAAAACATTCTACCAAAATAGGAAGTCCTAAGAAATTCGTGTACCAATCCAGAGCAAAAAGAATCAGATCAGAATCACGTTACTGTGAATTAACAAAACTAATTTACTGGGTGCAAAAGTTTCTGATTTTCAGCAGGATCAACACAACTATCACCGTAAGCTACCCTAAAGGTCTTACTTGGCACTTTATTGAAACAAAATCTATAAAAAATGATTACTACAGTAGCATAATCATGTGGACACACAAAAACAGTAAGGGTAAATATTGGGTTGTCTCCAAACAAGCTCTTTTCTTTAATGCCTTTCTAGCTAGGCATGAATGATGCTCTCATAAAAGATAAGAATTGAAACATAACGGGAGCATCATGAAGCATATGACTAGCACATTTAAGCCTAACCCACTGCCTATGCATAGGGATTTTGTGAGCAAACAACTTATGGGAACAATAATCAACTAGCATAGGAAGGCAAAACAAGCATAAGTTCAAAACTTGAAGCACATAGAGAGGAAACTTGACATTATTGCAATTCCTACAAGCATATGTTCCTACCTAATAATAATTTTCAGTAGCATCATGAATTAATTCAACAATATAACCAGCACCTAAAGCATTCTTTTCATGATATACTTGCATAGAAAATTTACTACTCTCCACATAAGCAAAATTCTTCTCATTCGGAATAGTGGGAGTATCATAAGAGACTTGAATACTATAAATCGTTTCCACATTAAAAGAGTAATGTTCAGAAAAAGGGTAATCATAATCATGACAAGTTTTATAAATATAATCATCACTACTTTTTATAGCATAAGTTTCATCACAATAATCATCATAAGTAGCAACTTCGTTCTCATCATAATCGATTGAAACCTCTTCCAAGATAGTGGAATCATCACTAAATAAAGTTGACACTCTTCCAAATCCACTTTCATACTCATCACAATAAGATTCAACATCCTCCAAAATAGTGGGATAACTACTTCCTAAAGTTGACACTCTTCCAAACCCACTTTCATCAATATAATCATAAGAGGTAAGAGGCATGCTATCATCATAATAACTTTGCATATAAAAACTTGGGAGGCTAAAAATATCATCTTTATTAAACATAGCATCCCCAAGCTTGGGACAAACATTAAGTTCAGCAAATATATTCTCAAATATGTCATCCTCATCAAACATAGCATCCCCAAGCTTGGGCCTTTTCATATCATAAGCATAATCACTCTCATCATTAATAGTATGGATAGCACCAATAGTGTAGCAATTATCATCATTACAATGAGTAGTAGGAGCAACATCATTTGGGAGGGATACCTTTTTACCTTTGTTGCTCCTTCTTTTCTTTTTCTTCTTCACATTATGTGTGGGTTCAACCTTCTTCTTTGAGCTCCTTATAGATGAGATTGGTTGAATAGAAAGCTCCTCCTCGTCACCTGATTCATCATAACAAATAATAGGAGGATAATGGGAAGTTTCTTCCCTTTCATTAGTATTCTCTTCATCTTCTGTTTGCTTTATTTTCTTTAGGTAATTGGCAATATAAGGATTTTCAATGCAATTCACCGCAAAAACATATAAATCGTCTCTAGATCGAAATCAAGAAGGTTATAACGGGCAAATTCTGGAAGAAATTTAGTTAAACGTTTCATTTCTTCATAACCCATAAGCAAACTAGGTTCATTATAATGTGCAAGGGAAATCAAATCATCACAATTTTTGGATACAATTCGATCATGAAACAACTTGCATCGGAGATGTAAATGACCACTTTCATTGCAAAGTTCACAAGTACGGCCAAGGAAATATAATTCTTCAGCACTCACCCTTAGCCTTTCTTGCAACAATTTAGTTTCTACATGCTTATGCCTCTTGCAATATCTATCTTCTCTATTTGGTGTATCTATGCAAACCCAATGCTCTCCACAAAAATCGACATGCTTATAGGAGACATTTTCATCATAAATAGTGCAATCATCATTAGTACTATGGATATTCAAGGAGTTCATACTAACAACATTGCAATCATGATCATCATTCAAAGATTTAGTACCAAACATTTTAATGCATTCTTCTTCTAGCACTTGAGCACAACTTTCCTTTTCATCATACTCACGAAAGATATTAAAAAGATGAAGCATATGAGACAAACTTAACTCCATTTTTTTGTAGTTTTCTTTTATAAACTAAACTAGTGATAAAACAAGAAACAAAAAGATTCGATTGCAAGATCTAAAGATATACCTTCAAGCACTCACCTCCCCGGCAACGGCGCCAGAAAAGAGCTTGATGTCTACTACACAACCTTCTTCTTGTAGACGTTGTTGGGCCTCCAAGTGCAGATGTTTGTAGGACAGTAGCAAATTTCCCTCAAGTGGATGACCTAAGGTTTATCGATCCGTGGGAGGCGTAGGATGAAGATGGTCTCTCTCAAACAACCCTGCAACAAAATAACAAAGAGTCTCTTGTGTCCCCAACACACCCAATACAATGGTAAATTGTATAGGTGCACTAGTTCGGCGAAGAGATGGTGATACAAGTGCAATATGGATGGTAGATATAGGTATTTGCATCTGAAAATATAAAAACAGCAAGGTAACTAGTGATAAAAGTGAGCGTAAACGGTATTGCAATGCTAGGAAACAAGGCATAGGGTTCATACTTTCACTAGTGCAAGTTCTCTCAACAATAATAACATAGATAGATCATATAACAATCCCTCAACATGCAACAAAGAGTCACTCCAAAGCCACTAATAGCGGAGAACAAACGAAGAGATTATGGTAGGGTACGAACCACCTCAAAGTTATTATTTCGGATCAATCTATTCAAGAGTTCGTACTAGAATAACACCTTAAGACACAAATCAACCAAAACCCTAATGTCACCTAGATACTCCATTGTCACCTCAAGTATCTGTGGGCATGATTATACGATATGCATCACACAATCTCAGATTCATCTATTCAACCAACACAAAATACTTCAAAGAGTGCCCCAAAGTTTCTATCGGAGAGTCAAGACGAAAACATGTGCCAACCCCTATGCAAAGGTTCATGGGCGGAACCCGCAAGTTGATCACCAAAACATACATCAAGTGGATCACTTGATATCCATTGTCACCACAGATAAGCACGGCAAGACATACATCAAGTGTTCTCAAATCATTAAAGCCTCAATCTGACAAGATAACTTCAAAGGGAAAACTCAATTCATCACAAGAGAGTAGAGGGGGAGAAACATCATAAGATCCAACTATAATAGCAAAGCTCGCGATACATCAAGATCGTGCCATAGAGAGAACACGAGAGAGAGAGATCAAACACATAGCTACTGGTACATACCCTCAGCCCCGAGGGTGAACTACTCCCTCCTCGTCATGGAGAGCGCTGGGATGATGAAGATGGCCACCGTCTGGCAGGATGCCGGAACGGGCTCCCGAGAGGTTTTTGGTGGCTACAGAGGCTTGCGGCGGCGGAACTCCCAATCTATCTTCGTATTCGATGGTTTTAGGGTATATGGGAATATATAGGCAAAAGAAGTTGGTCGGGGGAGGCTCGAGGGGCCCACGAGACAGGGGGCGCGCCCAGGGGGTGGGCGCGCCCTCCTATCTCCTGGCTCCTCGAAGCTTTCCTGGCTTGTACTCCAAGTCTCCCGGATCATGTTCGTTCCAAAAATCACGCTCCCGAAGGTTTCATTCCGTTTGGACTCCGTTTGATATTCCTTTTCTTCGAAACACTAAAATAGGCAAGAAAACAGCAATATGGACTGGGCCTCCGGTTAGTAGGTTAGTCCCAAAATGATATAAATGTGTAAAGTAAAGCCCATAAACATCCAAAATGGGTAATATAATAGCATGGAACAATCAAAAATTATGGATACGTTGGAGACGTATCACCCAGCCCCCATCGTTCGCCGCAGGTGAAACAGAGGCCTCGTGCGCGGCGATAGGCATGCAGTGTCTTGAGCTTGTCGTCGACGGACGAAGTAGTGGAAGCAGGCTTGGAGTTGTCCAGACTGCGACGATCATCCCACCAGTGCTCGGTGTCGATGGTGTTTTGCCTGAGGACACAGCTGCTGCTGGAATAGACAACAGGGTTGGAGGACGCAGCGAAGCACGATAGGCACGGCCCCCTCCTTGTTGCTGGCTTGTCATAGTCATCTCCGCGTGGTCTTGCTGAATAAGCTCCAGGGCCTCCTCCTGTAATGCAGCCAAAGAAACAGCAGTTTCCAAGTCGACCGGACGATGCAGAATAACAACTACCTTAATGTCACTATTCATACCATCCAGGAATTGTGTGGTGAAAAATAAAGGATCCCATGATTTGTGATGTGCCAACAGGCTATGCATAGCAATGTTAAACTGTTCGGCATATTCCAAAACCGAACTTGTTTTTTTAATCTAGAGATCTTGCGAACTAAGTGTTGAAATTCAGAACGACCTTGCGAAGGCATATGATAGAGTTGACTGGGGTGTCTGATACATCTCCAACGTATCTACTTTTCCAAACACTTTTGCCCTTGTTTTGGACTCTAACTTGCATGATTTGAATGAAACTAACCCGGACTAACGCTGTTTTCAGCAGAACATCATGATGTTGTTTTATGTGTAGAAAACAAAATTTCTCGGAATGACCTGAAAATCCACGGGGCAAGTTTTGGAAAATATGAAAAATACTGGCGAAAGAATCAAGACGAGGGGGGCCACACCCTGTCCACGAGGGTGGGGGCATGCTCACCCCCTGGGCGCGCCCCCTGCCTCGTGGGCCCCCTGAGGCTCCACCAACCTCAACTCCAACTCCATATATTCCGTTTCGCGGAGAGAAAAATCAGAGAGAAAGTTTCATCGCGTTTTACAATACAGAGCCGCCGCCAAGCCCTAATCTCTCTCGGGAGGGCTGATCTGGAGTCCGTTCGGGGCTCCGAAGAGGGGGATTCGTTGCCGTCGTCATCATCAACCATCCTCCATCACCAATTTCATGATGCTCACCGCCGTGCGTGAGTAATTCCGTCGTAGGCTTGCTGGACGGTGATGGGTTGGATGAGATTTACCATGTAATCAAGTTAGTTTTGTTAGGGTTTGATCCCTAGTATCCACTATGTTCTTAGATTGTTGTTGCTATGACTTTGCTATGCTTAATGCTTGTCACCAGGGCCCGAGTGCCATGATTTCAGATCTGAACCTATTATGTTTTCATGAATATATGTGTGTTCTCGATCCTATCTTGCAAGTCTATATTCACCTATTATGTGTTATGATCTGACAACCCCGAAGTGACAATAATCGGGATACTTCTCAGTGATGACCATAGTTTGAGGAGTTCATGTATTCACTATGTGCTAATGCTTTGTTCCAGTTCTCTATTAAAACGAGGTCTTAATATCCCTTAGTTTCCGCTAGGACCCGCTAGGACCCCGCTGCCACGGGAGGGTAGGACAAAAGATGTCATGCAAGTTCTTTTCCATAAGCACGTATGACTATATACGGAATACATGCCTATATTACATTGATGAATTGGAGCTAGTTCTGTGTCACCCTATGTTATAGCTATTACATGAGGAATCGCATCCAACATAATTATCCGTCACTAATCCAATGCCTACGAGCTTTTCACATATTGTGCTTTACTTATTTACTTTTCCGTTGCTACTGTTACAATTCCTACAAAACTATTATCTTTACTTTTGCCACTGTTACCTTTATTATCATACTACTTTGCTACTAAATACTTTGTTGCAGATACTAAGTTATTCAGGTGTGGTTGAATTGACAACTCAACTGCTAGTACTCAATAATATTCTTTGGCTCCCCTTGTGTCGAATCAATAAATTTGGGTTGAATACTTTACCCTCGAAAGCTGTTGCGATCCCCTACACTTGTGGGTTATCAAGACTAATTTCTGGCGCCGTTGCCGGGGAGCATAGCTCTATTCTTTGAGTCACTTGGGATTTATATCTGTTGATCACATGATACTTATGATGAAACTACTTCTGTGCGTGATACCCGATGACCCACAAGTATAGGGGATCTATCGTAGTCCTTTCGATAAGTAAGAGTGTCGAACCCAACGAGGAGCAGAAGGAAATGATAAGCGGTTTTAGTAAGGTTTTCTCTGCAAGCACTGAAATAGTAGGTGATAGATAGTTTTGTGATAAGATAAATAGTAACGAGCAAAAAGTAAATAAAGTGCAGCAAGGTGGCCCAATCCTTTATGTAGCAAAGGATAAGCCTGGACAAATTCTAATAATGAAGAATGAGCTCCCAAGGACACATTGGGAATTATCGTCAAGCTAGTTTTCATCACGTTCATGAGATTCGCATTCGGTACTTTGATAATTTGATATGTGGGTGGACCGACACTTGGGTACTGCCCTAACATGGACAAGCATCCCACTTATGATTAAACCCTATTGCAAGCATCCACAACTACAAAAAGGAGTATTAAGGTAAACCTAACCACAACATTAAACATATGGGTCCATATTAACCCCTAACGAAGCAACGCATAAACTAGGGTTTAAGCTTCTGTCACTCTAGCAACCCATCATCTACTTATTACTTCCCTATGCCTTCCTCTAGGCCCAAATAATGGTGAAGTGTCATGTAGTCGTCGTTCACATAACACCAGTAGAGGAAAGACAACATACATCTCATCAAAATATCGAACAAATACCAAATTCACATGACTACTAATAGCAAGACTTCACCCATGTCCTCAGGAACAAACGTAACTACTCAAGCATATTCATGTTCATAATCAGAGGGATAATAATATGCATAAAGGATCTAAACATATGATCTTCCACCAAGTAAACCAACTAGCATCAACTACAAGGAGTAATCAACACTACTAGCAACCCATAGGTACCAATTTGTGGTTTTGATACAAGATTGGATATAAGAGATGAACTAGGGTTTTGAGAGGAGATGGTTCTGGTGAAGATGTTGATGGAGATTGACCCCCTCCCGATGATAGGATCGTTGATGATGATGTTGGTGATGATTTCCCCCTCCCGGAGGGAAGTGTCCTCGGCAGAACGGCTCCGCCAGAGCCCTAGATTGATTCCGCCAAGGTTCCGCCTCGTGGCGGCGGAGTTTCTTCCTATAAGCTTGCCCATGATTTTTTCAGGGGAAAAGTGATGATATAGCAGAAGATGGATGCTGGAGGCCCACCAGGGGGCCAGGAGATAGGGGGCCGCGCCCTACAGGGGGCGCGCCCTCCTGTCTCCTGGACAGGAGGTGGTCCCCCTGGCCTATTTCTTTCGCTCATAAATTCTTATTAAATCCAAAAGGTTGTTTCATGGAGTTTCAGGACTTTTGGAGTTGTGCAGAATAGGTTTCCAACGTTTGCTCCTTTTCCAGCCAGAATTCCAGCTGCCGGCATTCCCCCTCTTCATGGTAAACCTTGTAAAATAAGAGAGAATAGCCAGAAGTATTGAGATATAATGTGTAATAACAGCCCATAATGCAATAAATATTGATATAAAATCATGATGCAAAATGGACGTATCAACTCCCCCAAGCTTAGACCTCGCTTGTCCTCAAGCGGAAGCCGAAATCGAAAAATATGTCCACATGTTTAGAGATAGAGGTGTCGATAAAAATAAAATACGGACATGAGGGCATCATGATCATTCTAATAACAGTAACATATAAAGATTTTGTCATATGATTTCCTATGCTCAAGTAATAAACAATTCACAATGTCAAGTATGGTTCAAAAACTTCATTGGGAACTAACAAACTATAATCTCAGTCATTGAAGCAATTGCAATGGATCTTAACATCAGAAAGAGTCAATAATAGAGCTTTTCAGCAAGCTCACATACTCAACTATCTCGTAGTCTCCTATAATTGTTAACACTCACGCAATACTTGTGGTTATAGAGTTTCAGCCGGACACTGAGAAAGATAGGGGCTTATTGTGTTGCCTCCCAACGTATTCACCTTTAGGTGATGTAAACAATAATAGCCTATGCCAACTTACATCCAATTGGATATATGTATCATGAACTTTCAAACACGAGGAGCTTGCCAAAGGATAAAGCGAAAAAGGGAAGGGTGAGCATCACCTTGACTCAAGCATAAAGTAAAACATAAAGTAAAATATAGGCCCTTCGCAGAGGGAAGCAGAGGTTGTCATGCGCGTTTAGGGTTGATGCATAAAGTCTTAGTGCAAAAGAACGCCACTTTATATTGCCCCTTGTATGTTGACCTTTATTATGCAGTCCGTCGCTTTTATTACTTCCACAACAAGTTCGTACAAAGTTTATTTTCTCTGCACTAATAAGTCATACATATTTAGAGAGCAATTTTTATTGCTTGCACCGATGACAACTTACTTGAAGGATCTTACTCAATCCATAGGTAGGTATAGTGGACTCTCATGGCAAAACTGGGTTTGAGGATATTTGGAAGCACAAGTAGTATCTCTACTTGGTGCAAGGAATTTGGCTAGCAAGAGGGGGAAAGGCAAGCTCAACATGTTTGGAAGGTCAATGACAATATACTTTAACTGAGATGTCGAAAAACATAAACCATTACGTTGTCTTCCTTGTCCAACATCAACTCTTTTAGCAGGTCATACTTAATGAGTGCTTCACAATCATAAAAAGATGTCCAAGATAATATATTTATATGTGAACCCCTCTTTCCTTATCACTTCCTATTAATTGCAACAATGACCAAGGCTAAGTTCACCAACTCTAAACAATTTTTATGCCTCATACTTTCTATGTGTGAAGTTATCACTATCCATAAGATCAATATGAACTCTTTTGTTCTTTCTACTTTCTCAGGATCATAGCAATCATAGCTAAGTCTTTGACTCAACACTAATCTTTATTATAGATAGCACACGGACTCGATTACATAAAGAGATCACAAAGCAAAACTCAAAACTACTTGATATCAAAACTTCGAACTAATAGATCAAGATACTACTAAAAGGATCGAACTAAATAAAGCGGTAAAAATAGGAGTGTGATGGTGATATGATACCAGGGCACCTCCCCCAAGCTTGGCAGTTGCCAAGGGGAGTGCCCATACCCATGTGATTATTTCTCCTTCTTCACGGTTGGTGTTATGATCTTCTTGGCGATGATGCCCTTCAGGATACGGTTCTCTTCCTCGAGCTTATTGACTTGTTATTTAAGGTCCATAATTTTTTTACAGAGCTTGCCCGTAATGGCCAAAGCTCCTTTTACCCAAGGATGTTGCATAGCTTCTGGAGAACACGTGAAACTCTTTTTCATATTTTCATAAGAAAGAAATCTAGAGTTGGAAGGGATGACCAAAGCAGGGACAGCCAGGCTAGGTAGTTCCCCCATAGTGAATTCTGCTTGGAGACGAGAGGTAACTTCTTGATCTTCCTCCATGGCATCTATCCTTTTCAAATCAGCCTCCATCTCATCCTCCGTTGATGGTCCAAAGTGATAGGCATCGCTATTTGCTCCTGGACCTGGCGTTGGGTGAGACACCCGGCTCTCCCCAACTGATTCCTGAGAAGACATCTTGCTTTATTCTGCAACAGGAACAGCTCGAAACAAAAACAGAGGATATTTGCGTGATACATTGGTCAAAACCTTCGGGAGTATATATAATGAATTTTTACCGACCAAAATACGTAACATACAAGAAAATGGAGTCCGGGAGGCACACGAGGTGCCCACGAGACAGGGGGCACGCCCTACAGGGGGGCAGCCTCCTCTCTCGTGGGAGCCTCGTGTCCCTTTCGGACTACTTCTTTCTTCCTAAAATTCTTAAATAATCCAAAACTGATAAAAATTGCCATTAGAGTTGTTTTGGAGTCGGTTTAGTTACCGTACCACGTACCTATGCCTTTTCGGTGTCCGGAACATTCTGGAAAGTGTCTCTTATGTATTCCTCAGGGGTTATGGTTTCAATAATATTAGTTTCAACATTGATAGGATTACCTGAAATATAATGTTTAATTCTTTGACCATTTACCACCCTTGGATTTGTGCCTTCGAAGTTGTTGATTTTTATAGCACCAGAACGATACACCTCCTCGATAATGTAGGGACCTTCCCATTTTGAGAGAAGTTTTCCTGCAAAAAATCTTAAATGAGAGTTGAATAATAACACATAATCTCCTACATTAAACTCACGCTTTTGTATCCTCTTATCATGCCAGCATTTGACTTTTTCTTTAAAAAGCTAGGCTTGGGTTCTCCATTCATCCAGTGAGCTAATATCAAATAACCTTTTCTCACCGGCAAGTTTGAAGTCATAATTGAGCTCTTTAATAGCCCAGTATGCTTTATGTTCAAGTTCAAGAGGTAAATGACATGCTTTTCCATAAACCATCTTATAAGGAGACATACCCATAGGATTCTTGTATGCAGTTCTATAGGCCCATAATGCATCATCAAGTTTTTTGGACCAATTCTTTCTAGATCTATTCACAGTCTTTTGCAAAATTAATTTGAGCTCTCTATTGCTCAACTCTACCTGACCACTAGACTGCAGATGATAAGGAGATGCTATTCTATGATTGACATCATACTTAGCAAGCATCTTACGGAAAGCACCATGAATAAAGTGTGAACCACAATCAGTCATAAGATATCTAGGGACTCCAAACCTCAGAAAAATAACTTCTTTAAGCATTTTAATAGAAGTGTTATGATCAGCACTACTAGATGGAATAGCTTCTATCCACTTAGTAACGTAATCAACAGCAACTAAAATATGTGTATAACCATTGGAGGCAGGAAAAGGTCCCATGTAATCAAATCCGCAAACATCAAACAGTTCAATAACAAGAGAATAATTCATAGGCATTTCTTGACGTCTACTAACGTTACCTATTCTTTGACATTCATCACGAGATAAGACAAACTTACGAGCATCTTTGAAGAGAGTAGGCCAATAAAAACCAGATTGTAGTACCTTGTGTGCAGTTCTATCTCCAGCGTGGTGTCCTCCATAGGATTCAGAGTGACACTTGCGTAGGATTTGTTCCTGTTCATGCTCAGGCACACAACGTCTAATAATACCATCTACTCCTTCTTTATAAAGGTGTGGATCATCCCAAAGTAATGTCTTAAAATCGTATAAGAACTTTTTCTTTTGCCGGTATGTGAAACTAGGCGGTATATATTTAGCAACAATGTAATTAGCATAATCAGCATACCAAGGAGCAGTACGAGAAGCATTGCAACCACTAATTGTTCATCAGGAAAGCTATCATTAATAGGCAGTGGGACATCAAGAACATTCTCTAACCTAGACAAGTTGTCTGCAACGGGGTTCTCAGCTCCCTTTCTATCAATAATATGCAAGTCAAATTCTTGGAGCAAGAGAACCCATCTAATGAGTCTAGGCTTAGCATCTTTCTTTTCCATAAGATATTTAATAGCAGCATTATCAGTGTGAATAGTAACTTTGGAATTGACAATATAAGGTCTAAACTTATCACATGCAAACACAACTGCTAAGAACTCTTTTTCAGTAGTAGCATAATTTCTCTGGGCAGTATCAAGAGTCTTACTAGCATACTGGATAACATTCAATTTCTTATCGACTCTTTGCCCTAAAACAGCACCTACAGCATAATCACTAGCATCGCACATAATTTCATAAGGTAAATTCCAATCAGGTGGCTGAATAATAGTTGCAGTGATCAAAGCTTTCTTAAGCGTCTCAAATGCTTCTAAACAATCATCATCAAAGACAAAGGGAATATCTTTTTGCAATAAGTTAGTCAGAGGCCTAGAGATTTTAGAAAAGTCCTTAATGAACCTCTTATAAAAACCAGCGTGACCCAGGAAACTTCTTATACCTTTTATGTCCTTGGGACATGGCATCTTTTCAATAGCATCAACTTTGGCTTTATCAACTTCAATACCTCTCTCGGAGATCTTGTGCCCCAAGACAATGCCTTCATTAACCATTAAGTGACACTTTTCCCAATTAAGGACGAGACTAGTGTCTTCGCATCTCTGCAAAACTCGATCAAGGTTGCTCAAACAATCATCAAAAGAGGATCCATAGACGAAGAAGTCATCCATGAATACCTCACAAATCTTTTCACAAAAATCAGAAAATATAGCCATCATGCATCTTTAAAAGGTAGCAGGTGCATTACATAAACCAAAAGGCATGTGTCTATAAGCAAAAGTACCAAAAGGGCAAGTAAAAGTAGTTTTAGATTGATCCTTCGCTAACACAGGTATTTGAGAGAAACCAGAATAACCATCCAGAAAGCAAAAATGTGTGTGTTTGGATAGCCTCTCTAGCATTTGATCAATAAAAGGTAAAGGGTAATGATCTTTCTTAGTAGCTTTATTTAACTTACGGAAATCAATTACCATCCTATAGCCTGTAATTATTCTTTGCGGGGTCAATTCATCTTTATCATTAGGAACAACGATAATACCTCCCTTTTTAGGGACACAATGGACAGGGCTTACCAATTCACTATTAGCAACGGGATAAATAATACCTGCCTCAAGGAGCTTTCTTACCACTTCCTTCATCTTGGGATTTAATCATCGTCGGTGTCAAAACCGGCGGATCTCGGGTAGGGGGTCCCGAACTGTGCGTCTAGGCGGATGGTAACAGGAGACAAGGGACACGATGTTTTTACCCAGGTTCGGGCCCTCTCGATGGAGGTAAAACCCTACTCCTGCTTGATTGATATTGATGATATGGGTAGTACAAGAGTGGATCTACCACGAGATCAAGGAGGCTAAACCCTAGAAGCTAGCCTATGGTATGATTGTTGTAATGGTTGTTCGTCCTACGGACTAAAGCCCTCCGGTTTATATAGACACCGGAGAGGGCTAGGGTTACACAGAGTCGGTTACATCTACATATCCGTATTGCCAAGCTTGCCTTCCACGCCAAGGAAAGTCCCATCCGGACATGGGACGAAGTCTTCAATCTTGTATCTTCATAATCTTGGAGTCCGGCCGATGATGATAGTCCAGCTATCCGGACACCCCCTAGTCCAGGACTCCCTCAGTAGCCCCTGAACCAGGCTTCAATGACGATGAGTCCGGCGCGCATATTGTTCGGCATTGCAAGGCGGGTTCCTCCTCCGAATAATCATAGAAGATTGTGAACACCAGGATAGTGTCCGGCTCTACAAAATAAATTCCACATACCACCGTAGAGAGAATAATATGTACACAAGTTCAATCTGCTGACGTATTTTGTGGCGTGACGTCACACCACTACCAAGCCTTTACTTGAATCGTTTTTATTATACCACCTCAGCGCGTCTAGCGAAGCGGTTTCCTTGGCACGTCTTGTGGAAGCAGAGATCGTGTTCCCCTTATTCCGGGATTCCCATCAATACGGACGTGGGTAACCCAACCGCGCCATTGATTGTGGCGCTTGGGAGATAGGCGAGTTTTACCAGGCCGGTGGGGACGCATAGTCTTCGTCCGCCCATATATAAGGGGATAAGGATCCACCTTTTTTACCTACACCTTATTCCTCCTTTGCCTATCCATCTCCGCGCACTCGAGCTCCAGCGCCCAAGTCCGCTCACCTCGTCTCAACCTTCTCCAGCCATGTCCGGAGCGGGAGGCAAGTGGATGGCCTCCTCTGTCACGGAGGGGCACATCGAGAAGCTGCGCGGCGCCGAATACCTGTCCGGCGACATCGCGCACCGGCTGCCCGATGAGGGGCAGCTCATCCCCACCCCCAGGCCCCATGAGAGGGTCGTGTTCCTTCCCCACTTCCTCTGCGGACTGGGCTTCCCACTTCATCCCTTCGTTCGGGGGCTCATGTACTACTACGGCCTGGACTTCCATGATCTGGCGCCAAACTTCATCCTCAACATCTCGGCGTTTATCGTCGTGTGCGAGGCCTTCCTCTGCATCCAGCCCCACTTCGGCTTGTGACTAAAGACCTTCAATGTCAGGCCGAAGGTGGTGAAGGGCGTCCAAGCGGAGTGCGGAGGTGCCATGGTGGGCAAAATGCCCAACGTCACCTGGCTCGAGGGTGCCTTCATGGAGTCCGTCAAAGGGTGGCAATCGGGGTGGTTCTACATCACCGAGCCGCGTGACCCTAAATGGGCAGCGGTCCCCGAGTTAAGATCTGGTACCCCTATGCAGCTCACCTCCTGGAAGGAGAAGGGCTTGCTATAGGGTAGTTCGGAGGAGCTGACCGGACTCCAGTCCTGTCTCCAGACCCTGGTGAACAAGAAGCTTAAGCATGTCAACGTAATCCAGGTCATGCTCGTCCGCCGGATTCTCCCCTGCCAACAACGGGCCTTCAATTTGTGGGAGTTTGATCCGGCACAGCACCGGACCCTTAGCGGGCTCTTCGACACAACGTACGAAGCTGCCTGGAGGGTGATGTTCAAGGGGGGAGCAGACCCCGCATCCGCAACTGAAGATCGCGGATTTAGCACGCAGCGCCCGGCCGGCGGGGTAAGCTTTGTTATCCTTTGCGGGACACTTTATTTCTTTCATAGTTTGACTCTATGTGGGATCTAAAACTCCCAATGCCTTTAACAGGACTGGCAGAGGACGTCTGGATAGGTTAACTGTCCAGCTCCCCTCCCTGAAGACCCAGCGGACACCCGTTTAACGGGGCTGCTGGTTCCCGCCCTTTATGTGGTGCCGGAGAAGAAGGCCAAGTAGAAGGCCACGGGAACCCGAAGGAGTTCCCGGCGCCAGGTGGTATCGGACTCGTCGTCCGATGACTCCGAGGCGGACTCCTCCCCCGAAGACAAGGAGGGGAAAGAGGACTCTTCCCAAGAGGGGGGAGAGAGGAAGAGGAAAGCTTCCCCAACGAGGGAGGCCGAAGGGTCCAAGAAGGGAAGGACCCTTCCTCCGGACTGCTCCGCCAACGCCGACGACAGTGATGAGGAGTGGCCCTCAAGGGCGAAGCCCCTGGCAAGATCGTAAGTATCCGGATTCCTGAATGATTTATAATTTCTCCTTGTGCCACGTAGTGTCCTTCTAATGCCGCATACAAACTGTAGTCCGGCCGAGGACGATCTTCCCGCTTCATCGAGCGGGTCCTTGGCTCCGTCGGATGTGGATTCCCTTCCGACCGCCTCAACTCACCGTGATGCTGACGCTGACGACGCCGAGGTGGGATCCCATGAGGGGACCCATCAGGAGGAGGAGGCTCCGGAGGTGCCGCAAGGCAACCTCCCGGACTTTGCACCGGACTCCGCACCGGAACTAGCAGTGGTTCCGGAGTCCGGTAGGCGGCCCCATCGTAAGAAGGGCAAGACCGTGACACCGGCGGCCTCCGTCCAACCGGGGGCGCCGGACAACTTGTTGGAGGCACTCAACGGCGCTTCCATCGAGGAAGAACACCGCACTATAATGAGTGCGGTGATTCAGAAGGTTCAGCTCGCAAAGAGCGGGCTGACCGAAGCCTGCAGCAGCCTTCTAACGGGCTTTGAGGTAAGAAATTTAAAATATGTAATGTAATACCGCATAGACAGTAGCCCCTGATGCTCGGTTCGGTGTTCAGAAAGAAAAGCCGGACTGAGGATCTAATAAAGATATACGCAGGAGTTCTAAAAATTATGTCAATATGGGATTGCAGGCTGCGCTGCTGACCTCTGCCGCACTGGCTACGGAGATCGATGCTTTAAAGCAGAGCCTTGAGTGGTCCGAGAACAAGCTCGGCCTTGCCAAGAGGCAGCTCGAGGACAAAGAAGGTGAGTAACACCGTATTAAATTTGTACCTTACAGAAAAGGATTTTGGTTGCAAGAGAAATAACGAGGATAACATGGGCACTGCAGGGGCCACGAACGAGGTGGCCACCCTGAAGGAGGCCGTGTCCGCGGCCGAGCGTAATGCGGCCACGGAGCAAGCTGAGAGAGAGAAGCAGGAGGCGCGGGTGGTGGAGGTGCAGCAAGAGCTCCAGGTTCTCGTGGAAAAGCACGAGAGTTTGGAGCGCGACTCGAGGACTCAAGAGTCTGAGCTTGCCTCGACTCTTAAGAGTGCCAAAGCCGCTAAGGCCGAAGCCCATAAGGCCCTCCAGGAGATCGAGGCGGTGAAGAAGATAGCGGCGGGTAAGGCATTTTTCATGCAAAGCAAGCATGTGAATGTGAATTACCTGTTACTTACCCGAATTCGGAGCTCTCCAGGAGCGTTTGCAGATCTGCCTCGCAGCGTGTCCGATGCCGCCGCATTCTACCGGGCCGAGAAGGGGAGCTTGAGGAGAAGGTCTTCTGGTCTCAGTATGCTGAGACCGGACATCCGGTGCCCCTTAGCGACCAGCTGAAGCAGCTGGTCGAGCTCCACAAGGTAGCCGAACAGGCCATGAAGGGCCTCATAGTTCGGCTGTGGCCCGAGGAGGCCATGCCTGGGAGCTACTTCGGCCTAGTGCGGCTGCTGGTGGATGCGTGCCCCTGGGTGGAAGTCGTCAAGCGCTTCGCCTGCATTGAAGGTGCCCGTCGGGCCCTTGCCCGTGCAAAAGTGCACTGGGGCAGGCTGGATGCTGATAAGCTTCTAACGGACGCGCCGCCGGCGGGCAAGGAGTATTGCATGCCCGAAATGTATTATAAGAGTGTCCTGAAGGGTGCTCGCAAGATTGCGGATGAGTGCTCCAAAGATGTAATATTTGAGTAGACTCGCAATGTGTTATCCCGTGTGCTAAAAACTTTGTTTATATGCGCTAAGCAACGCTTATTAATTTAAAATATTACCTTCTGTGCAGCCGTTTATCAAATCTGAGAAATGGCAAGTCGTCGGCTTCAGCCCCCATGCCACGAGTGCTAGGGTGTTCGGTATAAACTTGAGCGCTCTTGTTCCCATTTTTGGGTCCATCTAGGGAGGCGCTCAACACGACGAACAAGGCAACCGGACTTATAATGCTTGAACACTCTCACTTAGCCATAGAATTCTATAATTTTAAATTTCGGCGAAGCCCCTAGTTTCGGAAGACTGAGTTCGGGGCGCTATCCACGCCTGGGCCGGACAAAGCCGGTTCCTCGCTCTAAGCGGCATAAGTCTTTAGGGACTCGAAAAGACCTCTCGAACAGCGACCAGCTCTCGCCTTATCATGACGGTCAGTTTTAGTTTTCTCCACTGAGGCGCTCGCCCAGCTCAACCGGGGCGCAATCGCAGTGATTCTCCCAGTGCTACCTTAGCCGTTTAAACAGAACGTAAGGTACCAAAACATGGGAGCCGGGCAAACCCAACTATTGACCCAAGACATGATTCGGAGCCGATGCATATAATGCTATAAGTTCGGGGTGCCACCCTTGTGAAAGTGTGCGGACTTATCACACCATAATGCGGGGAACATAAGCCCCTGGTGTGTTCGGCCGTACCAAAGTGTACGGATGCAAAATGTCATAAACGAACATATATAAAAAAGGATGCAATTATAAGCAAAAAGCGATGCATTGTTTATTTAGAAATACTGCCATGAATGCAGAGCGATACAAATAGTGCGGTAAGCAAGGGGCTGGGCTATTAAACATGTCCCCCTCCAAGGGTAGGCTGCGGAATGGTGTATTAAACAGATTTAATGCTCGTAATGGAGACCACCTGAGTGTTCGTCGTAGCCTTTCTCCTTCCCTGGCTGTTGCATCGTTAGTTCGGCAGGTCTGCTGCCGGACAGGGCCTCTGGTGAATGGAATCCTGTGGGTAAGAAAAAGAAAAAAGAGTGACACACTTGGGAGCCCCTGGTGTGGTTGAGCCGCACTCTGGGCTAGTCGTGGTCGTGCCCCTCCCCCTATGCCCATGGTATCTCCAGAGCGTAATGATGTACGCGAAGGACTGGTCTTGCAATCATGCGAGGGCTGGGGTTGGGGCCGCATTGCTACGCGTGCTCGGAACGTGCCAGGTGGTCTTGATGTATGTTACTCCGGGCGCGCTTGGCCATGTCCGGTCGCTTAACGGCCGGACTTGAGAATTGCCTTAAGAGGCTGCTTTGTACTTCTGCCGCGAGAGCCGCTGTATGTTCCTCCGTTCGGAGGGAGAGTTCCGTGTTTCCGTTGACCGTGATGACTCCTCGAGGGCCTGACATCTTGAGCTTGAGGTATGCATAATGCGGCACCGCGTTGAACTTTGCAAACGCGGTCCGTCCGAGCAGAGCATGATAGCCGCTGCGGAACGGGACTATATCGAAGATTAACTCCTCGCTTCGGAAGTTATCCGGGGATCCGAAGACCACTTCCAGTGTAACCGAGCCTGTACAATTGGCCTCTACACCTGGTATGACGCCTTTGAAGGTCGTCTTTGTAGGTTTAATCCTTGAGGGGTCTATGCCCATCTTGCGCACTGTGTCCTGATAAAGCAGGTTCAGGCTGCTGCCGCCGTCCATCAGGACTCTGGTGAGGTGAAATCCATCGATGATTGGGTCTAAAACCAATGCGGCGAATCCGCCATGGCGGATACTGGTGGGGTGGTCCCTTCGATCAAAAGTGACCGGGGAAGAGGACCATGGATTGAGCTTCGGGGCGACTAGCTCCATCGCATATACATCCCTAAGTGCCCGCTTCCGCTCCCTCTTGGGTATGTGGGTTGCGTATATCATGTTTACCGTCCGCACCTATGGGGGGAAACCCTTCTGTCCTCTACTGTTCGGTGGCCGGGTCTCCTCCTCGTCATCGCTATGCAGCCCCTTGTCGTTGTTTTCGGCAATTAACTTGCCTGCCTGCTTGAATACCCAACAATCCCTGTTGGTGTGATTAGCTGGCTTTTCGGGGGTGCCGTGTATCTGACAAGAGCGGTCGAGTATTCGGTCCAAATTGGACGGATCTGGAGTGGTTCTTTTGAATGTCTTCTTCCGCTAACCGGGTTTAGAGCCTCTGAATCCGGCGTTGACTGCCGTATCCTCAGTGTTATCGCCGTTAACACGGCGTTTGTTTTTGTTTCGACGCGACCTGCCATTGCGGTCCTTGGTATCCGGACTGCCAGAATTTTTGCTGAGGTTGTTACTGCGGGCTAGCCAGCTGTCCTCCCCCGCACAAAAGCGGGTCATGAGTGATGTGAGGGCTGCCATGGATTTCGGCTTTTCCTGTCCTAGGTGCCGGGACAGCCACTCATCGTGGATGTTGTGTTTGAAGGCTGCGAGGGCCTCTGCATCTGGACAGTCGACGATTTGATTTTTCTTTGTGAGGAACCGTGTCCAGAATTGTCTGGCCGATTCGTCTGGCTGCTGAATTATGTGGCTTAGGTCGTCGGCATCTGGTGGTCGCACATATGTGCCCTGGAAGTTGTCAAGGAATGCGGCTTCCAGGTCCTCCCAACACCCAACTGATTCTGCTGGCAAGCTGTTAAGCCAATGCCGAGCTGGTCCTTTAAGCTTGAGTGGGAGATATTTGATGGCGTGGAGATCGTCACCGCGGGCCATATGGATATGGAGGAGATAGTCTTCGATCCAAACCGCGGGGTCTGTTGTGCCATCGTAGGATTCAATGTTCACGGGTTTAAACCCTTCAGGGATTTGATGATCCATTACTTCATCTGTGAAGCATAGTGGGTGTGCGGCACCTCTATACTGGGCAATATCATGACATAGCTCAAGAGAGCTTTGTCTACTGTGTTCGGCCCGACCGGAGTTGCTGTATCCGGCGCGACGGTAGTCGTCGCGCATCATGGGGCGCCCACGTGATCCGTAGATCGATCTTGATTGTCTTGCCTTGTCCTCCAATATGTCTTGCAACTCCAGCGCATTCCCCCGTGGCTTCGCGCTTTTCGAGCGGTGCCGGGGTACGATTCTGGTGGAGGGCCTAGATGCCTCTCTGTCGCGGCCACGAGGTGGTCGATCTGCCGTATTGTGCGCTGGTGATGAAGGTTTATACTCTTCCTCCTCTAATCGGGGAGCAACTTGCGTTTTGGGTAGCTTTTGGAGGGGCGTTCGAGTTCATGCTCTTCGGCCGCGAGGACTTCGGTTCATCTGTCGGCCAGCAGGTCTTGATCAGCTCTGAGCTGTTGCTGCTTTTTCTTTAGGCTGTTTGTCGTGGCCATAAGCCTTTGTTTAAAACGCTCTTGTTCGACGGGATCCTCGGGCACGACAAATTCGTCGTTGTTGAGGCTTGCCTCGTCTCCAGGGGGAGGCATGTAATTATTATCCTCTACCTCTTCGTCTGCCACTCTCTCGTGATGGCTGGCTTCTCCGTCCTCCTGCGCTGAATCTTGCTGGAGGGGATTGTCTTCGGCACTCTCTGGGGTGTTATTATGTCCGGTGCCGGAATCTCCATTCTTGCTGTGTCGGCGCTTGGGCTGTTTCTTAGAGGAATCTGCCTCCGCTGCTTCTTCGCCGTTCCCAACCTTTGGGATGTCCACCATGTATATGTCGTATGACGAGGTGGTCTTCCAGTGCCCCGTAGGCGCTGGTTCTTGGTCGTCTTCGGCATCGTCGTCCATACCGTCGATGTCTTCGGAGTCGTAGTCTAGCATGTCGGTTAAATCGTCGACAGTGGCTACAAAGTGGGCGGTGGGTGGGTTTTGAATTTCTTCGTCATCTGCATCCCAACCGTCCTGACCGCAGTTCGGCCAGGGCTCTCCTGATAATGAGAGATGCTTTAGCAAATTCAGGATGTCGCCAAAGGGTGAGTGCTGAAAGATGTCCACGGCGGTGAACTCCATGATCGGCGCCCAATCGGATTCGATTGGTAGGGGCGCAGGAGGTTAGGAGTCCGGCGAGGAGTCCGGCACCTGAGAGTCACGAGCTTTACGAGGGACAAGGTCAGTATTCGGCTCCATCGCCATAGAGATTACAGCTCCCGAGGCGGTGTCCAGCCACCTGTCCTCGATCTGCGCGGTCGGCTCCGAACTAGGGGTCGGAGCAGACTCATGTGCGGCCTCCAGGGCACTGTCCGGCGGCAGAGCTAAATCATGCCCATCGTGATAGTGCGGCGCGCTTGGCTGTGGCTCGAATCCATCGAAGATCAAGTCTCCGCGGATGTCAGCCGTGAAGTTTAGGCTTCCAAATCTGACCTGATGGCCAGGGGCATAGCTTTAGATCTGCTCCAGATGTCCAAGCGAATTGGCCCGCAGTGCAAAGCCGCCGAACACGAAGATCTGTCCGGGGAGAAAAGTCTCACCCTGGACTGCGTCGTTGTTGATGATTGAAGGAGCCCTCAAGCCTATCAGTGACGACACAGAGGAACTCTCAATGAAAGCACCAATGTCGGTGTCAAAACCGGCGGATCTCGGGTAGGGGGTCCCGAACTGTGCGTCTAGGCGGATGGTAACAGGAGACAAGGGACACGATGTTTTTACCCAGGTTCGGGCCCTCTCGACGGAGGTAAAACCCTACTCCTGCTTGATTGATATTGATGATATGGGTAGTACAAGAGTGGATCTACCACGAGATCAAGGAGGCTAAACCCTAGAAGCTAGCCTATGGTATGATTGTTGTAATGGTTGTTCATCCTACGGGCTAAAGCCCTCCGGTTTATATAGACACCGGAGAGGGCTAGGGTTACACAGAGTCAGTTACAATGGTAGGAGATCTACATATCCGTATTGCCAAGCTTGCCTTCCACGCCAAGGAAAGTCCCATCCGGACACGGGACGAAGTCTTCAATCTTGTATCTTCATAGTCTTGGAGTCCGGCCGATGATGATAGTCCGGCTATCCGGACACCCCCTAGTCCAGGACTCCCTCAATCATCTTTGAGGATCCCTAACTGGTTTGTCATCTTTCTCCACTAAAATTTTGTGTTGGCATAATGTGGGACTAATGCCCGTATATCCAATAGCAGCTATGTGCTTCTTCAGAGTTTCAATAATCTTTCTTCTTCTTTCTCTGAAAGGTTAGCACTAATAATAACAGGATATATTTCTTTTTCATCAAGATAAGCGTACTTAAGATTATCTGGTAAGGGTTTGAGTTCAAACACGGGATCACCCTTGGGTGGAGGGGGATCCCCAAGAATTTCAACGGGAAGGTTATGTTTCAGCATAGGTTCTTGTTTAAGGAACACTTCATCTATTTCTTCCCTTTCCTTCATAAACATATCATTTTCATGGTCTAACAAATAATGTTCTAACGGATCAGTTGGAGGAACAACAATGGAAGTAAGACCAATAATATCATCCTTACTAGGTGGTTCCCTTTCACGAGGTTGTCTACTAAACTTAGCAAAATTGAACTCATGAGACATACCATCTATGCCAACAGTGACGACCTTCCTTTTACAATTAATCTTAGCACTAGCAGTATTCAAGAAGGGTCTACCAAAAATAATGGGACAAAAATCATCTTGTGGGGAAGCAAGAACAAGAAAATCAGCAGGGTATTTAACCTTCCCACACAAAACTTCAACATCTCTAACAATCCCAATAGGTTTAATGGTGTCCCTATTAGCAAGCTTAATAATAACATTAATGTCTTCTAATTCAACATGTGCAATATCGTGCATAATTTCTTTATAAAGATCATAAGGTATCGCACTAGCACTAGCACCCATATCACATAAGCCATGATAACAATGATCTCCTATTTTAACAGAAATAATAGGCGTGCCTACAATAGGTCTACGTGTCTTAGTATCGGGTCTAGCAATATTAGCAGTTTCACCCAAGAAAGAGATAACATGCCCATCTAAGTCCTCATCCAAAAGATCTTTAATCATAGCAAAACCAGGTTCAACAGTAATTTGCTCAGGAGGTGTATAGGTCCTAGTATTACTCTTACGAACAACAGTCGAAGCTTTAACATGATCTTTTATCCTAACAGGAAAATGAGGTTTTTCGACATAAGCAGTAGGAATAAAAGGATCACTATATGTAACAGTCTTTTCTTCGGCTGTAATAGGTGCAACTACTTTCACTTCAACAGGAGGATTATATTTAAACCACTTTTCTTTAGGGAGATCAACGTGAGTAGCAAAAGTTTCACAAAAAGTAGCTACTATCTCAGAGTCAAGTCCATACTTAGAGCTAAATCCACGGAAAGCATCGGTATCCATAAAAGATTTTGAACTTAGGTGTCATACCTGACTCCTTACCATCGTCGGAACCCCAATCTTCAGAGTTGCGTTTAATTCTTTCCAATAAGTCCCATTTGAAATCAATAGTCTTCAGCTTATAGGAACCAGCACAGGAAGTATCGAGCAGGTTGCGATTATCAAGAGAAAGCCGAGCATAAAAATTCTGAATAATCATTTCCCGAGAGAGCTCATGATTGGGGCATGAATACAACATTGACTTAAGCCTCCCCCAAGCTTGAGCGATGCTTTCTCCTTCGTGAGGTCAAAAATTATATATCTAATTACGATCACGATGAACAAGATGCATAGGATAGAACTTCTGGTGAAATTCCAACTTCAATCACTTATAATTCCAAGATCTCGTATCATCACATAGCCTATACCATGTCATTGCATCTCCCTTCAAAGATAAAGGGAAGACCTTCCTTTTGACAACATTATTGGGAATACCTGCAAGCTTGAATAATCCACAAACTTCATCCACAAAGATAAGGTGTAAATCGGGATGCAATGTTCCGTCTCCTGCAAAAGGATTAGCTAGCAGTTTTTCTATCATACCCGAAGGAATCTCAAAGTGAATATTTTCATAAAGTTCAGTAGGTTGAGGAGCATCTCTTTGCTGTTCTGGTTGGGGTGAAGATACCCCAAACAAGCCCCTCAAAGGATTAGTTTCCATAGTGACAAGTAACAGAAAATTTCAGCACACTATATAAATGTTTCCTTACCAAGTTCCACTCACCAAAAGCACTACACTCCCCGGCAACGGCGCCAGAAAAGAGTCTTGATGACCCACAAGTATAGGGGATCTATCGTAGTCCTTTCGATAAGTAAGAGTGTCGAACCCAACGAGGAGCAGAAGGAAATGATAAGCGGTTTTCAGTAAGGTTTTTTCTGCAAGCACTGAAATAGTAGGTGATAGATAGTTTTGTGATAAGATAAATAGTAACGAGCAAAAAGTAAATAAAGTGAAGCAAGGTTGCCCAATCCTTTATGTAGCAAAGGATAAGCCTAGACAAATTCTAATAATGAAGAAGGAGCTCCCGAGGACACATTGGGAATTATTGTCAAGCTAGTTTTCATCATGTTCATAAGATTCGCGTTCGGTACTTTGATAATTTGATATGTGGGTGAACCGGCACTTGGGTACTGCCCTAACATGGACAAGCATCCCACTTATGATTAACCCCTATTGCAAGCATCCGCAACTACAAAAAGGAGTATTTAGGTAAACCTAACCACAACATTGAACATATGGGTCCATATCAACCCCTAACGAAGCAACGCATAAACCAGGGTTTAAGCTTCTGTCACTCTAGCAACCCATCATCTACTTATTACTTCCCTATGCCTTCTTATAGGCCCAAATAATGGTGAAGTGTCATGTAGTCGACGTTCACATAACACCACTAGAAGAAACACAACATACATCTCATCAAAATATCGAAGAATACCAAATTCACATGAATACTAATAGCAAGACTTCACCCATGTCCTCAGGAACAAACGTAACTACTCACAAAGCATATTCATGTTCATAATCAGAGGGATAATAATATGCATAAAGGATCTGAACATATGATCTTCCACCAAGTAAACCAACTAGCATCAACTACAAGGAGTAATCAACACTACTAGCAACCCACAGGTACCAATTTGTGGTTTTGATACAAGATTGGATACAAGAGATGAACTAGGGTTTTTAGAGGAGATGGTGCTGGTGAAGATGTTGATGGAGATTGACCCCTCCCGATGAGAGGATCATTGATGATGATGTTGGTGATGATTTCCCCCTCCCGAAGGGAAGTGTCCCGGCAGAACAGCTCCGCCAGAGTCCTAGATTGATTCCGCCAAGGTTCCGCCTCGTGGCGGCGGAGTTTCATCCCGTAAGCTTGCCCACGATTTTTTTAGGGGAAAAGTGATGATATAGCAGAAGATGGATGCCGGAGGCCCACCAGGGGGCCCAGGAGATAGGGGGCCACGCCCTACAGGGGAGGGGCGCCCTCCTGTCTCTTGGACTGGGTGTGGGCCCCCTGGCCTATTTCTTTCGCTCATAAATTCTTATTAAATCCAAAAAGTTGTTTCGTGGAGTTTCAGGACTTTTGGAGTTGTGCAGAATAGGTTTCCAACGTTTGCTCCTTTTCCATCCAGAATTCCAACTGCCGGCAATCCCCCTCTTCATGGTAAACCTTGTAAAATAAGAGAGAATAGCCATAAGTATTGAGATATAATGTGTAATAACAGCCCATAATGCAATAAATATTGATATAAAAGCATGATGCAAAATGGACGTATCAATACCACTTTGCCATTAGGTGAATTTCTTGATGAACAACTTGCTAGAGCTAGAGAGAATGAAATTATTGAAGATGCTATTATTGATGATAGTGATGATGAAAGTTCTCCCCCTGATTATGAATTACCTGTTGTTCCTGAGGGTTATGTTATGGAAGAGGAAGCTGCTAGAGCTATCTTTGCTTGCCAAGATAGATATGATCTTAAAAAGTTATTAGCTAAATGGAAGCGGCAGTCTCTTAATGCTAGAATGAAACCTGACCCCGCTTTTGCTACTTCACCTATCTGTGTTACTGATAAGGATTATGAATTCTCTATTGATCCTGAAATCATTACTTTGGTTGAATCTGATCCATTTTATGGCCTTGAATCTGAAACTGTTGTGGCACATCTTACCAAGTTGAATGATATAGCCACCCTGTTTACTAATGATGAGAAGTCTCGCTATTATTATATCCTTAAGATATTTCTATTCTCATTAAAGGGTGATGCTAAGACTTGGTTTAATTCTCTTGCTCCTGGTGGTGTGCGTAGTCCCTAGGATATGATTTATTACTTCTCTACTAAATATTTCCCTGCTCATAAGAAACAAGCTGCCTTGCGGTAAATATATAATTTTGTGCAAATCGAAGAAGAGAGTCTCCCACAAGCTTGGGGGAAGCTTCTCCGATTACTTAATGCTTTGCCTGATCATCCTCTTAAGAAAAATGAAATACTTGATATCTTTTATAATGGACTAACCGATGCTTCCAAGGACTACTTGGATAGTTGTGATGGTTGTGTTTTCAGGGAAAGAACAGTCGACGAAGCTGAATTACTATTGAATAATATGTTGACTAATGAGAATAATTGGACTCTTCCCGAGCCAATTCCTGAGGCAATTCCTGAACCAATTAAGCCAACTCCTAAGCCTATTCCTAAACCCACTCCGAAGAAGAGAGGTGTTCTATTTCTCAGTCCTGAAGATATGCAAGAGGCAAAGAAATCAATGAAAGAAAAAGGTATTAAAGCTGAAGGTGTTAAGAATTTACCACCTATTGAAGAAATACATGGTCTTAATATACCACCTGTTGAAGAACCACATTGTCTTGATAACCCAACACAGGTAGTAAAGGTAAATTCTCTCTATAGATATGATAAAGTTGAAATTCCCTCTACTAAATTTCATAGCCCATGCTTAGATGAATTTGATGACTTTATGGCTAGACAAGAAAGTTTTAATCCTTATGTTGGTAGAATTAAAGAATAATGCTTTCGAGATAGGACAAGTAAGTGATTATATTGCTAGAGTTAAAGGTGAACTTAAACTCATTAGCAAATATACTTCTATGGTTGCTACTCAAGCTGAGCAAGTACTTAAAGCTCAAAATGATTTGCTTGATGAATTAAATAATAAACCTGACTTTGCTGTTAGAGTGGCTACTAGAACTGGTAGAATGACTCAGGAACCTTTGTATCCTGAAGGCCACCCTAAGAGAATCGAGCAAGATTCTTAGAGAAATAATTTAGAGGCACCTAGTTCTTCCAAAAAGAAGAAAAAGAAAAAATGATTGGACTTTGCATGCTTCTAGTGAACCTACTGTAGACACACCAGAGAATCCCAATGATATTTCTATCTCTGATGCTGAAACACAATCAGGTGATGAACATGAACCTAGTGATAATGTTAATGATAATGTTCATGTTGATGCTCAATCTAGCAAAAATAATGAAGTAGAGATTGAACCTGCTGTTGATCTTGATAACCCACAATCAAAGAATCAACGTTATGATAAGAGAGATTTTGTTGCTAGGAAGCACAGTAGAGAAAGAGAACCATGGGTTCAGAAACCCATGCCCTTTCCTCCTAAACCATCCAAAACAAAGGATGATGAGGATTTTGCGTGCTTTGCTGAAATGATTAGACCTATCTTCTTACGTATGCGCCTGACTGATATGCTTAAAGTGAATCCTTATGCTAAGTATATGAAGGATATCATTACTAATAAAAGAAAGATACCGAAAGCTAAAATTTCCACCATGCTTGCTAATTACACTTTTAAAGGTGGAATACCAAATAAAGTTGGAGATCCAGGGGTACCAACTATACCATGTTCCATTAAAAGAAATTATGTTAGAACTGCTTTCTGTGATCTTGGAGCCGGTGTTAGTGTTATGCCTCTCTCTTTATATCGTAGACTTGAATTGAATAAGTTGACACCTACTGAAATATCTTTGCAAATGGCTGATAAATCAACTGCTATACCTGTCGGTATTTGTGAGGATGTGCCTGTTGTGCTTGCAAATGTCACTATCTTAACGGACTTTGTTATTCTTGATATTCCCGAGGAAGATAGTATGTCGATTATCCTTGGTAGACCCTTTTTGAATACTGCAGTGGCTGTTATTGATTGCAACAAAGGCAATGTCACTTTTCATGTTAATGGTAATGAGCATATGGTACACTTTCCGAGGAAACCATCTCAAGTTCATAGCATCAATTCTATTGGAAAAGTTCCAACTATTATTATTGGAGGTTTTGAATTTCCTCTTCCTACTGTCAAGAAAAAGTATGATATTCCTATTATTGGGGATGTTCATATCCCCGTTGAGGTAACCTAGTGTTATTCGAAATTTCTCCGGTTCCGTGTTATTTGGAATGAGTTTGTTAACAAGACTTGATCAACCTTGTTAGTGGATTCATTTTGATGATCACGAGATGGATGAAACTAGAAGGCACAACCTTCTGTACCCTCTTTTTACTTTCTGTTATTTAGAATAAATAAAGCGAAAATTGTATTATCCATCTGTTTTCTGAACTATCCGTGCAATAAAAAATATCCCGAAAATAAAAGTGCTCTAATTGCCCTGCAAATTTAGTATGATATTTTATGGAATATTTGAGGATTTAAGGTGCTGAAATCACTACAGGAGGGGCAAGCACCAAGCCACGAGAGTGGAGGGCGCGCCCACACCCCCTGGGCGCGCCCCCTGTCTCGTGGGCCCCTGGTGGCCCCCCTCCACTTATGCCAGCACCCACACACTCCATATTCTTCCCCCCAAAAAATCTCCATCCAGCTCAAGCACGAGTTCTAGCTCATTTTGCTGCGATTTTCGATCTCATTGCTCAAAACTCCATTCACAAAACTGCTTTGGGAGATTGTTGCTTGGTATGTGACTCCTCCATTGGTCCAATTAGTTTTTGTTCTAGTGCTTTATTCATTGCAAATTTTTGCTGCCTAGGTGACCATGTTCTTGAGCTTGCATGTCAAATTTATGAGGTCCCAAGTAATTCTAATGCATGATATAGGCTCTAGGCACTTGTAGGAGTAGTTGCTATCAATCTTGTTTAGTTTTATTCACTTTTATTTTGAAGTTACTAAAATTTCAGAAATTTTCAGAAAATGTTAAGGAGATTGTTGAGGGGCTCTTCTAGCCAAGGCTCCCAGGAAAAACAAGCTAAAGAGAAGGAAAAGGCCAAGTATAATATTCCTCGCATAGCGGAAGTACGGCCGTGTGAATGGCCATGCGATAATTTTTTGGGAGAGGCCGGGATTTATGAAGACTTTTATTCCTTAATTGAAAATGCAGGCCTCACCGACTTCCTCCATGACCGGATCGATCAGTATCTCTTACTCACCAATACTTTTGTGCAAAACTTTTATTATTATCCTAAGAAGTCACCGCCTTCAGTTTCATTTCATTTATATGATGAATTCAGGGAAATGTCTTTACGTAATTTTTGAACGGTTTGTAGGATACTGAGGGAGTCCTGGACTAGGGGGTGTCCGGATAGCCGAACTATCATCATTGGCCGGACTCCAAGACTATGAAGATACAAGATTGAAGACCTCGTCCCGTGTCCGGATGGGACTTTCCTTGGCGTGGAAGGCAAGCTTGGCAATACGGATATGTAGATCTCCTACCATTGTAACCGACTCTGTGTAACCCTAGCCCTCTCCGGTGTCTATATAAACCGGAGGGTTTTAGTCCATAGGACGAACAACAATCATACCATAGGCTAGCTTCTAGGGTTTAGCCTCCTTGATCTCGTGGTAGATCCACTCTTGTACTACCCATATCATCAATATCAATCAAGCAGGAGTAGGGTTTTACCTCCATCGAGAGGGCCCGAACCTGGGTAAAAACATCGTGTCCCTTGTCTCCTGTTACCATCCGCCTAGACGCACAGTTCGGGACCTCCTACCCGAGATCCGCCAGTTTTGACACCGACATTGGTGCTTTGATTGAGAGTTCCTCTGTGTCGTCACCTATAGGCCCGATGGCTCCTTCGACCATCAAGCACGACGCGGTCCAGGGTGAGACTTTTCTCCCCGGGCAGATCTTCGTATTCGGCGGCTTTGCACTGCGGGCCATTTCGCTTGGCCATCTGGAGCAGATTGAAAGCTACGCCCCTGGCCATCAGGTCAGATTTGGAAGTTTGAACTTCACGGTCGACATCCGCGGAGACTTGATCTTCGATGGATTCGAGCCACAGCCGAGCGCGCTGCACTGTCACGATGGGCATGATTTAGCTCTGCTGCCGGACAGTGCCCTGGAGGCCGCACACGAGTCCGCTCCGACCCTTAATTCGGAGCCGACTGCGCAGATCGAGGATGGGTGGCTAGACACCGCCTCAGGGGCTGCTACCTCTACGGCGATGGAGCCGAATACCGACCTTGTCCCTTGTAAAGCTCGTGACTCCAAGGTGCCGGACTCCTCGCCGGACTCCGAACCCCCCGCGCCCCTACCAATCGAATCCGATTGGGTGCCGATCATGGAGTTCACCGCTACGGACATCTTTCAGCACTCACCTTTTGGCGACATCCTGAATTCGCTAAAGTATCTCTCATTATCAGGAGAGCCCTGGCCGGACTACGGTCAGGATGGTTGGGATGCGGACGACGAAGAAATTCAAAACCCACCCACCACCCACTTTGTAGCCTGTCGACGATCTAACCGACATGCTAGACTTCGACTCCGAAGACATCGACGGTATGGACGACGATGCCGGAGACGACCAAGAACCAGCGCCTACGGGGCACTGGAAGGCCACCTCGTCATACAACATATACATGGTGGACATCCCAAAGGATGGGAATGGCGATGGAACAGCGGAGGAAGAACCCTCCAAGAAACAGCCTAAGCGCCGACGTCAGCGGCGCCGCTCTAAATCCCGCCACAGCAAGAATGGAGATTCCAGCACCGGAGACAATAACACCCTTGACAGTGCCTAAGACAACCCCCTCCAGCAAGATTCAGCACAGGAGGATGAAGAAGCCAGCCCTCATGAGAGAGCGGCAGACAAAGAGGTAGAGGACGATAACTACATGCCTCCCTCCGGAGACGAGGCAAGCCTCGACGACGACGAATTCGTCGTGCCTGAGGATCCCGTCGAACAAGAGCGTTTTAAACGCAGGCTTATGGCCACGGCAAGCAGCCTCAAGAAAAAGCAGCAACAGCTTAGAGCTGACCAAGATTTGCTAGCCGACAAATGGACTGAAGTCCTTGCGGCCGAAGAGTACGAACTCGAACGCCCCTCCAAAAGCTACCCCAAACGCAAGTTGCTCCCCTGATTAGAGGAGGAGGCATATAAACCTACATCACCAACGCACAATATGGCCAACCGGCCACCTCGTGGCCGCGACAGAGAGGCCTCTAGGCCTTCCACTAAAGCCGTACCCCAGCATCGCTCGAAAAGCACAAAGCCACGGGGGAATGCGCCAGACTTGCGAGACATATTGGAGGATAAGGCAAGGCAATCAAGATCGATCTATGGATCGCGTGGGCGCCCCACGATGCGCGACTAGGACCGTCGCGCCGGATACAGCAACTCCGGCCGGGCCGAACACAGTAGACAAAGCTCGCTTGAGCTACGTCGTGATATAGCCCAATATAGAGGCGCCGCACACCCTCTATGCTTCACAGATGAAGTAATGGATCATCAAATCCCCGAAGGGTTTAAACCCGTGAATATTGAATCCTATGATGGCACAACAGACCCCGCGGTATGGATCGAAGACTATCTCCTTCATATCCACATGGCCCGCGGTGATGATCTTCACGCCATCAAATACCTCCCACTCAAGCTTAAAGGACCAGCTCGGCATTGGCTTAACAGCTTGCCAGCATAATCAATTGGGTGTTGGGAGGACCTGGAAGCCGCATTCCTTGATAACTTCCAGGGCACATATGTGCGACCACCAGACGCTGATGACCTAAGCCACATAATTCAGCAGCCAGACGAATCAACCAGACAATTCTGGACATGGTTCTTAACAAAGAAAAATCAAATCGTCGACTGTCCGGATGCAGAGGCCCTCGCAGCCTTCAAGCATAACATCCGCAACGAGTGGCTTGCCCGGCACCTAGGACAGGAAAAGCCAAAATCCATGGCAGCCCTCACATCACTCATGACCCGCTTCTGCGTGGGAGAGGACAGCTGGCTAGCCCGCAGTAACAACCTCAGCAAAAGTTCTGGCAGTCTGGATACCAAGGACCGCAATGGCAGGTCGCGTCGTAACAAGAACAAACGCCACATTAATGGCGATAATACTGAGGATACGACAGTCAACACTGGATTCAGAGGCTCCAAACCCGGTCAGTAGAAAAAGCCATTCAAAAGAACTACCCTGGGTCCGTCCAATTTGGACCGAATACTCGACCGCTCGTGCTAGATACACGGCACCCCCGAAAAGCCAGCCAATCACACCAACAGGGATTGTTGGGTATTCAAGCAAGCAGGCAAGTTAATTGCCGAAGACAATGACAAGGGGCTGCATAGCGATGACGAGGAGAAGACCCGGCCGCCGAACAATAGAGGACAGAAGGGTTTCCACCCACAAGTGCGGACGGTGAACATGATATACGCAACCCACATACCCAAAAGGGAGCGGAAGCGTGCACTCAGGGACATATACGCGATGGAGCCAGTCGCCCCAAAGTTCAACCCATGGTCCTCCTGCCCGATCACCTTTGATCGAAGGGACCACCCCACCAGCATCCACCATGGCGGGTTCACCACATTGGTTCTAGACCCAATCGTCGATGGGTTTCACCTCACTAGAGTCCTGATGGACGGCGGCAGCAGCCTGAACCTGCTTTACCATGATACAGTGCGCAAGATGGGCATAGACCCCTCAAGGATTAAACCCACAAAAACAACCTTTAAAGGCGTCATACCAGGTGTAGAGGCCAACTGTACAGGCTCAGTTACACTGGAAGTGGTCTTCGGATCCCCGGATAACTTCCGAAGCGAGGAGTTAATCTTCGACATAGTTCCGTTCCACAGCAGCTATCATGCTCTTCTCGGACGGACCGCGTTTGCGAAGTTCAACGCGGTGCCGCACTATGCATACCTCAAGCTCAAGATGCCAGGACCTCGAGGAGTCATCACGGTCAACGGAAACACTGAACGCTCTCTCCGAACGGAGGAGCATACAGCGGCTCTCGCGGCAGAAGTACAGAGCAGCCTCTAAAGGCAATTCTCGAGTCCGGCCGTTAAGCGACCGGACATTGCTAAACGCGCCCGGAGTAACCTACAACAAGACCACCTGGCACATTCCGAGCACGCGTAGCAATGCGGCCCCAACCCCAGCCCTTGCAAAATTGCAAGACCGGTACTTCGTGTACATTATTACGCTCTGGAGATACCATGGGCATACGGGGAGGGGCACAACCACGACAGGCCCAGAGTGCGGCTCAACCACACCAGGGGCTCCCAAGTGTGTCATCCTTTTTCTTTCTTTTTTTTATCCTCAGGACTCCATTTACCAGAGGCCCTGTCCGGCAGTAGACCTGCCGAACTCACGATGCAACTGTCAGGGAAGGAGAAAGGCTACGACGAGTATTCAGGTGGTCTCCGTTACGAGCATTAAAACTGTTTTATACACCATTCCGCAGCCTACCCCTGGAGGGGGACATGTCTAATAGTCCCACCCCTTGCTTATCGCACTATTTGTATCATTCTGCATTCATGGCAGTATTACTTGAATAAACAATGCATTGCTTTTTTGCCTATAATTGCATTTCTTTCTTATACATATGTTCATTTATGACATGTTGCATCCGTACACTTTGGTACGGCTAAATACACCAGGGGCTTAAGTTCCCCACATTATGGTGTGATAAGTCCGAACACTTTCACAAGTGCGGCACCCCGAACTTATAGCATTATATGCATCGGCTCCGAATCATGTCTTGGGTCAATAGTTGGGTTTGCCCGGCTCCCATGTTTTGGTACCTTATGTTCCGCTATATCGGCTAAGGTAGCGCTGGGAGAACCACTGCAATTGTGCCCCAGTTGAGCTGGGCGAGCACCTCAGTGGAGAAAGCTAAAACTGACCGTCATGATGAGGCGAGAGCCGGTCGCTGTTCGAGAGGTTTTTTCGAGTCCCTAAAGACTTATGCCGCTTAGAGCGAGGAACCGGCTTTGTCCGACCCAGGCATGGATAGCGCCCCGAATTCGGCCTTCCGAACACTAGGGGCTTCGCCGAAATTTAAAATTATAGAATTCTATGGCTAAGTGAGAGTGTTCAAGCATTATAAGTCCGGTTGCCTTGTTCGTTGTGTTGATCGCCTCCCTAGATGGACCCAAAAATGGGAACAAGAGCGCTCAAGTTTATCCCGAACACCCCAGCACTCGTGGCATGGGGGCTGAAGCCGACGACTTGCCATCTCTCAGATTTGATAAACGGCCGCACAAAAGGAAATATTTTAAATTAACAAGTGTTGCTTAGTGCATATGAACAAAGTTTTCAGCGCACAGGATAACAAAATGCGAGTCTACTCAAATATTACATCTTTGGAGCACTCGCCCGCAATAATGCGGGCACCCTTCAGGACACCCTTATAATACATCTCGGGCATGCGATACTCCTTGCCCGGCGGTGGCGCGTCCGTCACAAGCTTCTCAGCATCCATCCTGCCCCAGTGCACTTTAGCACGGGCAAGGGCCCGACGGGCACCTTCAATGCAGGCGGAGTGCTTGATGACTTCAACCCAGGGACACGCATCCACCAGCCGCCGCACTAGGCCGAAGTAGCTCCCAGGCATGGCCTCTTTGGGCCACAGCCGAACTATGAGGCCCCTCATGGCCTGTTCGGCCACCTTGTGGAGCTCGACCAGCTGCTTCAGCTGGTCTCTAAGGGGCACCGGATGTCCGACGTCAGCATACTTAGACCAGAAGACCTTCTCCGTCGAGCTCCCCTCCTCGGCCCTGTAGAAAGCGGCAGCATCGGACATGCTGCGGGGCAAATCTGCGAACGCTCCTGGAGAGCTCCGAATTCAGGTAAGTAATAGGTAATTCACATTTACATGCTTGCTTTGCATGAAAAATGCCTTACCCGCCGCTATTTTCTTCAACGCCTCGATTTCCTGGAGGGCCTTGTGGGCTTCGGCCTTAGCGGCTTTGGCACTCTCAAGAGCCGACGCAAGCTCGAACTCTTGAGTCTTCGAGTCACGCTCCAAACTCTCATGTTTTTCCACGAGAGCCTGGAGCTCTTGCTGTACCTCCGCCACCCATGCCTCCTGCTTCTCACGCCCAGCATGTTCCGCGGCCGCATTGCGTTCGGCCGCAGACACCGCCTCCTTCAGGGTCGCCACCTCGTTCGTGGCCCCTGGAGTACCCATGTTATCCTTGTCTTTCCTCTTGCAACCAAATCCTTTTCTGTAAGGTACAACTTTAATAAGGTGTTACTCACCTTCCTTGTCCTCGAGCTGCTTCTTGGCACGGCCGAGCTCGTTCTCGGACCGCTCGAGGCTTTGCTTCAAAGTAGTGACCTCCGCAGTCAGTGCGGCAGAGGTCAGCAGTGCAGCCTGCATTCCCATATTGACATATATTTTAAGACTCCTGCATATATCTTTTTAGATCCTCAGTCCGATTTTTCTTTCCGAACACCGAACCGAGCATCAGGGGCTACTGTCTATGCGATACTATTTTACATATATTAAAATTCTTACCTCAAAGCCTGTTAGAAGGCTGCTGCAGGCTTCGGTCAGCCCGCTTTTGGCGAGCTGGACCTTCTGAATCACCGCACTCATGACAGTGCGGTGTTCCTCTTTGATGGAAGCGCTGTTGAGCGTCTCCAGCAAATTATCCGGCGCCTCCGGTTGGACGGAGGCCGCTGGCATCACGGTCTTGCCCTTCTTACGAAGGGGCCGCCCACCGGACTCCGGAACCACTGCAGGTTCCGCTGCGGAGTCCGGTACAAAGTCCTGGAGGTTGCCCTGCGGCACCTCCAGGGCCTCCTCCTCCGAGTGGGTCCCTCTCTGGGATCCCACCTCGGCGTCGTCGGCGTCACGAGGGGTGGAGGCGGTCGGAAGTGAAGTACTATCCACATCCAACGTACCCAAGGACCCGTTCGACGAAGCGGGGAGATCATCCTTGGGCGGACTACAGGGTTGTATGCAGTATTAGAAAGACACCATGTGGCAAAAAGAAAAATTATGAAGTTATTCGGGAGTCCGGATACTTACGATCTCGCCAGGGGCTTGGCCCTTGAGGGCCACTCCTCGTCGCCGTCGCCGATGTTGGCGGAACAGTCCGGGGGAAGGGTCCTTCCCTTCTTGGACCCTTCAGCCTCCCTCATTGGGGAGGCCTTCCTCTTCCTCTCTCCCCCCGCTGGGGGTGAGGCCTCTTTCTTCTCCTCCTCGTCCTCGTCGGAGGAGTCCACCTTGGAGCCATTGGACGATGAAGCCGATACCACCTGACGTCGGGAACTCCTTCGGGTTCCCGTGGCCTTCTTCTTGGCCTTCTTCTCGGGCACGACGTAGGGTGCCGGGACCAGCAGCCCTGTCAAACGGGCATCCGCTGGGTCCTCTGGAAGGGGAGCCGGACAGTTAACCTGTCCGGATGTCTCCTGCCAGGCCTGTTAAAGGTATTGGGAGATTAGATCCCACATAGAGTCAAACTATGAAAGCAAGTGTCCCATAAAGGATAACATGGCTTACCTCGCCAGCCGGACGCTGCGAGCTGAATCCGCGATCTTCGGTAGCGGATGCGGGAACCTCGACGCCCTTGAACAGCACCCTTCAGACGTCTTCGTACGTAGTGTCGAAGAGCCCGCTCAAGGTCTGGTGCTGTGCCGGATTGAACTCCCACAAAGTGAAGTCCCGCTGTTGGCAGGGGAGAATCTGGCGGATGAGCATGACCTAGATTACGTTGACAAGCTTGAGCTTCTTGTTCACCGGGGTTTGGAGACAGGATTGAAGTCCGGTCAGCTCTTCCGAACTACCCCACAGCAGGCCCTTCTCTTTCCAGGAAGTGAGCCGCATGGGGATGCCATATCTGAATTCGGGGACCGCCGCCCATTTAGGGTCGCGCGGCTCGCTGATGTAGAACCACCCCGATTGCCACCCTTTAATGGTTTCCACAAAGGCGCCCTCGAGCCAAGTGACGTTGGGCATCTTGCCCACCATGGCACCTCCGCACTCCGCTTGGCTGCCCTTCACAACCTTCTGTTGGAAATATGCCCTAGAGGCAATAATAAATAAGTTATTATTATATTTCCTTGTTCATGATAATCGTTTATTATCCATGCTATAATTGTATTTATAGGAAACTCAGATACATGTGTGGATACATAGACAACACCATGTCCCTAGTAAGCCTCTAGTTGACTAGCTCGTTGATCAATAGATGGTTACGGTTTCCTGACCATGGACATTGGATGTCATTGATAACGGGATCACATCATTAGGAGAATGATGTGATGGACAAGACCCAATCCTAAGCATAGCACAAGATCGTGTAGTTCGTATGCTAAAGCTTTTCTAATGTCAAGTATCATTTCCTTAGACCATGAGATTGTGCAACTCCCAGATACCGTAGGAGTGCTTTGGGTGTGCCAAACGTCACAACGTAACTAGGTGGCTATAAAGGTACATTACAGGTATCTCCGAAAGTGTCTGTTGGGTTGGCAAGAATCGAGACTGGGATTTGTCACTCCGTGTAAGCGGAGAGGTATCTCTGGGCCCACTTGGTAGGACATCATCATAATGTGCACAATGTGATCAAGGAGTTGAATCACGGGATGATGTGTTACAGAACGAGTAAAGAGACTTGCCGGTAACAAGATTGAACAAGGTATCGGGATACCGACGATCGAATCTCGGGCAAGTATCGTACCACTAGACAAAGGGAATTGTATACGGGATTGATTAAGTCCTTGACATCGTGGTTCATCCGATGAGATCATCGTGGAACATGTGGGAGCCAACATGGGTATCCAGATCCCGCTGTTGGTTATTGACCGGAGAGTCATCTCGGTCATGTCTGCATGTCTCCCGAACCTGTAGGGTCTACACACTTAAGGTTCGGTGATGCTAGGGTTATAGAGATATTAGTATGCAGTAACCCGAAAGTTGTTCGGAGTCCCGTATGAGATCCCGGACGTCACGAGGAGTTCCGGAATGGTCCGGAGGTAAAGAATTATATATAGGAAGTGCTATTTCGGCCATCGGGACAAGTTTCGGGGTCACCGGTATTGTACCGGGACCACCGGAAGGGTCCCGGGGGTCCACCGGGTGGGGCCACCTGCCCCGGGGGGCCACATGGGCTGTAGGGGGTGCGCCTTGGCCTACATGGGCCAAGGGCACCAGCCCCAAGAGGCCCATGCGCCAAGAGAACAGAAAAAGGGGAGAGTCCTAAAGGGGGAAGGCACCTCCGAGGTGCCTTGGGGAGGATGGACTCCTCCCCACCCTTGGCCGCACCCTTCCTTGGAGGAAGGGGCAAGGCTGCGCCCTCCCCCTCTCCCTTGGCCCTATATATAGTGGGGAAAAGGAGGAGCAATCATACCTAAGGCCTGGCGCCTCCCTCTCCCTCCCGAGACACATCTCCCTCCTCCCGCAGCGCTTAGCGAAGCCCTGTTGGAATCCCGCTACTTCCACCACGCCATCGTGCTGCTGGATCTCCATCAACCTCTCCCTCCTCCTTGCTGTATCAAGGCATGGGAGATGTCTCCGTTCTGTACGTGTGTTGAACGCGGAGGTGCCGTCCGTTCGGCGCTAGGATCATCGGTGATTTGGATCACGACGAGTACGACTCCATCAACCCCGTTCTCTTGAACGCTTCCGCGTGCGATCTACAAGGGTATGTAGATCCACTCCTCCCTTGTTGCTAGATGACTCCATGGATAGATCTTGGTGATACATAGGAAAATTTTGAATTTATGCTACGTTCCCCGATAGTGGTATTAGAGCTAGGTCTATGCGTAGTTACTATGCACGAGTAGAACACAAAGTAGTTGTGGGCGTTGATTTTGTTCAATATGCTTACCGTTACTAGTCCAATCTTGATTCGGCGGTATTGTGGGATGAAGCGGCCCGGACCAACCTTACACGTATGCTTACGTGAGACCGGTTCCACCGACAAACATGCACTAGTTGCATAAGGTGGCTGTCGGGTGTCTGTCTCTCCCACTTTAGTCGGATCAGATTCGATGAAAAGGGTCCTTATGAAGGGTAAATAGCAATTGGCATATCACGTTGTGGTTTTGCGTAGGTAAGAAACGTTCTTGCTAGAAACCCATAGCAGCCACGTAAAACATGCAAACAACAATTAGAGGACGTCTAACTTGTTTTTGCAGGGTATGCTATGTGATGTGATATGGCCAAAGGATGTGATGAATGATATATGTGATGTATGAGATTGATCATGTTCTTGTAATAGGAATCACGACTTGCATGTCGATGAGTATGACAACCGGCAGGAGCCATAGGAGTTGTCTTAATTTATTTATGACCTGCGTGTCAACATAAACGTCATGTAATTACTTTACTTTATTGCTAACCGTTAGCTGTAGTAGTAGAAGTAATAGATGACGTGACAACTTCAAGAAGACACGATGAAGGAGATCATGATGATGGAGATCATGGTGTCATGCCGGTGATGATGATGATCATGGAGCCCCGAAGATGGAGATCAAAAGGAGCAAAGTGATATTGGCCATATCATGTCACTATTTGATTGCATGTGATGTTTATCATGTTTATACATCTTATTTGCTTAGAAAGACGGTAGTAAATAAGATGATCCCTCATTAAAATTTCAAGAATGTGTTCTCCCCTAACTGTGCACCGTTGCTAAAGTTCGTCGTTTCGAAGCACCACGTGATGATCGGGTGTGATAGATCCTTACATTCACATACAACGGGTGTAAGACAGTTTTACACATGCAAAACACTTAGGGTTAACTTGACGAGCCTAGCATGTACAGACATGGCCTCGGAACACAAGAGACCGAAAGGTCGAGCATGAGTCGTATGGTAGATACGATCAACATGAAGATGTTCACCGATGATGACTAGTCCGTCTCACGTGATGATCGGACACGACCTAGTTGACTCGGATCATGTAATCACTTAGATGACTAGAGGGATGTCTATCTGAGTGGGAGTTCATAAGATGAACTTAATTATCCTGAACATAGTCAAAAGGTCTTCGCAAATTATGTCGTAGCTCGCGCTTCAATTCTACTGTTTAGATATGTTCCTAGAGAAAAATTTAGTTGAAAGTTGATAGTAGCAATTATGCGGACTAGGTCCGTAAACTGAGGTTTGTCCTCATTGCTTCATAGAAGGCTTATGTCCTTAATGCACCGCTCAGTGTGCTGAACCTCGAATGTTGTCTGTGGATGTTGCGAACATCTGACATACACATTTTGATAACTACATGATAGTTCAGTGCGTAATGCTAAATGGTTTAGAACTGAGGCACCAAAGATGTTTTTTGAAACGTCGCGGAACATATGAGATGTTTCGAGAGCTGAAATTGGGATTTCAGGCTCGTGCCCACGTCAAGAGGTATAAGACCTCCGACGATTTTCTTAGCCTGCAAACTAAGGGAGAAAAGCTCAATTGTTGAGCTTGTGCTCAGATTGTCTGAATACAACAATCGCTTGAATCAAGTGGGAGTTGATCTTCCAAATGAAATAGTGATGTTTCTCCGAAGTCATTACCACCAAGCTGCTAGAGCTTCGTGATGAACTATGATATATCAGGGACATATATGATGATCCTTGAGATATTCGCAATGTTTGACTCCGCGAAAGTAGAAATCAAAAGGGAGCATCAATCGTTGATGGTTAGTAAAACCACTAGTTTCAAGAAGGGCAAGGGCAAGAAGGGATACTTCATGAAACGGCAAATCAGCTGCTGCTCTAGTGAAGAAACCCAAGGTTAAACCCAAACCCGAGACTAAGTGCTTCTGTAATAAGGGGAACAACCACTGGAGCAGAATTACCCTAGATACTTGGTAGATGAGAAGGCTGGCAAGGTCGATAGAAGTATATTGGATATACATTGTGTTAATGTGTACTTTACTAGTACTCCTAGTAGCACCAGGGTATTAGATACCGGTTCGGTTGCTAAGTGTTAGTAACTCGAAACAAAAGGCTACGGAATAAACGGAGACTAGCTAAAGGTGAGCTGACGATATGTTGGAAGTGTTTCCAAGTTTGATGTGATCAAACATCGCACGCTCCCTCTACCATCAAGATTATTATTAAACCTGAATAACTGTCATTGTGTGTTTGCGTTGAGCATAGACATGATTGGATTATGTCTATCGCAATACAGTTATTCATTTAAAGAGAATAATGGTTACTCTATTTATTTGAATAATACCTTCAATGGTCTTGCACCTAAAGGAATGGTTTATTGAATCTCGATCGTAGTGATACACATTTTCATGCCAAAAGATATAAGATAGTAATGATAGTACCACTTACTTGTGGCACTGCCATGTAAGTCATAATGGTATAAAACGCATGAAGAAGCTCCATGTTGATGGATCTTTGGACTCACTCATTTTTGAAAAGTTTGAGACATGCGAACCATGTCTATTGGTGTATACGCATGAAGAAACTCCATGCAGATGGATCATTTGGACTCACTTGATTTTGAATCACTTGAGATATGCAAATCATACCACATGGGCAAGATGACTGAAAAGCCTCGTTTTCAGTAAGATGGAACAAGATAGCAACTTGTTGGAAGTAACACATTTTGATGTGTGCAGTCCAATGAGTGCTGAGGCATGTAGTGAATATCGTTATGTTCTTACTTCACAGATGATTCGAGTAGATGTTGAGAATATTTACTTGATGAAACACAAGTCTGAATTATTGAATGGTTCAAGTAATTTCAGAGTGAAGTAGAAGATCATCGTGACAAGAGGATAAAATGTCTATGATATGATCATAAAGATAAGTATCTGAGTTACAAGCTTTGGCACACAATTAAGACATTGTGGAAATTGTTTCACAATTAATACCGCCTGGAACACCATAGTGTGATGGTGTGTCCGAACATCATAGTTGCACCCTATTGGATATGGTGCGTACCATGATGTCTCTTATCGAATTACCACTATTGTTCATGGGTTAGGCATTAGAGACAACCACATTCACTTTAAATAGGGCACCACGTAATTCCGTTGAGATGACACCATATGAATTATGGTTTAGAGAAACCTAAGCTGTCGTTTCTTAAAGGTTTGGGGCTGCGACGCTTATGTGAAAAAGTTTCAGGTTGATAAGCTCGAACCCAAAGTGGATAAAATGCATCTTCATAGGACACCCAAAAATAGTTGGGTATACCTCCTAATTCAGATCCTAAAGCAATAGGGATTGTTTCTTGAATCGGGTCCTTTCTCGAGGAAAGGTTTCTCTCGAAAGAATTGAGTGGGAGGATGGTGGAGACTTGATGAGGTTATTGAATCGTCACTTCAACTAGTGTGTAGCAGGGCACAGGAAGTTGTTCCTGTGGCACCTACACCAATTGAAGTAGAAGCTTATGATAGTGATCATAGAGTTTCGGATCAAGTCACTACCGTACCTCGTAGGGTGACAAGGATACGTACTACTTCAGAGTGGTACAGTAATCCTGTCTTGAAGGTCATGTTGCTAGACAACAATGAACCTACGAGCTATGGAGAAGCGATGGTGGGCCCAAATTCCGACAAATGGTTAAGAAACCATGAAATCCGAGATAGGATCCATGTATCAGAACAAAGCATGGACTTTGGTGGACTTGCCCAATGATCGGCAAGCCATTAAGATAAATGGATCTTTAAGAAGAAGACGGACGTGGACGGTAATGTCACCGTCTATGAAGCTCGACTTGTGGCGAAGAGTTTTTTTCACAAGTTCAAGGAGTTGACTACGATGAGATTTTCTCATCCGTAGCGATGCTTAAGTCCGTCGGATTCATGTTAGCATTAGCTGCATTTATGAAATCTGGTAGATGGATGTCAAAACGAGTTTCCTTACCAGTTTTCGTAAGGAAAGGTTGTATGTAATACAATCAGAAAGCTTTTGTCAATCCTAAGGATGCTAAAAGGTATGCTAGCTCTAGCGATCCTTTCATGGACTGGAGTAAGCATCTCGGAGTTGGAATGTGCACTTTGATAAGATGATCAAAGATTTTGGGTTTATACAAAGTTTATGAGAAACTTGTATTTCCAAGGAAGTGAGTGGGAGCACTATAGAATTTCTGATGAGCATATGTTGTTGACATATTGATGATCAGAAATGATGTAGAATTTCTGGAAAGCATATAGGGTTATTTGGAAAGTGCTTTTCAATGGAAAGCCTGGATTAAGCTACTTGAACATTGAGCATCAAGATCTATAAGGATAGATCAAAACGCTTAATGGTACTTTCAAATGAGCACATACCTTGACATGATCTTGAAGGTGTTCAAGATGGATCAGTCAAAGAAGGAGTTCTTGCCTGAGTTGTAAGGTATGAATTTAAGACTTAAAGCTTGACCACGGCAGAATAGAGAGAAAGGACGAAGGTCGTCCCCTATGCTTAAGACATAGGCTCTACAGTATGCTATGCTGTGTACCGCACCTGAAGTGTGCCTTGACATGAGTCAGTCAAGGGATACAAGAGTGATCCAAGAATGGATCACAGTACAGCGGTTAAAGTTATCCTTAGTAACTAGTGGACTAAGGAATTTTCTCGGTTATGGAGGTGATGAAGAGTTCAACGTAAAGAGTTACGATGATGCAAGCTTAACACCTATCCGGATAGCTCTGAGTAGAGATACCGGATACGTGTAATGGAGCAACAATTTAGAATAACTCCAAGTAGAACAGTTATTTGAAATGGCTCCAAATAGAGCGTGGTAGCTGCATCTAGGAGATGACATAAAGATTTGTAAAGCACACACGGATCTGAAAGGTTCAGACCCGTTGACAAAAACCTCTCTCACAAGCAACATGATCAAACCCAGAACTCATTGAGTGTTAATCACATAGTGATGTGAACTAGATTATTGACTCTAGTAAACTCTTTGGATGTTGGTTACATGGCGATGTGACCTGTGAGTGTTAATCACATGGCGATGTGAACTAGATTATTGACTCTAGTGCAAGTGGGAGACTGTTGGAAATATGCCCTAGAGGCAATAATAAATTAGTTATTATTATATTTCCTTGTTCATGATAATCGTTTATTATCCATGCTATAATTGTATTGATAGGAAACTCATATACATGCGTGGATACATAGACAACACCATGTCCCTAGTAAGCCTCTAGTTGACTAGCTTGTTGATCAATAGATGGTTACGGTTTCCTGACCATGGACATTGGATGTCATTGATAATGGGATCACATCATTAGGAGAATGATGTGATGGACAAGACCCAATCCTAAGCATAGCACAAGATCGTGTAGTTCGTATGCTAAAGCTTTTCTAATGTCAAGTATCATTTCCTTAGACCATGAGATTGTGCAACTCCCGGATACCGTAGGAGTGCTTTGGGTGTGCCAAACGTCACAACGTAACTAGGTGGCTATAAAGGTACATTACAGGTATCTCCAAAAGTGTCTGTTGGGTTGGCACGAATCGAGACTGGGATTTGTCACTCCGTGTAAGCGGAGAGGTATCTCTGGGCCCACTCGGTAGGACATCATCATAATGTGCACAATGTGATCAAGGAGTTGAATCACGGGATGATGTGTTATGGAACGAGTAAAGAGACTTGCCGGTAACGAGATTGAACAAGGTATCGGGATACCGACGATCGAATCTCGGGCAAGTATCATACCGCTAGACAAAGGGAATTGTATACGGGATTGATTAAGTCCTTGACATCGTGGTTCATCCGATGAGATCATCGTGGAATATGTGGGAGCCAACATGGGTATCTAGATCCCGCTGTTGGTTATTGACCGGAGAGTCATCTCGGTCATGTCTGCATGTCTCCCGAACCCGTAGGGTCTACACACTTAAGGTTCGGTGACGCTAGGGTTATAGAGATATTAGTATGCGGTAACCCAAAAGTTGTTCGGAGTCCCGGATGAGATCCCGGACGTCACGAGGAGTTCCGGAATAGTCCGGAGGTTAAGAATTATATATAGGAAGTGCTATTTCGGCCATCGGGACAAGTTTCGGGGTCACCGGTATTGTACCGGGACCACCGGAAGGGTCCCGGGGGTCCACCGGGTGGGGCCACCTGCCCCGGGGGCCGCATGGGCTGTAGGGGGTGCGCCTTGGCCTACATGGCCAAGGGCACCAGCCCCAAGAGGCCCATGCGCCAAGAGAAGAGAAAAAGGGGAGAGTCCTAAAGGGGGAAGGCACCTCCGAGGTGCCTTGGGGAGGATGGACTCCTCCCCACCCTTGGTCGCACCCTTCCTTGGAGGAAGGGGCAAGGCTGCGCCCTCCCCCTCTCCCTTGGCCCTATATATAGTGGGGAAAAGGAGGAGCAATCATACCTAAGGCCTGGCGCCTCCCTCTCCCTCCCGTGACACATCTCCCTCCTCCCGCAGCGCTTAGCGAAGCCTTGTTGGAATCCCGCTACTTCCACCACGCCGTCGTGCTGCTGGATCTCCATCAACCTCTCCCTGCTCCTTGCTGGATCAAGGCATGGGAGACGTCTCCGTTCCGTACGTGTGTTGAACGTGGAGCCGTCCGTTCGGCGCTAGGATCATCGGTGATTTGGATCACGACGAGTACGACTCCATCAACCCCGTTCTCTTGAACGCTTCCGCGCGCGATCTACAAGGGTATGTAGATCCACTCCTCCCTTGTTGCTAGATGACTCCATGGATAGATCTTGGTGATACGTAGGAAAATTTTGAATTTATGCTACGTTCCCCGACACCTTCCGCTTGACATTGAAGGTCTTGAGCCACAAGCCGAAGTGCGGCTGGATGCAGAGGAAGTCCTCGCACACGACGATAAACGCCGAGATGTTGAGGATGAAATTCAGGGCCAGATCGTGGAAATCCAGGCCGTAGTAGAACATGAGCCCCCGAAAAAAGGGGTGGAGTGGGAAGCCTAGTCCGCGGAGGAAATGGGGAAGGAATACCACCCTCTCATGGGGCCCTGGGGTGGGGATGAGCTGCCCCTCGTCGGGGAGCCGGTGCGCGATATCGCTGGACAAATATCCGGCGCTGCACAGCTTCTTGATGTGCCCCTCCATGACGGAGCAGGCCATCCACTTGCCTCCCACTCCGGACATGGTTGGAGAAGGTTGAGGTGAGATATGCGGACTTGGGCGCTGGAGCTCGAGTGCGCGGAGATGGATAAGCAAAGCAGAAAGAAGGTGTAGGTAAAAAGGTGGATCCTTATCCCCTTATATATGGGCGAACAAAACTATGCGTCCCCACCAGCCTGGTAAAACTCGCTTATCTCCCAAGCGCCACAATCAATGGCGCGGTTGGGTTACCCACGTCTGTATTGATGAGAATCCCGGAATAAGGGGACACGATCTCTGCTTCGACAAGACGTGCCAAGGAAACCGCTTCGCTAAACGCGCTGAGGTGGTATAATAAAAACGATTCGAGTAAAGGCTTGGTTGTGGTGTGACGTCACGCCACAAAATACGTCAGCAGATTGAACTTGTGTAAATATTATTCTCTCTACGGTGGCATGTGGAATTTATTTTGCAGAGCCGGACACTATCCTCGTGTTCACAATCTTCTATGAATTATTCGGAGGAGGAACCCACCTTGCAATGCCGAAGACAATATGCACGCCAGACTCGTCGTCATTGAAGCCTGGTTCAGGGGCTACTGAGGGAGTCCTGGACTAGGGGTGTCCGGATAGCTCAACTATCATCATTGGCCGGACTCCAAGACTATGAAGATACAAGATTGAAGACTTCGTCCCGTGTCCGGATGGGACTTTCCTTGGCGTGGAAGGCAAGCTTGGCAATACGGATATGTAGATCTCCTACCATTGTAACCGACTCTGTGTAACCCTAGCCCTCTCCGGTGTCTATATAAACCGGAGGGTTTTAGTCCATAGGACGAACAACAATCATACCATAGGCTAGCTTCTAGGGTTTAGCCTCCTTGATCTCGTGGTAGATCCACTCTTGTACTACCCATATCATCAATATCAATCAAGCAGGAGTAGGGTTTTACCTCCATCGAGAGGGCCCGAACCTGGGTAAAAACATCGTGTCCCTTGTCTCCTGTTACCATCCGCCTAGACGCACAGTTCGGGACCCCCTACCCGAGATCCGCCGGTTTTGACACCGACAGATACCCTTTGAGGGAAAATTAGAGGAACCACATCGTAGAGATGTGGATGGCTTTGTTAACACTATCACTGTAGGGGATCCAAAGAAGGGTTCCGATGCGAGAATCTCTAGCATACACTTTCCTGTTTTACGCTACTTTGCCATATTTGCTAGTAGATGCTTGATTGGTCGTGGAAATAGTGGAAAACTTCAATGTTCCTGATATTATTATTCTTCACCATGCCTTGTTTGGAGATAATAGTTTTAGTATGGGTGTCGTCATTGCTAAACGGCTAAGCCTAAATCGTACAAAGGCCCCATCTTTGGAGGTATCTATGCTACACGTCTTGCTAGACATTTTGAGATACACTAGTGCAGAACCGGGCTTTAGCACCGGTTCGTAAGGCCCTATAGTGCCGGTTACATAACCGGCACTAATTTGTGGTCACTAAAGCCCCCCCCCCCCTTTAGTACCGGTTCAGCACGAACCAGTGCTAAAGGGCAACCACGTGGCACGAGCCAGCTCCGGGGGCCTGGAGCCCTTTAGTACCGGTTGGTAAGACCAACCGGTACTATAAGGTTTGGGGGGGTTTTAGTTTTATGATTTCTTTTTCATTTAATTTTGTGTTTCCATTTTAATTCTTTTTCGTTTGCTGGTATTTTACGATACTACACATTGTACACGTTATGCATCATACATCATGCATGCTTTGTTTATCAACGTTGTTGCTATGTTCATTGCACCCGCAGATATAACACGCTCATGCATGTTTGCATCATTACATCATCATATATATAATAACAAGTCCTACTAATCATGCATCATCATACAACTTCTACTCGTTATTAATAATAAGTCATACAATCATCATCCTCATATATGGTCATCGAACCCAACCCTTCATAATTGTTCTTAGCACATGATCATCAGTATCAGGTAGGATCTAAACACCCTTAAGGTAAAATAGCATAAAACAATATAGACCCTGACTCTCCATTATGAAGAATGGCGATCATCTTGTCTCCAATTCTTGCCTTTCGCTGCTTATTGCTTCCAAGAAGCTCCTTACGACTGTTCATACATTTTTTCCATTCTTTGATTGTTATGTCTCCACTTCTTTTAGAAACCCGGTATGGACAGTTGAGATTCGTAGGACGACCTGGTCGTATGTTCAAAACATGAAGGCTACCACGCGTATACATCAGATGAGGCACACAATCATTCGGGATTATCTGTTGAAAAACATAATAATAACTTTGTAGTTAGCAATGATGTACTAGTTTTAGAAGTGTGCAAAAAGATGCACGGATGTTGTAATAGTAAAAAATAATCTTACCAGGGTATCTCCATGGTAGTTACCGTAGTTCAACACGTGCACTCGTGGCACGTATTGACCATAATGTTGAGGAGTTTGATTGTAGATATTGTAATTCTCAAGATCAGTACAAAATCCGACCAGATGATTTTTCTCCTGATAAGTTAATTCGGAGCCTTCAGTGTAGTACGTTCTGTCTACCATCTTCCGCACATTCTTTGAAGAATGAAAATAAGCTGTCAATGGAGATAAGTTGTCAACATTATATTTTAAAATAAACAATATAAATTACTTAATAACTATGTTTAGCTCACATGAGGGAAGAACTGGAGGTGTATCCACAAAGACCCAAATCGAAGGTGTCTCTTGCTCGATTGTAGGATCACCAAGATCCATGGTGACAAGCATACCCTCATCAAGACCATACATCTTGCAAAATGCATCCCAATTTTTGCAACCAAAATGGGTTACACTCTGAGCATTGTACAGCTTTACTTGAAAATCCACACCATGTTCGGTACTTAGGATAATTTTTTTGGTTTCGAAATTTTTATGGTCTTCAAAACCCAACCTCTCCAAGACATAGCGTCTTGCAAAGCATGGGATAAGCTAGTCGAATTGGAAAAGATGAAAAATACACGTTAAAATAGTTGAAGTCATGCTTAATTACGAAAAAAAACTATTGTCGTCGTTGCGTACCGTATGAACATCGCAGGTCTCCTCGAGCTTAATGCTGAAGCGCCAATCTTCGTCCAGCTCAATGAACCTGCCGCAGATACCTCGGTCGTCGTGGCACCAGTCGCACTCCTCCGGGCGGTTTTCGTCGTCCGATGAGTACAACATTTCCGGCCTACGTTCATAATTTAGTTTTATTAATTAAGTCCACTATCTAGTTCAACTACTAAGCACTTACTATAAATAAATAAGTAGTACTTACTAAAAACAAACTACTTCTATATATAGTAAAATAAATTAGTTTATTAAATCAACTAGCTAGTTCAGCTATATATAGACTACTTCTTCTTTTTTTCCTTTTTCTAAATACTATGAACAAAAAAATCATTAAAATTCTGTGAACAAAATTAATTACACAATCTAAATATCACCAAAAAAAATCTATTAACAATAATATCACCAAACATGCATATTCAATAATAATATCACCAAAAAATCTATTAACAGAAAAAAATCTATTAACAGAAAAAAAATCTATTAACAGAAAAATCTATTAATTCAACTAGTTCAACTAAGCATTTACTAAAAATAAACTAGTTATATTAATTCAACTAGTTCAACTAATTAAGCATTTACTAAAAATAAACTAGTTCTATATATTAATTCAACAAGTTCAACTAAGCATCTTCTAAAAATAAACTAGTTCTATATATTAATTCAACTAGTTCAACTAATTAAGCATTATATTTACTAAAAATAAACAAGTTATTATATTAATTCATCGATGATAACATTTCTAACATTCTAAAAATAAACTAGATAGTTCTAATTCATCTAAACATTATATATAGAAAACAGAAAATAAGTAAAAAAAATATGTGTGTGTATGTACGTGTGTGTGTGTGTTTGTGTGTACGTGTCTGTGTGTATGTGTGTGTATGCGTGTGTGTGTAGTGTGTGTATGCGTGTGTGTGTGTCTGTGTGTGTGTGTGTGTATGTGTACGTGTATGCGTGTGTACGTATATAGGGCGCGTATGGGTGGCGCGGGGCAGCGACGACGGGCGGCGGGGGCCGGGGACGGCGACGAGACGGGCGGCGACGGTCGGGGACGGCGACGAGATCGCCGGCGGCGGCGATATGGCGACGAGACGGGCGGCGGGCCAGGGACGCGCGGCGACGACGACGGGAGGCGGGGGAGGCGACGACGACGAGCGGCGGGGGCGCGCGGCGACGACGACGACGAGCGGCGGGGGCGCGCGGCGACGACGACGACGAGCGGCGGGGGCGGCGAGGGTGACGGCGGGGGCGACGAGCGGCGGGGGCGGCGAGGACGACGAGCGGCGAGGGTGAGGGCGAGGGCGTCGTCGGAGATCGAGAAAAGTGGAACGAAGTGGCGACGATAACTGATTTTTCGTAAGTGCCATATATATAGGGGGAGCCTTTAGTACCGGTTGGAGCCACCAACCGGTACTAAAGGCCAATTTTGGCCAGCCCAAGCGGCGGGAAACGAGGCCCTTTAGTACCCGTTGGTGGCTCCAACCGGTACTAAAGGGCAACGCATTAGTACCGGTTGGAGCCACCAACCGGTACTAAAGGCCGTGCGCTGCCACCCGCGGTGCGCTATGTTTAGTCCCACCTCGCTGAGCGAAGGGCAGCCGCACTGGTTTATAAACCCAGCCGCGGCTGCCCTTTCGAACTCCTCTATATAGCAGGCTTCTGGGCCTAACTATGGCGCGCTGCCCAGTGAGCCTCCTGGACCTTCTGGGCCTGCATTTGCACACCCTAGGTCTTGTAGGCCCACCGGGCAGCGCCCCAACAATTTTTTTAAATTTTTTTCTTTTCTGCATTATTTATTTTCTTCTATTTATTTTTGAGTAATTTTTTTATATAGTTATTTTTTTATATTTTTGCTTTATATTAGTTTTTTTCTTTTCTGCATTATTTTTTTTCTTCTATTTATTTTTGAGTAATTTTTTTATATAGTTATTTCTTTTCTGCTTTATTTTTTTCTTCTATTTATTTCTGAGTAGTTTTTTT